>OZ018319.1:80407830-81607830 GCA_963969495.1 Ceratothoa steindachneri | reverse complement strand
GATCCGTCCACACGGCTTTGACCTGTCCTTCTGATGCACTGCCAAGTTGTTTGGCACCTCTTCTAGATATCTTGAAGTTAACAAATCCAACACTGCCCTCTGCATTCAAGTTGTGAATTGGTGCCTTCTCCAACTTCTCTGGTTCCATCTGAGTCACAGCATGCTCTGTAGACTCATCATACTCTCTAAAGGCATAAATATCGCCCTTTTACCTCGGAAAGCCCGTTGCCAACTTGAAAAGGATCATCTTCAGAAGCTAAATGACCTGTGGATGGAATGGGGCTGCTACTTTGAGTATGGCATCAAGGACATCCTCATCATACTTTCTATGTTGGAATCTTTCCCAGGACACAAACTTGAAGGTTGGATCTTAAACCTGCAGCAAGTTGGCCACATTCACCTCATTCAGTTCCTGGTACAATTGCTGAAATGCTGGAAATGATCTTGCTGTAGGTTGTTTTTAGCTGACGTCGTTAAAGTCAGGTATGGCTTGACGAGATGAAGTCCAAGAAAGGAAACTGTACAGTACATCACCTTCAGTAAATCCAAGTCCAAGAAACACCTCACAATGCAAGCCAACTTATTAATAACATGTTCGTATTTCTGCTAAAAGGATGCCACATATTCCACATGGTAGAGATTGATGGTGTAGATCAGTGTTAGTCTATTGAAGTGTTTGTTCTCAAGGCTGACAAACCTGTTTGGTCGAGGCACTATGTGGATATCAAATTCATGTGCCTGGTTCTATGGGGCGTGATCAAAGTCATGGTTGATGAGTCGAGTCATACAATCGAGGGCTTGTTCAGTCACAGATTTTGCGATTATTGTTGCATTGATGAGGAAGTTTGAGTAGAGTTTTTCTATACCTAGCGTGTCTATTACAGCCCACTGGTTGGTGATGACTCGATTAAACATTAGAGTTGGATGTACATTGCAGAACAGTTGATCAGGGATGTGTTCATACTCTAGATCTTTTGCCAATAGCTCATCTATTTTCAAATTGAAAGCTGTCTGGTGTGTAATTACAAAGTCTATCTTCCTGAATAGAGCTTTAGGATGCGATACCACTTACTGCCTCCAGGATTTCAAGAACTGCCACCATGAGAGCTGCCAAGTTATTACTGGACACAGAAGCAATGCTTATCGAAGTTAGGGCCCAGTATGTTCCATTGACAGTGATACCCTGAACGGTAAAAGAGCTCGTGCCCTGCTTTTTTGAACTGTCACCAGAATAAGTCACAACTACTTGTTCATCAGAGTCCATTATCTCCTGGACGTTCTCATCCAGCGCCATGACCTCAATGCTCTTGCCTGCATTCCTGACAATCTTGGATGCTTGCAGGTTGTTTAGATCAATAATTTCTTGCTCTTCTTGAGCTTCCAGCTTCACCCAAACATCTTGTTGCTGACTACGATCGCAGCTGATTCGGCTTGCCACCCAGACAAGTGGTAGCAGAGGTTCAGTTTTTCAACAGTCTCGAAGAATTCTGACTGGACTTTTCGTATACTTTCACGGATGTGCTGAACACGGAGTGGCAATTCATTTTCGGGCTTAGTGACTCTATTTATCGCCCTCCACCACTTCTTAACACTTGGGCCCTCACCTTCTTCAGGAGATCTATGACATTCAATATCAGAGTAGGTGTTATCTCTGCCCATGCCAGCATCTTCAGAATCAGGCTGTTTGCTGTCCTCAAATGATGCAACTGACAAAGAGATTTCTTTCTCATTTTCACACACATCTTTTATTCTCTTTTTCAGTTCCATCGTCTTGCGTATTTAAAAGTCCTGGAAGAACACTTCTATCAACTGTTTCATCCTTTCATTGAAGCTTGCTGCTCTCGCTTGAAAACTGTCACTTTGTCGCTGTTTCCGTGTCTGAATCAGAGTGACAAATTCACCGTATCACTTCAGGATGTGTTTCTTTATGTGGATGGTGTACACATTGCGGAATAGCCAGTGTTCCTGAAACAGCTCTGCTCTGCTTGCAACTGAGCAGCCGCATCTTTGTAGCGCCGAGCTTGGCCTTCCCAATTTAGCTCTTTCTATGTATATAGTCACACCATCTAGTCTTCCTCGAATGAGATCTCGTGTCTACGCTAGCCATATCTATTCAACTTGAAAAACGAAAAATAGTATTATGTTCCTGGAAACAATTATAATATAATTATATAAGTATTCTGTTATATATTATATATAGTCTATTATATATTATATAATATATATATACCTTGTTCCAGTCATTAGTTCACCTGAAAGCGTCCCAAAAAGAATCGATTATCATGCAAAATCTCACAAACTTTATATTTTGGGGTGATTTTGAGGGTGACACCTTTCAAACAGTATGTACAGGGGGGTTATGATGATCCCATCGACCAAATGTTGGTATTTCCGGATTCAGGTTATGCTGAAAATAGCCTCTCAATGGGGGACATGCGGAGACCATTGCTGTGGATCGAGTCCACTTTCCGCAATTCAAGCTTGCATACGGATGCATAAACATCGCATCCTTTGTCAAGATTCTAAAGAATAAGAGATCGTCAGAAGGCAGAAGCCTATCAGTACCCAAGTGCTGAAAGCCATGAAATTAAAAAGGCAATATAGGCTAAAGGTGATCCTAAGGATATGAATATAAGCCTCCCAGGTGAGGTGTCGGTCAAAAACAAGACCTATGAAAAGGTGAGAATCCATCACTTCCAGGCAAACCCCGTTTGGGAACAGGGCATTTCAGGGTGAAGTCATCCATGGCGGCAGAAGTGCGTCACCTTATTCTGTTGGAGTATAGACTATAGAGTTGGCTTCTTGGCTGCACCAACAAAAATCGAGAGGCCATCCTCGTAGATCATAGTGAGAACGTCCTCTGACAGCACTGAGGTGACCCTGATGATTTTTAGTGGAAATTGTGTGATACTGATATCACTTCACTGCGGGAAGATATAATTGTACTCCATTGGACACTGGTATACGGCTTTCTATGGAAAAAGTCCTCGCAGACGTAATTTTACAGTCCAAGCAAAGCATAGGAAAATGGAATGGAACTTGTGGAAGTCACACTATGCAGGAATTATGTAGCTTCCACTCTCCAGGAAAAGGACTACTCTAAAGTTCACCAAGTTCTCCACCAACTTGCACGCATCTGAAATTAGAGGGATTGGGAAGAAACCAGCATGGATAAGTGATCTTGACCTGGTTTTAAAAGTGAGCCCATTAACTATTTAGCAGGATTATAGGAAGAAACTGTCAGTCTTGATCCTGTCTAAGAATTCTAATAAAATGCCACGCTCCACTCAACTTTCTGTCAAAGCAAGGCATACTGGACATCGTCCGGACCAGGGGCCTTTTCTACGCATGAAGCTAGAACTGTAGATTATACTGGTGAAGCATTATCCCCGCTAGAGAAAGGAGAGAAAGTGGTCACGAAGAATTCTGACAAGGAAGCAGTGTCCGAGAATGAGATCGCATTCTCCTGGAAAAATGTAGAAATGTCCTAAAAAACTTCAGTGTAGGCATGCTGCGCTTCTCCTCATGGGAAATAGTCACACTGAGGGGTGGGAAGCCCTGGTTTTAATCAATTCTGAGTTTAATCCTTTATACCGTTAGTTGTACCATTGTGGCGTTCGAGGGAAAGGATTAGATTTCAATTAAGGTTTCCGAATGGGCATAAAAACGACCTTGCGCGAAGGGGCAGATGGGCCAGGAGCAGAAGGTGCCTTTATAACATTAAAGCAAAAGACGTCGCAGGCAGCGTTGTGTGCGCCAGTACCAAGTCTATAGTCTCGAACAATGAGAGAAGATCCGCTTCCAAAATTGGCAGAATTTAATTTTCTAGGAGATACGCACCACATTGCTTGTAAGAAGTAGGGTGTGGCTCTCTACAATTAACAAACTTGGCCATCCAAGATAGAGACATCGTGTACAGCCTTGGAAAAAATTACACCGACTTCGGTTAAAACCAACTTAACACGTCTACACGAGAGATTCGTATGGAATAAGTGCGGCATTATTACCACCTCCTCGGCAGTGAGACAAATGGTTTCACGCAGTAGTAATACCAGCCAGCACGCACCAACTCAGGGAGCCTGTCACAGTAAAACGAGAGGAAGAGTGTAGGAGTGGGTCTCAAGGCCGCTCTCTGTTTTCTTATCACACGTTGTATCTTGACCGCCCCTTTTTCCGCCAGCTAAAGTGTGTTTTCCATTGATAAATCTGCCAGTTTCAAACTCTAAAACACTCATTTAACTAGGTCCAATTTTATGGTAGAGTGTGGCATCACACTTACTGACGAGCCACTAAGTGTTCGAAGGGGACTAATCCTGGCCGCCTTGGAAGGGTCTGATGCATTAGCCAGAAGGCTCCCTTCCAAAAAACAGGTCACCTTTGGCTCTTACTAATCAAGATAGTAAATTCTCTAATCTGATATATCATAATGACATTGGCAACATGCTGCCATCATTGATGCATAAAAAAAATAAGAGATTGAAGCCAGCCAGCTCAAAAACGCCACAGGGTACTTTAGCGTCTGGAAGGAGTCATGGATGTGCATCTCCTTTGTGATATAAACTCTCTGCCTTAAATTCTCCGTGTGAAAAGAAAGAACCCGAGGACGATGCCCATTTTGGTCCGTGAATCTTGGGCTGATGGGTAGTGAACAAAGTGATCTTTGATGTTTGGTTTCCTGTAGACGGAAAATTTCAAGCTTTTGTCTGTTCTGAGTGGTTTTACATCAAGAAATGGTAGCGTAGTTTGGTGAAGCTCATTGATGCTGTGGAGTAAATTCTCGTGATTGAGTCGTCATGAAACGATCTTGGTTGTGTCGTCTACTTACCTGAGCCATTTGTTGTGTGGCCCTATCACTTACCTTATCGGTCCCGCCTACATTTTCTCTATAAACAGGCATGCTAATACGGCGGACAGAGGCGATCTCATGGCTATTCCGCACGCCTGTTGGTACTGCTGTTCACGAAAAGCGAATGTGTTGAACGTAAATCTTTGCTCAACCAGCTTCATAAAGTCACGCGGGAGAGGGGTCGAGACTAGGACCTTCTCTGGTTTCGATTTATAGGGCTTTCATTGCTTCTTTAATAGGGAAACTAGTGAAGAGAGAGACAATTTCGAAACTAATGAGTTTCTTGTTTTTGAGTTCACTCTGGCCCAAAGGATCTGGAGCTCCTCCGGATGCTAAATGTAACAGGCTACTCAGGGTAACCCGCAGTGGGGAGTATGGACTGGAGCCTCATGATTTGATATATTTATCCATTTATTCCACAATACGTTCTAAGTCAAATTGGTGTAGGTAATGTGATGTGTATATCTGATGAGAAAAGATGGGTGAAATAGTGAACAGTTCCAAATGAGCTTGTGGATGCTTGCCTTATTTAGGTTTAAAATGAAAGGGAATGAAGAGTTTGTGCGGGATGAAAAGAAAGAAATGTAATTTAATGTATCTTGATGTGACATGCGTAAAATTGATGTGGCTGTAGTGAGTGAGAAATAGGACGGTTGATGTTAATATTTGCAGTGGAATAACTGTTTGTTGTGATATTATATATATATCTTGCATTGATCTAAGTAGAGCTGAGGAGGAAAAGTAAAAAATGACATAGATATAAATGGATAAATAGTTAAAAGGATGAGAGATGAAATCATTTTTAGGGGGTACACTGGATGAGTGTGATAGAACGGTTGAAATTAACCACTATCACATGTTATTTAAAACCACAATGCTACCCACGTGCATCTTCGCTTTGAAGCCTGGCGCCTTATCGCAGCCACCTGAGTCAATGTTTAAACAAGGAGGTTTATCTTTCCCCGTTCGCCCCATGCGCCGGCTTCGCCAGATTAAATTAGGCTTATGGGCAGATAAGGCATTGTTCCCAGGCTCGGCTGTGCATTCCCTCGAAGCTCCCACTCCATTGTCCCCCACGCCAAGGGGATGTCCTGACTATTTATTTGGAAACTTTAACACTAAGATCAGATTGGAGATCCAGATTCTCATCGCGAAACATCACTACGACCCACTCTCACCTTGTGCGCCAAGGGACCTTAACCTAGAGATTCACCATCACTTGTCCAGGAGAAGGACAATATCCCTTGAGTGCCAAGGTTCGAGCCTTTCGTGACGCCAAGTCCACAAGGCTTTCCTTGTTTTTCAGAAGAGAACAACATTAGAACAGCTATTGTTCTTATGAGCCCGTTAACAAGAAACGGTTCTCACCCCCCCCTCCCTGTTGTTCAAAAGAGAACAACGTAGAACAGCCATTTTTCGTTTGAGCTCGTTTGCCAAGAAACGGTTCTCACCCTTCCTCTGTTGTTCAGAAAGAGGACAACGTTAAAATAGCCATTGTTCGTTCGAGCCCGTTGAAAAGAAACGGTTCTCACCCCCTCCCCCTTTTGTTCAGAAGAGAACAACGTAGAACAGCCATTGTTCTTCAGGCCCATTCGTCAAGAAACGGTTCTCATTCCCAAGACGCCACGTCAGGATCATTTAATCCCCCCCCTTCTTCGGCTGGAACTCGCCAGGGGAACAAGAATTCCTTCACGTCGCCTTCCTCTGCACAACAAGTATAATTACGTAAGCCGAACGTTTCCTGTGAGTATTTACACCTTTTGTCAACTCTATCCTGTGCTTTAAATGGTTTACCGAACCATCCCCTCCCTTTAACTTTATATTTGTTTTACCTCCTTAAATCTTTTAATCCCTAGATTAGCTCGATTCCCCACGACCCTTTCCATTCTCTGTTTATTTCAATATTTTCCGTTTTGTGTGTTGTTGATAGTTATTATTAATAAAACTCTATTTAATTAATGATAGCAATATTATTATCCTTGAGCTCAGTTCCACTTCTTAAGCATATCGAAGATACATAATATCGGCCAGCCTAGACAACCACGCACTCTAAAGATAAGTTCTCTCAACGAATAGTTATATATGGTATATCGTCGAGAGTCCATTCTACGACAATGGGAAAGAAAATAAATAAAAGGAAATAAACATGAAGAAATTAGGAAGAAAGATGAAATAAAGACAATATTTTAGAACAAAGATATACGAGGGGCGGTCAATAGGTTTTGCGAATCGGTAGGGAAAAACAGAGGAAGGGAGATGACTGTTAGTGGTGTGTTAGGGCAAGTTATGACAAGTCAGGACCTGCAGCCGCACGTTCCTGCCTCGTCTATTTAAGAAGCAGTAGCTAATCGCAGATTGTCAGTCACAAATCTTTCAACAATGGAGAAGGTTGACACCGCGCAACGATCAAATTTTTGACCAAGGAATGCAAGAATGCAAAAGAGATCCATAAAAGCATGGTTACAGTGTACACCGAAACCACCCCTTCTTATGCAACTATTGCTCACTGGAATTGGGAGTTCCGCCATGGTCGTGAGTCCCTTAAAGATGACCCCCGTCCAGGACGCCGGTCAAACGTGACCAACGAGGAAAATGTTGCCCGTGTGCAGATGATGATCCTCGAAAATCGACGGGTAAAGTTTTAAGAAATCGAGCGAGAACTTGGAATATCACATGGAAGTGTTATCAAAATCATCCATGACTATTTGGCCATGACCAAGGTCTCTGCCCGTTGAGTCCCTAGAAACCTCACCCCCCATGATCGACTTCAACGTCGTCAAAGTCTACAAGGCCAGAATTGCACAAGCTGCCCTGCGCGAGTGCGGATTCGAGGAGCTCAACCATACCCCCCAAAGGTTCAGATCTGGCCCCTAGCGACTACTTTTATTCCGCAGGCTCAAGGCTGCACTGCGTGGATGCTGGTTTGGGGACGATGAAGATGTCCAGCTCACCGTCCAGGAGTGGATTGAACGGCAGTCGGGAGATTTCTGGTGGTCTGGAATTCGAATCTTCAGGGACAATTGGCGCAAGTGCATTGAAGTCGAGAGTAGTTATATTGAAATTAATAAAACACTTTTCCTCATATCTCGTTTCCTTATATTCGAATTGCCAAATTTTTTGACCGCCCCTTGTATATCGTACACATTTTTTAGTAAACCAATAGAGGCTGATTGAGTGTGAGAAAGTTTTCCGAGATCCACTCATAATGATGTCTCAGGCAATTAAAAGTTAATTAAGAATCTGTGCAAATGAAACAAGGGAGAAAGAGAGGTAGATTTGCATGATAACGGCAGAGACATGAAAAAGGGATTGAGAAGACGCATACGAATCCTAAGAGGAGAAAGATAGATTAAAAAGGAGCCTACCAAGATCCAAGAATTGTAAACACCAAAAGGCACGCTAAGCCTCATCATTATATCACTCCAAATATGTATAGCCTTTGATCTGTAGGATAGATTCAGCCAGAAAAATTCAAGGCTCTTTCTTTAAATACATAATTAGAAGTTCGTGAAAGCGACGAGAAGGGACAATGTTAGCAACAGTATCGAAAGTCGCAAAATGATAAAGAGGTACTATGTAAAATGGAAAGCTGGCTAACATCAGCTGATTGGCGAACGGGATCATTTACATTTGAGAGCAAGAATGGAGAAGAAGATGCGAGCGGGCGGTAGCTTCCTTATCCTATGGATCAAAGGGGGGATCGACATAAATAAGCAAGAATAAATTGTTATATGACCCAGATAATTTATTTTTTAAAAAGTGATGAAAAAACAACGCATATATTTTTAGGAAAGAAAACGAGGTCAGTTGGTGGGGAAGATAAATAGGTAAGCCATCAGTTTTAGGGAAATTTGACCTAATCTACAATAAAGTAAAGAAGCGGTCAGATTTCAGAAAATGCCGGCCCTCGAGTTTTTAGATAATTCACATATAAAAGCTTTAAAAACAATTGTTTTTTTTAATGAAGACAAAGTTTTTTGATGGCCGAATCCTCCTAAAATGTGTTTTTTATTGGGGGAAGGGGGTTGTTAGGATATTGCAATCGCATCAAAATGTATTATATATCATTTGTAAAATAATTTCAAAATAGGGGCTTCCTCATATAACCCCAACTTGATTGTGAGGATTGCATCCGCACACCCCACTAGTTTCTAAATAAACTCGTAGTATTCCTTATTTGAAAACCTATCGTTATATTCAAATTCACAAGCTATTAAAAGATGGTGTTAAGCCTCTAGTTTTTCTACTATGTTGCTTGACTTCATACATATAAGCTTCCTGCTCGAATTTTTTTCAAATCAATATAATATTTTTAAAATTGATCATTAAGAAATGTCCATATCCTATTTTAATTCAGAAAAAAATCCCTTCGAATAATATATAATATAATATCGATGTGGTTCCAACTAACAATGTGGCTCCCAAGATTGCGGCCAATTTATCTTTCATCTAACATCATAATTAGAAATTTGCCCGCATTGAGTAGTGAAGAAATTACTATATACATAGTGTATATCTTTGATATACACTATATAGCATTTGCGTTTTTTTTTTTAAAATAGAGATATTTATGACTAAGCGGCCACAAAATTCGAGGGCAGGATTTTTCCGAAATTTGCCTAGGGAAGCTAAATATACAGAGGTTTCATTAAGAAAAACTGAAAATTAATTTAAATAAGCTAATAGACATGAAAAAGAGAAATGTAAAAAGCAGGTCAGGAGGACAAGAAATGTAAGATGAAATCCCATCTCACTTCAGGAAACGAGATAAAACAAACGAAATGGTCAAAATCAAAGTATTACTGCAAAGAAATAAATGAGTAACACTACATATAAAACACAAATAAAATTTTGCACAACTAAAGTGGGGTGAGGGCAATAACAAGCATAAGAACAAAACAAATAATTTAGTACATTATTTAAATGTTCAGACGCATGGCAGCTTCCCTTTAATGTAATCAAGGTGATGCTCATTTGATCAAACAACGGTGAGTACAAATATAAATTAGGTGGTCACGTATTTAATTACGTCAGAGACAAGTGTGATCTTGGATTCTAGTCTCGAACGACTTGAAATTTTACATGCATTGTGCTCAAGTAGCAAAACAAGCGAAATAATAATAATCAATTTCACCATAAATTAGAGCAATTATCCTCTTATTATTTAAGTCAATCGTTCGGCCGCAGATAGAAGAATCTTCCTAACTCTGGTCATCCTTTTTAAGAAGGGAGGCCATATATTGGAAAGACTGCAGCATCGTTCTACTACATTTATTCCTGAGCACTTAATTAAAGTATTTAATATTATCAAAAGGTCTGATAATATAAATTTTGAACTACTTTTAGAAAGAACACACAAGTGTAATAACAAAAATAACTGATTTAAAGTTAAGTTAGAACGATTCAAGTTACCATTAGTGGCGAATTTCTTTACCTAAACGATTCCGTCTGTATGGACTTCACTGCTTGCGATTGTAGTTGAAATCGCTTTATAAACCTTTTCAAAAATAGATTGTCTAAACATTGGATTAATATCTAGGAAATTGCATACGGGGCGTTATCATAAGTTACAACCTACGAGTTTATGGTATCAGTTTATACAACTGGATCATCGTTCCTCATTGTAATCGCAAACATAACCAACTCAACCTTATTACCTTTATCCTCTCTCCCCTCTCTCTCTTATTCCGTCAAGATTAGCTGTAGAGTTGAACCAAGGCTCTTTGCTGGGCTGGATAATGAACAAGTATCCTACCTTAGCAAAACAAGCGAATACGACATGAATTTATAAATATAAAAGGGAACTACAAAGTTAGCATCTTCATTGATATATTTCACAAAACAGAATATCTGCTGTTATATGTGTGTCGAGGTATTCGTGAGCGGATACCTTCGCTGCAGAGAATGCAATCTACTTACATTGCAGGCGGCCAGATAGATAGACCAGATGCACACAGGTAATAAGAGGTGAGTGCGTGAGGAGACTAATGGTTGGCCGAAAAAGAAGATTTAAATACCAGGTTTCATTCAAAGTTATTGAATGATTAAAACAAAAAATAAAATTTAATTGCATTAATAATGCTAATTATTAGCGGGTGGGTTCGGAAAAATGCGCCTCGGCGGGGGATAGGCCGATTGATCAACACAGGTGTTACCAGCCATTTTGAAGTTTTGGCACGCGCGAATAGTTCTCTCTCCTTGCGTTTAGAGATCTAGTTTAGGCCCACGTGGTCAGTGGTTGAAGAGAGGACTCAAAGTGGATCTTACTGTTCGTCCCCACGCAATCTGATATATTTAATGGCATTCTGCTCTCATTGGAGTTGTAAAAGAAGCGAGAAAAGTAATTAGAGACGTTTAACTGTATATATGAGTATTTCAAAGATGCAAATGAATGCATTACAATGATGCAAAGAGAGCAATAATGGGCATTATTAGGCAGAATTGTTAAGCAGCAATTGAAGCGTTAGGAAGGAGAGTTAATAAAGATCCGAATAGTTGAAAAAGACATGAGAAAGCTGAGGATATATATATAACATATTTCGTGAGTCTAAATAAATATTCAATTATAATTTTAAAAAATTGAAAATGTTGGTCTTCAAGTGGAAACAAATATGTAAAAATTGCTTAGTAATCAAAAAATGGTGTTCGTATCAGATAAATGAGAGCGCAGCTAAAATTGATAAGAGGATTGATTCTCGCGGTATTGAAAGTCGTTTGAGAGTAAAATACTCCCCATCGTTCTTAGAGTTAGGACGGAAAGAAGTGCACTAGCCAAAATAATATGAATGTAAGTCTGCAAAGGTTTATTAAGAAATTTCTATTGGTCGAGAAGGAAGCATAAAAGGTAAAAAAATGGGGATGAGCACGGCATATTTAAAGCGAAAAGAGATGTGCAGTTAAAGAGTTTGCATCAGGCAGAGAAAATAGGAAATAGTATGCGTAGGGTCTATGTACTTTAGGTTATGAATGTGGATAATACGCTTGATAGTGAAAAGGGGGAAGGTTCATCATTGGTTACAAAAATGTGTAGCGTGCGAGAAGTTCAGGCGAGCGGCTCAAATGCTTTGCTTGAATAACTCAGATTTGGGACTCAGGATGGCCCAGTGGTTTAGAACTCTCGCTAACGACTGTCCCGCGATGCGGGAAGCGCGTTCGAAATTCGTTTCGCTACTTCTCTTTATTTTTCTTTGCGCTCCTTTCCTACCCCAAGCTATCTACAAATGTATTATTTAAAGAGTGAAAAGGTCCATAGTGTGAAAAGAATTATGTTGGAATTGATGGTTCGATTTGATGAAAGATTACCGGTAATATTGGCTTCCTATACGAAAGTGTGAAGCAAGATGTGATTTCACCATGGCTGTTAATATATTTATGGGTAGTGTGCTGAATAAATCAAGAGTAGGGATAAGAACTGTAGTGTAAAGTTGATAAAAACTTGAGTTGTGTATTTTGTTTAGGTTATTGTATGTTAAATAACCAAGTTGGGCAGAGTTAATTTGTTAAAAATATACGAAGTTAATGCTAAAACGTTAACATTAATTATTATTTTATTGTTATAAAACAATAGATAAAACGTTTTATTCTTTGGTCTAAAACGCCTTAAAATTATAAAATATAAAAATTGCCAAAATTATTATAAAGGACGAAAAAGAAAAGAAAAAGAGAAAACTTTTTACGAAATTACGGATTAACTGTTAAGTGTGGCTACCTCTGTGACTTATTCCCCTTCCTTCCCTAAACAGCAAATAAGAATAAAGAAAAGACGATGTCTCTCATCGGTTTAGGCGACGTAAGATTTGGTCTCAGACGAAATGAAAGCCGTCAGTGAATGGGAAAACTGATTCCGTGTGGACAAGAGTGTAGTGCGTTACGTTAAACGAATGGCCTCTCTAGTGCAATCGCAATGAATTTCTTTATACTGGGCGTAGGGAAGGCATGGTTCAGCGAGCAAAAAAGGATTTGATATATAAGATCTACCTTATGCATTAATTGTTTGGTTGCACAACAATAAAATTTGCGCCAGTCATTAATCTAAGAGCAAAGGCGAGGAAAATATTAATAAGGCTGCCTGCCCTATCATGCCACAAGTGATTAATGCCTTAGAGCAAAGATTATCCAGGCTTGGGTACAAGAGCCTCTAAAGCTGTGATTGGTCGCCATTCCAGGATAGACGCCAGTTGAAAACAAGTCTAAGAAACTGATGCGAATCTATCACATTCAACCGAACCCTAATTTATACGCAAGTCTGGATTTCTGTCCTGCCATCGACAAAGTAAAACAATGTATCTTTTTAGTCTTAGCAAAGAAAACCAAAATCCAAGCGCTTCGAGAAAATGTAGCATGCGATTCACAGCCTATTACAATCGACGTACGAAGGTAGGTATAAGAGACCCCCAAAAGGATATAGTAAGGATGTGTAGGTAAAGGGTGGGGGAGAATAGCTTCCGGCAGCACTGAAGAATAGGCATATGCTTAAGAAAAAAAGATAGTGAAAACGAAAACACTTCCCTGTAAGAAGCTCTCCTTTAGTTCTACACTTTTATTGAGGGATATTCCATCCGTTGTCTCCTCGTCCGACATATGCAGGTTTCCATTATATCATATCGCCATGCACTCAAATAGAAATTATCCAGATTCAAAAATAGAACCTTACAGATAGGAGAATTTGACCGACTTGAAGTGAAATTTACCGTAGAGGCATGATGCAAGAAAGACCTAGCTTCTTGTATCCACGATATAAGCTAACCACACATTTATCTTTTCACCATTGAAGAGCATACAAAGTGAGAATTAGAAATCCATGACTCCTCAAGTCGTTGAAAAGGCAAAGGAAGGCCTTCCTCCCGACGTTGTTTTCGCAAACGGTCGTTGAGCAGAGTTCTTTCCACGCACCATAAGCTCTTCTCGCACTATTCCTTAACGGCCCTTGTCACCGTGACCAACTGGATGTTTTTTTATTTCACAAGCGTACTTATGAATTTAGAAGGTCTTTCGCACAGCCAAATGATTGACAACTTGAGGTCTACCTGAAAGAGGTTATCTATCTTTGAGGTCTTCTCCGTCGATGACCGTGACCGCAACTCTGTGGACATTTATTCGGTTGAGGTTGGGACGCGTGGTGTAGTCGGGCTTATTGTGGCGCCCGTGCAGGAGAGCAATAACAAATTGGTTCCCTTCCATCTCAACACACCTGCACACAATGGAGGGACTATTTAATGACACGTGATGGAAAAGTAGATCTTTAACTTTTTTGAGGAAACATTTTCTTTCACACACGTAAACCCCTCGAAATATCTAAGTGACTCTCGCACGGGAAAAAAACCTTCTTTTGTTACTCTCATTCAGGCGGGAATCTATGGCAATTTACTGAAGAACGTTGCTTACCGGTTCTTTCTAAAAGAGTCGATTAGACACTTTTGAGTACTATTCCCTCACGGTAAAAGCCTTAAGCTTCCTGAACTCAGACATCGCTGGTTTGTTAGACACCTAATGCACCAATTGTCCTCATACGAGAAATTGCGCCGGGAAATACTAGCCATTCCCTTGCTCACATTTGCTTCTGCTAATGTCACTAACTTTCCTTCGTCTTTTGCAGGGAGCTGCCACTTGGCATACGGCATGCAGATCTATGCAGCGACGAGAGAACTTGGTCTGCTATACTACTACCCATTACTCTGTAGGTACTATAAGCTTAAGGTCACCTGATAATTGATTCACCTCCATTGCCACTCTCGAAGCAGCCAGGTAGAGTGAGAGATCTTGTTATTCGTCGGAACAGGCTTTGCGCCTGTTGGCTGATAGCCGTATCGCATAAAAACCGAGGGAGAGAGGTTGCACATAAATTTTTCTAATTGTCATGGCAGATAACCTTCCTCTAGTCCTTGAATTTGCTATGAGCGGATGGTAATCTCTTATGCTAGGAAGTGAAAGATGTGCTTGGTCACTCTGACCTCAAGAGCATTATCTATTTAGCTTAAGAGGATGGAACAAGTTCTATATATAAGCAGGATGATTAAAATCTCCTTATTTAAGATAAACGTCTCGCACTGTTAGAAGAAGGAAGGTATAGGACATTCCAATTTTCAAAGTTATATTTGCACGAAACGGCCTTACCGTGCAAGGCCATGAAACAGATTTCACCTTATTTATCGTCACCAAAGTACGCATATCCCTAAGATTTATTTACATCACCGCAGAGGTAATGTAAAGTAACAGATCTAAAGTAACAAATAGCAACGAGATGTTTGAGGCACCCAACCTTTTCTTCTTCGAGGCCTGCTCGATCCAGACGTTTCTGTGATTAACCAGCTCATCATCAGTGTCTACAAAAGACTAAATATCAATTCTTTAGCATACGTTCCTCATTTTACCGATTTCAAGAAAGTGTGTGCCGACTCGGAACCTTGTGAGTTTAACTCTATGGAGACTACTCAGCGTAGGATTTCCTGTAATAAGCAGAAATATAAACTCCAAAATAATGGATACCTTTGCCTCTCTGTGAGAGATAATACTATGCCCTGACACTGACGGATCATGTGTCACTCGGAAAACGTTTTAAAATCAGTGGTAGAAATAACCATTTGGGGGGTATTCGGCAGGAAATAGTGAGGTTTATTTTCGTCACACACCCAGTTCCAGGGCGTTATATAACCGGGCGGGGCACCCTCGGTATGAAGAATGGTCCTGACTCCCTCTAAGCACCTTTGCAAATGGGACCTTCCTTCGCTTCTTTGTTTTCTTCTTCTTTATGGAGGTAAAACTTTGTCCATGGTAAATCCCTTTTCATGGGTGAAAACTGGTTTGACGGTTTTACTTACAGAGCCCTACTCAGTCGAGGGAAGGATTCTCCTTTCTAGGTATGAGGCAACTTAGTCCAGGGATGTGGGCTCCATTTCAACTCGGAGTAGCCTCTAAAGATAAAAGCCTCCTAGTGTTGTCGGGAAAGTCATCCGACAGCTGGCCAATGAACAATGAGTACAACAGGAATACATGAGGACTTTCACACCGAATCCCAAGAACATCACTTGTAGAGGATCTATCATCGAGGCCATAGCTTGTTGTGTCATGTCCAAGATAATGCCCATGAGGTTAATTCCTTCAGCTTCTACACTTTTGAGAGCTGTAAGGACTTCCTTTATCTATTATTATTATTTTATTTTCGATTGCGCTCTAAAATTGCATAATTGGGGTCATTCCCGAACTAAACAGGAAGTCGTTTGTGGGCAGTTCCCAAATTATAGCTAGTAAATGGGAATCCCCTTTGACTCACTTATATAGGATATGGGAAAGTTCGCCAATAGTTATGACAATTGAGAGAGGCCCCTGAGAAAGTAATGGGAGGGCCAACTTCTGTCCACTTAAAAAGGAGCCGCTTCTGCGCGACCCCTCACAAGAGTCTAAATAGGAAGCTCCTTTAACCCCAGAGAAACAAGGGGAAGCCATGCACAAAGGAATAGCTCAATTGGGAAGCCTCTTTACATGGCGAGATAGGCAAACGGTAATTGGTGATTATTTTATTCATTATTTTGCATGAGGAAACTTTTATAAGCTAGTCTTTTATGTGCTTCCCCAATTATTAATCTATGGAAATTCTGCTGTTACCCTTTCTTCGATCTTTGTTAATGTATGATAAATATGTACATGTACATTCTACAATATTTCTTTAAATATAACTCTTGCATGTTAATATCTTTAAGCACTATTCTAGTTAATTGTATACTTACTGTTGGAAAAATGAATAAATATAGCAGCTTGCAAATGGCACTTATGTACATAGATTTGTGTAGTGTTATTTCAAAAGAAATTAGATTTTTTCAAGGGGCATCTTTAATAAAAATCTTATGACGTAGGAAAGTTCTGAGTTAAACAAAGATAGTTTTTCACACAATTTTCGCCTCAATTATTCTGATAAAGTATTAAAGATGCCAAAAGTTGTACGTAATATCCTAGCAGTTATTAGTAGAAACTTTTCTCCTTTCCAACTTATAGTACATCGATAACTCGTCCTTTTGTGTTTTTTGGCTTTCTTCGGTGGATAAACTGTTTTAACTCCATTCCACATATTTTCTAATGAGTTCAGGTCTGAGTATGCCGATGGCTATTTCAAAACATTATTTTAGAATATTCAATATATCTCATTACTTCAAAGTCATTTTGCTTTATATCGCTGTCCTGTTGGGAGTAAAATACAAGTACATCTTAATTTTTTTTAAGACGATAGAATTTCTTTTTTTTTAAAAGAACTTAATAATCCTCTTTAAAGTATTATTTGATCGATTTTACGAAGTGATCTTATACGATTAGCACCATAGCATCCTCATAATATTATATTTGCTCTGCCATGCTTTATAGTGGATATGGGCCAGAGAGATGCTCTTCATCTACGCCAAGGAAGTAAATGTTGCATTAGACGTCTTTGTTTTTACCCACCCATGGGGTGCATGCTATATGTGACAATAGTAATGTAAAATGCAGTGTACGGAGTCTCATGGTATGCGGTGAGTATATAAATCAGGAGCCACATTGTCGGTGCAGCAGGCACGCTAATGGTAATCTACCTCACCCACCACAAATAACTTTATCTTTACACCAATCTAATACGCCCTCTAAATGCATGAATTGGTTATTTTAACCTTCAATTTTACTCGGGATCGTTTTCCCCCGTGGGGCTACGCTATATCCTACAATAATAAAGTGAAGGGCAATGTACACAGTAATAGTATGCACTTAGAATAGCTTTGAGAAAAATTCATACTGAATCGGTCACGCCAAGAAAATGACTATCCCATAGACTTTTCTAAGAACAACATGAGCTTTATGAAGATATTGCTTCTTTGTAGCTTGGTAACAACGGATGAAATTTAGGGCAGTGACTCAATATTGTAGTCTTTGAAGCATTAAAACCAATTGCAGTTAAACCTTGACACATTTGCTTTTTAGTAGGGTTCAGTTCAACATTATCCTTTACTTATGATGCTACAAATATAATTTGTTGATATCTTAGTCTTTATCTCCTTTTTGGCAGAGTTATTAATGTTGTGCTGTGCCTATATGTGCATAACAATATCTCAGCGACAGTCATGTGATGTTCTTCGGCTCGGATCATTCTCCATACGTGTTCCCGGCGCCCCAAAATGCAATAATGCACCTTAATTTGTCTTGTTTCTTCCCTTTCTGAGCGGATTTAACAATTGAATAGTGTATTTATTTATAAATCTGACTCTGTATGCTTTTGATCATACTAATTCTGATATATATACGAGTATATATATATATATATATATATATATATATATATATATATATATATATATATATATATATATATATATATATAATTTTAATAGGGAAATACATGCGTGCACTTGTGTGCCACCTATTACCCTTGGTAATATAATAGGTCTGAATTAAAAAATATTTTGCATGAGAAGGTTTTATTAGCTAAGTCCTTATAATAATACTGATTGTATTATTAGTGTAAAAGCGTTGCTAATTATCTTTAATCAAATATACTTTTTTTTTGTATCAGTTCGAAAAATTGAAATGCAAGGATTTTACATATAAACTTAGCACATTTGCTTAATCGATGCAGAATTACTTAACCTACAAATATTAAAAACCCTGAGTTGAGCCAGAAAAGTCATTAAAGTTCACTCGAGACCAGCCTAAAAGACCAAAAAAGTAAAGAGGGAGAATCAAAAAGGAACTTGGGGAAAAAGTATGAATCGAGTATTAATAGAACGCAAATAAGATTTTTAATAAGTATATATGTTGAAGTAATATTTATCGACTAAGGTGCTTCCAGCAATTTTTGAGAGTAAGATATTCTATAATTGAGTAACCTTATACAAGAAAAAAACGGTACTAGCGGTAGTGGTAAATATTTTGTAAACGAGTTTGAAACACTAGTGGGAAGCGGCCGCTCGAATTTTTGGGTTCAAAAGCAACTCAAATTTAATATTAATTAGTAAAGTAGTTTCGTATTCTAAAGGTTTTCATAAATTTGTGGTGGTCTCTGCTAATCACATCGACTTGATCATCTGTCACCGAGGAAGAACATGGGTTCCCTAAGCAAGTGTTATTCCGTAGGTAGGCCATTGCAAAGGAGCATCCCATGAATTCGCAGCTACCATAGCCCATTTTTTTCATCGAGCTAAAATCAGTAATCCACGCCCTCTGGCGAGGCCAGCGAGAAGGCCTCCCGTGTGCCGGAGTGATCATCTCGGTGTATTCCTTCAAATTTGAATACCCTTGGTGTAACGGCACCTCCAGTAATCCCTTTCATTCCGGATTTCGCTCAAAAGAACTCTAAGCAGGTAAACTGCTTCACTAAGTTTAGCGTTTAGCAAACCTCTCTAACACAATTGAACTGTGTAATTACTATACATACAAACTGGAATTTTAAGCATATTCAATAAGTATAAAGGTTTATCTGATGGTACTTTGTGTAACTTGTCTGTTTTTTCTATACAATACATACTTGCTCTTAATACCAAATAATTTTAATAATATTCATTCTATCCTAATTTTAATCCCGCTAAGGTAGTATAGACAATTCCATTAACGCCTAGAAACTGCCCTACCCTGCTACTGCCCGATTTCACTCACCTCAGTGCCAAATTTTCCCCTCAGCAATATCAGGCAAACCTTTCCTGTATTATTGTGAGGCGTCCAATTCTAGAGGTGTATACATACAATAATTAAAGTGAAAAGTCTTTCGGTCTGTGATTAACACTTGCCGACAATATATAGTTGGAAGATTATGATTACACGATCGGTTCACTCAGTACTTTAAATTCAAAATAAAACTACAACAGACTGCAGTCCCGCCAACCTCGACTGAATAAATTTTCTTTTGCTCGAGTATCAAAAAGGCGACGCGAAAATTTGTATTTGATACAACCTAAAATGTTTTCTTGGCAAATCTGTTCTGATGCTCAAAGGTATGGTAGGCGCAAGTAGTCTCTTATCTGGTTTTCCCGGCCTCAAAAAGGGTGCGTGACATCATAATGTCCCCCACTCACCTCGACTAAATACAAGACGGTGAAAAAGCTTTGCTAAAGAGCAGCTATACCTCCTTCCGCCAGCGGTTCCACCAACTACCTATGCAGAAATAAATGGGAAGCATGTGGCCCACCGCCCACTGAGTTGCTTCAGTGGAGGAGTCCATCACTGGCACCCTTGAAACATCGATCACTGAGACTCTCGTGAAGGAACTATTTTTACAACTCCTTCCAAATGGAACTCAACTAGAAGGGAGGCCACCTTTTGCTAACAGGACCAGATACAAATTTGCGTTTCACTGTTGGCTCCAGTACTGCATTATGCATCTTAACCTTTTCAAATATAAAATGAAAAACGCCAACTCATGAGCCAAGATTAAAGCTGATTAATGGCACAGGAATCGCTACTTTTGGAGATAACCGTTTGTCGCACAGATTGGGGCATTGCCGACCGCTCATGTGGAGGTGAATGGTAGCCAAAGCTTTCTTTCCACACCATTGTGGGGGCTGATTTCATGACTTTCTTTGACATCCTAGTGGACCTTAAGAGACGGATATTAATGTCTTTGTATGTGAATGCAGTTTCAACTCCCACCTACTTTGTAAAAATCCTCAGTCGCTGTAGAAAAGCAGTTCGGGAAACTCTTTACCGAGTTTACTGAACTGGTGATACCATTCCAGGGTGGTGATGACCCTAATGCACCGACATACCACATCATCACATTTCCCTGGCGCCCTCCTCTATCAAACATATTCTCGATTGCTAACCTGGAGATCGAATACCTAATGCGTGCTACCAAGTTATAGGGTCTCTAAATATGAAAGAGAATGGAGACCTTGTGGCAATTTTGGAAGTTTGAAATGACAGAGGTAAAGTGAATGCTACCTTGTATCCAACGTCATTGATTTTTCTACCCACCTTCGAGGTAAAAGCGTTTTCTCAAAGGTGGACCTGGTTAAGACCTACAAAAGTTCCTTCTCAATCAAGAATCCATCCAGAAAACGGCCATCATAAGACAGTTTGATTTATTCTAGTAGGCTTGACTGCCTGCTGATGATAAAAACGCTGCTAAAACTTTTCAATGCTTCATCGACTCGGTTTTAAAGATATTTTATTTTGTATTTGCATTCTTGGATGATATTAGGGTCGCATAGGCAAGTTTCAATGAATCCGCCTTGCAACAGACCAAACTTCCATTAATTCTTCGTAACGCATCCTTGATATGCCTTTGTTAACCCATTGAAGGGACAAGGTCACAGAGAAGGGTATCTCTCCAATTACAGAGAAAGTTGAGGCCCCTGTACATCTAGCTCAAGAGCGTACCTTTACTGAACTCCAGAAGTTAATCGGGAGGATAAATTTTTACCACATAATCAATCGTACGTCAGCGCAACTATCCCAAGCTCTGAATTTCCTCCTGAAAGAGGGGCGCGGCAAGGGCAAAAATAATTCTCCACCAACTTGAACAGAAAAGTTGACCAAGGCGATTCTGAAGTGAAGAACGCTTTGGCTACCCATACACTGTTAGTGCAAGATCTCTGCAGAGCTTTCTCTTGAGGCAACTAAAATAGCTGTCTATTTCTATATTTAAATCTTTATTTCATTTTAAATAGTTCATTAAAGTATAAGTAAATACTTCCTCTGTTTTTTCTTATTTTACCTTTATCAAAATATATTATCAATAAATTGAACTCATAAAATTCATGATATAAGTTTCCATCATGATTTTGTGATACCAATTATGTCTTATTCGTTAGCTTATAGTCATCTCTGTGTTATTTCTGCGAACAGAGTTTAGCGGAAGTTATGTGATCCACATTGTGTGTTTGTCTATTTGTGTGCACAATATCCGAAAATATTTGAGGATTTCTAATGAAACTGGGGGTGGGATGGGCGAGAAAAAATGAGTTAGATTTTAGGATGGATCAAAATGGGAATGCGAATACTGGATCACTTATTCCCTTTCTCTGACATTAATAGATAGATCATTTTCTTAAATTTGTATCGATGTCATTAAAATTAATGAGAAAATGAATGTAAAATTTTCAGGAATTGACAACTTATGACATTTTGCCAAAATATACTATTTGATCCGGATTAGGATCTGATTCTGTGAGATCCAAATATATATCTGGAGGGCCAAGTGATACTTAATAAGTGACAGGATAGTAATACTAAGTGGTAGACTGAAACTACTGCTACAAATTTGTAGCAGAGATAATGTAGATGCATGTTTCAAATTGATTTGGTCTATATATTTAATCTGAAAATCAATATCTGGGAAAATCCGGATACCGGATCTGCCATTATGAAAAATCTGCTTTTTGTTAATATAATTAAAAAAATTCTAAGGATAGAGACATGGTTTCTGTTTCCAAGGGTACGTTTACAGGATAAAAGCATAAAACGCTGTTCCTGAATTTGAGCTATGGCTGATCTGGATTAAAATTCCTGATTCATTTCTGCATTATGAAAAAGAACTTTTACTATCTTTTTGGGTGGACAAAAAATAGAAACACTACTCGTATGTTAACAAAATACATTTTTTAGTTAATATCGACCTGATCCTCCTTTAACAACAATAACTGCTTCAAATCGTCGAGGAATATAGTCATGCACGTTTTTCGAAAGACTAGAGAAATTTTAATCCATTCCTCAAGTAGAACCTGTTGCGTCTCTTTCAGACAGGAAGGCTGCTGAAAGTGATTCCTTACTTGCTGATCCAAACTACACCAGCGATGTTCCTTATGTAACATCAAATGATTGTGGAAGCCAACCACTGTGTTCGATATACTCGTAACTTATATTCACTTCCTGCGAGTTTTTAAAACTTTTAGCTGTGTGAATGAACGCATTATCTTTTTAGACATTGCGCCACCATTGGCTGAATTAAGGAACCTCAAATTTACAATTAGAAGTAACCTTTCTATTCATTACTCTCACAGCACTAAGATCATTCCACGATATAGCCACCCAATCCATCCCAGCATCGTCTCCATGGTTTACGGTAAGGGTCACCTAATCGGAATCAAATGCTTCTTTGAGCATCTTCCTTACATAAATCTATCCTAAAAAAGAAAAAAGTGAAGCTAGATACGACAATGAAGATGACATTCTTACACCTATTTATTTTATATTTATTGTGGTTTGGCATATTTTTTTAAAAATCAATGCGGAAAAAATCTCTTTTTTTAAATCGTTTCTGCTTCGAATATTGAAAATTTATCTTGATAAACCTTTAGTTGTCTTCAATTGTTTTTACATCTCAGCTGCTCTAGCGCCTATTTTCCATAAATTGATTTTCTTGATGGAAACTCTATCCGTGCTTTTCGTTATTATCACCATCTCTTCTCTAGAAATTATTGAAGATGTGGTCTCTGAAAATACCACTTTAGAGACATGTATATGTATATTAAGACTGGAAGTTTTTTTGCAAATTCATCTAGGACACGTTCTTTGTTAGATCTTTGGTAATTGTCAAGAATTTTTGCGACAAAAGACGAATAAAAGCCATGTATGTCTCTCCTTACGTTCTCGGCATTAATAGAATTAAATCACTTTCCTTAGCTTCCTTATTTGAGGCTCATTAAAACACCTGCTTTAGACATTAAAATTTCTCTTTCAGAAAGGTGAAAACCTGACTTTTTTGGATTTAATAATCTGAAAATTTAATAATCTGAAAATTTATTAATTAGTCAAAATTTTATGTATAAATATTGAACTAGTTTTCTAGAAATTGTCAAGAAGATTTGATGAAACAATATATGAATGATATTATAGTTTAGGATTTGTTGGCTAGTCGTGTTGTTTTACGTGCTATTTGTCTTTTCAGCTTTCCCACAGGCACAACAAAAAAAGAATATATAGTGCAGCTACCTTGTAAATCCAGTACCTTTGACGAGTTGCAAACAACAGATAGTTCAATAAATTGAATGGTTTTAATGTTGAGTATTTTATCTAAAATATTTTACCTAATTTTAAAAATATATTGATATTTTTTTTCACGATTCCAAAAATATTAAAATAAAGGAAAAAAACGCCAACATCAAAAACTAAATAGAGTTTGGTAATTTCTAACATATTTCCCTGACAACTTTAGGGGGGAACGTATCAAAGTAATAAATTGAAAAATAATTTTAGGTCTATTTATAGTTTTGATACAAACTGTATTTGCTGGCTTTAAATCCTTGGCGTTCTTTGATGTGAAGAAAATGATTAAATCTCTTCATGGTAAAGTCACGTTTTCGATAGAGACTTAAGAAGTGATTTGGGGGGCTCGGGGGTGACTCTACATCTTAATATGTCGGTCTTTCCCCGTTTTGCTTTTTTCTTTGTTTCGGTAATAACATTGTAACTATTCGGCCGATTATGTTGTTTTACATTCTCTTTCGAATGATATAATTGCCAAAGTCTTCCTAAGGATAGCCGTAGAATTATTTGGCAATAACCTCATAACTATTCGGCCGATTCTAACAAAACTTTAAACCCTTATGTTGTTTTACATTTTTTCGAATAATATAATTTTCAAGGTCGTCCCAAGGTTATTCCGGCAATTATTGAAAGTATTGAAGGTGGTAAGGTCATAAATCAGAATAAGTGAGAGCACACGACTTTTGATCAGTAGACCTTGTTTAGTTACGATCAATTTCTTTGCAAATAAGAGCGCTAGTTATAATAGCTGGTTTGTTTGTGGCATATGCAAAAATCTACAATCGATTAAACTAGTATCTGAATTAGAGTACGAAAGTGTTATAATGGCGAAAAAGTTCAGTTTTAGCTTAAAGAAAATGCAAATAAACCATTAGAAATTGATGTTTCGTTTAAGAAGGGTACATAGAGTGATGAAAGAATGGGTAAGTGGTATATATTTATAGCATAAAAAATTTGAATGAATTTCAACTCATAATATGAATGGTGGTATGTGCTTGTAATAAAAATAGATAAGAATTGGCAGATAAGAAGAATTTGCTAATGGAAACCGTGACCCAAAGAGGAATATTGGACTTCGTTTTCATGATATGTTTACACCGATGGAGGTCAAGTTGATGTCTGCTTAATGTTCTATGCCTAAAGATGACGTAACTTTATACTTAATAGAGCATAGAGTGCCATTTCTTTTTATGCATGCCAAACTTCCTTTATTGTGAGAAGTGAATGTTCTATTTATGATGATGCTTTGGTGAAGACCTTTTTAACAACATGCTGGAAAACGATGCCTATAAAATTCTTGTTAATCAGAGTAATTGATTTATTCATTATGATTGGCGCGACTATTATGTTATTGCCTTTAATCAGAGTAATTATAAAAACATGACAAATGGAAAATATGAATACTTGTCAGATCATTAATCTAGTATGTAGCAATAATGTCTATATATTATATTTGACAAACTCTTATATCCCTATTAATTAGTAAAAACCACAATGGGCATCCATGAGATTAGTTTTTTGAAAAGAAATTCCTAAATTCAATAGGTTTGGGAAATTAAAAGTGTTTGGATTGTAAACACTAAATCAGGCAAAAAAGCGCCTAATTAATATTTATTTTTTAAATAACTATAACGGAAACAATGAGCGAATTTCTACCCGAAAGTTTTTACTAAGGTATGCCTAGTTAAATTGGGGAAGAAAGTTAAGTTAGGAGAAAATAAAATGCTACTACTCTCACTAACGCCTCTAATGGTTCACTACTCTCTTGATCTTAATAGCCAGAAACAAAGAGGTGAGGTAGTCCTGTGTGGTTGACAAAACTACCTCCTTTTCCAAAGAGATTAAAAACTAAATGATTCAAGTTCAAGTGGTAAAAGCATCCATATATTAAAGTATTAACCCTGAAACACACATCATAAGTTTACTACACACCATTAATAACCATGGGTATATCATACCCGATTAAAATAAAATATATAAATAAATGTAAAGCTTTAATGGAATAGATTTACATAAAGGCTCTTCAAACTTTGAACTTTGACTTAACATTAAGAGAAACTGACAATGACGTCGTTGCTCTGGGGATATCCTACCCATGGTTAGCGGGTAGGAAGGATTTTCACTTAATTAGCGCGATGAGATTCAATGTCAGAAATTAGCAATAGAATAATGATTATAATGCTCGCATTGCAAGTCCAGCTACTAAGTCCCATTAAATATCTACTTGAAACTAACACTTTAACCTTATCAAAATGCATTAATGAAGATTTTGATGAGAGTTCAATAAGCAAGATAGAATGATGGAAGAGAAATGTGAAGTGAAGAAAGGGTAATAAAGAACCCTCCTTGTTTGATAAAAAAAACACTGAATAAAGAGCTACAGGTGATTTCGTTACGAAGCGAAAAAAGAGACAAAGGTTTGCGTCCCTAACTTTCTCATACTTTTTTAAGCAAAACTTTTAGCAAATCAAAGAACTGATTTGGTTTGGTTTCAGGCAAAATCTCAAATTCGGACAAATATTTTGCACAGTAGAGGTTGATGGACTTTACGACAGAATCTCTTGTACTTTATGCATATGTAACTTTGTCACATCTCTCTTTTACTTTCTGCTTTTGTGCGTGCAAACTAAACTTCGCTTCATTTTGTCTGAGGCAGTCGAGTGAGAGTTTGGCCACAGAAGCAGTAGTACTTTTTTAATCATAACAGATATGCAGAAATAATGGTTTCAAGTAGATATCATAACCAAGCAAGTGACGCTTCGCCAAAAGGAGCTGATTTATGAAACGAATAAAGGAGAAGGAGTAGATGTGGCAAAGTTGAAAAGAAAGTTCAATGAAATAAGTTAAAGGTCTGAAACTTATGAATATTATTGCGTCTCTACATGATATTGAATTATAGATGAACAAGATTGTTTGGCTCATGAGGCATAGAAATGGCATAGATAATTGTTGGTATTTAGCTGAATATAAATAGCTTAAATAAAAATTCCCTTAGGAATAAATTTAAAATCAGTGTTATTACCAAAAAAATCATTTAATAATTTTCATGCAAGATGTCAGTGACATTAATTTTGGTAATTTAGACCTTCACTATTTTTCAAATTTAATTTTTCAGTCCACGAAGCAATCATTATTTGTTCCTGTTAAACTTCTTCTCAGTATATTTATTTACAATTCATTTATTAAAATGAAAGACCCATATACAAACGCTAAATTATGTAAATATTCTAAATTAAATTAAAAAAAATGATTTCCTTACATGTAGAAGGGTTTTTGGCTCTGATTCTTATACCAAAGAATGAGAGAGGGATTGTCTCGTAAACTCGGCAGTTCACACGGTAGGTGGACACTGTGTCCAACCACAGCTTGCTTTGCCAAGAGCATCGTGGCTGAAAGAAAATGGAATCAAATTTAGTATTTTATATAATATTTTAAGCCACTTTAAAATAAATAATTATTTATTCAATTACATAGAAGATGAGTTCAAACGAAAATTGCCAACAACTAAGTGGAAACTGTTAGCAGGTACTCCTCTACTTTCTTATCTCCCTTCCTAATAATTAGATATGGAAAGTCAATTCTTAAATTTGGAAATATAAATAAATGAATTACCTAAACAAGAGAACAATTGCATATATAAAATGAAAAAAATAAGGTAACGACTATTCGTCAGTATTACTCTCAGTAAATCTTTAGTTTGTTAAAAACAATCATAATGGCGAGATTATAACTAAAAGGCGTTGGTCATTTTGTATTTTTCTACCTGGTATATATAAATTTGTAACTAAAATGATATCTATCCTTGAAAATCCTAAGTGATCAAATTTCCACAGGCTGACCAATATAAAATAAGATCCTCCGTGTCTGAATCATGTTACTTTGTAACGACGGAACAAGTTGCCACTGATGATGATTTGCCTGCACAGATAAACTTTAGGAACCACCAAGTATTTAATGCTATTTTCCTCCATTTTTATCCTTTTAAGTAGAGGGAGCCACAGATTTTATTGATATCACGTAGATAGAATTTTTTTTATTTTCGCTCGCTCATCTTGGGGTCAACAACGAGGATAAAGCCAGGCAAAAAAGAACAATAAATAAAACACTTAAAATATTATTTTCTTTAGACTACATAGCAATTGAAGAAAAATTTCTTTTATTCGGAAAAAATAGGGGAAATTCTAAAATATTCCTGGGATAACTCCTTCAGAAAGAGAAGGGTGGGATGGCAAATTGCAATCCAATTTCTCTTGGATTCTAAAGTGTTGCACCTGACGACCTGAGTCGTTTCTCATTTGTAACTATTTAAAATCTTTGACTCTCTTGCCATTCATGCTGACGGTCGGGGATATCAGGTAAACATAACACAGTTTACATTTAGAGGACCTTAAGACCCCTCGGCCATATCACGAGTACGGAACAATTCCACGGGGGGCGGTAACTGGTACCTTTTCAATCACTCCCAAATGAAAATAGTATTTTTTTGTGTTGGGCCTAATTTGCACCTATTTAAATTCTCCATATATCCTTTACTTTTTCTACTTAGTATTAGGAAAATGGCCAAGAATCTCATGCCATGTCAAAAGAATTTTTTTAGAATCACTAAAGAATCGCCCTATAGCAGCACAAGGTGCAATTGAAAAATAATTGAGAGGTTCTGGGAAATGTTGCCCAATTAATCGGATGAGGGATGTGCGTCCCAAAATACATACATATTTTCCAATTTTGCTCGACCTTGTAAACTGGGAATTATGTTGGCAAACGTTATTTTATAATTATACGGTTAAAATGGCGGTATTACAAGTAAATAAACTATTCTTCAAGTTTTTAGAAGAAGCTCCTCTTACAATCACGAGAGGATAATTCATAATCCAGCGCATCTAACTCAGGATTAGTTGAACACGAGGTTGAATTTAGTTTTGATAGGACTTAATTTATTTATCTCGATTTTATTTATTAGCTATGCAATGCTTATTTTCCGATGGAAAATTAATTAGTGTAAATTTATTTTATTTACATAAACGTTTGTTTATGTGGCTATGACCTTTCGTCTTTCCTGAGCTATCTTCAAACTGAAGTCCATTAATTGGTCAAGGCTGATTTTTTGTACATCTTTATAATCTGCTTACCAGATGTAAGATGATGATGCAAATTCTGCTGGGATCCTAGGATTAATGATATTCTTTTCTCTAATTTCGGATAGTAGGCGGCAAAGATTCATCGCCAGCATAAGCACCACTCTACCCTCCTCTTCAAAGTTAGAGAGAGGAGAAGGAGGGCCCCCTGTTGACCCTTCATCTAACTTCCCTGTCCTCCACCAAAGGATTAAAATAGAACCAGATCGGGACTGTTCAGCGGGAGCTGATGAAAGTAGAGAAGAGTCGGAAAAGTAGCAAAATATATTAATGAGAAAGAGAATAAGAGAAGTGAACTTGATATTTTTTGACTTCTAATTATAGTGGATAGATGGATAGAAAGGAACAATTACATTTTGTGGACCTATTCATTTTATCTTTGATTAGTAACCTCGCATCCCTCTATTATTCAGTTCCTTCCATCACTTTTAACTTTTATTTTACTTTCAACTCCATACAGCAAGATACTCGTAACTGTGTAATTTCTGTTAAATTTTGTAGTTTCTCTTTCCTTCATGTGATTATTGTTGCATTAATGCTGTTATGTTTTGAAGGTGTACGAGCTAAAGTATTTTGTTTGTTTTATTTGTGTTTTAGTTCTGCAGTTTTTAATATTTTGATATTGATTTAGAATTAATTTTCCACATTTCAGCTAAGTTTTTTTATCTTTAAATTTATTATTCCACTTTTTATTCAATTACACTTAACTTTCGTCATATCAGTTACCTTTTGATTTTTCACTTTCCACCTCACTTGGTTGTATGTTCTGCAAACATTGGAAGTAGTGATTCTATTTGCTTCCATATTTTCTCCGCTCTTTTCTTGATGTTGATATTGAGCAGTTATTTTCTTTCCTCTTAATGCAGTTTTTTTCTGAATTATTTTCTTTTTTCTGCCTGTTTGTATTTAAGTAGAGAGGTATATTATAAATATTCTAGATTTCCAGCTTTTTAGTCTTTGTTTCGCTGTTAATTAGGATGGAAAAGTATTAAAGAATCTCCCTTCATAGTGCCATATTGATTTCCTTTGTTTTTATGTCTAAACCCCTTATTGCTCCTATTAATCTGTGGTTTTGTTCTTTTATTCCTTCTAGGTTTGCATCAGAAAGATTCTTTGGTATAAATTTTCTGAGTTTTTACTTTGGATTCTTCCCACTTGGCACCTCTATACTCATTCCTTTGCGGTGCTAGGACCTATATTGGTAAGTGGCTCATTGACAATAGAGTTCCAACATGATCACTATATGTGATGGTGATTTGTTGGATATACATGTCTCCTCAGACACAGGTCTGGCTTGGCAGCAGCCTTGCCTATGACGTATATCGGAAGCTCTTGTCCAATACTCTTATTTAATTTGTTGGTTTTGTGTGTTAGCCGCTTGCCTTGCATCTGGCGCTTTATTTTCTTTAGATATTATAGGGAGAGCTGCGCTAATGATTGCTATTAGGTTAGGTAAGGGTAGGTAGTTTTCACCAGGAGCTGGGTATGTGTGGCAACTATTATTGGTATCATTTCTGTTTCTATTGTTGCGGCCAGGAATGCTTCATCCAGGTTGTTAAATTAGCTGTATTTTAGGACTAATATTATTACTATGGTCGCTCCGTTATAATGCTCATTTAAAGGGTTATCATTAATAAGGCTTTAATTATACAGTTTATTATGCCTTAGTTCTGTATTCAAGCCGTGTGCTGATATTAGAAGAATTTCTAGGTCTATTTCTTTGAATATATTTCCAAAAGGGGTAGTTTTACCGATCAGCCTCGTGTGTTTATTCGTAGTAAGTAGAGCTTTCTCCTACTTTCAGGAGAAAGCTCTGCTTGTCGAGTAATTTGGAAATTATTATCTTTTATTAGTGTTCTGTCAGGTAGATCTCTTGCTGCCTTCTGATACATTCCTGAACTTGACACAACTCATTTCTTTATCTGTTTCATAACTGAGAGTGAGAGTGTCATCAGGATAAATACATATGTTGTCCTGAAATAAGAAGGCTTGTTTTTATATCGGTTTAATGTATTATTTTCCTGTCTTACTTTTAAAATCCCATATGCATTTACCTTCCTCTAGTTCCTTTTTTACGTTCTCTTCCCCTTTTCCTCTTGTGAGAGGGTATGTATAGTTGATACATAATTTCAGATTGATATCTGATTGCTCCATGAGATTTTTTTTCCTCTTCTTTCTTTGTTTGTTGGTTCTTGTTTCTTTCTTCTTTCTCTCCTCTTAAATATTTCTAGTTTGTGCGATAATTAGTTTTAGGATTTCTGATCACAGCGAGTATTATGAGACTTACAATTTAATCAGTCTTTTCTTCTCAAATATTTTATCATATTTAGAGTGGTTATGAAAGTTCCAGTTTTCAATTTTACTGTGGCCTTTGCCACTCCCGCAAATTTTGCATTTCTATTATTTTCCTGTTCATGTATATATTCTTTTCTTTCCTTTCCATTAATTCCATTCCTTTGGAGGATGCCATGGCCTACTTTCTGCATGGACCGTTATCGTTTATGCTTTTTTTTTTGTTTCCTTGTAAACTGTGTGTTCGGAATTTTTCACTCGCATTCCAACCATATTGTTTCCTTTGTTTGCAATGTCTTGATAGGTGGTCCCTCTATCTTGTAACATCTGAAGCATATTTAAATATTCATATACTTCTCGCGTTCCAGGTGTTCTGAGGGATCTTTATGTTTAACATAAGTAGGTCTCATTGGTTAATTTTGTTTAGCCATTTCTTTAGTGTCACACAAAATTTTGAACACATGTGTGGTGTGCGAAATTTATGATCTCGTTAATTTTTATTCGCTCCTGATTTTTATCTATTATCCTCTTCATTTCGTCTTTGTCGTGTGATCACACCCATAAAACCAATCTGCGGCCTTTCACAATTCTGAGTGTTGTTATCTGGGAAGGAAATTGAAGCACTGATGCAATTTTCTTTAGTTCTTCGATCCCTTTTCTTCAAACTAGCTTTTTAATATCATTCTCAGCCTTGCATATTGAACATTTTATGCCTATGACCATAACGTGTGCTAATTTCAAATATTTTTATAAGGTTTGAAAGATGTCCCATTCTCCGGCTTATTTCCGTGATCAATGTTTCTCCGGTTCGTATTCCTGAGGATCCTACTACTTTTCTCTTCCTAGTGGGCGCTTCCTCTTAATTTCACTATACCATATGTTTTAGTGAGTCTGTAGCCTGTGGTAGTCGGGTTATATCTCTTCCAGTAGGTGAAATGAGTTGAGGTTATAGAGTTGAAAGAAATGAAATTAAGGGTAAGATCCCAGTTTCGTGTATATAATCAGACCACTTAAAACTGGATAAATTTCTAATCACTCAGTGGACGCATAGGTTTCCTCGTCGTGTGTAAATATTCCCCTTTACCGCTTGCTAACTTAATGGCTTTTACCAGTTTTAACCTCTTCAAGTGGAATATGTTTCAAGCCGACTGACTAATTCATTTCAATGATATTCTGCTATTATTATTGCTATTATTATTAAGAGAAATCGGGTAAAAAATAAGGGATCCCTCTCCTCTTTTCTTCAGATGGCTGACAGGGCTAGGTAGAAGAAAGTGGTAAAAGTTAAATATTGGTGAAGGTAGAATGTGCACCCATGAGTCGGACATCTCAATAAGTTCTATACTCTTCAGCACTTTTTAAATATATGAGATACTCACCCTCTTTTCCTTATATATTGTTATTTCGTTGATTTTTTCTCTTCTTTTCTTGCTGTTAATAGTTTTGAGTTTGCTATCTAGAGGTGCGGTTTTACAGTTGACATACATATATGCACTGAAATGCTCTGGTTCCTGTAGTGTGAATACGTCATCTACAGCAGCTGGTGGGACATTTACTTCCAGGCTACAACAGATATCGTTGCTTCGAGAGTGAAGGAAGGACTTGACTAGCTCGATGCCGATAGGCACGTGGAGCTATCTGGATCCTATATACTCATTCCATTTTACCTTATGGATGAAACTTATTGACTGATTTTGATCCCTCTGTATTTTTATCATTTTTCTTTCTTGAAGGGGAATTGAGAGGAACCAGCGACTTGTGCGGCTGGGCTCTCATTTGTGCCGTATATAGTTCATTCCTAGTTTTGTTATTTAAGTTGCCTTATTTTTGTAGTTTAGGAATCTCCATTCAGGAGTTGATATAACTTCGTCTACCGAATTTGAAGAGTCTGAAGCATAATATATTCGCACTTGGGAAGTAAAGTACGGATATTTTCCATTTTTCTTTGAACCTGGAGATCTTTTACTCCTCGTTGGCATTCGCCCTCGATATCAGTCTCCTAAATTTTGTCTGATGAGTTTCGATCTGGATGATGTCATCTGCTTACTGTACAATGAATTTCCGAGGTAGCAGGCTTTTTAATGTGACTGACATATACTACAAAGTGGGTGGGGTTGAAGCACCATCCCTTGGGTGCTCTGGATCGGAGATCAAACAAAGTTTCGGTGCAATCTCGAATGTGATTACCGTCCTCCCATTGTTGAGGTAGCCATGGAAGATCTTCCATAAAGGGAAGGGGTGAGAGTCTGGAGACTTTAGACTTTAGTCCGTCAATCCAAAGATCTTTGAATGTTTTTTCACGTCCCGGCAGACTACAATTACTATGTAACCCGAGGATAGCATCCTGGCCCTATTAACAAAAAAAAACTTAAACTTCTGCCTCTCTGTTACTCCGTAGCCGTTTGCTGCATTCCATGTTTAGCTCTGACTCCGCTCCTATCTCTTCCCCCTTGCTCGACATCCTTGCAATGAAGACTGAAATCTTATATCTATAGCGTTCTTAAATGGCCATGCGATGTTAAATAAGGCAGCTTTTATCTCCGAAAAAATTATATAGGATAAGATTAAGGTATACTGCTTCAGTGAGATTGTAGAGGGCCTACCAAAATTCAAATCTTTTGGCCGCTCCACCAACCAGATACACTCTTCTAAACTATTGTATAACTAACAGAAAAGGTCTTGGGGTCACTTTTATTGCTTCTGACTTTCTCTTCTCCTCACTCATAACAAGAAACCCCCTCTTTCGTTAGTCTCGTCGCATGGTCACACCATCATTGACTCTTTTTCATTGACCCAGGCTGATGTCTCTTGATTTCACTTCAATTTTTCTGGATAGCCCTCTATTTTTACTTCCAAATATCTCTTGCCTCCGTTTCACACTCACTCTCTTCCTGCCTAGACACTCCGTTTCTCTATTGACCTGACTTCTAGCAGATTTTGCTCCTGCTGGCTCCTCAACTCGCGACTTATGGCCAAATAAAAAACAGAAGAGAGAGTCAGAGGTGCCTTTGTTCAGCCTCACTTGAAACAACATGGGAGAAAAGCTTCATTTCACTATTTTTTTCAACTCATGCATATACAGCCCTATTACGATCCTCTCACTAAACCCATAACCATAAAATCCTTGACCAGAATAAACAAAATTATCATCCACTTCTAAGCTCCTCGCTCGTCATTTGTCCCACAAGCTACACCGATTTCCTCTCCATATCTCCACATCTCCCAATCCGCTCTTTGTGCTCTTTTCTTTTAAAAGAAAAGTCTTATTTTCTATACTCTCACATGTACCCTTCAAGCCACCTGTCTGACCCAGTCTCTTTGTTCTACTCCTACATGTCCTGCTATCACACTTACTAGTTATCTTTAACACCTTTCTGTCGCTAGGTGAGGTGCTTTCTTAAATTAAAAAATATGTTGTGCATCCAATCTTAAAGAAACAAAACCTTCACCCAGATTTTCACTCAGAGGGTTAGTTTTCTGATTTTAAATGAAATAGGTGGAGAATTTTGTCTGAGATTGTACGTTGTGTGATGAACACAAGTTGAAACTTCTTGATGAGCAGGACTTCAAAAATCTTAGGCGCAGGGTATAGGATTTTTTATGAAGTATGTTGGTATTGTTGACAGTAATTTTCCTGTTTTTTACTCTCGGTATTTATTGTCGTAATAAAGTTTAATGCCACCGTCTCATCGGTGCTCTGTCGGTCTACGGCTGATGGTTGTTTTTTCCTGCCAATCTTGAGTCCCTAAAAATTTATAAGACATTGTTTGACTTCAAATTAGATTACTCAGCTGTGATGTTCTTCATTAAGAAGTTGTTAGTTTTGAATTTCCCAGCTTGCCATTCATCCTTTATTTAATAGTAAAAATAAAGAATATTTTCTATATGTTGTTATAGTATCTGTTTGAATAGTAATTGGTAATTAAAGTTTATTTTGTTCTTGTTATCTTATGGTAGACAGTGGCCCATGTTGAACAATTCATTATGACCCGGCCTATGTAATAGGTATTAACCGATTTCTTATAATTGTTGGGGCATCTGCCAAGGTTGGTCTCATTTCGGTAATCGCTGAAAATGATTTCCAGCATTGTTATTTTGGACATCCATGTCAAGGGAAAGAACTCGTCTGTTTGCGCTTTATACGTTCGTAAATTTAAGAACTCAGCTTGATTCTATGGTTTCTTTATGTTGGATACCATAATGACTTGCAACATGCTATAGTATCTTGGAAAACCATGCTATGCGAATACATGCCCCATTTTTCATTTTGATACATTATCCTGGCAAGCTGATTTCTGATTTGTCGTTTGTGCCTGAAATTCGCAATGGAATAAATGTGTATATGTTCTCTATACGCTTTAGACTATCGTAAATGCTTTTATTGGCTCATTTGTCTCCTAATTTGGAAAATTATTCTTCCGAGTTACACTTCAAGGGTAGATCTAGAGAGTTTAAATGTTGCCATTCCACGGAACTCAAAATATTGCGTGAAGGTAGGCGCCTATGGTAACCTTATATTCCCTCAATATTTTAGTCAGTGCGGGAGATACTATCTGTCGTGACATGTTGACCAGAAAAGATAAGCTACGATGTCAAAAAGGTACATTTACTCAAGGTTAAGTCAAAGTTACACCTGCACACTCTCAAACTATTCCTAAGTAAGATATGTTACTCGTTACTCAAACTGCCACCCAAATGTCGCCCTAAATACGAAGAAAAAATCAAGAGCTAATGGTAGATACTTAGTTTATAAAAGAATGAAACGTTGCATCGGCGTTTTTCTACTTAATAGCCTACCGACCATATAAACCAAAGACTAAATTGCATCCAAAAGTTACTTCGAAAGTTTTCGGATATTAGATAAATGGAAGGTCGTAATTTGTGTATTCACATATCAATATGAGTATAACATTGAAATAGAGAGGAAAAAAAACAATAAGTTATATATACCAAATCCAATTAAGACTGATGAACAAAATTGGCTAAAATATGTAACATTATCAACATAAATGAGATAAACAGATGAAGCTTTGTGAAATTACAGTAAGACCAACCGTATAAAGGAAGCTCAGTAGAGTGTCAAGAGTCCCTTAGCAATGGTGAGGGCATTTATTTTACGACGCATGCTCTCCACGAGGGTGCAAAACATGTAGGGATTTTGATGGTAGCCTACTCCTTGGTGAACACTGCATTCAGTTCCTAACTAGAGGCTTGATAACGAAGTGTTACGGCCTTTTTACGTACTGGCAGTGGTTTTCCAGTATTTGGATTTTCGGCGACTGAAATTGCCAGTTTATCACAGTGATATTGTTTGCCCAGGATCAGTGTATGGTAGAGTCAGACTTGTGATCTGGCTCAGTATCTTAATGGAAAATCACATTTCGGGAGCTTACGGAGATGACTCAGGCGTAAGGCGCCATGAAATCTCTCAGGACAGCTCGTATTTCTCTGAATTCATAGAAACATTGAGGAGTCAACTTATATGCAGTTCAAACCACAATGCTCCCCTCGATTCCACTGCCGTCCTTGTCTTCTGTGGACTGTAAAGTTGCTTTGATTCAAGAAATACTGGAGTGTAGACTCGTTTAACCATAAGACAAGTCTATACTGACCAAGGATCCAATTGTGCTGAGCACAGGTCCAAGTCAAGTCACATCAACTATCCATAAGTTTGATCAGTCAATTCAGGCGAGCTTAACAAGACGTCAGTCCTTGAACATCAAGTCTGCAAAGGACTGTTTTGATGGAAACATGAACCTAGTTACTCTCCAACCCTTATTATTGAGGCTGAACTGCCCTTTTCTTATGATCCCGAAGGCTATTGCAAGGCATGGACCTGTCGTTAGGTTTCGGACTAACCCTGGGTCGTCTTAAACGAGGGGGATCTTGGAAAAAAATATAATTACACGTTAAAATATTCACATCTTTCAACAAGATATATCAAGTTAATCCTTTTGAAATGAATTTATTTTTCGTTAGTTTGTAATCTGCCATCTTACTGATGCAAGAAGAGGAGAAAAAGATAAATATATATATATATATATATATATATATATATATATATATATATCATATACATATATTGTAGGGGAATCGACCCTCTCCCTCCTCTCTCATTTGAGACACGGGACGTTGACCGCAAAACATCTGGGCCATGTAGGCACCTTGGGTCAATCTCGTTACCACAGCCCCTCGCCCCTCGTTCCTATGAAAAGAATAACGGTTGAAACTGCAAGATCTCTCCTACGAGTGGTTATTCCATTTCACCTCAAGTACGAAATTGGAGACGTGTTTTCTTTAAGCTCGAAGTCCCCTCAAGACCAGAGGTAAGACGGCTTAAGAAAAACCGTTGGAATAAGAACTCTGCTGCGGCCTGTCCACAAGCCACTCCTTCCCTCCTACCCCTACCACAGTGGCGTGACAAGGTATAGATACCAAACACTTCTGAAAAACAAGATAGAATACGTGAGTCAGCCAGGCTACGAAATCCCCGGCAAGAGAGGCCGGGCTACCAAGAGAAGGGACTAAGAAGCAGCTCAAGCTAGTTCCTGGTTATCAACCGAACTTTAAGTTAACTTGTTCAAGTTTAACTTATTTTCGTCATAAAAAATCCCCCCTCTTTCATGGTGTATCCAAAGCACCGAGAAAGGCCTCGGCCTTGAGGAAGACTGGAACTAAGAAGAAGCTCATCCTCGAGCTAGTTCCTGGTTACCAGACCGAACTTTAAGTTCACTTGTCCAAGTTCAACTTGGTCTCGTCAGAGAAACCCCCACCTCTATCCTGGTGTAGCAGAAAGCACCGAGATAGTCCTCACTCTTAAGGAATTCAGAAATAAAAAAGCTCCTGCTCGAGATTGTTCCCCGGTGGTCACACCGAACGTCAAGTTAGCTTGGTTTAAGAACCAAGTTCAACTTACTCTCGTCAGAGAGACCCTCCTATCCTGGTGCATCTCAAAGCACAGGGGTAGTCCTCGCCCTTGAAGAAGACCCCTCCGAGTCTACTCCCTCCAGCACTCCCCTAGGTCAAAGTATTCAAGCCTTAGCGTATTGCTAGACAGTATGAATTACTCCCCAGAGTAATCCAAAGAGGAGAAAGGAAGATTCTTTCACTATCCCGTGGTGATATTGCTTCTTGCCGAAGTCATGTGGCTCCCCAGCTGTCACATTCGCTAAACTCCTTTGTGGCTTTCAAGTTATTCGCCCGCAACCTCCATCTAGTGGGTCGGCACGCGTCTTGGAGACAATAACATTCCTGAGGTAAAGTAGCTCATTGAGTTTAAGGTCAGACTCAAACTCGTTCCAAGGGGTATCCACAAAGGTATTTGCGGCCGGTATAGGCCGTTAGCCTTTGGGTTTTTTTTTAAATTGAAGTGAGTGGTGGGTGAGCCATCACTATAATGTCAAGTAGGTCAAGTTAGAAAGCCTTAGTATAAATTATTAAAGTCCTTACAGTGTATTTAGTTCGTAATATTGCTGTGGTTCACGTTTATATTGTTTTTGTTTTAATTAAAGTTTTAGTTTGTTTTAACATTTTTTTTATATTCTATCCTCGAATCGCTACTTATGGCACAAAGAACCCTTAAGGTTTAAAGAACTCAATAATCAATATAATAATAATTAACATATATAGCACTTTTAGAGAGGTATAACGTTAATCAAGAGTCCTTTTATGGGAGTGGTAGTACTTAAACATCCCACAAGTACCAACACCTTCTCCATCACTAGGTCCTACCTATACCACGACATATATATATATATATATATATATATATATATATATATATATATATATATATATATATAGAGAGAGAGAGAGAGAGAGAGAGAGAAAGAGAGAGAGAGAGAAAAGAGAGCTTTATATCCTCTCTTTTCTAGGGGAAGTAGCCAATTTTAAAAATAACGAGAAATAGAGAGAATTTTATAAGGATTAACTTGATAATTCCGGTTGGAAGATCCGAATATTTTAACGGGTACTTGAAGTATACATTCGATTTATCAGTCAGGCCAGTCCACTTTAGCTTTTCATGTTTGATATATATTAAAAAATGCAGAAGCGAAAGATCTCTTTTCTCTTCTCTCTGAAACAAAGGTTTTTTAAAGAGGAACTAGAAATATTCGAGAGAATGGGTTAAAACATTTATTATTCCTCGGGTTTTATGTTAAATCAAATTGGAATATAAATTTGGATTTTTAACACTGGTCAACACACTTTTTGCTGACTTATGTCTTGTGATTATTTATAATTAATTTTAATATAGTCATTTCAAATATGGCGTCCAGTTTTTTGTAAGGTATAAGGACTTCATTCTACAGCATATTCCTATTTTACGACGTCTTCATATATTTACTCTGGAAGGATAGTTTTCTAAGTGTTATAGCCTCAAACCATAACTTAAAATGTCAACAGAAGTTGAATGTATAAATTTATTATAAGATAACATCATTTATTACTAAATAAATATAGGTTATTTTTCTAATATGATAATTTTGGTTGGAAGATCCGAATATTTTAATATGATTAGGTATCTTTATTACAAATCAGTTGTTTAATTTTCATGAAACTTATACAAGATTTTCTTGGGAAGTTTTCTTTTATAGTATCCAAGTTTAATTTGATAGAACAGTAAATAAAAAGTTACGAAGGATTGTAGATGCATTTGAAGAAAGTATGCATCTAAAAACTAGAGAAAGATAACTTATAACATTCACTTTGCAGATTAAATTTCGTAACCTTTTTATATAAGCAGTCCAAAGTACATTTTATGTTTTACTGATGGCATTATTCATTTATTATGATGGCAAGGCCAATTAAGGTTCATAAATCTTTCAACGAACAGAGATAATTGCGTCTGGTATTTTGAAACATTGTAATTTGGAGAAAGGTGCAATTCAACGCTTAAAACACTCCATTTGGATAAAGGCTCCTATGAGTGGACGAAGAAAATGAGAACCATTAGGAGCTTACTACAAGGCAAGTCCAGTCGATGCACCGGATGTAGATGAAGGGACGAATTGAGACAGAAGCTTTCACGTCAAGTTGTCAAGACACTATAACTGAATATGCCTCTCTAGACTGTCTCAAGTAGATTAAAAGAAGTAGGACTAAAAACAAGCTCCCATGCTAAGAAACCACTCATAAATGAAATAATAAAGCGGCCTGGTCATGATGAATGCGGAAAAATGGGAAAGTGTTTTTCAGAGACGAAAGCAAATCTAATTTGTCTGGTTTGGACAGAAAGAAGCAGATATGCCCTCGTGGAAGTTATAGATTGAAACCCCCATGCAGGAAAGTGCAGGGTAAATTTGGAGGTGCCAAAGTTATCGTAGCGGGAATACTTTCGATTAATTAAGAAATTTGGTATACAAGAATACATACTCGTATGTTTAAGAAACATGCCATCTTCTCTTTCCGAACTTTGGGAGTACCTGAGCCTATTTACATCCCTGAGACTCTAAATACACTGAAAAATTTCTTGAATACTGAAAATATCGAAGTCCTGATTTGAAGCTGATAAAAAAGTATGAAAGATCCTCGACTAGAAGGTTATGCTTTGGCAACTATCGAATGTGGAAGATCTTTGGCTAGAATTGGAACAAGAATGAAGTAAAATCCAGTGCATAGAATGCAACAAATTAGTAAATTCGTCGCCCAGGGATGGATTCAAGTCATTCAGAACAAGGGTATTTGCACCCATTATTAATTTATTCAATTCTCAATAGGATACAATAAATACATGTTATTTTCAGGATATGGCTGCATTTAGATTAATCCTTCTATACGTCACGACGCATCGAGAGAAATTTCAAAGAATTATTTTCGAGAAAAAATATATTTTGTTCGACGCTACTCTACAGTATATTAGACCAGCCTTATTCTTTGTGTCAAAATCAATAGCTATTTAGAAAGTGAGGAAATTTAGATGATGTGCTCAGTGATAAGAAAAGTTTGGGCAAACCTCAAAGAAATTTATGCCCTCATTTACCCCTAGTCAGGTATAATCAGCAGTTGCCCAAATAATGAAAATACAGCTAGATCGTACAGATATTTCGTATTCAATAAAAAAGGAAAGCTAATAAACGAATTACACTACAAGTAAAAAGGACTTAGATGATGTATAGTTCTTGTAACCGTTCGGGAACAAAAATCACGCATTTCAAACCATCAGGAATAGGGAAGTAGTTTCGAGCTACAAAATCTAATTTAATCCCATTTAATTTGCTTTCCTCTAAAGCTTATTAGTTTTAAAAGAAATTTAAACATCAAATAAAATTAAGCGCTATGTGAATAGTTGTGTTACTCACAACTATTCTTCAAATTTAAAACATTCTTAAAGGCGTAACAAAATATTTTAACCATATTTGCGTCTTCCAAATGAGATATGAGCGTTGAGGGAACAGAGAAAGTAAAGACAAATCCAAGATTACTGAACAGAAAGGATTTCTACATTATATCCCATTACGTGCTAAATGCTGCAACTAATTCAAACGAAACATAGGATTTCCAAAGTAATAATTTAAACTAATGTAGAAGTAACTGAACTATCACTTACGCCAAAAATCATCACAACTTCCAATTGAAAATTAAGGAGAAAACACAGGGACATCAATTTCACAAAGAAATTTTAATCAGTCGATAGGTGATTTTTATCAATAATATTTCTTCCTTGTACCATTTTTGCCACCGTAATTTCGATAAGTAGAAAATAAAATTCCCTATTTACATCCAAATCATATTTAGATCCAGACAGCAGGCGATTTACAAAGTCGATTTATTAAACATGTCATTCAGATATATGAGAAAGACTACGTAAATATAAACATAAAAAAGAAATCTTATTTTATATATATTACAGATAGACAATCTACTACATAAAAAACCTAGCAGACACATGAATATTTTTACCCTGATACGGACACTATTTGTTATTTTAGAGCGTTTTGGTGATACTTTTGGTTTTGTGATTGCTTACGTTGCTGTCACTTAATTTAATGACGAAAATAAAGTTGAAGGTAAATTAAAAAAACACATACTATAAAAAATCTGTTTCAATTCCCCTAGAAGATTTAGAATCTTAGGAAAATGACCACAAATTTCATATAGAAATAAATATGGAGATGAGTTGCATTCGAAATTAAGAAGGGGAATTTGTATTCCGCTTGATAAGGCTTCATATTCTTCTCCAAGTTCTTTGGAATGATCTTGGTCTCTTTTCCTTTGGCTGATTGAATGTTTGAATGATGTTTATTCTCACTGTGCAGCTTATAGTATGATGGGCGGATGTGGCGGGGGGTGATTCAGTTGATAAAATGGTACGTTGAGAATTAAATTTAAAAAGATAATAGATATATGTATTTAAATTATTAATAGAGTGCATTTATATATCCCGCTAAGTGCAATAGAGTCAATCCACATTTTTATACATGCAGTAAGAAGGATTTATACAACCCTTGACTCTCTAGAATAAACGCTTTGAAAGTATATGTTTGTAAGCTATCATTTTATTCTATATAACTTTAAATAAATGTAGAATAAAAGGTTGAACTTCATAAATATTGGAAATTTCTTCCTCTCGATTTTATCTATTTAGGTAGAAAACTTAAATTGCTTCCATGAGCGATATTTTTCTGGGTTTAGTTTGTCCTTTCATTGAGTCGATCTAGGTATGCTCATGATTAACTAATTTGCCAGATTATTTCAAGAAATTATTACAACATTTGAAAAATGTATATATTGTTATAAGTTATATCTCGATCTCAAAAGGCTCTTTGAGAGAAAACTTCATATAAGAAATTTGATAATGGTAAAGGCGCCGAGAATAAGGTGCAGCGTAGTAAAATGATTCAAAGACAGGCTGAAAAACCAAGGAAAGAGTCTAGAGTGGCAATATTCAATATACTTATAGAATAAAGAAAAAAGAGAGAGATAGCAAACGGAATAAAATGATATAAACACTTTTTCCCGTGGAAGAGAGCGAAATAATAGGTGCAGTTCGAACCTATGCCATACGCTTTTTAGGCCAACACGCTAACAGATAGACAATCTTTCCTTATTTACTATTGATTATTATTTACCTCCCGGATCACGTGTTATTGTTATATATATATATATATATATATATATATATATATATATATATATAAAAGCATCGGGGGTTGCCATGAAAATGGCAACCCCCGAAGACCTATAATAAGCCAGGTCCCTACTCCAACATATGAACTTAGTAAGTTCATAGTAATTTAGCCTCAAATCCTTGGCAAACTTCATTGATCTAATCCGCTCTAGCACCCCCAAAAGCATGATAGCCTCCATGGACTTAGAATTATTATTCACTAATGTACCTATTCATAAAACTATATATTTAATCCTAAAAAAGACTATAGGACCAAAAAAATTGCCCCCCTCACAGGATATCGAGAGGTGCTTTGAAGGAAAAACTCTTAACCTGCACTACGGAAGCCTCGTTCTATGTTCTATGAACCAAACGATGACTTGTAGAAGCAAATGATGGCGTTGCAATGGTTCTCTCATTGGAGTACAGTTTGCGAACAGTGGAAGAACAATTTTTTTTACGTCTACCAAAACCACATAAATATAGAAACAAAAGAAGAAATGCAAGAACTACAGGAAACATTAAAAAAATGCTCTTCTCTTAACTATGCAATCGAAAATAGCCAAAATAACCAACTCCCATTTCTTGATACTCTTACCACTAAACATAAAGACAAAATAACTACGTCAAAAATTCAAATTTAGGGGGTCAGTGCATAAATGCAAAAAGCGAATATCCCGAGCGTTACAAAAAAATCGTAAAAAATGCTCCAAACGCGCGTTAAACCATTGCTTAACATGGAAAGATACACATGAAGAACTTCCTATTAGCTCTTTTCTTCGTGATTTGGGGCTGTCCTTTCACTTCTATACTGATGACACTCAATTATACCTTTTCTTATCCCGTGTGTCATTGTCTCAACTTTCTCAAATTTAGCAACGATTAAACTGAAGTTCTTCTTGTTGATACCGCTTCGATAGAGTAGTTTTCTTTCACCTTAATAACCATAGTTCTAACTGCAATATCGATGAAATGTACCAATCGGAATTCAAAGCGAAGCACTCTGCTGAAACCGCTCTTCTTAATGTTTCAGACGGTTTACGTAGAACAGCCGATAGGGGTTGTACATCCATTTTATTCCTCTTAGACATGTTCTCTGCTTTCTACACCATCGACCACACTGTCCTCCTTGATCGCCTTCACACTTGTCTTGGTCTTTAGGGCACTGCAGTTGATTGGTTCCATTCATAGCTCTCCTCCCACACTCAGTCGGTCTCGCTCGGTAACCTCTTCTCCGATCCCGCGCCTATACATTTTGGGGTGGCTCAGGGCTCAGTCACTGGTATCCTCCTCTTTTGCATCTACTTACTTCTACTTAGCTCTTTTCCTCGCGATTTGGGGCTGTCCTTTCACTTCTATACTGATGACACTCAATTATACCTTTTCTTATCCCGTCTGTCATTGTCTCAATTTTCTCAAATTTAGCAACGATTAAACTGAAGTTCTTCTTGTTGATACCGCTTCGATAGAGTGGTTTTCTCTCACCTTAATGACCATAGTTCTAACTGCAATATCGATGAAATGTACCAATCGGAATTCAAAGCGAAGCACTCTGCTGAAACCGCTCTTCTTAATGTTTCAGACGGTTTACGTAGAACAGCCAATAGGGGTTGTACATCCATTTTATTCCTCTTAGACATGTTCTCTGCTTTCTACACCATCGACCACACTGTCCTCCTTGATCGCCTTCACACTTGTCTTGGTCTTTAGGGCACTGCAGTTGATTGGTTCCGTTCATAGCTCTCCTCCCACACTCAGTCGGTCTCGCTCGGTAACCTCTTCTCCGATCCCGCGCCTATACATTTTGGGGTGGCTCAGGGCTCAGTCACTGGTATCCTCCTCTTTTGCATCTACTTACTTCTTCTTAGCTCTTTTCCTCGCGATTTGGGGCTGTCCTTTCACTTCTATACTGATGACACTCAATTATACCTTTTCTTATCCCGTCTGTCATTGTCTCAATTTTCTCAAATTTAGCAACGATTAAACTGAAGTTCTTCTTGTTGATACCGCTTCGATAGAGTGGTTTTCTCTCACCTTAATGACCATAGTTCTAACTGCAATATCGATGAAATGTACCGATCGGAATTCAAAGCGAAGCACTCTGCTGAAACCGCTCTTCTTAATGTTTCAGACGGTTTACGTAGAACAGCCGATAGGGGTTGTACATCCATTTTATTCCTCCTAGACATGTTCTCTGCTTTCTACACCATCGACCACGCTGTCCTCCTTGATCGCCTTCACACTTCTCTTGGTCTTTAGGGCACTGCAGTTGATTGGTTCCGTTCATAGCTCTCCTCCCACACTCAGTCGGTCTCGCTCGGTAACCTCTTCTCCGATCCCGCGCCTATTCATTTTGGGGTGGCTCAGGGCTCAGTCACTGGTATCCTCCTCTTTTGCATCTACTTACTTCCTATTAGCTCTTTTCTTCGCGATTTGGGGCTGTCCTTTCACTTCTATACTGATGACACTCAATTATACCTTTTCTAAAGTTCTCTTTCCCTCCCTTAACCTTGCGATATTTTTGACGAGCAACTCTCGTTGTAACCGCATATCCATCGTATCTGTAAGCTTTCCCTCGGTTCCCTCCGCATCTTCTGACCTGTTCGATCCCATTTTAATCTACCAAGCCTCGAGACTGCTATTCATGCTTTCGTCACTTCACGCTTAAAGTACTGCAATTCTCTTCTAGTGAATCTTCCTTCTTCGTCACTTCAACCCCTACAACTAGTTCAAAACTATACTGCCCGGCTCCTCCTTTGCCACCCTTGGTTTTCTCCTTCGATGCCTCTGTTACACGAGCTACAATGGTTACCTATTCGCTTTCGTACCCACTATAAAATTCTTTTCATCACCTAAAAGGCCCTAAAACTCGAGGCTCTACCTTATCTCTCGTCTGCCCTCTCCCGTCGTCAAACTCTTCGGGCAATACGGTCTAACTTCGCTCCCCTCCTGAGCACTCCACGTTCTGACTACTGTTCGATGGGTGACCGTTCTTTCTCAATTTCTGCTCCTTGACTCTGAAAAGCTCTTCCTGCCGAAGTCCGAGCCTCTCCCTCCCTTGCTACTTTTAAACGTCTCCTGAAGACTCATCTCTCCAAAATTGCCTTCTCTCCCCTGTAAACTTTAGAGAAATCCCAATTCCTATAAAGGTGTTCGTATAAATGCTAAAGCAGCTTACCAAATATATATAGCTCTGTATCATATTCCCTAGCCACAACTATGTAGCCTTTAAAAATGATATGAGTGTCTATCGAAACGCGGCAGGCCAATAAATAATTTCGTTTTGCTTAGTCAACCAGTTTTCCCCTCTCGTTAGTCATGACTTTTAAATGAATTTTGGTGAACTAATCGCAGCATAAGACAAATCGAGACACTTGAAAAGAACAATTAACAATAAGTTAAGAGTCACCTTCAATAAAACATGTTACGAATATATATATATATATATATATATATATATATATATATATATATATATATATATATATATATATATGTATATCACTTAAACCTGACTGCAACCCCCTTGACTTCTTGTGCGCTGGAAAGACTGTCATCAGGGATAGAGTCGTCTTGCTTGAGTTAGATCGACAGAAAATTTCATGAAGCCAAAGTGCGCGAAATTTGACGAATGGATCTCAAAGATTACAAACACCTTTATTTTTTTCTGACAGTGATCATGCCAACAAATTCTCCCTGTACTCTGTATATAAACAGTATTAACATGAATTATTATGTAAAATTTTATGAAGAAGGGAGCTTATAAAATCAATTGGATAGAGTAGTTAAATTTTAGGAAATATAGCTGAAGCAATTCAACTTGTAAAGATATAAGGAAATCATCATAGGTACTGGCAACCTCAAAAGTGATTGCAATAAGAGTAGTAGAATTATAAATAAAATGAACATGGAAAATAATTATTAACACATCTTAAAATGAGTGGACTGTAGTTTTTAATAGGCAAATAAGAGACTAAGATAAATTGCGAGGTGTGGTAGTTGATTCAACGGTTTCTAGAATATAGCATGTTACCATATAGTCACATTAAACGGCTATAGGCAAATCAATGACAACCAGTGTATATTTGTTAAAAACAAATATATTTTTCAATTTGTTACATTATATAAACATAACTAAGTAAAATAATAAAATATTAAGTTGTAATAACTTAATGTCAATTTTGAAAGATTTATAAAACATGTATTTAAATAGTGCTTAGACGTTTTAAGCTACAAAATCTAGCTTGGGTAACAAGCAAATGCGTTAAGGAAAACATTTACAACGTGTGAAGAATGAAGGCTGTGCTCTACATTTAATGAAATGTGAAAGGATTTATTCATTGTGAGATCCTCACTAAAGAGCAATAGTTACTGGAGACCTCTGTGCTAAATAATTGCAATGTTCAAATGACACTTTTGATGAAAGTTACCTTAACTGATCAACCGAAATGGTCTCCACCTTCCCTTCATAATAAAGACACCCACGTATGGGAGAATTTTAGTCTAAGAAAAAATGTAGGGTAAGGTTGAGGAGTTCTTCATCCACAATACATTTTCACCAGACCTTGCCCCATGTAATTATAATTTAATTAATTCAAAATATATCACTTCAAAGGCAAAGCCTACTTAAATATTAACGAAATGAAAAGGAATACCATATTAATTATTTTATCCAAACTTAACAATGGGACAGCAATGTCAATAATAATAGAATCTAATTTTTTAAGAAATATATTTTTCTATATTAAAATAATTTTAAATCATCTAAAAATACATCAATTTCTGGAGAACTAATTCATTTATATAGCTATATATATCGTAGGAAAATAAATGTTTCACAGTGTGTCATTATTATTTGTTTTGCTACAAATTTATTCTGAAAGAGGAAAATGTCTATCAAACACATTTTATTATTTAACCACAGCACAACATTGGAAAAACACAACATATAAAAAGAATATCATATATTATAATATACGATTCTCCCTTTCATATTCGTCAGTAAATTTTACCTGTAACTACATTTTAGTTAAACCGTTCTTTATTTGGTACAAAGGTGATTTAATCTCCTGTTCTTATATCAATGATTATTCATTAGCTTCATCAACCCTGTCTTCATCGACAGCAACTAATAAAGAACGGTCGCTTACCCTACTTTCCAAAAGGTTTAACAACCACAAGTAGCTGATTACCACCTCAAAACGAAATATGTCTCAAAGATTCGATAGATCTCTGAATGACCCATGGATAAGTCAACTGTCTCCTCCATGTGAGAAAAGTCGGAAAATAACTATAGAGAATAGCCTCGCTAGCTCGAAATCCGCTCTCATTTAACATATTCATGACCTTATTCTTAAAGTTAGCGATTGTTACCTTTCTGTCGCATCCAACAAGGAGAACGTAAACTCAAGTTCAAAACTTGTAGTAGATTGGTCTCCTTTGTACCAAGGTGTTCCATTATCATCTTTTGTATTTTTTCTCTATTGAAAGGAGCTTTTTATTTGCGCTACTTTCTCTTCTATTTTCAAAGGATATGTCGGTAGGTCCAGTAAATAGACTTTTAATGTCTTGTAAAATGGCAAGATATGCCTTCATCTTTTCTTTTTTTCTTCACTTTGATTAATTAACCCAGCATTATTGCTTGTCTTCCGGTTATTTGGTAATTGCTAGATGGTCTTATCCTTGCATGAAGTGTCGGATGTACTATATTAATGTCATTGCGACTTTTTATTTAAACACAGAAATTTTATTAGCTACTCCTCTACGTGTAAATATTGCTGGTCATTGTTTTTCACTTTTTGCTTTGTTTGTTAAGTTTGTTTGTTTAAGTTCAATAAAATAATTACTTCTAATTCTTGGAGGGATATATTAAACCATTAGCCTATTTGTGATTATGTTTTGTTCTAACCCCTTTGTCCCTGAAATGAGGCACATTTTGGAAAGGCTTTGAGAAAACTCTGCTTCTGAAGGGTAATGCTTTTCAAAGGACTGATGAAACGGCTATTTATAACTCTGCAACCCATCCATAAGCGCTTAGCATAGATTGATAGCCATGAGGTTCAAGCCATAAAGGTCTGTGTTAGCTTGCATAATTTTTATGTATTCACTAAATACCTTAACTCATACCTCAATAATAATATTTTTATACTGCATTGGACTCAGTTGAAATCTGTCTATCTCAATAATTTTCAGTGTTATTGCTCTTGACGTTTCAAAACAATCGAGTTGTAAGTAAATGAGTGCTTAAGCAACAGACAGGTAAGTTTATTGTTTCAAACTGCTCTTTACAGACATTATTATCATTATGGCAGCTAATTTATATCTTCAAGATGTCCCCGCTGATTATATGAAGGGCATTTCGAAAGTAATTCCTCCTAATTTTTTATTCCGCCAGAAGAGGCCCGAGGCTATTCTTTATAGCATAGTTATGATAAGTGAACCTTTGCGGTAATAACCTAATATTTTCATGTTTCTGTTGCAGATATTGACGGTTTGACAGTTTAAAAATCAACCATGATCATGAAGGTGCGTCAGAAGAAGAGATGCATCATTGAATTCCTCCATGCCGAGGAAGTTGAACCAATCGCCATTCACCAAAGTTTGATGAACATTTATGGAGTCAATGCAGTTGATGTCAGCAGGTTTAGATGATCGGTTAATTGATTCAAGAGTAGATGACAGAGATATGACTGACTTTCTGCCTCGTACGGTATCTGAAGCTCTTACATAAATCATTACAAATCTTAAAATCGGTTTAGGTTATCGTCCGAGAAGTAGTTATATATGAAGGATTTATGAGCTAAATATATACTTTTATTTATCACCCATTGCATGTATCTTTTATTAATTGTCTCATTATTTGTGTCAAACTAGGCAACCTGCTGCTGGTAATAGTTATACCTTCTCAAACACAAGTTATGATATTAATCAAAACACTGGATCTTCTATCTTGAAAATCTGAATGGGATCAAGGACAAATGATCTTTCTTGATTAGATCATTAGGCAGAAAAATATTATTACCTTCCTAAGAAATGGGCCGCGATCAAATAGTTCACAGTCATAGTTTCAAGATCGTTTATGCGTTTAACTTTCAACCCCCAAAGTTGAGTTGATTTCGATTAAATTGACTCCTGATGGACTGAAAATTTCCAAAGAGTGAGAGAAATCCGGGCTAAGAGCACGTTGCAAGTACATACTTTCTTCGACGCCCTATACCGACTCTTCACTGAAGCATCATTGATAAGTTTTTTATTGGCATTTGGCGAAATTTGGTTTACCTTTTTCGAATAGTATGTCCGATAGCAACAGGATAGATCATTTATCATTTTCTGAAAGGTGAACAAATCTCAGCCAAGACCAACTATAGGCCCATTACTTAGGTGCTTATGTCAGTTTCAATAGTCTACCCATCGCAGGGGAGCTTCTGTCATTTCGTCATCATCTGGAATTAAAATAACCATAATTATCTTAATTTCAAGAGTGTTCCAGGAGTAATTGTGATTTAAACTGAGATATTCCAATCTGAGCTAAATTATGAAATGAGTAATATCAACGTTCTTCAAGGGACCGGGGAAACATATACACCGAATGTAAGCTTAGCTCAAATGTGGGGCGTAATGTCACATTTAAAAGAATTTCTATCCATAGTCCATCATTTGATACAATCTATGCTTACCGCTGATTGAGCTCGTTTATGAAATATTGCTAACATTGTCATATGAATTTCTTGGGCGTAACAGCAAAATAAATTTTAGCGCATTCATCGTAATTTGTAAGCAGTTTATTGGCATAAAACGACAAAGTTGAAATGATAAATCTTTGTTCCTAAACTTCTATACGTCTAGCAACTTCTTTGTTAGTAACAACTATATCAGACTTCCCTTACAAAACTCACATAACAGATCATATTCCTTGCTTATAAGAAAAATAACTAACCATTAAATGAACGAAAGTGCCCACATATTGCAAACGACAGATTCCAACCACCATACTTCGAGAACAATCAAAAGGGTCTCACCTCTTCATAAACGATCAAATCTTGGTGTACTATATACAAAAACCGCAGCTACCACATTTAGTTAACCTTCAAAGAGAATGACACTTTCGTTGGTATCACCTAAACTGTAGATAGGATTGTTCATGAAGGTATTTGCAAGTATATGGCTCCATATTGCCTCCAAATCAGTTCGCATCATTCCCATAAAGAAAGCGATATTAGATAGTTTTTATTACGATGGTTATGCCCCATTTGTGAAGCATGGAATCTATTACTTCCATTAAAAGAATATATGCCACTGAGTTATGATGCAATTTGGAAAGTTCCATGTAGAATCATCCATTCCCTTTTAACCGATAGAAGTGCAGATTGGGGAGACGAAGCTTTAAACAACCATAATACGCTATAGAAGATATTGTAAACCTCTTTTCGATATGAATCTTTTCAACAATTTATATACTTCAAAAATATTCCTATAAGAAAACAAAGTCCAACACTACTTCGAATTTGATAGAACTAAGTCAACTCTAAACTCAAGAGATACACTGCTCTCTTTAGAAAATATCTAAATACAGGAGCTCACTTTCGATCGTTTCTATGTAGGCAATGAGAACTCATTTTCTTCGTAAAGATGACAGTAATGATATAACCAAATAACTCCAATTCTCACACACTGAAAGAGTAAGCCTTCCAATATATTAGTGTTTCTAGTTTTCCTATTAATAAGCCCAACAAAGGTAATTTATATTCAAGTGAATATTACCGTTGAGCTTCAAACGCAACTCTTTTTGGAAGGCGAGTCACGGCATTACTCAAAACAACTCGAATAACCGGCTTATTGGCATACATCATCAGTATGATATATACCTCTCTCCAAACTTCACCACTATTATAATAAATAAAACTTAGCAAACTAAACTTAGAAAAATATAAGGGAAATATAATTAATGTATTTCTTATTTGGGTTGGTTTTCAAAGATAAAATCCTTTAAGCAATTAGATCTAGGATTGTTTTTATTTTATTTATGGAACAGAAAGCCTTTTAACGTTATTAAAAGTGTTCCTTAAATGACTATTGGAATTCTGTCTTCTCGGTTAAGAGATGTGTTCTCGCCTCGTAAAGGTTTATTTAACAAAATATAAGTTCCGAAAAAAAACAGTTCAAAAGATATGTTTATATTGATAAAAGATTACGTTAATACAGTATAAAATAAATAATTAGACCGTAATGGTCAAAATGGAATAAAGACAAATCCAGGTAACTACAATGAGAAGAGCATAGAAATAAAGAATCAAATCAAAGAGTGTAATGAAGTCAGTACTACTTTCAAGAGTTCTTGAAACGAGAGTAGAAGATTAAAGCGATAGTTGCGTGGAAGTGAAGAAGAATTTTACGAGTCAAAAGTAAGCAGTCAGAAGGTGGTCAGAGGTGCAGTGGAATGACAAAAATGACCAACGTTCTCAGACCATGGCACAAGTATTAGTTAAGGCAAAGAAACTGGTTGCTCCTTTTGTCCTTAAGGCCAAGGAGTAATTTAAGATTGCTGTCTAGAGCAGCTAAAAACTGAATACTGAAAGTTCAGAATATGCGCCCGATACAGGTACCCTCAGGGAGTTTAAATCCTGGTTATCTGCAAAATTTCGACTCGTGCATAGTAGAATTTAGGATGTAGCAATATATGGATGTTGAAATGCTCAAGTTATTGCGAATATTTAAACAACACTTTAATCATCGCTAATAGAAACACAGCTACTCATTTCATATGCCACTTTTCCTTTACAGAGTAGCCTATGCCAATGCATATGTGGTTGGGTTATTGAGATCTTGTTCTGACCTGATGAATTCTACTCTTGTGGGATGAACTAGCAAATATCTATTAGTCCCTTTTTTCATGTTTTTGAAAAACAAATTTGGATTTATTCAAATTATGGTAGGAAATTAGAAAAGAACAAAAACAGAAAACTGGAGTAATATACATGTATATAATTGCCAATTATGGCAAGAAAATATGCTTGGCGCCGTAAAATTTGGTAGAATAAATGGCCCTAAAGCCAGGTAATTCTATTCGAATTTCTCGTATTTAGTTCAATAAATAGAAGGGAGATATGATATTTATTCGTAATATGTTGATATAGAAACGAATCGGCATTTCAAAATGGGAAATTACACATCATAACCTAGTTAGAATTGCTTTAACTAATTCTTTGCCTTCATCCTCATGTTTCTCTTTTAAAGGTAGAAACATATTCCAATTAATCATACAGGAGGCGTTCATTTTGGTAATTAAATTCCATTCGTCTCGGAAAAAAATGAAGAAGATACAACTAATCATTTTACATTGCGCAATTTTTTCCACTAGTTAAACTAATGAAATGTGACCGAAATGAATTTGAGTAGACTGCTTGGATATTTTCAAGGATCCTTCAATTGTCAATTTTACAAAATAGAAAAGCTGAAGAATGAATTGTTTATACCTCAAAGTAAAAAATTGTTATCACCTCTGGTCTTTCACTCACATTCCTAATAAACCATACAAATGATGGTGCATAAGTTTTCATCTATAAATAAGGTTGCGGGACTGACCGATTCTTTAACGTTCCTACTTTCTTGATGGCCCCTAAGAGACATTTATCATTGAGTCCAAGGAAAAACATCATAGAGTAGAGTCCAATAACTCTAAAGGGAAGTCTCTTTTTTAATAATATTGGGCTTATTCTAAAGTCATGTGCCTTCATATTTCTATAGATAAAGGTATTTTACCTTGGCTATGTCCTTCGATGCACCTTCTTACTAAATTTCACTATTTTTCTTACGAACATATTTTTTCAAAAAGATTTTGATGGAGATATCTCGTTTTTTTTCATTTTTCTTCAAATTATGAGAAAAAGGGCACCAATACTCTTCTTTCAGTTACCTCCTTATGCAATGCCCAGATCGTGTTTAAATAACCTGAATACAAAAAAATTAACACAGTTGGATGAAAGTTTGATAATCGTTAGGGGGCAAATGTGATATTGTAAAACTATACATCTATGTGCATGTGTACTTTATGTCTACATTAAGGTTGGTATGTGTTTTCGAAACTAAATTACAGATTGTCCATGTTACTGACCATAAAGGAAAGCAACAAGAAAAGAACATATGTAGAGAATTATGGAAGTGAGCATATCTTCATTAGACCGAAAAATGCTTGTATTTATTTTTCCTATTAAAATCGTTGACAAGAAATAAGTTAATATAGAGCAAAATGTATTACGTTAGAAGACAAAGACTCAACTCTTTCATTTATATTATTCAAATTGTATTCTTATACTATAGCCTGAGGTTTGTTTCATAGTAAAACATGGGATCTTATCCTTCTAATGTTTACAGACCTCCTTTGGATTACAATATGATTCTGGTTGTCTGAATTACAAAGATTTCAAAAGCTTGAACATACTTCAGATATGGATAGCAAGCAATAGGATATGAAAGGAAATTCTATAATTCTTTTATATATAGGTATTTTCAAATTAAAAAGGAATAACTGGTAAATTGCAAATATATAAATAGCTACAAGATGAAACTAAACTTGAATTTGCAAGATTTTCCATATATCATCTCCATAACGCAAAATGTTAGTAATCTAGTTAGATATTTGCTGTTTTGTGTAATGTAAATAAGGAATGGAGTTACAGTTACTGACAGGGTACTCGCATGTTATCTGATACATCAAGTCAAATTATCTACTTAATTTTGAAATTAATACAGCAGAGTATCCTGTTTAACTAAGGTTCGTATTTGTAAAGAGAACCTAAATATTCAATGCCTTCAATGGCAAGTTAGGGCAAGCTTCAATTTACATACATCAAAACTGCTTGATATCGACCACAGCCTTTTTACAAGTTCCTCTCTTTTTTGAAGTCTTTTCCAAAGTCAATGCAATCATTCCTTGCCAAATAGTTATAACTTAACCTCAAAATATGAAAAGAGTAACATGTTTTATCGTAAACAATTCGATGTTAAATATCTAAAAGAATAATCTTAAATTTGCACGGGGGACTTTTAAATGCTTCTTGATGTATTAAAGTATTTTATTTATCATTATTTGGAATATTAAATGCGCCAACAATATACTGTATTTAAAAATAAAATGGGTTTGAGCTGTAAATTTTGGTAAATTATGATACAACATATTAAACCAGAATGCAACTTTTGATTAGCTCTTTGACTTTTCTATATAAAGAATAAAGGAATCTCAAAACTTTAGTCTCTGGATGTACGTGCAATGTTGCACCATCTCCAATCCAATTCTTTTCTTTGGCAATAATGTACGAAATTTTGAAATAGGTTTTCCGGAGAGGTTTAAAGAGTTGCTTTCTACCAAAAATGCGGCAATTTTTCCTCTGGCTTGAACAATAGCTACATCCCTTCTTGCATTGCCATGTTATATTCATTAAAAACACTAATAATATCAGAAAATCTTCCAAAACATCCATAACATGTTCATATTAAAAATGATTTACTATTGGGATTATTGGTGCTAAAATAATTCGAAAATCCCAAAGTTTCGATTACACGTTTGAAAACAGCCACAAATCAGGTAATGTACCTCTATACAGTAAATTAATCTTCCAAAACATCCATAACATGTTCATATTAAAAATGATTTACTATTGGGATTATTGATGCTAAAATAATTCGAAAATCCCAAAGTTTCGATTAGACGTTTGAAAACAGCCACAAATCAGGTAATGTACCTCTATACAGTAAATTAATCCCCTACATACATAAGTTCAGTTCTAATCTCATCAATGGCTTTTTTAAATAACCGATGATTCAATGTTTTTGATTACAAACTTGGCGATGTAGAACACAGTTTGTGGTAAGCACATGTGGAGTTTTCTCTTTACCTATAGCAAAAACCTCGATTCCTTGCTAATAATAGCAGGGGTTCAATCTGTACAAATACTCCCAGTCAAATTTAATCCTCCTTTACATGTGCATAGCAAAAAAAAACAAATAATTGACTGTAGTTTCAAAAGTAAATTGATTCATGGACCTATATTCTAATATTTGCACGACTGTTCAAACCGCTGAACCATCGGGTTGTTAGTTTATATCCTGCTATGTTACTTCTCTGGCAAATAATATCGTTAGATAAGAGCATTTGACATTACTTCATGGCCTCCTCTCACGTCGCGATTTTTGTCTGTCCTCAGTACATAGGAATTCACTTTGATCTCTTCAATTATGTGTGGATTCTTTTCTTTGGCAATAATGTACGAACTTTTGAAATAGGCTTTCCGGAGAGGTTGACAAAAGCGCATAACCCATATGATTAAAGCGTTGTTTTCTACCTATAAGAAACTCATAACAAATCCATGTTCCCACCCGAATACTGTGCATGACTTAGAGCTGTTCTCTGTACCCATAACTTCAAACTTCGATTGCTCATTACTAAAATGCAAATCATGCATGGAAATCTTTTATATATATCTCGTTTTGTCATAGAGGGAAAGCCAAACCAACATATGAATAATTTCACTTGTGTTTTTTTGAGGTCTATTTTTGAAAAAATCTACAAATATCATTTACTTTAATTAAGATCATTATTTGTTTTTGATTAAGTTGTTCATGTTTATCAACAAAGTAAACACTTTTTGTATACAATAATCCACTTCAAATATAAGGGATTCCCCCCTCACTCTAATCATAGGAGTACGTGAGCCGGTTTTGGATATCATAGAAAGTAAAGATTTAGTTGAGAAATGGTTAGGTGTAATGAAAGCTTTTTAAAGAGGGGAAAGATTTAGCTGCATCATAATGATTTGCACTTGGTATCAGAATATCAACGTTATGACTTCTGCTCAATGCCCTATAGAAACTAGAAAGGCTGTAAGACGTGACATGTGTAGCTGAAACTGTTATTATGAAGCCTATATTCCAAGCTTTCTTTCACGTAACATGAAGAGCAAATTTCCCCAAAGTGTGATGATCTGTGATTGTTTCCAAGTGATGGTTATACAATGCCGCCCACCAGGTGTGAGAAGGATCTTGAGCTCAATTCAGAAGATTCTATGTTACTGCTGGAGCCTGTGGTCAAATCCTAGCAGAATGAAATTCCTACTGGTGGATTATACCTCCAGAAAGTAAGAGAAGTTGTTGTCTAATAATTTCTACGACTTCACGAGCGCCACTTTCTGATCCTTCCCTTTCCTTAATTTTAATGCCGAGAATTACTTTGTGTGGAGCGCAAGTGAGAAGGAGATTAACCACTGAAGAAACAACATCAAGAACGAGCTGCTGGTCAAGATCAATGAAGTGTTCGAAGATTTTCCCTAGGACACAGTGAGGAATGCATGCGCCAGGTTCAGGAGCCGAATTTAGTTATTAGTTTAAAAAAATGTAAAATGCACTAATTTTCGCACTAGATATAGTATGATTACTTTGTTATGAAGAATATAAACTTTAACTAGAGCGCTATATATATATATATATATATATATATATATATATATATATATATATCTTGTGACAATGTTTTTCAAGAGCAGATGACCTCTTCTCGCTTCGACCGTTTGGGAGACTAAAGGACAAATTATTGGTTGTTTAATGCTTTGCGTTAGTTCCCCGTGTACTTGCATCTCTCCTCTTTTCCTAAAAAGATGGTTTGAAAGTCTGCCTTATAAAAGTTGATGGAGAACATCTTGCTACATAATATTTTGGGAAGAAAGAATTAACACTGTAATTGTTTAATTCGTTCGATGTACTTCATAACGGAAAAAGGGAGAATTTTTGGTTGTGTGGGGGTTTTCATGGCGATTATCCCGCGATTTTCAGGTTTGTGGTGTCTATTCTAGATAAAGACGTATCTATTAATGTTAGGTCTGATAGCTGGGGGGTGAGAGCAGACATTATAACGTCTACCGAAGTCAGGACGTCAACATCGACTGACTACAATGATTTTACTAAATTTCATCAAACAGGAAAGCGTTGCTCACGTTCGGCATGAACGGAACTTTTGCAAGTTTGGTAGAGCACTACATAATTAAAAAATCCCATACCAACTATTCCTTCATAATTTACCGTTAAATATTTAAAAATCTCATAACGAACAGACCAATGTATTATGTACTTGGGGGAAATCAAATCAATCCTGAACACTTTAACATCGAACAGTTTCGCGCAAAATATGTAGATTTGGCGCACTTTTACGACACGACACAGCCGCCAGACCATTTTCATACACCTTCTGCAACAGTGTTTAGAATCTCAGCATCTACATTACCAACTCCACCTTCCTTTACATTTTGAACCTTTTTACAGTAATAACAACTCTTGCATACTTCTCCCTCCCTTACCCAAACACGATAACTGATATACGCCGACTAAGTCGATCATATTACATTTACATCTTCTTTCATGCACATATTATACAACTCAACAAAACAATAACACTTTCTAGGATTGGCCTCCTCATTTTGAAAAAATATCCTATGCTTTTTCTTCTTCATTTTCGCACAGCTCTTCTTCTCCCGATTTCTCACAATCCTCACTTGCTTCAAGAGTATCTTCCTCTTACTATTAGGATCATCATTCATCTTTTGTCTAAGCGCATTATTTGCACATTTCTCGCTTTGTTTAATGTGTTGTTTTACTTCTATTTTAATTTTATTATATACATTTAATCGCGTCATTCGATGCTTTTCATGTGCGCTCAAACTCAGTTGAATGTATGCCCCATATTTATTTTCCCCTACAGACTTCATATCACCATTTCATCATTTAGCATTTTGCTTAATATTTCCAGTTATGACACACCCTGTCACAATCCTTACACTACTTCCTGCCATTTTAGTAAATTTGTGCCTCATTTGCCCTATTTCTACGATCGCACTCATTTCCTCTGCTATACTTGCAAACATTCTCACTTATTCTCCCCTTTCTAACTGATTTACTGCCATTTATCTTCTGAATTTTCTCACCGTTTCATTTTCTTTACGGCATTCAATAAATGGACCAACCAGTTTAACCATACACAGCGCAATCATGTGATTAGATAGTACCATATTCGTAATACATACAGCTTTCACATTAAATTCGTCCTGTATCCTATTTATTCTCACAAAACACAGTTCAAACTTACTGTGGAGTTCCCCCATCTTATGTGTATTTATTTTATACACTAGTGGTGAATGGATGAGTTTGTTACACAGGTTTTTTACAAAACAGCTTTTTACAACCTTCTTCCCATTTCTTTCTCTCAGTGTGTGCCAAAACTTGTTATCCCGTCTCTAATTCTGTTACCTATTCTACAATTTAGATCTGTAATAACCCTCACCTGATACACACTCACAATTGTAGCAACTACCCTTTCTAAGTTATTCCAGAATTTCGCATTCATAACTTCTCTTCTAAGATTACAGGCTCCATACAGTAAAACCAAAAGCAATTCTACCCTTGTAAATCTCAACTTGATCTATTTTATTTTTGAGCTCATAGATTCATACCCAACCATTGCATTATGCAGCCTACCACTCAAAGGCAAAGCCACAAGCTATTTACTCCTATCACCTCATCTAAACCTGATAGCTCTCCACTCCACACAAACTCTTCTTTCCCTTTCACGTTTGTCTCGAAAGCGCTAAAGTGCAAAGACCTGAGATCTCCATTTTAAAGAGATTAACTATCATTTCCTGCTTTCCTACATCTGATATACCCCTCTCATTCTCTATACTCACTCCATTCTCACATTGACGGACATCTAGTTTTTTGAACGGGCTGGATCCGTGACAAGTACACCCATTTCTGTCAATGCTGACGCGCTCTAACATATAGCTTTCGGGGGCTTGGCTTTCCAGGCCAGGGGCACCTATTTGGGTGTTCGAGGGTCCTTTTTCATGAAAAGGGTTGATGTTCGTCTATTTAGATAGTAGATGGTTAGTGTGATATTTTTTCGGCATTCGTGATTTTTATTCCGCGGTTAATAATTGCCCTTGATTCCTCTCTCCTTGGCATGGTGTTCAGTGCTCAAAATATTCTTGTAAAAGAGTTCTATAATGTTTTTCTTGTGTGTAGTTCGATTCTTTTGGGGTTCTGACAGGTACCATTAGTCCATTTTAATTCTGATAGATGTCAGTATTTCTTTCATTGTGTATCCTTCAATGTAGTGCATTGGGTGAAGTCCCGGATTGGTGGCTTTAACATGTACATTGGTCATTATTGTTTCATTAGTATTGGTAGTGAGGATGTTTGAAAATGGTAATCGGTTGTTTTGGCTTTCTTTGAAGGTGTAGTTAAAAGAAGAATATACCACCTCAACAATGGTGCACCTAAAGGAACATGTACTAGAAATACATGAAACTTTCCTTAACCGAAAATTTATGTCAGAAAACACAAAGATTTTAGACTACGCTCCCAACAGGCGCCAATTACTCCTTAAAGCAATATATATTCAAGAAAACCAATCAAGACTAAATCTACAATCTCACTTTCATGAAATCCTGCCAACTGCAAGAAGAGGGAATCGGGGAACCTGGTACATTTAAGACAGCTGCCTCTAGCCGGTAATCACCTCTGGCAAGCAGCTTACCCCCACCCCTCTATCCGGCCACTCACCTACACTTACTTGAGCAGTCTTTACCTGCAGCTCCTCAGACTGCTTGTTCGCCTACACGTGTCTAAGTTCCGTTCGTCAGTTTGTTCACACATTTTGTATAACATATAAACTGAAATACATGAATTAATAGTCGATTTCAACTCTGAAAATGATACTTGTATAGAAACGCGTCAGTACAATAAGAGAAAGTGCTAAGGTTCATTAATTTTCTTCCACCTTTTTGCAATTAATAAATATCAGTCTCTAATAAACTTCGGTAGAATTATTTACGGATTGAACAATGAAAAAGATGCGAACATAAAACAAATGAAGAAGATTGTAAAGAAAATTGTTATCACAAGACTAGCGGTCGCTTTTAATTAAACCTGCCATAATGAAAATATACTGACCAAATTTTTATATAGAAATACATATATATATATATATATGATATATTTTCACGCAACTTCTACTTATATTGTATTATTATAGCTCTTGATTTCCTTGGATCAAAAAGACAGTCTTTTAAATTAAATAAGATTAGCCAAGATGATTATCATAAAACAATCTTCCTCATTTGCGTCAAAGAGCGCCGATGACCTCCTCCGTCTGTGCTGGTTTCTCTTCTCATTTTCATATATTCTCCTCCGTGGAGTTCGTGTCTATTCATCCCCCACACCGATACTTAGGAGTCTCGGAGCTAAGAAACATCGATTTTGCACGTTTAGTGTCGTTATAAAATATAATTTGTTCAGTAAGTCTCTTTTTCGCAAAATGCTTACCCGTATGTATAAACCTTTGATCCATCAGTTAGTACTCTTCTCTCCTCTGACATTCTGGTCCCGCCACCCTTGAGGGAGAAGGACCCTTCCTTTTATTTTAAATTACAAAGTAGATGCAAGATAGGAATCCTGCTTAACAATGGAAAATAGGACAATAGGAGGCAAGGCGGAAATCTTGCCTTAACAAGTATGGAAGGAGCGATTGAAATTTTCGCTCATAGTTTCTGGACGAGGAGGAGGAAGGAAGAGCTGGGAGAGGTGAGCGAAGCGAGATGCGTTTATGATGAGAGCCAAAACGACCATGCCGGCTCGGTGCTGGCGCGTTCCTCATATATGATACTACTGGATCCCAGCCAGCCAGGCTAAAGTGAATTGAGTGTAAACTCTCGAGGCGGCATCGGCGCGAATGTTGCGTGATTTGACAAAGGCAATATTAAGGGCGGAGCTCCGGAAGGAGCGTATAAGGAGATTGCGAGTGGAGTAGGAATAACGTTTTAAAAGTTTAATTGGTAACTTACCTACTCCGCAGGGTGTTCCTGAATGCGGCCCTGTTACCAGTGAAGATCCTTGTCTTGTTGAATAAAAAGACCGAGATCCATAGTTCCATGGATTTTGTGGTGAAGATGGAGCCCATTGACTCCATGGGAAAAGGGAGAGCGATTGCACCATGCTTGACCAAAGACTTAGGCCGGAGGGGGAAGCGTCATAAAACACATTCCGAGGGGAAGCAGGAGGGCAAATAAAATTGAAACACTTGTTAGTAATAAATAGGGAAAGGGCACGGAGGGGGGCAGGGGCCTACTACTGGGTTGTCTATAGGAAACACTTTTGTATCCATAGGAACGGGATACAGATAACCGGGGTTACAAAGTTCAGGAGAACCTCTATTCTTAACCAACCCAGGTGTGAAAGCGAATAATGGTTGGTGACCTCGACGGCGTTTCTGAGCTTCCTGGTCATTTCGTTGGAAAAGACCAGGCCGCGCTTGCGTTAATCAATCTTTATTCCCAGATATTTGAGTGAGCGAAAGGAAATCTGTGCGATTTTAAGCAATTTGATGATGAGCGATGAATCCAGGATTAGACGGATACACCGATGAATTTTTCTACTGGAGCCCACCAACAGAATGTCGTCTAAATAGGAAAAGGCCCGAGAACCCGCAAGGAGGGCCCAGGCGTTGAACGTCGCAGCCCCTGCCGTGTGTATGAAGAATGGGCTGCCTAGGAAGCCCATGTGTAAACGGGTGAAGAGGAAAGTTTCCCCGCCGATAGAAACACCGAATTACCTGCGCCCATCCCCCCCCGGGGATGAAGCGGTATATGGTAGATCAATTCTTTAAGTACATTTTGGCCGCAAAGTCGGAGGGGCCGGATACTGATAACATACTTTTCACAGATAGGAGTTTTAAGGAAAGGGGCTTGTAGTATTCACTGACACGGTGCATGTCGTAGATAATTCGGACAAAGGCATTAAGGTCTGGGCACAAGGAAAACCCTGTGGGTGTGGGTAATTTCGCGTAAGCTTCCCATGTCCCCGTTATTCAGCAGTTAGTGCACCAAGGGGCGCACCTTTTCTGTCGAAGCTACTCAATTGTGATAGACTCTCTTGATCCAAAGCCTGACGCCATCTTTTGCGCGCCGGCGATGATATGGTTGGAACGGGGGATAGAGTCAAACGACCCTGGGGGGTAAACATCCAAGTGAACGTTTGCGTCGAATACCTCTTGGTCGGGTTTGAGAGGGTCCTTGGTAGGCCTGAGCCATTCTTGATCAGCGTTACCCTCTTGAGGCTGATCGAAATTTTCAGCCCGAGCGTCCCAGTGCTGGTTTCTGTTGTTAAGGTGAATTTGGTCACCGCTGGCCCGGGGAGGGACCATGTCAGGTGGGCTACTCATGACATCTCTCAGGATGTCACTCTGTTCCGATGGGTGTGTGAAAGATCTTGTGGAGGCGTTGGGTGGTGTCTGGGGCCTCAATCCGTAAGAAGGTGGGTGCCGCAAGGCCGGAAAGGGGGCACAGCTCCACCTGGGAAGGGGAGGCTGGTTCGTCCTCAATTCTCAGGGCACCCAGTTCCAATGCGGCGAATGCCAAGAAATCCCTGCGTTACTACGATGGCCGATCCAGATTGTCGACCTGTAAGACCACGTGATCGTCCAAGTTAACATCGATGATTTATGCAACTTCGAGTTGCGGGTGGTCCGGTGAGTCTGAAATGGAGAGGGAGAAGGGAACAAGGGTAGCACAGTCCGGGATCAAAGAAAGGACGGAACTGCTCGGAAAGAACGGTACGTCTTTTCACCACAGTGGTATAGACGACGGCGAGAGGAAGCAAAACTCCTCCGAGGTGGATGACCTTGCTATGGGTGGCGTAAGGTCTATACATCGCCTCATGCGGTTGATCTGCATCTTCCAGCGCCAGCCAATGTTACATACAACGTTTTGAAGGAAATTATGTGCACGCCGCAGACCGTCCACGTTGTGTTGCTCGGCTTCGACCACCCATTGGGAGGCTTGCGAGAATCCCCAAGATCCATACCGTGAGTGTTGGATAAACACCTGCTGCACGCGTGATCTCGACAATGAGGCTTCACTTATGACGATTCCTGATGATAGTGCTTGTTGTTCGCGTACGTCGCTCAGTGCAATGTGGAACCCATGCTGCAATCAATGACTATTGATGGAGACGCAGGAACTCCTCCCCATCCAGCTTAGGTCGAATCTGAAAAAGCTAACAAGCATAGAGATTTCCTATCGATCTCTTACCTTAAAGACAGGGGCAGATTTGTTGTCCTCCAACTTTTGAACAACGATTTCACAATGAACGGAGGCGAGTGCTAACTGATCCCATGGAAAGAGTCCTGTTCCGGAAGTCAGAGTGGCGGGTTGTATTTGCGTAGAGCTGGGTTGTTCAATGCCGTGAGGAAGGCCATTAGTGAATATGGAGGAGGGCGCGTAACTTCTTATTTTGCTTCCATTTCCAAACGCTGGAGCTCCAGTTCGCCTGGTTCACTGGGTTTCAGATGAGAAGAACGGTGTCGCGAGGCACCCCTGTCCTGTGAAGGGCCCGTTCCGGCGACCACTTAGTATCTTAATATTTTTCTCATATTATGATTAATTTTGTAATCTCTTCCAGGAAGAAGGTATTTATTTATCACATTAGTCACGGTACGAAGATACCATCACGAAGTTACTCTAGACTAAATTATTCTACAAAGAGGTTCTAACCGTTTGAGAGACCAAGTAATCCTGACAAAAATTTTCAGAGAACCGATTCATCTGATGATGCTGCATCTGGCGAAGTTACCGATTCGGACGCGAAAAAAATTAACTTGATGCCTTCGAGGCTTTGGAGATTAAGATGTAGTAGCTAATATTATATATGTTTTAAATAAAAAAAAAAAAAATTTGTTTCAAATATGAGAAAAATATTAAGATACCATTCGATTCTATTGTTTTAAATAGTTTTCTTCCCTTGTATGTGTAGGAATTTCTTCTTGGAGGTCTTGATTGGTGTCTTTCGCTCAGTCTATTTAGGAATGACGAGGTTTACTCTTTCACGCAGTTTTTGTTCTCTGTGACATTTATCCTTATTCTCAAATTTATTGACTATTTTCCTTCTTCTGTTTGTCACCTAGCCTTTTTCCTTTCTCTCTCTCTTTCTCTCTCTCTCTCTTTCTCTCTCTCTCTCTCTCTTTCTCTCTCTCTTGGATAAAATAATCCTTGTATTAGTTTATTTTTAAGAGTAAGTTTATTTTTGCAGCGATAGATTTTCCAGAAGACATAGTAAAACTAATAGCAATTTTAGAGGTAGTCGATGAACAAGGAAGTAAGACAAATTTATAACGTTTATATGTATAGGAGCAAATGTAGGTAAAATTTATTTCGATGATCTTTTTCTTCAGTGAAAGGGATAATTACTTCGGATCTTCTCTTATCGACGATTACTATGCGTGAAACTTTATATTAGTGCTTTCATCCGACTACGGTATTCCAAATTTGTCCGATCTTTCTTTAGTTGTACCATAATCACTTTACAATATTAATTCGACTTAGATAACGAAAAGTACATAATAATAGTTTGTTGATTGCTGACATATGACCTATATATGATCTACGTTAGATCTGCCCATCATGCCAAAGCGTTAGCCAGACATAAACACTGAATAAGTATTCTTAGTCTAGATAAAATATAAAACGGTAATTATTGTTTTCCATAGGTGAGATATGAATAAGATTATCCAGATGTCGTTTCTCGAAGGTCAATTTGCAACTTTCCATCAAATTTGTTGGATTACTATAATCCTATTGTAGTCCAAGGACAAGGAAAAGTAGTGGATTAATTTTGAATAATAATGAAAAATTTTATGGACTTCTTCATACTTTATGGTTTTATAGACCACCTGTCTATCAACTAAAGAATACCCTGAGAGAAAATAGGGATTATAAATGGATGCTTGAAGGCCCTAAGGTGATAGGAATGCGCCCATTACTCAGGCAGTTCTTTTCACACACTAAAATTAGCTTTCTTGTAAAAGAGATCTCCTTTTTGGCAAACTACTAGGCAGAACAAGAAGTTGGGACACAGAACATGAATATAGGGTTTACAGGGTCAGGGATGGGTTGAACGAGCATCCAGTGAAATTAAGTAAGTAGATAGGTTTCATAAGAGAAATGTCCCCAAGGGAGAGCAAAACAATGGGCTGCAAAGTTTGAGACAAGTTGGAGTAAAAGAGAGCGGAAGCTCGGGGTCCAGAAAAAAAGATTGCAAATAAGGCGTGGTCAAAGTAGAAGTAGATTTGTTTATAACATTGATAAAATAGATAGAACAATTCATACGTTAAGATGATTTTTGTGATACAGCTGACATGAAAGGCATCAAGGTTTAAGAAAATGAATAATAGTCCTTCAGGGAGCCACATTCGGCATTTATATGTAGGAGAGTGGATTTAGTATTATGTCTGGCGTACAAACTCGGCCAGGAAAAAATCTCCTCATCAGTGGAGGAGGACTGTTGTTCTAAATTCGTTCTGATACCAGCATTGAAATGTCGTTTTAGATTAAGGGAATTTGAGAGAGTGAGCGGTATATTGGCTGCTTTGGTGGTTACGGTTCGGTTTCTTAATGATATGGTGAGGAAGAGCAAATTTGAAATAGGATGTTACAAGTCCAAGCGATATGGAGGTATTCAACATATTAATGAAGTAAAGAAGAAGAATAGGTGGTAGAAAGTGACGAAAATAGTCATTACCCTTCGAATCCTAGAAACACTTTATATAAAACAGCTCTCGCCAAATTTAAATAGTGATCTCTCGTCGGTTCCCCTCCTTGTTACCTGAATTCATTTGGATTGCGGGGAGCAGTTTTGGTGCTTTTGGGTCGGCCTGGAGGACGTCACCCGCTTGTTGGCAAGGTTTGTGATTTTGTATATTAGGTTTTTGCCAATTTTTGCTTCAATATTTGTTCAAAATCCATTTTGAAACAGCTTTATATAATCATTAGATTCATAAATCAAAGTGCCCCTACCTTAATAGATTTTAGCTAACTAAGTTAAATATTTAAAATCCTTCCCTAGTCTCTTAATTATAAATTTGAGCACCATTTCTAAATATTTCCATTTAACACTAAATTTGTGATTCAAAGCTATTACTAGCTAATAAAGTTCTAGATTTACATTTAGCAGTGTGCTTTCTTAACAGTGCAAAATATTTTGTTCATTTATTTGTATTTTAGGCTTAAGAAACGTAGCCGGTAAATAAAAAGGATGATGCCAGCTTTTTTCCTGGCCTTGGGATTTCTGCTAAACATTACATATATATATATATATATATATATATATATATATATATATATATATATATATATATATATATATATATATATATATATATATATATATATATATATATATATATATATATATATATAGTTTTATAGGGATTGCGCCTAGTGAGACGCAATTTAATCCGGTGTAAGAATCCAATGGCAAAGAGAATGACAGTATTCATTCTTTATTTCTTTTGGCTACGTTTCGAGCAAAGACAAGCTCATCTTCTGGCCTGATAAATTCAACAAAAATTAGCTTTAAATAGCAAAACAATTAATATTAAGATTAATTATGACTGGATGGTATAATTATACATGAATATACATGTATATACATATTTACATTTTATAGTAATAAATCATAAAAAGTTAATTATTTAAACAAGAAGTGAGAAATTGTGAGCATAGAAGCAAATTTATGACCAGCTAACCGCACAAATATTTTTAATTTTTAAAAACTGGACATCTTACCGGTAGTCATACAAGTTAAAGAAACACGACTGGAAGCAATGAAGAGCAAGAAACAATGAAGAAGGGTGAGGTATAGTAATTAGTTGGTTATTATAAGACACGGAGAGGGAAGGCGGATACTTCATTGTTGAGAGAGTGTCTAACATGAATTGATTCAATTATTCGTACGCTTATATCATCATTAGAAGAATCTATAATTTTAAAATCATTTATCATGGCATCGGTTTTGCAAAGGATAATATGATCCCGAACGGGATGAGAGCTTGCGTGATTTGCCTGAGTTAAGCTAGCTAAGCTGGGGGACTTTTAGTCCGGTAGGGTCTCCCATCCCAGTAAGGTAGCTGTAGTAGGATCCAGACTAATGGTTGTCAAACTTCTCTACCACTTCTTTGATGCGTCTCCCTGCATCCCCCTGTTAGTACTAAGTTTCACCAACTCTCTTCAACTGTCAGAAAATCAAAACAAAAACCCAATAACAAAAAACAAACCTTGATCTCTATTACACATAAGTTGTTTATTAATAAGGGCCTCACCAGCTCCCTTATGCCACGTGAGAAGAGAGGCTTTGGAACCTCTTTAAATAACGCCTTGGAGCACTTATAGGTTACAAGAGACTGAGATTGAAGGGATCTCAGGCGTTTGGGGTACGATTAATGGAGAAATGCTAGGTACCCCTTAGAAGCTTTCTCCTAACGTGTAATTGCCTGACCAGCTCCCTGTGACCACTACTTGGTGACAAAAGGCTTAACTGATCTTTGGTGAGAGAGCTTTTGTGCCTTGCTGGTTGCCAAATCAACTAAAGATCTCGGATGAAGTCGTGAGCACTTAGCTTTACTATTTGCCTAGGGTCTGGCCGTTTTTAGTTGATTAGTAGGGCTTAGTTGGAAGACAGTTACACCTCAAGCACCCCTGTCGAAATATCAGAAAACCAGTTCACTGGGGTTCTTGTGCTGCTCAGTTGGGAGCTGCGGTACGATTGGGGACGTCCGGCTCAGGGAAGACCTTAGGGTTGATGTGCTTGGTCAAAGGGTTTCTGTTCGCCGAACGACCGAAAACCTCCTGGAAATAGGCGGATGTGATTAGTGCGGGAGAAAATCACAACCCAAAAACCCTTTTTCAATGCGTATGGTCCGAGATTTTTGTAAGATGGCAAAGAAGAATGGTCCTGCAAAATATGCAAAGTCTACAGATGCAGATGGAGTGAAGACTTCGGGGGCAGGAGTTGCATGGAGCTCACAAATTCCGTCAGTGTCTGTGACTTCTGCGAACTTGAGAAGCGCCTAGATGAGAGCATCGCTCACCTGAGAGAGGAGAGCTCCCTCTTTAAAAGGGAAGTTCAACTCTTAAAAAGAGAGAGATGCAGATGCTCAGGCGAGAAGGCTCCCGACGTCCAACCACCGATTTCTCCTGCTGAAGTGCTTCCTTAACGAGCTAAAAAGAAGAAAAGAAAGAAGAAAGAAGATAAAGTAGAAATAGAAGAAGAGAAATTAGAAAGAGGAGAAGAGAAAGTAGAAAGACGAGAAGAGAAAGTAGAAAGAAAAGAAAAGAAAGTAGAAACAGAGGACGAGAAAGTAGAAGCAGAAGAAGAATAAGAGGAAGAATAAGAAGAAAAAGAAAAAGTTAGAGGAAAGCGGCAAATCGCCTTCGAAAGGAAAGACTAAGTCGTCTGCAGACAAATGTGCAAGGGTCACCCTTATTGGTGATTCTCAAGCACGGGGTCTGAAGCCCCTGCTAGCGGCCCGCCTTCACACAAGCGTTAAGGTGAGCTGCCTCCCAGGCTGTGGGAATAAGCAGGTAAGAGCTGATGCCAAGAAGTCTCAGATTTCAGTGACTTCAGTGGTTGCTCTTATGGTAAGTAGCAACGACCTCTACTTCAGAGGAGGTAGGGTAGGCCCTACAGGTAAGATTATGAGGACAGTTATGGGCGCTGTCGAAGACTGTGGATTGCAAACCCGCAGACGCGTCGTGGTGAAGATGCTCCCGAGGTAGGGTCCAAGCCGGACTGCCCACTTAAGGAACATGTCGCTAAACAGGCACCTTGCAGACCTCTGTACGGCGGACGGTGTCTTTTTTGTCGACCCTGTACGCCGTATTCTATGGTAGAAAAGACCTCTACCAAAGGGACGGGGAGCCCCTCTCCTTTAAGGGCAAGGCGTTCCTAGCTAACCTCATCCAGGATGTCGTGAAGCGCACCCAAAGGAGTGTCCGGCCCATTAGGAAGGCGGACGTACGCCAGTACGCCGGAGTCACTCCCCAAAAAACCTTCTCGGAGGTTATCAAAAATGGTGCCACCGCGACAAACAAGAAGCCGGAAAACGGAAGAGTATAGGGGGTCCTACATTAGGGGACTCCCTGAAAGTTCTTCTGTTCAATGCGAAGCCAATCAGGAACAAGATTCCTGAGCTCCGTGGCCTCGTAACGACGGAAGAACCCGAAATGGTAGTCATAACTGATTCCTGGATAAAAACCTCAAACCGAGACTTTGAATGCGAATTTACGGTTCCTGGCTACTAACTCTTCCACAAAGATAGGCCAGACAGAGAGGGTGGCGATGTAATGTTGTATGTTAAGGATACAATCAATTCTACGAACTACAACGTTATATCCGACCACGAGCTCCTAGGCTTTGACCTAGAGATTGGTCCTGTCAGATACAGGACCCTGCTGCTTTACAGACCTCCTTCCCAACCCGTTGAGAAGGACAGGGAACTGTACCAGCTGCTGGGTGAGCTGGTTCAAGGCAGAGTGTGCATTGTTATGGGCGATTTCAACAGCCAAATTGACTGGGAAACAAGAGCAGCCTGTGGCGAGAGCGCGCTACTCTTGGAGTTCGCCAACAACGAGTTCCTCACTCAATGGGTCAGAGAACCGACGAGAGGAGACAATATCCTCGACTTTGTCTTCACCTCTGAGGATGATATCGTATAGGATCTCTCTGTAGGTGAAAAGCTCGGTGGCAGTGATCACCAGCTAGTTAGATTTAGCGTCAAGATCCCGAAAGTAAGGTCTGTTGCTAGTCAATCAAGCAACTTGACTTGAGAAGGGCAGACTTTGCAAGCCTTCGTGCTGGACCGACTGACGTGAGGCTAGAAGTGTGCGTTGCTGTTGAAGAGTCGTGGAATAGTTTCAAAACGACATTCATGAGTCTTCAATCGCGTTTCATCCCTCTCAAATGCCCCCGTCGGTCTTCTGTTCAACCAAAGTGGTTGAATCGAAAAATCGGCCAACTGCTTAGGGAGAAGACAACTGTGTACCGGCAATCGAAGATCTCGGGTGACTTTGACGAATCCCGGAGGCTAGCCAGGAGAGTGAAGTCCAGCATAAGGGCGGCTAAGCGGTCTGAGGAACTCCTAGTGGCTAGACTGTGTAAAGAGAATCCCAAGGAGTTCTTTGGATATGTAAACAGCCGTATACCAATCCGTCGAACGATTGGCCCTTTGAGGAATGAGGAGGGGGCATTAAAGCATTCAGATGCAGAAAGTGCTAACCTCCTCAACGACTACTTCTCTTCAGTGTTTACTGAAGAGTGTGGTCCCATCCCCCAGCCGAAGGATTTCTACTCGGGGGAAAAGCTGGAGGATATGAACTTCACCGAAGGAAAAATCAAAAAAAAGATCACTGACCTAATGATGAATAAGTCACCTGGCCCGGATGGGTTTCTACCTAAAGTGTTGAAAGAAGTGCGCGATCAAGTGTCACGGCACCTGAGCGCAATCTTCAACATGTCAATCAGGACCAAATGCGTTCCTAGAGACTGGCGTGAGGCGGAGGTGACTCCTATCTTCAAGAAAGGAGACCGTAACCAACCGTCGAACTACCGACCTATCAGTCTGACTTCGATAGTCGGTAAACTCATGGAAAGCATCATGGTGGACAAAGTGAAGTCGTATTTAGAGTCAAACTGCTACTGAGGAGTTCCCAACACGGCTTGCGAAGGCAACGGTCATGCCTGACGAACCTTGTGGAATTCTTCGACTTCGTTTTCATGAGCCCGATCGAGACAAGGCGGTGGATGTGGTCTACCTAGACTTTCAGAAAGCCTTTGATTAGGTACCTTACCACCGCCGCCTTCTCCGGAAAGTGCGCGTGCTGGGCATAGACGGAAAGGTAGCCGGCTGGATCGAGAACTGGCTAAGTGGCAGACGGCAACGGGTGGTGGTGAATGGACAGTCTTCTGAGTGGGTACCCGTTACTAGCGGGGTGCCCAAGGTTCTGTCCTTGGACCACTACTATTCATCATCTACGTCAACAACATGGACGGTGACTTGGTTGCAAAGATTTCCAAATTTGCCGACGATACCAAGCTTGGTATGAACTTTGCAAAGGATGGAAATACTGCCCACCTGCAGGAAGATCTTGGGAAGATTGGGGAGTGGTCGGACACGTGGCAAATGCCTTTTAACGTAGGGAAATGCAAAGTGATGCATATCGGCCACAGAAACCCCCAATCTCAATATATCCTTAAGGGCACTGCTATTGAATCTACCGACACTGAGAAGGACTTGGGTGTAATGATCACTACTGATCTCAAGTTCTCGAAACAGTGCATGGAGGCGGAGAAATGGCCCAAAGGATGCTAGGCTATATTAACCGTCAGTTTGGTTATCAGAACCAGGAGATTGTACTGTGCCTGTACAACTCACTTGTCCGACCGCACCTGGAGTATGCCGTACAATTTTGGAGTCCTTCATTGCGAAAGGACATCGCGAGATTGGAACGCATACAAGCCAGGGCAACCAAGCTGATTCTCTCTATCCGACATAAAAGTTATGAGGATAGACTAAGGGAATTAGATCTGTTCTCGCAGGAAACCCGTAGACTGCGTGGTTAGCTCATCGAAGTTTTCAAAATACTTCGAGGGTTCGACAATGTTGACTACCGGGATATTTTCACACTGAGTGAGAACAGAACGCGCAATCACGGCTTCAAACTTGAGCTGAAGCGTTAAAACCGCAATATGTTTGGAAATTTTCTCACGTACAGTATCTGCGGTAAGTATAACGCACTTCCAGTGGAAGTTGTCAACAGTGAACTTGTTGGCCAGTTCAAGTCAAGACTAGACAAATTCTTGAAAAGTGGCCGTTTAGGGACGCATAACAATTGCGCAGTAATGTGCCCGCTCGATTGCTAGTCCAAAGGTACCCTCTTTGAAGAAACCATAAGGTCTCCTAGGGTACTTTCTTTCCTTGTAACTCCTTGTAACCTGTTCTGCTACTTATGCCAAGGTGAGAACAAGCTCGAGCGTGTAACGAGCGCTGTGTACTACCGACATAATTGCGTCTATGACACCGAGAACATGTAAATAAATATACTACACCATTGCGCAGGATACACAGGAGCAATTTTTTACATTAAATAGTTAACCTATTGCTAAATTATTCGAAAAAATTATTCTTAATTCGATTTGTCCAAAATGATGTTTGAGGTTTTTTTGTATTTGTTTGCGGAATTGGTGATTGAGAGGGCCTAAATCCGGTAGTGAAAGATATCGTATGTCCTTGGGAACGTTTTATTAAGGTAATTTTGGAGAACAAATATTGCCAAGGAAAGTTTTAAGAGTAGCCTCAAAAATGTGTGAAGGATAAGAATTGTTTCATATAATTCTCAATAGGTCTTTTGCTGCTTAGGAAAAGTTTTATGGCTTCACTCGTCCTCTTCTCAAAACCTTCCTTTAGAGTGTTCTCTTTAGAGGTCCATGATGACGATGTTGCAACAAAATTATTAAAATAATATATAATTAACTGTTTATTTAAAAGACTTCTAGACCGAGGTCATGTAAGAAGTGCGGATATTATGTTAGAAACCTGTGTTTTTTCTGATTTTTAATTTTTTATTGCGCATCCGTGTTTGCCCTATTTTTCTTTGTTAGGGCTTAACAATCCAGCACAACATTTGTGGTGGGAGCGAGATAACGAGAGAGAGAGAATTCTTTGTTGACATTGGAATAAAATGATATGGTTTAAAACTGAATAGTAATGTAAATGTAATCCTCAACGAACATACTGATCTATAAAGAGAGAAGGTTGGCTATGTTATATAGGCGCTTGGTTTTGATTTGAATCCAAATGCCAATATCAATCAATACCAATTTTTATTGATATTAATTTTAATAGGTTATTGGTTTTTAAACCCTTCCTGAACAAAAAAGAGGTCTTCACTGCCATAAAAATCATGATTCAGAAACTTCTACTCCACATATTTTAATTAAATTCTCTTTTATTTGCTATTTTTCTAAAATATTGTGTCAGTTTTACACCTGCTATCCCCATTTCTTTTGTACCTTTTTCTTTTCTATTGCATTTTACTTCCATATTCCATGAGCAGGTTCAAATCCTGAAGAAAGTTTCACAACCTTTCACGTAACGGAAATTATAAATCATAGACTGTCAAAAGTCTTTGAGAGGAATTGACGTTTTTTATCCCGATTTAGAAAGATTTCTCTGCTTTGAGTGGCTGACTTTTAGTGGACCTCGCAAAGCTCTACTCAGAAATAGTTTCCTTCAAAGAAAATCGACAAAATTCTTTTGTTCGGTTAAAAATGGATGCCCATATATCATATTGTATGGGAAGTCTCGTTCCCATTTAATTCGAACAAAAGCATGAGTTAAATTATTTGGCGTAAATATATCTCGACGAGCGGAGGGAAATTTGAAAAATATGAGTGAATCAGATGCGGTCACGATTAAGTTTCTAACTGTGTCACCGCTCTTCGAGAAAGATAAAACTATTGCTAGAAAAGTCTAAGTATTTCAAAATGACTTCATTCTTGGTTCTTTTTTCCCATGATTCACTCTTGTGGACTAAATTTTCAGAAGGAAATTACGAGAAAGGTCAAATTTTGTTTGTTCCTTGATTTTTTAGGCTTCTCACCTTTTTTTCTGTCGTTTGATTTATGGATGTTTTCACTTATTTCCTTACCCTCACTAGTTGTTGGAATGGTTTCAATTGCCTTGCTACTGCAACCACAGAAATCTTTAGCATTTAAAGGACATAATGTTACCCCTGTGCTTTGAGCAATGATAAATTTCTATGTATTAGGTTGAAGAATAAGTTCTTGCATTTTTTTTAATGTTGTGTTGATTTAAGTTTTGTTGACGTGATTTGTGCACATATTAAGAAACAATAATAAATAATGAGAGCAAAATTTTCAAAGGTTAGGCTACGTCTCTTAACAGCGTAGACTATTAAGCTTTTGCTTAGGCTACGTCTTGAAGTTGAGTAGTAAGTCATTGAGGTTTATTTAAAAGTTGTGTTAATTTAATTTTTGTTCTGTACCCTCAAAATGGATGGTCAAGTCTAAAGAAGGGCGCATTTTCGACACTTGTTGTTATCCATTTTCAATCGAGACAGGAACAATGCAACCGCAGCCAAAGCTCGTCGCAATATTTGTGCTGTGTAAGGAGAAAATGCTTTATTAGAAAGGACATCTCAATGGTGGTTTTCACGTTTCACAAACGGCCATTTCAATCTTAATGACGAAGAACGTTCTGGTCGCCCCATTAAGTTGGATGAAGATCGATTGAACTACCTTCTTCATAAAAGTGCTCGTCAATCGACTAGAGAATTGGTTGTACAATTCCGTGTGATCAGAAAACTGTAGTGAATCATCTTCATTCGATGGGGAAATTTCAAAAACTAGGTGCATGGTTTCTTCACGCTTTGAGTGAAAGCAACAAACTTCAACGCTTCACGATTGCAGCAGGTTTGCTTGCTCATCCCAAGGCTAAGTGGATATAGGAACAAATTTCTTTACCACATCATCAGTGGCCACGAAAAGTGGTGTGTTTATGTCAACATGAACCATCGAAAACAATGGCTTAGCCCTGATAAAAAACCCTTGCGCGATTAAAGCAAAGACTTTATCCTTAAAAGACGATGCTTTATGTTTTGTGGGATTGTGAAGGCATCAGTCTTTATGAGTTCCTTGCGAACAACGAGATTGTCAATGCAGAACTCGACGTTCAACTAATGTATCGATTCGCCGAAGCTATTCGTGAAAAGTGACATCATCGACGTTATGGAGTCCTTCTGCAACACGACAATGCTTGTCATCACATTGCCAATATGACAAAAGACGCCATCCAAACGCTTAATTGGGAAATCCTGCCGCATCCTCTATATTCGCCAGACTTGGCTCCATCGGATTTTCCTCTCTTCCGATCGCTCTCCAACAATTTGCGCGGCGTTTCTTTCAATACTGATTTGGAATTAAGAACCTGGTTAGACGAATTCTTCGAGTCGAAATCCAGAGATTTTTTATCGCAGAAGCATCGAAAAACTAGTTGACCGTTGGGAAGAAGTCGTAAATAACAACGGAGAATACATTATTGATTAAATTGCATATTGTTATCAATTAAAAATGAAGTTTTTCTAAAATTGTTATTGGTAATAAATAAATTTGATAAAACCGTAAGAACTTATACCTTAACCCATTAGAAAGACTTTACAAATTTGCACCAACAGTTCGCACCCCTGAGCCTGAAAGATTCCTTTGATTTGGAATGTAATTGCTTTGGTTTTCTTTTGAGCAATAAACCCCAAATACATTTAGGCTATTTTATTTGGGAAGTAGTTAATATTGAAAAATTACGCGCTCTGAAATCATTTTACCCATTTACTGATAATTTCAGGTTAGCTTTTTAAATTACATAAAATTAAACATTAAAAATATAATTATGAGAATGAAGAAAGATTACTGAAAATTCCTCTTATATATCCCTTTGTGATTGCAAAGATAATCACTTTTATAATTGGACAGCTCTAAGTTGAGCAATTAAATGTAAAACCTAGAATGAATTCTGAAGGTAAGTTTAAGAACTAAATTTCTTATTTTATGGCATATTAATGTCTTTTTAAAAAATTCGTCTGATAATCACATACATGTTGATATATGGAATTATTTTGCTAAGTTTTGATGTCTAGTTGTCTTTCGATTTGTAAGCGAAAATGTTTGAAGCTGAACTAAATAAGATCGGGAAAAATCCCCAACTACCCCCAAAATGGCACTTTTTTATTCACTAAGAGTCGAAGTTTGACTGAGAACCTTTGTTTACCTCTGTCAAACGATTTGGCAGAGCTATATGTGATCATCCGTATATTATTATGTGTCTTTCTGTGTTGTGAAAGATATCTTGAAAACATTTTGACAGTTTTCGAAGGAGTTTGTGGAGAAGTAGACCTTGGGCCAAAGAAAGGTGATTAGATTACGAATCGGATCTGGTTCTAAATACCGAGTATGGATCACTTATTTGCTTTCTTATCAGTGTAAGATCGGCATTGCTGTCATTTGCATAAATGTGTTTGTAACAAAATGAGGTCAAATGACGACCACGCGTCCTTTTGTACCTACGTGGATTCCAAGATCACCGCATGGAGCTATGAAAGCATGGCTGAAGCTGGTCAAGGAGGGGGCTGACGCCGTTATCACACGCCCCAACTGTATTTGCCTAGGGACCGATGCCATCGCGTCCCAGGCCACCTCTCCGCAATCATTCTAGCTTTCCGCTCGAAGAATAAAATCTGTTGGACATTCCACCCAACGTTATTACGATTGCCCGTTTCCCCGAAGGAGTCGCCGACTTTTCTCCAAATTCGCGCGCGCGTCTGGAGCCACCTCACCATTTGCCTATATAACGCTTCGAATGAGTTTAGAGAGTAGCAATGTTACACTTTCACCTACTCCCGCGAACAAGCTGAAGCACCCCCCCCCCTCCCCACTCCAGTGGCGATTTAAATTCGAGTTGAAGGCTAAATCAATCCGTAAACTCTGCCATAGTCAATCGGCAGGTATCCCCATCCTTGAACTGCCATAGTCAATCGGCAAGCTTCGACATCAGTGAACTCTGCCATAGTCAGGTGACAAGTACGTGACGAGGATTCTCGAATCCGAAGGCTCGACAAGTGCTCCCTCGTTCGAACAAGTTAGGCAGCTTTCTTCCAATAGGTCTTACCAATCACCAACTTATGACAACTCTTAGCTGTAACAGGGTATAAAATGTTCTGCAGTTTATATGCTTTTCAAATGATTGCGAGAGTACTTCCATGAATTGCCTAATGTAGTTTTGTATGATCATAGAAGAATTAATAATAAAATAATTTGTTAGTGTTGTGAAAGTTTTGAAATGTGACTAGCTAGATACAGTAGAAGATATAGATTCCGAGATGATAAAAGGCGGTAGTGTTTGTGTTATTTAATGCGGCTAAGAGTTTGTATTCTTCTTGGCTGGGTTGGTCCTTAATCTTCGTTTTCTTTTCTTGATGCATCTTCAATTTTCTTCAATTTATCTTGTGGTGCCAATTTCTTTGTCCTTAAGCGTTTTCTTCCGTTTTCTTTCTTGAGTGGTATTCATAATTTTTTGGGACTGTTGAGTTCCGAACTAGGTACCTCTTGATTTAAATGCCAATAGTCTAGCCATACGACTGGCCTTAGTCCGTTTGATTGTCGTTAAGTTTATCGAGTTATATTATCAAGTTATATTATATTATCAAGTTGAAAGGAACTTTTCTCTGATACATTTTTTGGACCCTTACAATGTAACGTGCATCCTGGATTCATGGACATGAAGAAAAAGTATGATCGTTAAAATAATGAAGTATTATGGCCGATTCTGAGGATGTATGTAAGGAAAGGGAAACTGTTCGAGGGAGGAATCACTATCTTCATTGAGGTTAAGGCACACCTTCATAAGAAAGATGACCTGAGTGAGTGTTTCAATATAAGTTAAGGGGTAAGGCAGAGATGTGTGATGTCCCCATTGCTGTTTAATATATGCATGAATGTAGTACTGAGCATATTATGAATTTCAATGATGAATGAAGTGTGAGATTGCTGAAAAATTATGAGAGAGGGCTTCAATCTATTTTTTTATTTACGCATTCCATGGCTATCGAAGGCGATTTTGTACTTGATAACAGATGGGAACAATTTTAATCACATTTTGTGGTCACTTAGATTTATCTACAAATTTTAATTCTTTTTTTTTCGTGATTTCAAAAATATAATCCATTTTTACCTAGATGCTATAGTTATTCGGTAATTTCTATTTTCTCGTTTACCCCAGAACGGCCCTTGGACGGACAGAGAGGGGCTTTTAGAAAGCAAATACTTCACAATACATAGTAGTAAGATAGTAATAAGCGTTTGTCGTGGTATTGCAAGGACCGAGTGGTGGTGTACGTACGTATAGTTGTGTTACGTACTTCAAAACTCTTCGGTTACGTTCTCTCTAAGAGTGCTATATTATTAATATTATTTTAATCTTTGAGGATTTCTAGTGCCATGCTCAGCGTTTCGAGGGTTGAATTAAATACCTCTAAGAAAATAGAAGTTTAATTACCACAGAAAAAACAAAAGTGAAATCTAACAAAACCAACTATACAGTTATGAATTAAACGAGTTTAAGTGAGACTTACTAAATTAAATAAATGAATATAAAGTAATGGTTGACCCAAAGCTCACTTTAATATTGACGCTAATTGACCTTCAAAAAAATACTAGAATTTATTTACCTTTAAAACAACCACAAGTGAATCTGGTTGGAGCCTACCTTGGCCTCAATTTTTATGTAGACACTCGAGCTTTTTTCTTGGTTAGGGGATAGGTTTAAAGCAACAGGTGATTTTGGTGAGGGGGACGGATGCCGTTAAGCATGTTTTCTTGGTCAGATAAATTCAACAACGGGACCTTAAATGTATGCTTCTTCCAATCTTCTAGTTAATTTTGGAATGATTTGCACTGACGAGCGATGAACAAACGAGTGAATCCTTTGAAAAATGGGGAGTGTTTGAGCGAGCACACTTTCGGGTATTGCTCAATGGCGAAGACTATCTCTAGGTTTTGTTTTAAACCGGGATAGGGGTTTCTCTGAAGAGAGAGGATTAAGCTTGTTTCGTAATACAAGCTAAACTAAATTTTGGTGTGACCACTAGGAAATGGCTTGGCATTAGCTTCTCCTGTGTTTCTTTCATTGAGTTGCCGGGTACTTTAGCTGGACTTCCTCGTCTCGTTGGCTAAATTAATCTTCCTCGTTCTTCTACAGTTATCCGTCTATATACCTCACTACCCTACTGGGGATAGGAGGAGGAGGGGGGCTATGAGGTCTGAGAAATTAAGCCTCTTCCTCTAACGGCACTTCTCAGAGCGTCTTTTCCATAGCCCTAAAGGCATCTTCTGGCTTTTGGTCGACGCTACTCTAATTTCGTCTATTTAGTGAAATTAAATCCCAACTCTGAGGGAAAATATTTCCGGTTTAACCAATGTTAGGCTTACTGAACCTGAAATTTGAAGATTAGTGCATGTTGTGGTTGTGCGAAGGCCTTTCGGGTAGTCCTTGTGGCGAGGGGACAGAGTGAGGAAGAGGAATTAAGTAAGTGGGTTACTCTGCCAAATGCCTGGATATTGTGATGAAGGAACAGGACCTCAGTTCTTATGTTGGGATATAAATTTCCCTACAGTGTTATTGTTCGAGTTATGGCTTTGTCAAGAGGAAATTGTGTTGATGATCCAGACTCCTTCTGCCACATATGTGGCTGTTACATGCAAGTTCGTCAAAGGTGCAATATATCAAACTTTGTGATCCGCACTTATAAGGCTTATTTTGATGTTCCTCTTGGTGATCAAGAAAAGAAGTGTGCCCCGCATGCTGTTTGCCATATTTGTGTAGAACATCTTCGTGAGTGGACGAAAGGAAAGAGAAATGGTCTTCTTTTGGGAATAATCATGGTGTGGCGAGAGCCAAAGGATCATGTATCGGACTTTTATTTCTGTCTAATGAATACTTAAAGAGATTGGCAAGAAAAATCGGCACAAGATCGACTACCCTCAGCGATTTAGCCAGTACCAAATTCTGAGTCTTTACCAGTTCTGATTTTCAGCGGATATGCTTCCTCCGAAGATGAAAATGATGTACCTGATATGGACATCCACGGAATTGATTCAGAGTCTGCAGATTCATCATCAGATGCTGAACAGTCATTAGCTCCTCAATGTTTCAATCATGAGGATTTGAACGACTTGATACGTGATTTAGCGCTCTCCAAGAAAGCTGCCGAACTTTTAGCCTCCAGTGAAAGATATATGCTTGACAGGGCGGTACGGGTATCATATTACCGAACAAGGAAAAGTACATTTGTTAAGTATTTCTCGGAGGAAAAACAATTTGTATACTGCCACGATGTTCCTGGTCTGTTTACCGCGTTGGGACTTGGCACTTATAGCCCTGCTGAGTTAAGACTGTTTTCGGATAGCTCCAAGTGTAGCCTTAAGTGCGTCCCTTTGCAAAATGGCATATGGCTTTAGTGCAATTCCTCTCGGTCACTCTCTCCATCTGCGAGAAACTCACGATGACATAAGAATGGTCATAGATTTACTTAAGTATCATGAACACAATTTAATCATATGTGTAGACCTTCTGATGGTCAACTTTCTCCTTTGCCAACAGAAGGGATATACAAAGTTTCCATACTATATCTGTATGTGGGACAGTCAAGCCCATGATAAACACTGGTCCCCAAAAGATTGGTCAGAGAATCTGGGAACCGTGAGCGACGAACAAGGGGAACGCTTCCATCAGGATTTGATGACGATGGAAGAGCCTTACCAAGGTCACTGGAATAGATACATGATGGCGGACTAGTGTTGGACGATTGGAAGAGATCAGCCAGGGAAGATTTCTAAGAGAAAGAGTTACAAACACAAATTTTTGCCCGATTGAAATCAAGATGTCCTCAAGCCTGATATATGGTCATTAATAAATTAGCATTTGTTTGATTAGAGTATTTGAAATCATAATGTGTAATTCAAGTTTCTTCTCATATGCAATAAAATGTTTGTGCAAAGAAACCTCCTTTACTATAAATAACGCAAAAGGATGGTTCCAAATTACATTAGGGCATGCAACTAGGCGTAATAAAATGAAAATTATTGTATCATATTAGGTATTAATATTACGAAAAATTGGTAGCATTTAGAGAGAATAAATCCCATTTTATAATTTTAAGTCAAAATGTCCAAAATTGCAGCATAGTTATTTATTTAATTTCGTTTCAGATTCAAATTTAAACTGTACGTCCTCATTATATAGAATTTCATAAACCATATAATTAACTCAAAAGTAGTAATGATATCGGTTTTCTAGATGTAATCTGGGTCGTCACAAAATTTTCGTAGGCCTTTACCAAATAAACCTTTAATAATATCTTTTAAAACGTTCCAATTTTTCGAAAAGTAATGGTTTGCGAATGCTGGCTGTCTGGTTAATTTATCTAGATTCATATATAACCACAAGGTTGCCGTTATCTCGGAGATTTCAGTAGCAGATACAGAGTATTCGCTTAATAGCTCAGAGGCTAGCAGCGCTTAACAATCTTCAAACAGTTGTTTTAGCTGCGGTAAAACAAGAGAACGAATATAGGATAGTAAAGCATTGGAAATAATGTAGTGTGAAAGCTATGCTTAACATGCTCATCTTTCTGAAACGGCTGGATTATGTGTGTTAGGAAAATGACGAAGTGTTTTGCATGTTGGTTAGAGACCACTAAATGGGTGATGAACAACAGGTAAGATATTAACCTTGTTTCCCTTGAAAGAATATCACCTCTATATCTATAATTCTAGCATTCTTTCAAGGTGACATATAGATCGAAATGTGTTAAAAAGTCCACTCGATGGAGGGCATTTGTGACATTTGCCACAGTGAAATTTTAGTGGAAGTATAGTCTAATACCGAGGATGTGTTAGCCTTTTCTTAACCCATATACCATTTAACGACCAGTTTACGGATTGAAAATACAGTCAAGGACTAAAACAAACAAAATATTGGCGACTGAGTTAATAAATAAAATTTGGAGTTCTTTCTAGCCGGCTCACCAACAATAGGTTTGAATAAACGTCTAGTTTACCCCGAAGGAGAAGGCCAGGGGCAATTGAGAAGCTTCCTTAAACCTGTGGTTATACAAACCTTGAGCTTTAGTCTAATGGATAAACAGCATGTTGGACTTATCGCGCTATCTGTGGGACCACTAGGAAAAGGCACCACAGGATAAAGCCTGTTGCTACTGCAGTTTAACGATAACTCTTGCTTACGAGGTAATTTAGACCATAAAATTCTTCGTAATCCTGCAATGGAAGTGCGATAATCTTGCATCCCTCTTTCTCTCTCTCTCCTGGCAGGTAATCAGTTCTCGTATTTCGAATGAACTTGTGCATTTGAAATGACATCCATCTGAACTACACCACTGCCAAGACTCTTTTACCTTGCGTGTTGCGTGGTCATTTGCTATTCAGCTTCCTAGGTTGGGAACACGCAAGGAATATATTTCCACAATTATGATAATTAGCTCTCACATTAACCATAATTTATTCTTGGAATCTTTTTTTCAACTTCCAAAGGAGAGCTTTAAGTAAAGTTCTAATAATTTCTAATCCTAATAAAATGAATATTTATCCAAGATAGGTGCAAGTTGTGTCACCACAAATTGTCGCGTGAAATTTATAAGGAGTAAAATAAGCGTTAAAAAAAAATTACTTTTTACGATTTACATATTTGTATCTTCTATTTCAAACCCTCATCTACAATGATATCTTATCCTAAAGTGAATTAACGAAACTACTACCTTCACTGACAAACTTTACGAAACTTTATTTTTTTCCCTACTTTTCCTGTGACTGATCAACCTAGATCATTATTTTTGGCCAAAGTAAAAGGGGCCCTTTTATTTGAATAATTTACAGCAGTCTATAATTAATTAACCCGTTATGTTTTTTTATTCGGAAGAAGTAAACTTAATATGGCCGTCAATCCATAGGCAGGAAGCTGGAATGGTTTCAGAGTTACCGATAGAACAGCTGGTTATGCAAACATACTTACAATTAATATTATTTGTTAATAAGATAAGGTTGGAATCATTGATGGTTGCTTTTTGTTAGACCGGCTTGCAGCTTGCGTTGACGTAAAGGTTCTTTGAAGTTGATGCGAAGGTAAGCACTTGGCGTGAAGCAATGGGAGTTTTGTGAATGACAATGATTTCCTGTGCCGTACGAGGCAGAATAAATAGGTGCGGATGTGGTTAGATTGTCTGGTGTCACTATCATGCCATTGTCAGCGGTCGCTGGCTGCAGCAAAACTCATCGAATCCTTTTAGTCATCCGCTTTCTCGTTTATTTTCACCGTCACTAATAACATCTTCCAAATGTTATCTTAGCACACAAAAAAGTAAGCAAGACTCTCTTATGACCACTTAAACTAGGGTTAAACTTGATTGTTTCTACTATGAAATGTGTCTCAAAAAAGTTTGATGAACTTAATTTCCTATTAATTAGGCCGAATCACTAGAACACTGGAACTGTTTAGTTTGTTCTGAGTGTGAACAATTTTAATGTACAAAACATTTTTACCAAAATATTTATCGTCACCATCTCCCAACTTTTCTCTAAGAATTACGTAGTTCTATGCATATCAACATATATATGAGGTGTTTTTAGAAATTTATTCATATTTAACATGCTCATACGTTATCCTGAATTCAAATCTTAAAGCATATACATATTTCTTTATTAATCATTCACTCTGTAAGGCCAAGTTCTGACTAGTATAGTGAGATATAGTTTGATATCTCACTTTATTTGCGAAGCAATATCTGTATGGGGGAAGGGGGATATCCCTATTATCAATTTTATTTATTAATTCTTAGTATTCTTATTCATCTTGCTCTTCATTTGATTTTCATGATGCAGTTTGGCTCCCTCGAATCCATTTTCTTCTTCTTGATTTTGACTGAATTTACTTCAGGTTGGCGCTTTAAACATTTCCTTCAATTTCCTTGAATTCCGTACTCTTCTTGGCTGTGTTGGTTCCTTAATCTTCGTTTTCCTTCTTGAGTGGTCTTAATAAAAGTTTTTTGACTCTTTAGTTTCAAGCCCGCTACTTCTTGATTTGAATGTCAATACACTAGCCACACGACTGGCTTTAGTGCGTTTTATTGTTGGTAAGTTTATCGGCCATTTATATAATCAAGTTGGAAGGAATTTCTCTGATACATTTTTGCACTCCTACAAAGGTCCTTTCTAGAAGGCGAAGCGAATCTGAGGATTGGTGATAGACTAGTCTTGGATTTCTTAATCGAAGAGTAGTAGCTCTCTCCCCTACGGCCTCCGAGTCTGCCAAATAAGTGGAGAGAATTTAGAGGGATTGAGGAAAGCGAACGAAATCTTGTTTCTAATCAATGAGTAATGGCTTCTCATTCCTCGGGTCTCCGAAGTTTCCCGGAGCACTTTTTCTTAAATGTCTATTAGGAGGGCAGGTGCACTTATAACGAAGATCAGAAAATTGTTCAGCTGTTAAGGGTCCCTAGTTATGGGGGGGGGAAGATATCCTTTATTATAATTTGTTTATTTATTCTTGTTCATCTTGTTTTTTTCTTTTCTTGATGCAGCTTCCTCGAATTTTCTTCTTCTTGACTGAATTTCCTTTTTTCTTTAAGTTGGCCCTTCGAACGTTTTTCTATCCCTTTTCTTTCTTAAGAGATCTTCATAAAACTTTCTGGACTGTGAGTTTCGAACGCGGTAACACTGGATTTGATTTCCAATACTCTAGCCACACGACTGGCCTTAGTCCGTCTTATGTTGATAAATTTATGGGCAATTTATATTATTGAGTTGGAAGGAATTTTTTCTGATACATTTTCGCATCCGTACATCTTTAAAGCATTATGTGAACCTTGGGAAAAATCGAGAAACAAAACATTAAAGTAATTCAACGAGTCTTTATATATGAAATGAGTAATATAAGGGAAATTTTGATGGTTTTCATTTCATATATTCAAATTAAATAAGTAAAAATAATTATGGCCAGCGTGAATATATGAGTATTATTCACTTTATACCCATAGCTCTGAAATATGATCCCTATTTTCATCTTTACGTTGTAACGTATAACTATTCGAAATTAATTATATATTTTAATTATAATCCATAACCAACATAACGGCTATGCGCATATATGATTGAGCACTCTGTAAAAATAGCAGATGAATCATTCTACTGGTATTTGCCTCTAAAATTCTGACAAGAATTATGCTTCTCAGATTATGTCGCTATATATCAGAGAGCACCTTGCCAGAAACACCTTGTGGATTTCGTAAGGACAGGAACCCCTACCGTATTATATTATGTGCAAGACAACTACAGGTGAAGTGCAATAAGCTAAACACAGACCTCTACATAGCTTTTATTGACATTCGAAAAGCTTTTGATACAGATAATATGAAACTACTATGGATCGTTTTAGAAAAGTTAGGCTCCCCTTCAAAATTCCTCTCAATTCTGAAAAACTACAAAATGTTATGACAGCAACAATACTTGCCTCAGGAGAAAGACCCGAACCTTTCAGCGTTGAAGTTGGTGTCAAGCAAGGAGGTGTCATAGTCCCAGCTCTATTCAACATCTTTATATATGCTATCAACTTACTAAGTCAGAATGCAACTCCTCAGGTAGACAGGGTTGCTATCCAGTACCGACGTGAGGGCTACTTATTTAATTTAAGAAGACTTCAAGCGCATACGAAATCTGTGACCACCATATTCTGGAGCTTCAATATTCAGACGACCCGGCGCTGATTGCACCCTCACCACTTGCTCTACAAAGATCCCTCAATCTCATAGCCGGTCTTTACGAGGCAATTTTCCTGAAAATGAATGTCAATAAAACAAAGATACTAATGCAATGACAGAATCCAGAACCACCCCCAATTTTCACATCAACGGTGATGACATTAAACATTTAACAGTTTGCAAATATTTAGGTAGCATCCTGTCGGATAAGTATAATATAGATGAAGAGATCTGCAACAGAATAAATAAAGCATCTGTAGCCTTTGGAAAACTGCTCATAGAGTCTGCCAAAACGATAACCTCAACCTAAGAACAAGGAAAGCAGTTTACATCGCTGTATGTATAACTACTCTACTATACAGTGCTGAAACATGGACTGCTTAGAAAAAGCATGTAAGACAATTGGAAGCATTTCATATAAGTAATCTGCAGAAGATTCTCAAGCTAAAATGGAGGGACAAAATTTCCTATGTAGTAATCCTTCGACGAGCCAGCACGACCTCATTTAGGTCCATGCTTGGACAAAAACATCTACGATGGACTGGAAATATAATGTGCATTAGTGATGATAGACTACCTCGAAAATCCCTTTATGGAAAAATCACACTGAGACACCGTAGACGAGATGGGCCAATGAAACGCTATACAGATCAAGTAAAAGCAACCCTAAAAAGGGTAATATTGAACCCCTGACTCAGGAAGTCAAAGCCAGTGACTGACCAGCATTGACATCGACGTGTATTGTGGGAGCATCGCACCTTGAACCAGGCCATCTACAACGCGAGAGAGGCGAAAAGACAACGGCGCCACAATCCACCAGACTAGCAGCCAAATAACCCCGGAATAGAATGTCATTCCTTTTGCAGAGTGTGTGCATCGCGCATTGGCCTACATAGGTATCTTCATTGGCATACCAGACAGCCACCATAAATTCCTACCCATAAATTTATCTCCATTTTCATTGAGTGAAGCTTGAGTCAGCTTCGTATTCGAAGGACAGCCATAAGACGACTCTTGCGGTAGCCAAATAGGTTTCTTGAGTCAGCTTGAAATTCCCAAGGAACTGACTGTAAAGGGTTGGAAAGCTCTAATTCTTGCTTGATCGTAGGCTGAGTAAAGTTGGTCACATATTTCCTCAAAGTTAAAGGAAATGCTCAGCTGGATTTAGTATTCTTTATTCGAATGGAATTTGGCAGGGCTTTCAACGTCTTTACTTGATAACTTTTTACATATACAGCCTGCATACATGCCTTATTATTATGGCTACTGGTAAGGTCTTGTTATTTACTAGTTCCTTGTTATTTACTACTTTATGTTCCTGTTGAATTGGTTCCTACTCATTATAGTTTCTCAGTAGAGATTATGCGTTAAGCTGGGCTTACCCAAGGTGTCTTTGTGATCGGGGTAAGAAAAGGATTTCGAAAGTAGTTGGGCAAAATAAAATAATTTTATTCTTAAATTGGCCTACTAAAAAGAGCAAGTGGAAACATCTCGAGTTATTCGCGGTCACTGAGTAGGCTACTCTTTTACGCGAAATATCGAGTATAAAGGCAGCAGGATTTAGATGAGTTAACGGGGCTTTGTAACGGTACTAAGAGACTGATTGATTCTATGACTAGCCGATCGTGATTGACTGATCTTGACTCTTGAATTTTTGAGGTAATGATCAAAGAATTAACTGCCAAATTGAATGTTTGTATATATATATATATATATATATATATATATATATATATATATATATATATATAATATATATATATATATATATACTTATATATATATATAGTGTGTGTGTGTGTGTGTGTGTTGGCTCCAAGGGGCGTGACCTTGACTGTCCGTAAGGTAGACACAGCGAATTTAATTTGTTCTTTACTTCCCCCCTTTGGGTGGAGTTCCGTCAGATATATTTACTAGTTTGTGCTTACATATTTGCCATGTCTAAGATTTATCTTAATTATAGGCAATCGCTTTTCTCTTACAGTTCTTTGCGAAATTTTGCTGGCCAAAGCCTGTATCTATTCAGCTTGCCTGTTGTCTCCTGTTGTGACCTTTTTGCTGATGTTCTCATCACGCGTATATTTGTGTGTGAGTACGACACTCGTATGTGGATATGTTTTCCTGTGACACAGAAAAACGCTTGTTTTATATCTATTTAATAGATATACTACTTTATAAATATATATTTATATATATATATATATATATATATATATATATATATATATATATATATATATATATTTATAAAGTAGTATATCTATTAAATAGATATCAAACAAGCGTTTTGTCTGTGTCACAGGAAAACATATCAACATACGAGTGTCGTACTCACACACAAATATATCTATTTCGTTCTTGATTTATTACACGTTGTATATTATTTCCTTTATTTCCACAAATAGCCATTTTTAGGATTTGATAGATTCACCGAGCGTCCTTTTGTTGAGATCAAACCTGGGTGTATTAAATCCTGCAATTTGGGGGCGACAGGTCTACCTATTTTACAACTTTAGCCTCACCGAAACTTCCGTGTCAGTTATGGAGTAACTGAGAAATAACGCATTATGAAGACATAGATAGAAACATATTAAGTATGTACCTTAGGCAGAACTAATGTCTAACAGCATTTTAACACACACATTATACCATGTTCTCCCATAAAATAAACAATATATATATATATATATATATATATATATATATATATATATTATCTTACAATTGAGTCTCATCCTTTTTTATATTCCTCTTCAAAGATATAAATATGACACATTATATATATTCATAGTTTTAACACTTAATAAAGCTATAGAGTAATGAGAGGTGTTTATATTTACGCCTATCCTTCTTCAACTATAATACGTCGCTGCAATATAACGACTACAATAGGATTCAAAAATATAGGAATGACGGGCTTCTGGCAAACGTCACTCGTTTCCTGGAGCGCATAAAGACGTCTTGCTTGCCGTTATCCTCTTCGGTTCTTGTAGATAAGTCTCGTCGACTTCCTTTGGCATCATTGTCTTCTGTTCCATGCTTTCGAAGAGATTAAATGCAACCAGTCTTCTTCCTCTTCTCTGCCTATTTCCTCGGGCGTGGCTGGTTAATTGGCACGTTAACACTATACGAGGGAGGAAGCCTCGCCGGTTTTAATATGTCAACTGAAACAGTGTCCCTCTTGCTATCAGGTTAATTCCAATTTGTAAACTTTGCCATCGCGCTCGATCACTGGCAAAATGCCAGTATATGTTACCTCTAATGGTTTGCAAACGCGGTATATTCGCACCCACAATTGGGTCGCCTCACGAATTTCCTTGGATACGAAATGCTTAGGCACCTAGTGCAAGTGCCCTAGGGGTCCATGTGTGAAATCGACTTGTGCCATGGTTGAGGCTAATTCTTTAATAAACTTTGAATTGGTCATCGGTGACGACGACAAAACTAAGGCTTTCGAGCTAAAAAATGTTAATCCCGTGACTGCTGTAAAATGCGAAGATCCCGAGTCATTATGCAAAGAGAGAATGCCCAAAAAGACAATTGGAACTGCTATCAGCTAGCCTTGTCGACGGACCATTATGGAGCAATTCAAGGTCCTCTGTTCCCTTTTCGCCATCCCTTTCATGGACAAGCGGTACGCTGTGGTGCGAGGCGATAAAAACCAAAAATGGCAGACAGTCCTTTGAATCGCTCAGATTCGAATTAGTCATCTATGTCGGTCACTAAGTAAAGCCGGACTCCAAATCTGGAAATCCCTCAGTCTAGAAAAGCCAACGCATCCCTTGCGGCACTTATGTGCGGAATCGGTAACACTTTGATCCATCCTTAGCTTGGTCGATGCACGATAGTAAATACCGATTGTGCTTTCGAAAAGGATTGTCCAGTCAGTGTGCACGGTGGAAATGGGCCATCTTCAAGGGACTCACGATCATGGCGGGACTCTCTATTCCATCGAGCAATGGTTGCATAGGAAGAGACGGTGCTAGTGTACACTGCAACCATGCGTTCATGGATCTCTTTTGCATTCTTGCCTTCCTTGGTCAAAAATTTGATCACTGCCCAGTGCTCAACCTTCACTATTGTTGAAAAATTTGTGACTGACAATCTGCGATCGCTACTGCTTCTTAAATCAACGAGGCAGAAGCGTGCGGTTGCAGGTCCTGACTTGTCATAACTTGTCATAACACCCCAAGAAACAGCCATCCCTCTTCCTCTGTTTTGCCCTACCGATTCGCAAAACTTATTGACCACCCCTCGTGTCGAATCGTACAATTGTTGAATTTTTAAAAAAAAAATAAATTTAATAAGATTTTGTTAATTCTTTTCATATATTTTACGATAGAGTTTGATAGAATTTGCCTAAACATAGAGCATTTTATAATATTAGAATGGAAGTTTCAGAGATTAACTTAGTGTAACATTTTTTATTTTAATCACAAATATCTTAATCTTAGAAGCAAAACTTATGAATTATATTATTTTTTTTCTAAAGTTTTCCCTTTGCATGGTTGACGCATGTCACCATTTCTCTTATTTCAGTGGTCTAAAACAAATATCCTATTTTCTTCGTCAATTAAACTCGATTTAGAATAAATTTATAGATTAAATGAGATTGCATTTATTACCACTAGACTTCTAGTCAAATTTTATATTTACCAAAGTTATTATAATCCAGTCTTTCCTTTATATTTTAAGATCGTTTAAAGCTTCTTCAAATAAATAAAAGAACAAATAATTTAGTTAATGGTAAAAATAATTTGTGCTGCTTTCAGAGCACCCACTATTCGGATTCCTTTTCATCAAATGTTATTTTTTATTCAAATGCAACCTATAGGTCCCCAAATATGGGGTCTTCAGTTATAGGTTTGGCGTAAGTAGGCCTTGATTTAAAAGCAAGGCGATCCTATAAGGGTTTGCTAAAGTGGCTTGCTTACAGGTTTCTTGACGTATGCTCAAGGTTGGTAAGTAAAAGCGTCCTTTGTGCAAGGAATTAAACACTTGTATTTTTATACCACTTTGAAATGTTTACACTTGCGATAAAGATTTAATTGCGCAAAGAAATATTTTAAATTTGGTTATAATGGCAAGAGCAAGAATAATGGACATTGGCAAAGCGGTAAATTAAGAGTCTAATAATCAATCAATCAATGCGTAGCACCCTATTCCTTTGATCCCAGAGGCGGTGCTTCGCAACCTGTCAGCCTAGCAGAGCCTCTGATTGGTTATAGTCTAGCCTGTGATTTGCTGAAATTCTCCACGTCCTATCTTACTTTCGGGGTCTTTCCTCTGCCAGAGTATCAAAGAAACTCCGTTTGCTTAAAGCTAAGATGACCTTATGAAATTTTCCATTAAGGTTAAACATCTTTTGTCACCAATTCTGTTCGCATTCCAGACAGATCTAATTACTCTAATCGCCTTTTTGATCTCACACTCGGGTGCAATAGCCTTACATTGTGATTGTGTTTCGAACCAGATATTCTAATCAGATTCCTATGAATCACAAACTGTCTCCAAACGACCTTATTTCATTGCTCCTACCATTCCATCTTTGATAATCAACCTGGGAAAATGTGTGTTTGTCCTTCTCTCTCTCTCCCCCCCTCTCTCTCTCTTTCTCTCTCTCTCTCTCTCTCTCTTTCTTTGTGTGTATGCAGTTATTGTACACTACACACGTCCCTTCTTAGTCCACGGAGTGCGTACGATACCCCTCAAAATTATATCCTATAAGAGAGTTACTAATTATATATATATATATATATATATATATATATATATATATATATATATATCCATATATATATATATATATATATATATATATACAATTTGCAAAGTTCAATAATATTTGTATGTACATTGAGTTTCTTGCATATAAAACTCGTCTCCCTGATCGTGTTTTCACAAATATTCTTCGGCATTCTTTCGCTTCCGATGAAGCGTTACATGTTCCAAATTCGGTGTTCCTTTTTTCTGTCGCCTTTTCTTCCTTATGTGTTTCGCGGCCGAGTTTCTCATAACAGACCAATGACCTTGGGCGACGCTGGATGCGGACGATTTTGCCGGTTTTTTTACTCTCAATGCAGAGAGTGTCCCTCCTACTGTTCTGGAGCTCTAGTGTGAAGACCTTGGGATTGCGTTCAATCACTGGAAAGGGGCCCACATATAGCACCTCTAAAGGCTTTCGAACGCGATCTATTGTCACCCACACATGAAACGCGTCTTGCAGAGATGGTGGCATGAAAAGTTTTGGCACCGAGAAAAGGTTGTCCTTCGATATTTTTAATAATCGATTTGAGCCATCCTTGATGCTAGTTCCTTGAGGAATTTGCATTTCTTTTAGGACAAAGATGGGGAGACCAATGGTTGCGTGTATAATAAGGTAGTGCCAGTCACTGACCTAAGGGGGAAAATACCGATTCTTTAGGCAAGGAACGAATGTCCAGCAGGATTATTGTCAGTGCCACTAGCCAACCTTGTTGGCGGGCCATTATTGAGGCCTTCAAGGTCCTATGTGCCCTTTCCTGAATCCTGTTTGTGAAGAGTCTATACAATGTTGTGCGAAGGCGGTGAAACCAAACGAGGGCTGATAATTCTCTGAAAAGTTGAGCTTTAAACTGAGTGTCCTCTGTTGGTTATCACGGAGAGCGGGACCCTAAATCTTGATATCCACCCGTCTAGTAAATCCAAAGCGATAGTTGCGGCACTTATGTCAGAGATTGGTATCGCTTCGACCCACTTTTACGCACGGTCGATGAAAGACAGCACATAGCAGCAGTGCAAAGGGTAGGATTGGCCGGAAGGGGTAGATGGGGAAAGAGGTCCTACAATGTCCACATGTACCGTCTCAAACCTTGAGGAGGGTATATTGATGGGAACTGATACCTAGAATGAACTAGGATTATATTATTCTCCGTATGAAACACGACCTTTATATGACAAGAACCGCATCTCTGTACCTAGCCTAATTTCAATAATTTGGTTCGTGAACTACAATTGACATTAATAAAACAAAGAAAACTCATACGGAAAATGTAATCTGTTGGATAATGATGCACGCATTGCGACATTCAGGAAGTTTATGTCAGATATACAGCAATTCTTTTCAAGGAGAGCAGCTTTGTTATTTCAATAATATCAGAAAAGAATTCGATGCTCTTGAATTAAGCTATGACCCAAGCCACATGAGGATATTTATTGATGAATCAGGTTACAGCAATAGAGCTGTTTAACAGTCCATTAGAAACATTATGCCAACTCTTCCAATTATTCAATTGTTTATTTCAAGAGATACCTAATAATCATTACTTCATTCAAAACCGCCTAAATTACAGAGAGCATGAATGGCTAATTTTTAAAGATTTGAAAGTTGGGCCTTTATTATTTGGTTAGATAATGTTTATACCCAATCTATTTACGTATTGTACAAGTTTGACAGAAAGACAAAATAAGAACATTCTATACAATGAGCATGGATACCTCAAGCGTGATTAAAACACTTACCACACAAAGTTATTCATAAGCCCCTAGTAAAAAAGGATAAGATTATTTTTTCCCCTCTATATATGAAGCTGTGTTTAGTGAAACAGTTTTCCAAACCTTTCCATCATCATAAGCTAGGATCTGTTTTTCGTACCTGAAGGAAATATTGCTAAAATTAATTATTGCTACAATTTAAGAAATATTTGTCGGCCCTCAGATTCCTCAACACCTGGCTGACACGGATTTCAAATTAACGATAAATGAAACTTAGTTAACTGCATGGTGTGCCTTCAAAGGTTTCTGCAACGGACTATTGGAAACGCATAAATAAGTACAACGTAATGTTTTAGTGGATTAATTAATCAACTATTGCCATGATCTTTGGGGAAACATTGCAGTGAAGCTTCATTTTCTTCATTCTCAGAAAAAGCAAAATTGAATCGAGTCATGGTATCCGATTTCTGCTGGAATCTAAAGCCTGAGAAACTAGAGAGATGTTTAAAACGCGAAAGTTAATACTAATTACAGAAACTCATTCTATAATGCTTATTAAGTGTTTATTTTTAATAAGTATGCAATATTAACAATAGAGACATTTTAATTTTACAGTGCCCGCAAAAAAACAATACATTAAGAATTTGGGGATAAGAAAACGAAAAAAATACAACTTACATTAATTTTATTTTCACTTTGAACTTACAACTACTACTTTGTCATGTTGCCCTTGCTCTTGATCACCATCTTAAGTCGCTTGGTTTACGAAGTGGCGAGGTTGAAGAAGTAGGAAGCGTTCTTGGTCACCCCAGGGTTTCTTCAGCACCTCCTTCAGTTCCGTGATACCGGTGGGTCAAGATTTTTTAACCTTACTTTTTATGACGTTCCAAGTATTTTAGATGGGATTTAGGTCAGGAACTTTTACACTGCTTTTGACTTATGGGTAGCTGCACCATCATGCATAAGGAGGTCACACTCGTGAATGTCCCTAAACTGGAGCATATGTTCCCTTAACACATCGATATATTTACTTACTTTCATCGTTATGTTGTTAGGAAAGAAGTATAGTCCCCCTCTGTCCTTATTTTCACTGAAAGAACCCCATACCATAACACTATTAGTATGCTTCACTGTCTTCATTGTGTACCGTGGGTCAAAATGGAACCCAGTACTCGGATGACGAACGAACTTGGAGCAGCCCGTGACCAGCCTGAAATTGCTCTCATCACTAAACATCACCTTCCTCACTGATCTGAGGTCCAATCTTTGTACCTGTTGCAGCATTGTAACCGTTTCTTCCTCATAGCTTTAGTTAGAATGGGTTTCTTTGCATCACGACGAGTTGGTATTTATAGGTGCTTCTGTAGGCGGTGCTGAATGGTTCGTACTGAGACGTCTTTCAGGAGTTCATGAATCTTTCCCTTGATGGTTATGGCAGTTATGGCAGGATCTTTTATACCTTCTCTCTTGAGTATAATGTCTGTATGAAGAGAAGTCTTTTTAAGGGTCTGAGAGCTGGGTTTTCTGGGTGGCACGGTGCCGGTTGGTAATAATGCAACAGCTTTCTTGAGGTTATAAATTGCCATCCTCGTTACTTTTAGTTCGGCGGCTACGTGTATTACAGATAAGCTTAGTTCTAAAAGGGTGAGGACACTGGTCTTCTCTTCCATTGTAGTTTATTTCCACCTATTTTGAGCAGTTGTAGCAATGATATAGGGCGGCAAACTTGGTTATTGAGTGCAAAAAGTGTAACTGAAAAGCAAAGTAAATGAAATCATTCCTCACTAAGCACAGGCAGCTCACTGAAGCGTGTTGTATTAGGAAAAATTCAGTGAGTCAGAGTATAGTATGCTGCATTATCACTAGTTCCGCACACATTTTCTATAGCAGAAACTCAATTTATGCGCGAAATCTCGTATATAGATTTTTGTTTGGGTGAAAATGTATAGAATCTTTATGCGGACACTGTGTGTGCCTAAGACAATATTCTAGTATGACTGTATGAATGTTTAGTAAGCATATTAGGAGATAATTTAACAAGATAGCTTTATTTTAGTATTAGATTCAGATTGACCATATTTGATCTAGTTGTAAAACCCTAAAGAGAACTGTAGCGTGCGAGAAGTTCAGGCAAGCGGCTTAAATGCTTTGCTTGAATGAGTTTTTTGGGGGACTTATAATGGCCGAGTGGTTTAAGGCTCTTGCTAACGTCTGTCCAGCGACGCGGGAAGCGCGTTCGAAACTTGTTTCGCTACTATACTTTCTTCATTTTTCTTTACACCCTTTCCTACACAAAGCTTTCTACAATGGAGGCTGGATCAGGAGCTCATTAGTCCGTTAATAACATTTCGTGAGGCCGCTCTCCTCAATCCCTCAAAATACGCTCCGCTTCTGGTAGGAGACCTATATAGCGGGCAAGAAGTCAGGCAAGCGGCTTAAGTTCTTTGCTTGAATGAGTCTTTTTAGGGACTCAGGAAGGCCGAGTAGTTTAAGGTTCTTGCTAACAGCGTCCAGAGACGTGGTAAGCGCGTTCGAAACAGTTTTCGCTATTTTTCTTTGTCCCCTTTTTTACACAAAGCTACCTACACAATTGTATTTTATTCTTGGTCCTTAAATTTGTTTTACCTCGATTATGGTCTTTAGGGAGTCCTTCTTAAGGCTAATTTATGTTTTCCTTACAATTTCCCTCTTAAATTCACGCCTGCCGAGAAATAAAGAGAGAGAATGATAGTCAAATGACTCATAAAATCCAATGTACACAGATTGCATTACAAAAGAGTATAAGAGCCAGAAGGTTTGGTGCGTTACTCAGGTATGACACCGCCTAACATAATTGAATTTTGACATCTGATGAATATTTTATAGCTGATTTTTTAAGAAAACATCTCGCATTACTTTTGCACTTCCACATACTTAAAGAAATTCTATGTGTCATGGTATGACCATGTGTATGCTGTTATACGTACACTGGCATACTGGCCCACCGAAATTAAGGCTTCACTTGGAGAGTCGCTAAGAGTGCTTTAAATACACAGTTGTTAGGCCAAGGAATATTCAAACACGGCTACAAAAATATACTTTAATAATACTAAAGATTACATACACATATAGGGCAAGTTAAATGGCAATGCAATTAAATATTGACGCTTCACGGCCCAGATGATTGACACTATCAATTAAGTTTAAACTAAGATATAATAAATTAAGAAGGATCTTATAATTATGCAAGTTCTAGAGTAAAGGGGATCCTTGAGGTTCGACGCGGTAAACGTGAGAGGAGCGTGACGAAGAATGAGTTAAATCCTTTTTACCTTGATGTGCGGGGAGTAGGACCAGGGAGGTTAGGACGACCTTGATCTGGTAGGCGTCTCACTAGACGCGCAATCCAGTTTCAAGAAATTGAAGATGGGGCCTCTAATCCTTAAGAGGCAAACGAAACGGAGGATGCTTCGTCGTAGATGACTTTTCCGATCCATAAAATCCGAAGACGTGGTGGGAAAGGTTGAAGCGCGGCTAAAATTATCTCCACGAACAACTCTGAGTGACGACTAGCTCTTTCTTAACTCTTCGAAAATAACTCAATTATTCTCTGGACGAGAATGTACTCGATTCCCTTTTGACTAAAGAAGACGTAAACGGATAACATTGTGCACAGCAGCTTTAGACACAATCTGCCTCTGAGCTGAAAGTATCGAATATATTCTCTGAAAATTCTAGACGGTGAGAGAGATTCATCGCCGACAGACTTCCTTAATTGTCTTGAGTCGCGATGCCCCCTTAATGGTCTTTCCATTCTTCTAATTTTCGCAGTATATAGATCAGATAAATGCAGCACTGCGAGCGGGACGTGAAGCTGACTAAATTCATCTGCGAGAATAGCGTTTCCCTTTCACACGAAGTACTTGGGACATATGGTCAACGGTGAACTGGGGAAGTCAGGGGGAGGGAGAGATGACGGAGAACCGAGAAACCGGAAAAGGTGTGAAGAGAAGAAAAAGAATTCTTTTTCTCTCTCCATATTCTTCCACAGTATGTATACTCGTATCTCCAAAATATATTTCATATATCTGTAGGTAAATATATATAAAGTAATAAATAGTCGGTAGTATTAATAATAATAATTTTTTGGCCTAATTATGATTGTATGAGGAAAGGTTTGACGAAATTTTATGACAAAAACTTTAATTTCGAAGATTTTACTTCCAAAAGTTGCTGAGATTTATCTTCATTTCAGAGTTTCATTTCAGCAGGAAAAATAGATTTTCTCATTATATTGGATCCGCTGGTTCAGTTGAGTTTGCAGTATAGGGGAAACATATAAACTTCAAGTATGATAACGCAACTCACTTGCCGTGAAGAGTGACAAATAATTCGATTCAAAACTTTACCAAATGTGAATAAAATTTTGAGTAAGTGCTGGATGATAAAAGCGTGAAGTAAAAATAATGGCCGTTTTATAAACGAACAAATGGAAGCTGAATATCGAACCGCATAATTACAGGCATGAATGTGCAAAAAATGAGGACTACTCGATGAATAAGATATTAAATAATCCAGGCCCCAATTTGAATAAAATATTCTATTCAAGCAGTCTTGATGACAATTGAAATTAAGTCTGTAAGATGACAGCAAAGCTTTTGGAAGTAAAACATCAAGAAGAGAAAACATGTTTCTACCAAGGTAAGTAAAAGGAGAAAATTTGGTCAGTAATATTCCGAAAACAAAACAACGTACAAAAAGAAATCAAAGAGCTGGAATTGGTTTAGCTACAACAAATGAAAAAATGTTAGGAAATTGAAGAATTAAGGTGGTGGCTATGGAAGGGTTCAAGGATCTTTGTTTATGGACTTTCCTTAGAGTAAATTTACACAATAGTTGAAAATTAGAAATGTATGACATCATCATCATCACTAACTCTATAATTTAATAAGGGGATTTTTTGAGTATTTGAATATTAATTTCATCTTAGTTTGGTTATGACTTATGTTTTTTAACGAGTTCATTTTTAATATTTCTTTTATAATATCAAAAAACAAAATGGCGAAGTTCAGAAATAAATATAAGTATCGAAATTTTGTGAATTTTTTAAAACCCAAAGAATTACAAATAGTGAAGTTCAGAAAATTTATTTTTATATATCTACTTCTATTACTATATTTTAGAAACGTGATATTTTGAAAGGGAAGAAATGTAGTTTAGAGTTAATTTTTAAAATTATTATAATTGGCGAAGTTCAGAAAATTTCTAAAATTTTTATCATGGCTGAATTTGATTAGATCTTAATTTTGGTTCCTAGCAGTGAAGCGCAAGCTTTCCCTGTAGGGGCAGAGTGGCGAAGTCATCTTCATTTACCTATTCTAGTGAAAAATATACTGATTCTCCTAACTTGTTTTGGCATAGTCATACTAGAAAAATCTTCGTTCTCACCCTATTCAGATGTCTTATCACACCATACATATATACCTTTCACCCAATAGTGATTTATTTTATCTACCTTTCATATACCAGGCCTCTCTTTGAGTTATCTTGTCCATTTGCATTGCTCTGATTCTAGATCTTTCTTTACACGTCACATTTCCATGAAGTATCGTTTTTATCAATATAATTTCATATAAAATTTCGGCTCAATTAAACTGTTGTATTCGCTAGCACTTTTATCAGTCCGGGACTTTTCTACCATTTAAAATAAGGGGGCGAGTTTTTCCTCATTCGGACTCTCTCAATCCTATAAACCTAAAATATTTGAAATATCGAAATTGTTCATGAGCAAAAGCAAAAACTCGAATATCATACATCATCTAATTCACTCACCTTAATCACTAACACTGGACTCGTTTGCAATATTTTAAACTCACTCTCAGTCTCGCTCACACACTATAATTCATATGCTTCCACTAATGTGGTACTCATTGAAGACCACTTATCATTAATCTTAAAAAAAATTCCATATATTATCACTCATACATTTTAGAGTATTTCAGCCATTTGTAAATTAAACAATCCAGTCATAATCAAACAAACTTGAATCACATCTAACTGAATATTACTCCACACACACACACACACATACACACAATAAATTCGAAACGAATGCACGACTTAATTGAAACCTAAATTTGTTCACACCATCCTATAGTATAATATGTACGCTCTTCGTTCTTAGAACCTTCTTTAACAAATCCTTATCAATAATATCATATGATTCCATTCCCAACATAATCCTAGCCTCTACCTCTCATCTGTTATCATTCTCTCTTAGCCTTCAGTCTCAGAGCAAACACTTTCCTCTCTCTTCGTTTTAAACCAAATCGCTCCTACTCTTGGAAAGATAATTGTTTTATTTTTTCAATAAAGACGAATTTAGGTCCAGGATGATGATCGTGATTTACGAGAAACTGCTTGTATGGACCTAGAAAATGAGAATTAAGTGTGTTGATGGTGCTCAGGATTGTCTAACAGCACAGCACCTTTAAACTTTATTATTAAGAGTTAGTTATTGAAGCACTTTTTAGAGACAAGAAGAGCAGACAATGAGAGCAATAGATAGCAGGATGCTTGATGCCTGATCAGGGATTGATTGTTTATGACTGAACGCTTTACAGAGTTAGGAGATACACTCGATGATACTTGATTAGTTAAAATGCAACTTTTTTTGGTTGGTTTCAAGTTTGTCACCTAGCAAGAGAGTAGCCAACTGGTTAATATAGCCATCGCGTGTGCCATTAAATCCAAACACTTGAGACAAAGCGTTTCAAGCAAATCCAAACGAATTGATTATAATCTATTATACTATAATATTCAAATTAAATTTTAGATTAGAGTTTGACATGTATGTCAGGGTAGCCCTTTTAAAAAATTAGCCTTTTGTCATTTTCATCCATTTTATACATTTATTAATTCCGTTTAACCTGGAAAACAGGCAAATCACAAATACTTTCAATTAGGATATTGGGAAGCTTGTCCACATGTAGCTTAAAGATTTCTGTCTTGAAATCGGCCATAGGCACCAGTTTCGGAGTGCCGTGTATCATGTTTTACTCTATAACTTTTTATCTTAGCAAGAGAGAGTAACAAATTAGGTATCAAATGAAAGAACATATTATTATTGTCGTAGTATGGTGCTTTTTTTTATCACTATACTCTTTGAAACCCTTTCTGTAGCGGTATGCTTTGTGGTGCGTGAGTTACTTCTTTGATGAAGTAGGCTTTGTTCTAAGAATGCTAGTTCGGTAGTTATGTTCTTAAGGAAGAGCTATTTAAACACATAAGGATAGGAGGAAACACCAGATTTATACCAAAATAAACATATATTTTAAATGAAACACTTAACCATAACAAAGCAACAGTTAACACATTTCTATCTTTGGCGATTAGTATTTTTATCACGACTCTATTTGATTAGCGTTAAACATTAAATTAACGTACTCTCTTTTACAAGCAAATATGACCTAGGTTCACGAACAATGGTTTCTACTCCCCTTTAAAACGTGAGACGTACTAAACTTCTACTATCGCAATATGAATATAAATGTTCTTTCTAACTTACATGACAGGAGGTATTGTGGATTGCCAGATGTCGCTGGAGGACTTATCTCTCCCTTTAGAGGGTTGTGGCCGATGGTTAAATTTTCGTCGAAGAGGGATGGCTTGCCGCCTGTGGGGGGGAGGGGGCTGATTCTCCAACGTAATTAAAGAACGCGAGCTCGTTGGGGCTGGGTTCTTCTCCTCTCACTCTTACAGAGCTTGAGATGTAAGTCACTCGAGTGTGAGCAGTTTTGCTTTTCTTCAGTCAGACTTCTTCACAGTCTGTAAAGGATTCTTCGGTATTACACCGATATAAAGCATGACTATTTAGGTTAATACGGCCCGGAAAGGAGGGATTGATTTTCTCAATCTTATCCTATCGTTTCTCACGGAAATAGTCTTGTATGGCTGAAGGATCGATCTTCACGAACTGAACCTTCTTCTCTCTTATCGAATTCTAATCTTCTTGTCTGGCTGAAGGATCGATCTTCACGAACTAATCCTTCTGGCATATCGAATTCTAATCCTCTCTCTTTCTTTGCGGGGCTTATTTATAGGCATATTACCACCCCAACTAAAGGGGTAAGTAACCAAGCCACAGAGGCAGGGGGGCGAGGACGCGAATGGTGAGTTCGCATCTCTCTTACTAGAGGCTCGAAACCGCACCGCTACTTGGCGTGCCTTTTGACTAGCACCGCTTTTTTTTTCATAACCACGGGTTTATGGGTCTCGTAGGTAATTGGATCGTTAGAGCGTCGTTTAAAGGCCTTATGTGGTCGCCTTAAAACAGATGTTAGCTCCTACTGCCCAGAGCGGCGGGGAGATCAAACAGGGTAAGCAGTTATGGTTATTCGCCGGCTACCTTTCCCAAGCTTCTCCTCATGAGGGGGGGGCTTTAATGTACCTATACTCCTCCAGGATGCTTAATGTAGCCATTTCCCTACAATTATATATAATAAAAGATAATAATCATGAATTATTAATAATATATAAGTGATAATAATAATAGTTATTACGTATCATGCTTTACGAAATAACAGAAACTCAAACAGAAAAATATCTACAGGTTACAACTTTACAATGGAATAAGCAAGGAGCTGAGGGAGCTCCTTGGGCGTATAGTTTTTATATCAAAATCTCCGCAGCTAGGTTTTAACTTGGAGATCCACCAGATCTCTCACTCAAACCTTTCAGATTTGATACCTTTTATTTTTATAAGTGGTTTTCAGTTTCCCATCAACAACCAGTGCAATCTTCAGAATTTTCTTGAAAATGTAAGAAGGTTGAAAGAACAAAACCTTGCATAAAAAGTTAGATCTAGGGTAGAATCATGAAAATGACCAATTAGAAAGCAAAGAAGCTCTTTATGAAACTACTTATAAGAGAAATATCGTAGTCTGGTGAAATCAAGGAAAGAGTAGTTGACTTTGAAAGAAACCAAAGAGTCTTTTGTGCTGATATTAGACAGCATCTTTGAAATAGGATCTTCAGATGCAATCCGGGAAGTAAAGATGAACCTAGACTGTTATCCAGAGAGGCAGAGATATGAAAATATCAGGTTCTCCGAATTTTCTACGCAGAGAAATTGTCATATGTTATGTCACGTCAATAATTTTTGAGATATAATCACTGCAACCAGCGACAAATGAAAGACTACAATAAATAAAAGAACAAGGAAAAACTAACTATTAATAACCTCACAAGAAGTTTAAAGTTCTAGTATAGTGGGATATTTAATATTCAATTAACAATTAATGTCTTCACATGTACTAATTTACAACAGCAGCATAAAAACCAGTAGTGGTTCATGTTGATAAAATTAATTGGGATGACTCAGCTAACATAGAAGATAACACAGAGGATATGGATTGCATTAAGCCTCATCCGGGATGTTCAAACCATCAAGACAATGCAACTAGTGGGAATTTGACGTTTGCAAGAAAACTTATGTTATGTGATGTGCTATGAAATACAGCAGATCGTCTTGATTTATCAGACAATCCTGTTACTAACATGGTTTCTGCCACCTTGAGAGCTAGAGGGGCTGATTAAGATAATTTCTTTATTCTCCATCAACAATGCGTCGCAACAGAATGCTGTATATGTATATCACCCAGACTCACATGTCTAAGTTGTGAAAAACTCGCCAACTGTATTCTGCATTACACTGGAATGAAAAGTTGCTCGAAGATATCTTGGGTAGTGGAACCAAGCCTGCGAATTAAGCGAGTTCTTTATGCCTGTGTGTTTTTTGGTGTATGTTTACTACTGGCTCACCTTAAATCCATTGGAGGTTTCATCAGTGCTCATAAGTACGCTAAGTAAAACACGGTTTAATTCGAGTTAGACAAACCCGCTGCATGATCTTTTTGTGTGTGCGTTAATTTATTTTAAGTGCGAGCAGGTGAGACATTATTTGTTCGTTCGAAATTTTCAAGGCATAGGGAGACTTTCTAGTTCTAACTGGGAAGGACTTAATTTCATATATCAGGAAAGAAGAGAGAGCAGCAGGGGAGGAATGAAGAGAAAGAGAAGAGAAAGAAAGAGAAAGAGAACAGAAAAAAAGACAAAGAGAACAGAAAGAAAGACAAAGAGAACAGAAAAACGAAAGAAAGAGAAAGAAGAGAGAATTGGAAGAAAGGGATAGAATTCGTTTACACGAGTTACAGATGGCAAGAGCAGGAAACGAAACCCTATCCATCACTTCGGGGACCGAAATTCAGCAACCAGCCTCTGTCAAACTGCCTTTCTTCAAAGAAGGAGAAGACTTTGCTTGATCTTTAACCGACTTCGAGAAGATCGTCGAAGTAAATCTCAGGAACATAGAATCAGACGGCGTAGCTAAATATTCACCAAAAATGAACACCCACCTGAGAGATATTTTCATTTCCTTACGCTCAGAGGCAACAATTGATTATTCATTGTTGAAGGCCGAACTACTTGTTGCCTATAACATGTCCCCACATTTTTACCGTGTGAAGTTTAGGCAGAGTTAAGCCCAAACAAACTTTCAGACAGTTCGCGTACATATTGCAACGGCACCTTAATTTCTGGCTTGACGCATCAAAAGTGCGCCATAACTACGATACAATGATCGATTTTATTCTTAAGGACCAACTTTTGGCATCATTCCCATCAGAAATCAAATCGTTCGTCAAGAAGAGAAGATGGATCATAGTAAAATGAGTGCATGGAAGAGGCTAACGTCTATGAAGCAAGCCACAATTGCTATCCTTAAGAAGGGAAGAAAGTGGAACCATTTTCTTTCAAATTGAAGCTAAATAAACATAAATTCGTTCTTCACAACAAGGCCATTCCAGGCAGAAACCTATTCGAACACCTATCAAACGAGAAGTTCAGCCTTTCTCCTCTAACCTCCCTGCGTCAGCACTCCCCAGGAGGATTATTGTGTGTTATTCCTGCGGAATCGAGGGTCATTTTAGATCAAATTGGCCTCAAAACACCCACTTGATGAATATGTATTCCCACCAGGTTCACCAGGTAACTGCCTCCACTCCTCAGACCCCATCTCAACCGGAAAATCCTCTCTCTTCGAATGAACCAGGTCCCGTTGGCTACCAGGTGAATACCTCGTTCAATTAAAGCATCCCTAGGTCCTTCAGTTCGAGACTGGCACGGTGAACGGCTGCTGTAACTCCACCCTAGTCTGAGATACCGGTTGCACGTGTATTGTGGTCTCGGATAAGCTTCTCCCACTTGTAGCTCCAGATCACGATCGGATCGCAATCGTGCATGATTAACTGGAACGTGCCAATCTGTTCTCTATCGTTAAGTACCATATAGACTACGCCTACTTCACTGGCTGACTTGAAGTAGTGGCAGCCATCATCAAATTTTGTGCCGCTCTGATTGGGCAGAGCACCAAGGTTTCTTCGCCCATGGTGGCTTAACTCGTGACCATCCGCTCACAAGCGAAGCAGGATTTGGAAGCACCATCACCCATGGGAATTCTCTGTGCTTCAGAATATAGCAAATTCGTAAATGAGGACTTTGGTACTAAACAGAAGGAGTATGAATCCCTTCCTTCTATGTGGACTAAGGCCCGAAATATGACGCAAGAGTCCTTAGAGGTGGGAACTTAATTTTATTCATCGTTAAAGATAACCTCCTCTACCGCATATGCTCCGAGGGAGATCTCATCGAGTCTTGAGCATTATATGTTCCCCGTTCTCATGTGCGACATATTTTATAAACCGCACATGGCACCCTTTTCTCGAGTATCTTCAGTCACACAAAGACTGCACAACGAATTTTTAAGTACTTCTATTGGCCCCGAGCATCCGAGGAAATTCTTGGTCATTGTCGATCATGCGACATATGCCAGAAAACTGCCATTAAGGGATCTGCACCAATGTATATATCTTCTCACATTTTCACTTTGTCGAGTTTCATTACTTATTTTACAGATCTTTTTTTACACATTTCTTGCGTGTTACAGACTTATTTCTAATGTGCTTATAATTGGAAGAAAAAACAAATTTCCTAGTTATAATAAACAAGTGAATGATTGAATTATATGAAAAAATCTAGTACCTTTTCAGCTCTTTTTAATCACTATATTTTACGTTCGGCAGACAAGTTACGCAAGGACAATACCTAATCAGAGATTTTAGCGACAAAAATGCAATAGATAGACGATATTTAGTTAACAATTTACAAAAGTATTTCCATTAATAACGGCAATAAAGTTTGGGATTGGCAAATCAGAGCTTATGTAAATCATCTCAAGGTGCCATTCGAAAACATTGTTCAAAAATAGGTCTCCGCAACAGGTTTGCAGCAATTACATTCTAGCGCTTTATTCTACAAACGTGGTTTTGTCATTAAACGAATTTCATTTCTCGCTCCTTCCAGCAATGACTCTTGCCAATTCTTATTCAAAACTATTATTCTTTTTAGGATATTTGTAACCTGTTGTTTTGAGCTTATCCAAATATAATGTGGTGGCAGGTATTTTTAAACCGCGGATAATGCTGAATTCTGCGCATTGCTCATGTCTGGCATCGGTTTTCTCTTATTTCTATAATACTAGACTCTGTTTTACATTGTTTAGGAAAGAAGCAATACGATGACTGAATTCAATGGTGTCAAAATTTGGAAAAAGCAAACTGTTCTGCTTGGGATTCACACCAGTAACTTGAATGGGGTCTTCGATTATAAATTATCAATTTGAAAACAGTCCTGAATAACAAGAATGAATTTGCTGAGTCTGCTTGTGATTGCAAGGCTAAAATGGCTCGGAAGTTTCACTCTAAGCGTTCTGATACGAAAAGAGCTAGCAAATTTATCACGGGGATTTAAGCCATCATTGGCAACGTGTATTAATAACATCAGTTTCCTTTCGTTTTCTCTCAAAATAAAAGAATACCAATGATTCATCATTTTTCTTGTTGATTTTGATCCAATTTATTTCTCTTATACATTCTAGTTTATCAGTAAGTTGATAAGAAAATTAGTAGGTTGATTTTGAACTTTATCTTGGAATAAAACACAAACGTTTCCTTCTAACTTTGCTTTGTACTTGAGAACAGTGGCTTAGATAATTGTTTAGCCGTGGGGTTTAGAGTAACCATCGTCTGATTGGAGATTTACTCCTTATGTTTACGAAACCTCGTCTCATCTCTCTGCTATCTTCCTCTCTCTGACACACAAATCTCTCGTGTTCTCAGGCCGTAAGGAGATAGCAAGTTGCTAATTTTAACAATAAGATAATATGCATAACTTGTTCCTGGACCATTATATTATCCTATATTTGTTCCAGTATTTAAAATTAGCAGAACTTTCTATTGCAACTCACCTCAGTATATTGTGTTCTAATTATTTATCCATATCTTACCTCTGTCCCTCTCTTTATTTCTTTACCATCGATGATAGCCACATTGAATTGCCTCAAATTCCCTGATTTAACGATTCTTAACGGCCCAATTTTCCCCTCAAGGGTCTACCTTAAATTCCATTTAGAACCAATAGATAAAAAAGAAGACCAGAGACTAATGAATTAACTTTTCTCAATTTCACAAGAAACCACCAATTTTACCGTAAGCTTGACTCAGCAATAGTTCCTCTGCTTAATATCAAATTTGGTGTGGAGTAAAAATGATTTAGGTAAATTGCCGTATTTTGAATACTTTCTCCTTCAGCTATTTAGTGAAAAATCTACCTATGTCAACTATTATTGGTTCAGTGCCTGCTTTAAATATAAGCATCGCTGAACTATAGCAAAAATATGGAATTATTATACGGTTGTTCGAGGTAACATGACTCAATATGAAGGTGAAGCTTATCTGAAAAAGTCGTCATCCCAGCATTATAAAATACATCATCTTGCTTTGCCCACCTCATGGTTGTAGTTGAATTCAACAATAAAATGATTAAAAAGACCAGTAGAATGGTTAAATAAATTCAATACGATTTGTCGAGGTAGTTTCTTGTGTATCTTTACTTAGTTTTGGAGCTCGGCTATTAAGGATGAGTGCAGGTCAGGATAATCTTCTTTGAATAACCATTGGGTCATTTATATTCATAAAAGATAATTATTAAAACAATGTTTTTTTATAAGTTACGCATTTAGGAAGGTAGCAATTATGCTCCTTTAATTATCCGTCTATGAATGTGTATATACGAGGAGCGGTCAATTAGTTTTGCGAATCGGTAGGCAAAACAGAGGAAGAGGGATGGCTGTTTGTGGGAGTGTTAGGACAAGTTATGACAAGTCAGAACCTCCAGCCGCACGCTCCTGCCTCGTGTATTTATGAAGCAAAGCAGTAGCTGATCGCAGATCGTCAGTCACAAATTTTTCAACAATGGAGAAGGTTGAGCACCGCGCAGTCATCAAATTTTTGACCAAGGAATGCAAGAATGCAAAAGAGATCCATGAACGCATGGTTGCAGTGTACACCGACACCGCCCCTTCCTATGCAACCATTGCTCGCTGAAATAGGGAGTTTCTCCATGGTCGTGAGTCCCTTGAAGATGATCCCCGTGCAGGACGCCCGTCAGACGTGACCAACGAGGACAGTGTGGCCCGTGTGGAGAGGATGATCCTCGAAAATCGATGAGTGAGGGTCGAAGAAATCGAGCGAGAACTTGGTATATCACATGGAAGTGCTATCAACATCATCCACGACAATTTGGCCATGACCAAGGTCTCTGCCCTTTGGGTTCCTAGAAACCTCACGCCTCATGATCGACTTCAATGTCGTCAAAGTCCACAACGCCAGAGTAGCACAAGCTCCCATCCGCGAGTGCGCATTCGAGGAGCTCAACCCTCTCTCCTACAGTCCAGATCTGGCCCCTAGCGACTACTTTTTATTCCACCAGTTCAAGGCTTCACTGCGTGGACGTCAGTTTATGGATAATGAAGATGTCCAGCTTGCCATCCAGGAGTAGATTTAACAGCATTCGGGAGATTTCTGGTTGTCGGAAATTCGAAGCCTCAGGGACAAATGGCGCAAGTGCATTGAAGTCGAAGCTAGTGATTTTGAAAAATAATAAAACACTTTTTCTCATATCTCGTTTCCTTATATCCGAATTGCAAAACTTATTGATCGCCGCTCGTATGTATGTTGCTAATACATTCTCTACACCAATTTGCATGTATTGATAAAACTTGACTCAAATGTTGGATAATGTCTATCCCTATAAATATAAATGGGAGATTCCTGATGTTAGTTTTGAAATGGAGCGTATATTCATCGATAAAGCTGAAGTTATTCGCCTTGCAAGTTTGAATAGTCGTGACACAATGAGTATCACATAATCGAACCATTTCACTTGTTTTGCTATGTTAATCTCTGATTAAATGTGTCAATCTCTTCTTTCTTAATTAAGTAAAAAAATATTGAGATTGAGTTTGGGGAAATGAAATTGAGCTGTGCTTCTTGATGCGTTACTGTACTCTGCAAACGTTGCAACCTTTAATAATTCCCTCCAGTAAAGGATACCTTATTTATTATAATTACTAGTAAGATTAGTAAAAATCCATTATCATTATATTTTTAAAATGAAAGGCTAATACTTTATTTTAATATAATATGACCAAGTAAGCATAAACATGCAATTTTCTCTTGGTGAAAATGTGAGCAATGCCTATTCGTTTCTCTCCACTCCACTTTACATGATACGTCCGTTTCTTTTGTTGGTAGACAACTAGTTTTAAACTCACATGTTACTTCTTTCTTAATCAACCTAGCAATAAGCATTTTGAATGTGCATGCTACGTTATCTTCACAATTTCCTTGAAACCCTGCAGAGCAATCAAAGAGAGTTTCAAAGTTAACACTTTCACAAATCACCTTCGTGCTCACAACATTGTATGGCAGATTGCTTAAGGAAGAATTGTTAAAATAAGAAATATTAATAACCCATTTGGTATATGAAAAAAAATCATGTTGGCAAAACCTAACCTGTGCCGGAGACACCACATTACAATTCTGGGAATCCTTTGATCGCGAAGAGCCATATCATGAAGTTGAGAGGCGTCGAGAGAGAGAAGAAAAGACTTTTCAGTTTGGATTTGACCATGCTCCTTTTCTTAATTCTCTGTAACATGATCCTTCAGAAGATCAAATGATAACATACGCTTACTTGCAAGATATATGTATATATACATATATACAAGTAATGCATTTGCTACGCTCGCTACCAGACCTTCGTCGAACTATTGGCTTATGGCCTCCTTAGCCTTTAAACCCTTTTCATAACGGTTTAAGTATTTGTCTAAAACACCCCTTGATCTCATCAAAATAAAGAAAATATATAAATAATTTAGCGAGCGAGGCGTAAGCTCCCAAAACTGTTAAAAAATTAGGGTGTAGAGATATTTATATATATATATATATATATATATATATAGATAGATAGATAGATAGATAGATAGATAGATAGATAGATAGATAGATATAACCCTACACCATAATTTTTGGAACGCCTTTTTTTTAACAGTTTAAATTTTGAAAAAATTCTCGTTGTTCAGGTGTGGCTATGTTATTGTTATTTTAAGAAAAATATTAATATAATAAAACCTTTGGAAATTAAATGTTATTATTCAATGTTTAGGAGTTTTTCAACGAGAAAAGATTGGAAAAGGGACATTCTCATAGTTTTCCAAAGTTTTAAAATTAAGGCTGTTGTTTGTATATATTATGTTTTATCATAGTTTTTTATAAGACTTCATAATAAATAAATATTATTATCGAAGTTTTGTAATTTTTGAAAAAAAATAGTACAAATCTTTAAAATTATAGTTAGCCATAACATGGCCTTCTTAATCACGTTATATATATATATATATATATATATATATATATATATATATATATATATATATATATATATATACTTGTAATTAATTTGTACCTTGGGAATCTGATATGTAGAAGGTATATGAAGACCCAGGAGATTACACTAATCATTTATTGGACGGACGTTTCGGACCTTCACTAATACCATCTTCAACGACTGTATCGACTACTGAGAAGGGGAAGAAATATTAACGATAACAGTTAAACAGTTAGAAGCATGCATTATATAATGGCTAACAAAGCGGATGAATACAAGTTAAATTAATAAAATTGACAATTATTGAGATTCAAATAAAAACACAAATAACAATATATAGAACTAATTGATACTATTCTTTGTTAATGAATTAAACAGAGTGACTTACCTTTATTGTAAGAGTTGTGAAATCAACTAACTAAGGATATAAAAACTACTAACAAGATTTTTCGGTTGGTTGGTTGGCTAGTTAATGTATTGAAGTGTTGGTTAGTGATATAGTGAATAGTTTAATTGCAGAAGAGTAATTAAGTATTTCTCCATTTCTAAGTTAAGGGTAAAAATAAAGCAACTCTGCAAAACACAACTGATCTTTATACACAGACGCACAGAATAACAGTAATCAAATAACTACAGCAAAGTGCACATAAACATTAGCCAGAGACCGACTTGACTGTCACTTGTACTGTACTCTTGGCAAGAGATGCCTGTTAGTCTTTTACACCTACCAGGCTGTTTCGTATTAGCTCGAGTTGCGGGATAATTTTTCGTTCCTTTAAGAATATTGTAGAACGAAAACCTCTCATAAATTAGAATTTAAATCCTAATATCTACAGAAGTCTATTGATTTAAGAAAACATTAAATTTTAATTACTTTTCATTTTTACGATTATAGATAAGAACTCGGGCTGTATCTTCTGAGCCCGAGTCAAGCGTGTGTAAATGATTTCGAGAGAACGTCTGCTACGAATGATATATTTTGACAAAGGTCACCGCTACAATGACCGCCAAACGCTGAACGAAAATGCATAAACTGCGACCAGGATCAATAAAAGGAACCCGAGTTACTTATTTGAAGTTAATGTTGGCAGAAATTGAATTAGCTTGCAAATACACGTTCACTTTACTAAATTTATACTGGGGCTAATCCTGAACAGCCCGAATACCGGGGTCGCCACTGATATATATATATATATATATATATATATATATATAGATAGATAGATAGATTGATAGATAGATAACCAGATGTTTGAGGTCCTAATCCTTGCCCAGGTGACGACTTTTTTACTCTTGGCTTCTCTTGGGATCATCTCCAGTAAGATCCCTGCTCTCGTCTCTGTGTATCACTTCCGCCCCCCCTTTATATATATATATATATATATATATATATATATATATATATATATATATAATATATATATATATAAACATGCGATAAGAATCACTACCAATGCTCTTGCTTAAAAATATATTCGTTAAAGTTTAATAGCTCAGTGTTATGTTATAGCATGAATGAAAAAGTGCCAGATTAGTCTACGATACAGTCCTATGAAAATAGTATCTATATAAAGTTGTGTAGAGAACCATAATTCTTTTTTTTAGCCTTTTAAGTACATAGTACATCCTTTCCTCCCATTATCTTTTATTTCTTTTTATTTATACATCTACTTACAGAATTAAAATTTAATAAACCTCCATTCAATAAGTTGTCTTTGCTTTAGTCTCGGTTATCCCTAGTTAATTTTCGTGAGCATTTAAAAACTACTTTGTTGGCTTAATTTTTTCCTTTTTCTATTTTGATAGAGCATTCCCATAGCAGTTTGTAATTAAATTGTTTTAAAAATAATTTTTTTTCTGAAGTGAACCTTAATTAAGCCATTAAGAAAATTGTAAATCTTTTAGAGAATTTATCAAATTGTCTATTCTGAATTGTGTGAAAATCGTTTTCAGATGAATTTAGGGGACAGTTTTTTTTTCTCTCTACACTCCTTGAAAAAAAGCTTAGAAATTCCATTGCACGATAAACTAAATTGGTATATAGATATCAGCGAGGGGGGCAATTCCAAATGCACATGAAAAAGCAAATGTACAAAATGTTTGATTGGCATTAAATTAGAAAACTTGGAGACTGCAATAATCAAATTGAAATCTTTCTCACTAACATGAGCCTTCTTCTACAGCCTCGAAGCGTTCAGAAACCGAAAGAGGTGAAGTAGAGTATGTAATTCAGATTGGTCACATCAACCAAGCTCTAATGTTATCGACCTAGGAGGGAATGAATTGATTGGGTAGCCAGAGATAATGGCCAAGCCACACCGGATAGGGTTAATACAAAAATTGGTGGAAGCAGAGAAATATTTGTCAGTCGCAAGGTCAGGCAAATTCTGGTTATAAGAAAGAATAGAAAGGGAGGACGGTAGGACTGGTCAGGGACCCGATGCATTGAGATGGCTGGAGGAGGGTAAAATGATAAAACAAGGGTGGATGGAAGGGAAAGCTTGACGCGTAGGGAAATGCATAGACCATCAACAAAAATGATGCTATCACAAGAAATAAGAAATGAAAAAAAGGGCGAAGAATCCCAAACCGGTAAATAATGGGCATATGAAACTCAAGAATAAGTCTGATGTACTTAAAGAGCAGGCATCACTATTTTGTGATTCACGAATTTAGGCTAATTTTAATTCGTATAAACAGAGGAAATCGTCAAATTGAATGTCACTAATAAACTAGGATCGAATTAGAGTCAACTACAGGATTTTGCTCATTTCTAGACCCCTGGGGTAACAATTGCATTCCTATGAGGAAATTAAACAACGATGTAAACTGAAAAACCAGATATAATTGTATAACAGTACACTTCTTCTCAAGTTTGTAAGCAATATTTTTTTATTAATTAGTGAAGGAACCAAGTTCGGTTCGAAATTAGGATCACAGAGGCTAGATATGTGTGTGTTTGGGTGAGGTTTCTCTTCCAAAGAGTTGATTTTGGAATAATAAACGTGCCTGCATTCCGGAATAACCTACAACACTTCGAGATCACGAATAAGAACGACAATGCTGACCTTCGGTGTCTCTTCATGAAAGACTATGAATTGACAATCACTGTTCAACCTATTTAAACCAACCCAGCTTAGTTCTGTTATGCCAAACTGGATTCATTATAAAATTGAAAAGACTAACAAGCAAAGGAGAGATGGCAAACGCAAAACGCAACTTTTGGAAATACATCAAGCTTAGTAGAATATTCAAAGGGCAGATCAAAATGCCAAAGCGCAAAGGAGAGATTGAACTAATATGTTTCTGCAAGGAAAGCACTAAGGAGTCGTTTGCTTAGAGGTTGAAAAGTGATAAAGAGAAAGATTAGACTATTGTTGGCGAGAATGCAATTCAAAATCAATTAGACCTACTAAATAACCTGTTCTCCTCGGTTATCACTGCTGAAAATAATTAGCTCACTCAGAAGACGATTATACTGTTTTAAGGAGATAGGTTAGACTCGAACAGATGTTTACCTGATGAAGTTACCAAAATAATTGATAGGCCTCACAGTAATAGGCCTCTAGGAGATGATGGTTTCATAATAAGAGTCCTCAGAGAGGGCAAAAGAGAACTTGTGACACCTCTTTCCCCAATTTAAATAAATCCCCCGAAACTGAGAAAGTACCTGGGGATTTAGTGGACGTCGTCCTCGTGACGCTCCTATGAAGCATAATCGTAGAAGTGATAATTGACTATCTGGAATACCAGAACCTAATGTGGAGCTCTCAACACTAATAGGAGCCATATAAAGGGTTCTTTAAGGAGGTTTTCTTAGCAAATTTCCAGGTGAAAGGCGGTGGATGTTATCTAACCTGGACTTATAATAAATAGCCTTTGATAAGTTTTTCAACCGACGACTGATTATAAAGCTTCATGTTTTGGGCACATCAGGGCAGGTAGCTCACTAGATCTTCAAGTTGGCATGTAAAACGAAGTTGCGAATAAATAGTATTAGACCTGAAACAGAGAGTGGCTGATTCGAAAATAGCAAATAGCATTTAATATCGTTAAGTGCAAGAATATTTTTATAAACCACACAATTTCCCGATCGGTGTACACTCTGCAAGGTGCTGCCATTTTGAGCAGAGCGTTGGAAAAGGACTTCAGATTCGTCATAATTGACGAACTCAATTTGTAGATGGAATGTATTGAGGCAAAGAAGAAGGCTCATAGGATGATGGTGATACATTAAAAGGCAGTGTGTGCATCAGAAGAACGAATTTCTAGTCGTTTCCCACCTCTACTACGCAGTCCAGACGTCGATTCACATGCAACATGTGATCATGTGATTTTAGGGATAAATGCCATGCTAGGCAGGTTTACATATTGGGTGTTAATAAAGTAGATTCCGTAGAATCCATCGGAGGAGTTCACTTTGATCCAGCTTGCTAAGCGAGATGAAATAGTGAAGAGTATCCCAAGTCTAATCATAAGTTACTTTAAGTACCGCACTCTCACTTTGCTACCTTCAAACCTTCCCCATCGACTTTGATGGTCTTCTGGACCGGCCCAGTCATCGCCTAAATTATATAGGAGAGAAAGTTATCCTACATGAGTTTGAAAGTGATCGGTAGTTGTGAATTCATTCGTCAGTATAGACAGCATTGAAAAGAGGTGAAATCTTTAGTGAACAGAGGTAAGCGCGGTGAGGAAGTTCGTGTCACGTCCATCTATAGAGAGACTGAATAAAGCCATTTCTGTACGTCAACAGCTGCAAATCGGCTCGTCATTCCTTAGACATGCTGTGAGACGACGAGGGCGTGTTATGTAAGTCAGACTCAGAAATCCTTAACATGTTGATCGAATATATCAACTCTGTGTTTAAGAGGGAAGTGTAGGTGTCAAATCCAAGGCCAAGAGGGTAACTCAAAGAGATACACCAGCTAAACGATGCAGTCTTAGATAGGGTAACGAAAAAAACCTATACAATTCTCCGGGTCAAAATATTTATCTTCCTAGGATCCTTCCTGACGTCAGCGGGGGCGGTCCATACCTCTCCGGGATCTTCAACGATTCACTAAAAGCTAGAGAGGAGTAAAGGGACTGGAGATCAGTGGACGTGATTCATTTTTTAATAAAATGTACCTCGAAAGCCTGGGCTATTAGCCTTCTGCTTCTTATGGGTACTCAGCTCGAGAGCGTAATCGCAGATAGCAAAATTTGACACTAAGATTCCTAAGATCTGATCCTGAATATGCTTCATTGTATTCACAGCTACCGCTCATTTTACATGAAACTACAAAAATTCTTTCACAGCATCTTAAGCGAGTATGAACATAGTTTGGTTGTGAACATATTATACATCGACTTTTAAATGACCTTCGATAAGGTGGTTAAACCGCAATCAGTTGGCTAATTGCCGTCATCTCAGCCTTAAATATATGCCAGCAAAGGAGAGTATAATCTAGTTCTCTGGTGGGAGGCTGTGAGTGATGACTTATGGGAAAACTTAAGGGGGGCACCGGTCAACAGAGGTGTGTTCGAGGCTTTTGTGCTTGATCCTCGATTGTTCATCGTCCAAAGAATAAAAAGATTGTGGGCACGGACCTCATCCTTCCCGTCGTCTCTAAAATATGATGCAGCCTAGAGTGATACCCCATATGATTAGGAAAGAAAATGTTCATTTTTCACCAAGTGACTACATAAATAATAAGTCTTGTTTCTAGCTATTCCTTTCAACCACGTCTTCAGCAATGTCATTGGTGTAATGAAAAAATCGATGTATGGATATTTAGTGTATATCTTTTTTAAGATAATTCATAGATATTCATTATTGCTATACTCTAAGTTATAATCCGATACACATTCAAATTGGCTGGGTGTAATGCCGCGACCCGAGACTCTATGACTCTTAGCATCTTTTGATCTCGGAGTCCCATTTCGATGAGTATGAGGGAGAGAATGGAGAACACCGTTTCCAGTAGCCAAACCTCGCACTTTTACTCAGCTCCCCTCTCCCTGATTTGGCATCATTCCCATCAGAAATCAAATCGTTCGTCAAGAAGAGAAGATGGATCATAGTAAAATGAGTGCATGGAAGAGGCTAACGTCTATGAAGCAAGCCACAATTGCTATCCTTAAGAAGGGAAGAAAGTGGAACCATTTTCTTTCAAATTGAAGCTAAATAAACATAAATTCGTTCTTCACAACAAGGCCATTCCAGGCAGAAACCTATTCGAACACCTATCAAACGAGAAGTTCAGCCTTTCTCCTCTAACCTCCCTGCGTCAGCACTCCCCAGGAGGATTATTGTGTGTTATTCCTGCGGAATCGAGGGTCATTTTAGATCAAATTGGCCTCAAAACACCCACTTGATGAATATGTATTCCCACCAGGTTCACCAGGTAACTGCCTCCACTCCTCAGACCCCATCTCAACCGGAAAATCCTCTCTCTTCGAATGAACCAGGTCCCGTTGGCTACCAGGTGAATACCTCGTTCAATTAAAGCATCCCTAGGTCCTTCAGTTCGAGACTGGCACGGTGAACGGCTGCTGTAACTCCACCCTAGTCTGAGATACCGGTTGCACGTGTATTGTGGTCTCGGATAAGCTTCTCCCACTTGTAGCTCCAGATCACGATCGGATCGCAATCGTGCATGATTAACTGGAACGTGCCAATCTGTTCTCTATCGTTAAGTACCATATAGACTACGCCTACTTCACTGGCTGACTTGAAGTAGTGGCAGCCATCATCAAATTTTGTGCCGCTCTGATTGGGCAGAGCACCAAGGTTTCTTCGCCCATGGTGGCTTAACTCGTGACCATCCGCTCACAAGCGAAGCAGGATTTGGAAGCACCATCACCCATGGGAATTCTCTGTGCTTCAGAATATAGCAAATTCGTAAATGAGGACTTTGGTACTAAACAGAAGGAGTATGAATCCCTTCCTTCTATGTGGACTAAGGCCCGAAATATGACGCAAGAGTCCTTAGAGGTGGGAACTTAATTTTATTCATCGTTAAAGATAACCTCCTCTACCGCATATGCTCCGAGGGAGATCTCATCGAGTCTTGAGCATTATATGTTCCCCGTTCTCATGTGCGACATATTTTATAAACCGCACATGGCACCCTTTTCTCGAGTATCTTCAGTCACACAAAGACTGCACAACGAATTTTTAAGTACTTCTATTGGCCCCGAGCATCCGAGGAAATTCTTGGTCATTGTCGATCATGCGACATATGCCAGAAAACTGCCATTAAGGGATCTGCACCAATGTATATATCTTCTCACATTTTCACTTTGTCGAGTTTCATTACTTATTTTACAGATCTTTTTTTACACATTTCTTGCGTGTTACAGACTTATTTCTAATGTGCTTATAATTGGAAGAAAAAACAAATTTCCTAGTTATAATAAACAAGTGAATGATTGAATTATATGAAAAAATCTAGTACCTTTTCAGCTCTTTTTAATCACTATATTTTACGTTCGGCAGACAAGTTACGCAAGGACAATACCTAATCAGAGATTTTAGCGACAAAAATGCAATAGATAGACGATATTTAGTTAACAATTTACAAAAGTATTTCCATTAATAACGGCAATAAAGTTTGGGATTGGCAAATCAGAGCTTATGTAAATCATCTCAAGGTGCCATTCGAAAACATTGTTCAAAAATAGGTCTCCGCAACAGGTTTGCAGCAATTACATTCTAGCGCTTTATTCTACAAACGTGGTTTTGTCATTAAACGAATTTCATTTCTCGCTCCTTCCAGCAATGACTCTTGCCAATTCTTATTCAAAACTATTATTCTTTTTAGGATATTTGTAACCTGTTGTTTTGAGCTTATCCAAATATAATGTGGTGGCAGGTATTTTTAAACCGCGGATAATGCTGAATTCTGCGCATTGCTCATGTCTGGCATCGGTTTTCTCTTATTTCTATAATACTAGACTCTGTTTTACATTGTTTAGGAAAGAAGCAATACGATGACTGAATTCAATGGTGTCAAAATTTGGAAAAAGCAAACTGTTCTGCTTGGGATTCACACCAGTAACTTGAATGGGGTCTTCGATTATAAATTATCAATTTGAAAACAGTCCTGAATAACAAGAATGAATTTGCTGAGTCTGCTTGTGATTGCAAGGCTAAAATGGCTCGGAAGTTTCACTCTAAGCGTTCTGATACGAAAAGAGCTAGCAAATTTATCACGGGGATTTAAGCCATCATTGGCAACGTGTATTAATAACATCAGTTTCCTTTCGTTTTCTCTCAAAATAAAAGAATACCAATGATTCATCATTTTTCTTGTTGATTTTGATCCAATTTATTTCTCTTATACATTCTAGTTTATCAGTAAGTTGATAAGAAAATTAGTAGGTTGATTTTGAACTTTATCTTGGAATAAAACACAAACGTTTCCTTCTAACTTTGCTTTGTACTTGAGAACAGTGGCTTAGATAATTGTTTAGCCGTGGGGTTTAGAGTAACCATCGTCTGATTGGAGATTTACTCCTTATGTTTACGAAACCTCGTCTCATCTCTCTGCTATCTTCCTCTCTCTGACACACAAATCTCTCGTGTTCTCAGGCCGTAAGGAGATAGCAAGTTGCTAATTTTAACAATAAGATAATATGCATAACTTGTTCCTGGACCATTATATTATCCTATATTTGTTCCAGTATTTAAAATTAGCAGAACTTTCTATTGCAACTCACCTCAGTATATTGTGTTCTAATTATTTATCCATATCTTACCTCTGTCCCTCTCTTTATTTCTTTACCATCGATGATAGCCACATTGAATTGCCTCAAATTCCCTGATTTAACGATTCTTAACGGCCCAATTTTCCCCTCAAGGGTCTACCTTAAATTCCATTTAGAACCAATAGATAAAAAAGAAGACCAGAGACTAATGAATTAACTTTTCTCAATTTCACAAGAAACCACCAATTTTACCGTAAGCTTGACTCAGCAATAGTTCCTCTGCTTAATATCAAATTTGGTGTGGAGTAAAAATGATTTAGGTAAATTGCCGTATTTTGAATACTTTCTCCTTCAGCTATTTAGTGAAAAATCTACCTATGTCAACTATTATTGGTTCAGTGCCTGCTTTAAATATAAGCATCGCTGAACTATAGCAAAAATATGGAATTATTATACGGTTGTTCGAGGTAACATGACTCAATATGAAGGTGAAGCTTATCTGAAAAAGTCGTCATCCCAGCATTATAAAATACATCATCTTGCTTTGCCCACCTCATGGTTGTAGTTGAATTCAACAATAAAATGATTAAAAAGACCAGTAGAATGGTTAAATAAATTCAATACGATTTGTCGAGGTAGTTTCTTGTGTATCTTTACTTAGTTTTGGAGCTCGGCTATTAAGGATGAGTGCAGGTCAGGATAATCTTCTTTGAATAACCATTGGGTCATTTATATTCATAAAAGATAATTATTAAAACAATGTTTTTTTATAAGTTACGCATTTAGGAAGGTAGCAATTATGCTCCTTTAATTATCCGTCTATGAATGTGTATATACGAGGAGCGGTCAATTAGTTTTGCGAATCGGTAGGCAAAACAGAGGAAGAGGGATGGCTGTTTGTGGGAGTGTTAGGACAAGTTATGACAAGTCAGAACCTCCAGCCGCACGCTCCTGCCTCGTGTATTTATGAAGCAAAGCAGTAGCTGATCGCAGATCGTCAGTCACAAATTTTTCAACAATGGAGAAGGTTGAGCACCGCACAGTCATCAAATTTTTGACCAAGGAATGCAAGAATGCAAAAGAGATCCATGAACGCATGGTTGCAGTGTACACCGACACCGCCCCTTCCTATGCAACCATTGCTCGCTGAAATAGGGAGTTTCTCCATGGTCGTGAGTCCCTTGAAGATGATCCCCGTGCAGGACGCCCGTCAGACGTGACCAACGAGGACAGTGTGGCCCGTGTGGAGAGGATGATCCTCGAAAATCGATGAGTGAGGGTCGAAGAAATCGAGCGAGAACTTGGTATATCACATGGAAGTGCTATCAACATCATCCACGACAATTTGGCCATGACCAAGGTCTCTGCCCTTTGGGTTCCTAGAAACCTCACGCCTCATGATCGACTTCAATGTCGTCAAAGTCCACAACGCCAGAGTAGCACAAGCTCCCATCCGCGAGTGCGCATTCGAGGAGCTCAACCCTCTCTCCTACAGTCCAGATCTGGCCCCTAGCGACTACTTTTTATTCCACTAGTTCAAGGCTTCACTGCGTGGACGTCAGTTTATGGATAATGAAGATGTCCAGCTTGCCATCCAGGAGTAGATTTAACAGCATTCGGGAGATTTCTGGTTGTCGGAAATTCGAAGCCTCAGGGACAAATGGCGCAAGTGCATTGAAGTCGAAGCTAGTGATTTTGAAAAATAATAAAACACTTTTTCTCATATCTCGTTTCCTTATATCCGAATTGCAAAACTTATTGATCGCCGCTCGTATGTATGTTGCTAATACATTCTCTACACCAATTTGCATGTATTGATAAAACTTGACTCAAATGTTGGATAATGTCTATCCCTATAAATATAAATGGGAGATTCCTGATGTTAGTTTTGAAATGGAGCGTATATTCATCGATAAAGCTGAAGTTATTCGCCTTGCAAGTTTGAATAGTCGTGACACAATGAGTATCACATAATCGAACCATTTCACTTGTTTTGCTATGTTAATCTCTGATTAAATGTGTCAATCTCTTCTTTCTTAATTAAGTAAAAAAATATTGAGATTGAGTTTGGGGAAATGAAATTGAGCTGTGCTTCTTGATGCGTTACTGTACTCTGCAAACGTTGCAACCTTTAATAATTCCCTCCAGTAAAGGATACCTTATTTATTATAATTACTAGTAAGATTAGTAAAAATCCATTATCATTATATTTTTAAAATGAAAGGCTAATACTTTATTTTAATATAATATGACCAAGTAAGCATAAACATGCAATTTTCTCTTGGTGAAAATGTGAGCAATGCCTATTCGTTTCTCTCCACTCCACTTTACATGATACGTCCGTTTCTTTTGTTGGTAGACAACTAGTTTTAAACTCACATGTTACTTCTTTCTTAATCAACCTAGCAATAAGCATTTTGAATGTGCATGCTACGTTATCTTCACAATTTCCTTGAAACCCTGCAGAGCAATCAAAGAGAGTTTCAAAGTTAACACTTTCACAAATCACCTTCGTGCTCACAACATTGTATGGCAGATTGCTTAAGGAAGAATTGTTAAAATAAGAAATATTAATAACTCATTTGGTATATGAAAAAAAATCATGTTGGCAAAACCTAACCTGTGCCGGAGACACCACATTACAATTCTGGGAATCCTTTGATCGCGAAGAGCCATATCATGAAGTTGAGAGGCGTCGAGAGAGAGAAGAAAAGACTTTTCAGTTTGGATTTGACCATGCTCCTTTTCTTAATTCTCTGTAACATGATCCTTCAGAAGATCAAATGATAACATACGCTTACTTGCAAGATATATGTATATATACATATATACAAGTAATGCATTTGCTACGCTCGCTACCAGACCTTCGTCGAACTATTGGCTTATGGCCTCCTTAGCCTTTAAACCCTTTTCATAACGGTTTAAGTATTTGTCTAAAACACCCCTTGATCTCATCAAAATAAAGAAAATATATAAATAATTTAGCGAGCGAGGCGTAAACTCCCAAAACTGTTAAAAAAATTAGGGTGTAGAGATATTTATATATATATATATATATATATATATATAGATAGATAGATAGATAGATAGATAGATAGATAGATAGATAGATAGATATAACCCTACACCATAATTTTTGGAACGCCTTTTTTTTAACAGTTTAAATTTTGAAAAAATTCTCGTTGTTCAGGTGTGGCTATGTTATTGTTATTTTAAGAAAAATATTAATATAATAAAACCTTTGGAAATTAAATGTTATTATTCAATGTTTAGGAGTTTTTCAACGAGAAAAGATTGGAAAAGGGACATTCTCATAGTTTTCCAAAGTTTTAAAATTAAGGCTGTTGTTTGTATATATTATGTTTTATCATAGTTTTTTATAAGACTTCATAATAAATAAATATTATTATCGAAGTTTTGTAATTTTTGAAAAAAAATAGTACAAATCTTTAAAATTATAGTTAGCCATAACATGGCCTTCTTAATCACGTTATATATATATATATATATATATATATATATATATATATATATATATATATATATATATATATATATATATATATATACTTGTAATTAATTTGTACCTTGGGAATCTGATATGTAGAAGGTATATGAAGACCCAGGAGATTACACTAATCATTTATTGGACGGACGTTTCGGACCTTCACTAATACCATCTTCAACGACTGTATCGACTACTGAGAAGGGGAAGAAATATTAACGATAACAGTTAAACAGTTAGAAGCATGCATTATATAATGGCTAACAAAGCGGATGAATACAAGTTAAATTAATAAAATTGACAATTATTGAGATTCAAATAAAAACACAAATAACAATATATAGAACTAATTGATACTATTCTTTGTTAATGAATTAAACAGAGTGACTTACCTTTATTGTAAGAGTTGTGAAATCAACTAACTAAGGATATAAAAACTACTAACAAGATTTTTCGGTTGGTTGGTTGGCTAGTTAATGTATTGAAGTGTTGGTTAGTGATATAGTGAATAGTTTAATTGCAGAAGAGTAATTAAGTATTTCTCCATTTCTAAGTTAAGGGTAAAAATAAAGCAACTCTGCAAAACACAACTGATCTTTATACACAGACGCACAGAATAACAGTAATCAAATAACTACAGCAAAGTGCACATAAACATTAGCCAGAGACCGACTTGACTGTCACTTGTACTGTACTCTTGGCAAGAGATGCCTGTTAGTCTTTTACACCTACCAGGCTGTTTCGTATTAGCTCGAGTTGCGGGATAATTTTTCGTTCCTTTAAGAATATTGTAGAACGAAAACCTCTCATAAATTAGAATTTAAATCCTAATATCTACAGAAGTCTATTGATTTAAGAAAACATTAAATTTTAATTACTTTTCATTTTTACGATTATAGATAAGAACTCGGGCTGTATCTTCTGAGCCCGAGTCAAGCGTGTGTAAATGATTTCGAGAGAACGTCTGCTACGAATGATATATTTTGACAAAGGTCACCGCTACAATGACCGCCAAACGCTGAACGAAAATGCATAAACTGCGACCAGGATCAATAAAAGGAACCCGAGTTACTTATTTGAAGTTAATGTTGGCAGAAATTGAATTAGCTTGCAAATACACGTTCACTTTACTAAATTTATACTGGGGTTAATCCTGAACAGCCCGAATACCGGGGTCGCCACTGATATATATATATATATATATATATATATATATATATATATATATATAGATAGATAGATAGATTGATAGATAGATAACCAGATGTTTGAGGTCCTAATCCTTGCCCAGGTGACGACTTTTTTACTCTTGGCTTCTCTTGGGATCATCTCCAGTAAGATCCCTGCTCTCGTCTCTGTGTATCACTTCCGCCCCCCCTTTATATATATATATATATATATATATATATATATATATATATATATATATATATATATAATATATATATATATAAACATGCGATAAGAATCACTACCAATGCTCTTGCTTAAAAATATATTCGTTAAAGTTTAATAGCTCAGTGTTATGTTATAGCATGAATGAAAAAGTGCCAGATTAGTCTACGATACAGTCCTATGAAAATAGTATCTATATAAAGTTGTGTAGAGAACCATAATTCTTTTTTTTAGCCTTTTAAGTACATAGTACATCCTTTCCTCCCATTATCTTTTATTTCTTTTTATTTATACATCTACTTACAGAATTAAAATTTAATAAACCTCCATTCAATAAGTTGTCTTTGCTTTAGTCTCGGTTATCCCTAGTTAATTTTCGTGAGCATTTAAAAACTACTTTGTTGGCTTAATTTTTTCCTTTTTCTATTTTGATAGAGCATTCCCATAGCAGTTTGTAATTAAATTGTTTTAAAAATAATTTTTTTTCTGAAGTGAACCTTAATTAAGCCATTAAGAAAATTGTAAATCTTTTAGAGAATTTATCAAATTGTCTATTCTGAATTGTGTGAAAATCGTTTTCAGATGAATTTAGGGGACAGTTTTTTTTTCTCTCTACACTCCTTGAAAAAAAGCTTAAAAATTTCATTGCACGATAAACTAAATTGGTATATAGATATCAGCGAGGGGGGCAATTCCAAATGCACATGAAAAAGCAAATGTACAAAATGTTTGATTGGCATTAAATTAGAAAACTTGGAGACTGCAATAATCAAATTGAAATCTTTCTCACTAACATGAGCCTTCTTCTACAGCCTCGAAGCGTTTAGAAACCGAAAGAGGTGAAGTAGAGTATGTAATTCAGATTGGTCACATCAACCAAGCTCTAATGTTATCGACCTAGGAGGGAATGAATTGATTGGGTAGCCAGAGATAATGGCCAAGCCACACCGGATAGGGTTAATACAAAAATTGGTGGAAGCAGAGAAATATTTGTCAGTCGCAAGGTCAGGCAAATTCTGGTTATAAGAAAGAATAGAAAGGGAGGACGGTAGGACTGGTCAGGGACCCGATGCATTGAGATGGCTGGAGGAGGGTAAAATGATAAAACAAGGGTGGATGGAAGGGAAAGCTTGACGCGTAGGGAAATGCATAGACCATCAACAAAAATGATGCTATCACAAGAAATAAGAAATGAAAAAAAGGGCGAAGAATCCCAAACCGGTAAATAATGGGCATATGAAACTCAAGAATAAGTCTGATGTACTTAAAGAGCAGGCATCACTATTTTGTGATTCACGAATTTAGGCTAATTTTAATTCGTATAAACAGAGGAAATCGTCAAATTGAATGTCACTAATAAACTAGGATCGAATTAGAGTCAACTACAGGATTTTGCTCATTTCTAGACCCCTGGGGTAACAATTGCATTCCTATGAGGAAATTAAACAACGATGTAAACTGAAAAACCAGATATAATTGTATAACAGTACACTTCTTCTCAAGTTTGTGAGCAATATTTTTTTATTAATTAGTGAAGGAACCAAGTTCGGTTCGAAATTAGGATCACAGAGGCTAGATATGTGTGTGTTTGGGTGAGGTTTCTCTTCCAAAGAGTTGATTTTGGAATAATAAACGTGCCTGCATTCCGGAATAACCTACAACACTTCGAGATCACGAATAAGAACGACAATGCTGACCTTCGGTGTCTCTTCATGAAAGACTATGAATTGACAATCACTGTTCAACCTATTTAAACCAACCCAGCTTAGTTCTGTTATGCCAAACTGGATTCATTGAAAATTGAAAAGACTAACAAGCAAAGGAGAGATGGCAAACGCAAAACGCAACTTTTGGAAATACATCAAGCTTAGTAGAATATTCAAAGGGCAGATCAAAATGCCAAAGCGCAAAGGAGAGATTGAACTAATATGTTTCTGCAAGGAAAGCACTAAGGAGTCGTTTGCTTAGAGGTTGAAAAGTGATAAAGAGAAAGATTAGACTATTGTTGGCGAGAATGCAATTCAAAATCAATTAGACCTACTAAATAACCTGTTCTCCTCGGTTATTACTGCTGAAAATAATTAGCTCACTCAGAAGACGATTATACTGTTTTAAGGAGATAGGTTAGACTCGAACAGATGTTTACCTGATGAAGTTACCAAAATAATTGATAGGCCTCACAGTAATAGGCCTCTAAGAGATGATGGTTTCATAATAAGAGTCCTCAGAGAGGGCAAAAGAGAACTTGTGACACCTCTTTCCCCAATTTAAATAAATCCCCCCGAAACTGAGAAAGTACCTGGGGATTTAGTGGACGTCGTCCTCGTGACGCTCCTATGAAGCATAATCGTAGAAGTGATAATTGACTATCTGGAATACCAGAACCTAATGTGGAGCTCTCAACACTAATAGGGGCCATATAAAGGGTTCTTTAAGGAGGTTTTCTTAGCAAATTTCCAGGTGAAAGGCGGTGGATGTTATCTAACCTGGACTTATAATAAATAGCCTTTGATAAGTTTTTCAACCGACGACTGATTATAAAGCTTCATGTTTTGGGCACATCAGGGCAGGTAGCTCACTAGATCTTCAAGTTGGCATGTAAAACGAAGTTGCGAATAAATAGTATTAGACCTGAAACAGAGAGTGGCTGATTCGAAAATAGCAAATAGCATTTAATATCGTCAAGTGCAAGAATATTTTTATAAACCACACAATTTCCCGATCGGTGTACACTCTGCAAGGTGCTGCCATTTTGAGCAGAGCGTTGGAAAAGGACTTCAGATTCGTCATAATTGACGAACTCAATTTGTAGATGGAATGTATTGAGGCAAAGAAGAAGGCTCATAGGATGATGGTGATACATTAAAAGGCAGTGTGTGCATCAGAAGAACGAATTTCTAGTCGTTTCCCACCTCTACTACGCAGTCCAGACGTCGATTCACATGCAACATGTGATCATGTGATTTTAGGGATAAATGCCATGCTAGGCAGGTTTACATATTGGGTGTTAATAAAGTAGATTCCGTAGAATCCATCGGAGGAGTTCACTTTGATCCAGCTTGCTAAGCGAGATGAAATAGTGAAGAGTATCCCAAGTCTAATCATAAGTTACTTTAAGTACCGCACTCTCACTTTGCTACCTTCAAACCTTCCCCATCGACTTTGATGGTCTTCTGGACCGGCCCAGTCATCGCCTAAATTATATAGGAGAGAAAGTTATTCTACATGAGTTTGAAAGTGATCGGTAGTTGTGAATTCATTCGTCAGTATAGACAGCATTGAAAAGAGGTGAAATCTTTAGTGAACAGAGGTAAGCGCGGTGAGGAAGTTCGTGTCACGTCCATCTATAGAGAGACTGAATAAAGCCATTTCTGTACGTCAACAGCTGCAAATCGGCTCGTCATTTCTTAGACATGCTGTGAGACGACGAGGGCGTGTTATGTAAGTCAGACTCAGAAATCCTTAACATGTTGATCGAATATATCAACTCTGTGTTTAAGAGGGAAGTGTAGGTGTCAAATCCAAGGCCAAGAGGGTAACTCAAAGAGATACACCAGCTAAACGATGCAGTCTTAGATAGGGTAACGAAAAAAACCTATACAATTCTCCGGGTCAAAATATTTATCTTCCTAGGATCCTTCCTGACGTCAGCGGGGGCGGTCCATACCTCTCCGGGATCTTCAACGATTCACTAAAAGCTAGAGAGGAGTAAAGGGACTGGAGATCAGTGGACGTGATTCATTTTTTAATAAAATGTACCTCGAAAGCCTGGGCTATTAGCCTTCTGCTTCTTATGGGTACTCAGCTCGAGAGCATAATCGCAGATAGCAAAATTTGACACTAAGATTCCTAAGATCTGATCCTGAATATGCTTCATTGTATTCACAGCTACCGCTCATTTTACATGAAACTACAAAAATTCTTTCACAGCATCTTAAGCGAGTATGAACATAGTTTGGTTGTGAACATATTATACATCGACTTTTAAATGACCTTCGATAAGGTGGTTAAACCGCAATCAGTTGGCTAATTGCCGTCATCTCAGCCTTAAATATATGCCAGCAAAGGAGAGTATAATCTAGTTCTCTGGTGGGAGGCTGTGAGTGATGACTTATGGGAAAACTTAAGGGGGGCACCGGTCAACAGAGGTGTGTTCGAGGCTTTTGTGCTTGATCCTCGATTGTTCATCTTCCAAAAGAATAAAAATATTGTGGGCACAGACCTCATCCTTCCCGTCCTCTCTAAAATATGATGCAGCTTAGAGTGATACCCCATGTGATTAGGAAAGAAAATGTTTATTTTTCACCAAGTGACTACATAAATAATAAGTCTTGTTTCTAGCTACTCCTTTCAACCAGGTCTTCAGCAATGTCATTGGTGTGATGAAAAAATCGATGTATGGATATTTAGTGTATATCTTTTTTAAGATAATTCATAGTTATTCATTATTGACTATACTCTAAGTTATAATCCGATACACATTCAAATTGGCTGGGTGTAATGCCGCGACCCGAGACTATATGACTCTCAGCATCTTTTGATCTCGGAGTCCCATTTCGATGAGTATGAGGGAGAGAATGGAGAACACCGTTTCCATTAGCCGAACCTCGCACTTTTACTCAGCTCCCTCTCCCCCACCCCACCCACCCCTCTTTCTCTCTCTCTCTCTCTCTCTCTGCTTGCCTGCCTTTTGAGTTATTTTTGTCATACCCAAGGTGAGCAATACTTCAAATTGAAAACAAATGCCACTCTAAGCATAATATATTTTGGATTATTAACATCCTTTTTTATATTAAAGGTCTAGATATTTCTCGTATATATTTGTCGTAGGTTATCCTCGCACACCTTACATCAGATTAATATAGATGTCGTAGGTTAACCCTACACACCTTACACCATTTTAATATAGATGTCGTAGAATAGGGTCAAGTTCACCCTTTCTGGTTTGCGAGTGCGTGGGAAGTTTACAATATAAGCGGAGTGCAAATAACTGAAAGTAGGTTGGCCAATAGTCGACTATTTCGGAGTTCTGGGATAACAGAAAAAGGGTACAAAAATAACTTTACCTATATGCAAATCAATATTATTTTACAAGTTTAAAAGGATTTATAAAATCCGCGAACACATACTAGATTTACACACGTCTTCAGCAGCTAATGGGGGGAGAAAGAGACGTCGTGAGGACGGCCACCATACAAACAAACGGACAATATTGACCGAGGGATGCTCTAACGACCTTGAGCGTAATCTAAGCCGATAATGAGGCTTACACTGTGTGTATGTGGGGGGGAAGGGGTCAGAAAGAGAACTTACACAGGAGAGTTGCACGTTGCTGTTAACTCGAAGATTTGGTTCGAGGGAGTAATCTTTGCCTTGGTGAAAAGTTTAAACAATAGTCTCTGGATGATGACTATTACGGGGGTGAACTTAAATCTTGCTTTGGAGTAACACGAATTGAGATTAAGCGCACTGCGTTCGAGGAGCGAGAAAAGCGGGTCTAGGTACACTAACGTGATTTAACGAAAATACCAGTAGCTCGTAGGATTCTGTGGGAATTGTGCAGAGTCCAACATGACGCAAATAGCGGGTACTGACGGGGGCGGACAGATGATACTGACGGGGCATGGAGGCCTGTGGTTTCTCCGTGGATACTGACGGGGCAGGGAGGACGGCTGATACTTGACGGATACTGCCTTCCGACACTCGCGCTGGAGAATTTATAGGGGTCTAATGGGGTTTTTCCCCCTCCGTCTAAATAGGAGGGTTCTAGTATTAGAATCATCAGCAGACGAGAATAGACTCGGCATTTAAGCGCGATGGCGAGAAGGTTCTTATGCCAGCGAGGCAAACGTTCTCCAACTTCAGATTGGACCTTCTGGGCTCTAACACTTGCCGCAGGTTTCTGCGATTGCGGTATTTCAGGTCATCGAGGCATCTCACGCTGTCTTATATTTCGCACCACTATTAGCGCAGACAGTATCTCCCCCCCCCCTCACTCTATCTTTCTCTCTCTTTCATCTCTCACAATATTATATTTTGATTTCTTTTAATAAGTCTTTTACTAAACATTTGCATCAACTGTTCACTGAACGTCTTTCATTAGCTCTTTGCTCAGCTTCATTCATTTTATCCACGCTCTGACTTACTTTGTTATTATTAAAAGAACAAGAAATCTTCCAAATCAAGCAAACTTTTCTTCCAATCAATCGAAAGCCCCTCATAAAAGATTAAGGACAGTAAACGTGATCGAAAATATCTAAAAATATTTAGAAGATTAGAAACTATAGAAAATACTTTGTGGACAATAAAGTTAACAATCAATCATTTTAGTTATAACTCACTTAGAATTATTCCTTGTTTATATTTAGTCTTAAATTCAAAGCAAAACCAATTGATTGCATCTTTTCTAGAAATTTAAGTTAAGGAAAGTGAAATTGGGTGAAAGGTATGTATAGAGGTCTAGGCGTATAACCAAGATACTATGTTGGTGTCTCGCGCCTCCGCCTGAATGACAGAAAAGAATAAATTAACTTTTCAAGAACAATTTCAATAAGTGATCAATGTTTAACAAGTTCGGACAGATTGCCATTAAGAATATGTGATATCGACTATATTGCCAATTTATATGGATGCGTTCTAAACGAAAAGAAACTATGTTGGCACAATGTTCATATATACTTTTGGAGGGACAAGGAATTAGTTTTAAACACCGGTTAGCAGCGACTAACCGCACTTAATTTGAGGTAACTTAGTTTATCGAGAAGTGGTATTTTTACTCTGAGAGGCCGAAGGAGAAATATTTCAACGTCAAAAATAAGTTTTTGTTTAATACAACTGAATAAAATCAAACATAGTAATTATTTCTGCTTGGGAGTCAGTCTGAAAAAAAAAGAAATATTAGTGTGAAGAAAATAAAAGAATTCCTAAATCTAGAAGTGTGCTATCAATGATTCGGGAAAAAAATATGTCCACTACAAATTTCAAATAGACTTTAGGGCGAATGATTATTAAAGATTCCTTAAAGCATATTTTTGAAAGTTTACTCCCAAATACTATGCTTTAAAACGAAGAAAGTCAATAACGCCTTAGCCATATCATTGATAATGAAATAGGTAATCTAACCGTCCCGGTATATTAGTTCATATTAAATTGGCTATTTCTTCTTTATGTAATTTAGGCACCTTCTCTACTAATTACTTTATGTTTGCTAGTGTCATTCACCTTGCTCTATTTAGAATTACAATATAATAAATGAATATATACCCTATTCATTATTTCGCTCGTAGCTCTCAATATTTGATAAGGTCTTCCTCTTTAATGAATCTAAACATTAGAGCCTTACTAGTGCTGGTCAGTTTTTTATTCTCGGCATCTTTTGATACTCTCAACCAAACTCTCCTACATTTTTATCTACATAAATTTCAGTGTATCTCGAGAACTGCAGTAAATCTGGTTCAGTCATGCCTGTCATATGAAAACCTCAATTCGTTTACGGGCCCCACAATTCTCAGTCTTTGGTTGCTGCTGATTTGTATCTCTCATTTTCTCTTTGTCATTCTTTTGTAACATTTCATTCTAATATATCCTGACTACGAACAAATCTACTTCTTCTGCATAGGTCATTTTCTTATTCTTTAGGATCATATTTTCTGTTCATGATATAATTAAAGAATAGTTATTGAAGAACCTACTCAAACTTAATGTCATTGAAATTTATATCATTCTGTGTGGATCTACAGTTTTTTTTTTATGACAATGGTAAAGATCTGAGTCAGCTACGAAAGTCACTTTCAATTTGAGCTCTTGTTACTCGCGTTAGTTATTCTTATTTATGATTCGTTTGACATGTTTCGCCTTATCAACTCACACTAAATTCATAAATATTATAGACTCCCATTCAGACTTCCAATAGCTTACCGTCATTAATAAGGTCAACTCATTTTTGCTAGCCACCTCTCCCCCTTTCTCTTACTCTCTGACCTCTTCAACCTTTTTAAACTATGAACACGTTGTCTTCGGCGTTAGATCCATTTTTGTAGTGTGAAAATTGTTTTGTCCAGGAAATTGCTTGTTTACCCATCTTAATTCGCATAGGTTTTATTATTTTCTTTTTATTTCCATTGCTTTAAATAACATTACTCCATCCTAGCTCTTCTGTTACCTAAAGCTTTTCTAAACCACAAGGACTTGCATTCAGACTCTGCAACAATTTCGATTGTATTTCCTAGTTGATTGTGTTGTATGGGACCTTTTATGAATCTGATTTCTTAAGACATTCATTACGAATTTCAGTCTAAAAGGGGGGCAAAATAAGGTGGTTTAGAATAACTTGATTCCGAAGAGTTTGAAGATGTTGTCACAGAAAGTCCTGCTACTACTTCTAAGGTACTCGCAGAACAATTTAACGTTACCCATAAGACTGCCTTGCCACAAATGAAAAGGATTAGAAGTGTCCCAGTGATTGGAAAATGGCCCCCAAGAATTTGTAACAGCGTTTACAATGCTGTGAGTTATCGCTTTCACGACACCTTCAGGGACCATTTGTGGACACGCTTTTTACTGGTTATGATAATTACGTTATGAGATTAGGCATGATACAGAAATTCACAAAGGCCTAGATGAGGACTTACTCTAAAAAAGATCAAAGTGAGTGTATAGTTAGGATATTGAAATAATTGTCTAGTTACAAAACAACAATCAAGAACTTAATGCTAATCTAAACTACATTTATATTCATTTAAGATTAAATATTTCAATAGTCATAGGATTTTTAATTTTAATATACACCCTACAATTGGACATTAATTTTAGTTGCCATCTGACATAACGTGGATAATAAAGGAGAGCAAAATTTTAATGGCTATTATAAAAAAATGTTCTCCTCTATGGTTGTCATGAAGATGGTTGAAACGATGGGAGCAACAAGAGAACCCATACCGATATCATCTGTTTGCTTGTAGACTATCTACCATTCAATTAAATTATATAAATTATTAGTAAAAGAGCTTTTGCTAGCACGAAATCTTTTACAGATTCACCATTCAAAGTCTTAAAAGGTCATTAAAAATTATATTTAAGATATTACTTCGGGAGAGAAAGCGAGTCATCTCTCCCCCCCCCCTTCCGACCCACCCTTTGTGGACTTACGGCCAGGTCACCGACCTCAAAAATTCACACCGAGGCATGACGCTGAAATTAAAGGCTACCGTATCCCCCCCTCCCCAACCCCAGATAGGGAGATTACTTTATAGGTTCACCGCGAACAGCTTTTATGGCCCTGCCGCTGGTCGTCCATTTAGCCCACTGATACCTGCCTTTGACACTTCTCCGCAAAGAGACGCTCGGTTTGTCACGGCCAATAGTGACAGTTCGAGAAGACCTCTCCCGCTCCCTGTTTTGTAAAACTCCGCGTATATATGCACCCTCCTCAGGATTACAGCCAGATTTGGTTAGACGACACTTCCCCAAAAGGAGTTCGGTTCAACAAAGTTCTCTCCCGAAAAGTGTGAGTGACGTTCGCAAGCCACGGAAGAGCTGGACATCACACCCGTATCTTAGGGTGAGGGAGAAGAGTCTCGTGAGGCAACGTCAGCCTTTCTCAACCGCCTTCGGATCAAGGATTGGAGAAGCCGTCCTTTGAAGTTTAACTGGTGACCTCTTGAGGACAAGAGGCCCGATAGCTCGCTCGACCCGAGTTTGAAGAAGTCTTCCCCCCCCCCTCCCCCGTTTCTACACACCTTCTAAGTTCGTCAGGTGACCTCTTGAGGATAAGAGGCCCGCATCTCGCAAAACACAAGTTCGAGAAAGTAGTCCCACCCACTGCTGGTTTTTGGCTACTCCCATGAGCAATCAAGGTCACCAAGACCTCCCCCAAGTTTTTCTCACTTTACTCTCGAGTTTCAAAAGAACTAAATCACTCATTACCCTCAATCTCTCATTATAACCATTCCATAACAACGGCTATCAAATTAGTATTCGAAATATAATTCCGTCTTATTCATGTACTTATATATATATATATATATATATATATATATATATATATATATATATATATATATATATATATCCATATTTATTGTGTGCCTTTTATTTAATGTATATTAAAACCTATTTTTGGTGTTGTTTGGTATATTCCTTGGTCACGCATCAGCAGCTATCTATTCAAATCGCACTCTTGGAACAATAACACTTGTCACCTTGCTTGGCCTACCGTAGAGCCTGTGTGCGCATATTCCCGTACACTTGGCCATACTTCGACAAAACACAGCAAGTTTATTTTTAATGACGAAGTTTATCAAAGCTTCTTTGGTACTGTCCTCCTTTTTGGGGAGCAACCTTAAATGCTTCTAAGATGGTCCTACGAGTACCTTTGGGAGGTTTGCCTCCTCTCAGTCTAACGGACTTAAAGAGCACGGCCGTTTCTTCTTACGGTAAACGGCCAGGCAGGAAGGGAGGGAGTATTGGTTATAGATTAGGTTGTGTATGAGTTTTGTACCGCTAGTTATAACGAGGAAGTGACCGATGTCGATAGAATCCGCAGAAGGTTTCTGAATGGGCGCGAAAAGGAATACGCACATAGGTTTGCAGAGGCCAGGAAGAGATGGTGCCTCTTGTAACAATTGAGGCATAGTACATCCAAGTTAGTACGCAGCAAAAAGGTAGTCCGGCCGTAGCCTAAACGGCTATGACAATTTTCCTATTAAAACAAGAAATAATTCCTTCCGGAAAGCAGGGTGCAGCTCAGAACAATTAACACACTTGGCTCTTCACATTATGGATTCATCATGAAATGAATTTAAACAGTGGGGGCAAATTTCTTGTTGAGCAAACTTTGCACATCTGTAAGTTCAATTTTTACGGTTGAAGAGATGAAATTGGTAACACATCCGAGGCATTGGCATGAACAGCTTAAAGAGATAGCAATACCAACCAGCACGCACCGATTCATGGAAGCTGTCATAATCGGAAGTTACAAAGCGTGCAGTAGTGTCTCTCAAGCCCTTTCTGACCTAATTTTGGTTGACCATCTAATACATTTTAAAGAGTTGTTCGTGAGTTTCCTCGCATAAACTACTCCTCACACAAAAATCATGGGAAGAGTTCTGTATCAGCTACACACGCAAGCCTTCGAGTTTCCGAAAAGCACTCAAAATGTCAGCCTGAGCAGGTTCTGCGGTATTCAGGCAGAGGGTCCCGTCCGAGGTAATGAAGACTTTCAGCTCTCAACCTAGAACCTTAAGTAATGCCTAATGCCGATATAGTATGTGTTCTTTAGGCAGCATGCTCCCATCGCTTGAGCGAAAAATGAGGTAACGCTTGAAGCTTTCGCGCCCGACGACGCCTGGCAGTCTCTCGATGATGGGCTTACGATGTTCCTGAGGCTCCAATCACACCACTTTGCAACTTTAGTCTTAGTCATTCTGTGGGTTTAGATCCCCAAGGGCGCGCCTCGGGGATCGACGTTCCAGTTGTGGCTTGGTCCAGTTGGCAATTTCCGCAAAAAAATTCATTTCCCACAATTCTACATATACCATCACTTATTCAAGAAATTCTTAAACCAACTATACGACCATAATTCACCTATAGGTACTGGCAGCAAAGATTCATTTCACGAATCATTACAATATTAACTGATAAACTTTCTACAACTGGTGTAGAAATTCATTTTGCTTGTTTTGGGAGGATTTTCTACTCTTGTTAGTATCTTGACTTTCTTTCTTTTTCAGAGACGTCGCAAGAGATAAGATTCTAATCGATGTTGTCCGGTGGATGACATGTGCTGGATGCCATCCGTGTAATGCACGTTAAGGGGCCGAGAGGTGTGATTTTGTTTAAACCATGTTTATAGGGCATATAATGTCGGACTCAGGCATTTACCTAGAAAAATGACCCATTGAATATCAAAGGTTCCCTTAATGTATGAGAGAGCAATATGATTGCTTGCTTGTTTGTTGGCAAGGTACTCGCACTGGATCTTCTCGAAATACGGAGTGAGTCTAAGCCTTTAAAGATTGTACTTGAAGTAGTCTATCCAAAGTTTGGCGAAGGTCTTCTATATATTTCTACAAACCCCGTTGTTTAGCATACACTAAGTGGCTTTATGCCACTCCGTGTATGCTAGATATGCCTTGCGTTTTGAACAGCTTCTTGCCTTCTCTTCTTGGAATAATGTTAGCGTCCTTCTCCACGGACTGGAGAGAAGGAACCTTCCTTTATTTTAAAGGAATTACAAAGAAAAATAAAGTAAAAAAGGTAAATTCTATATAATTCTAAAATTGAGAAACAAGGGGGGGAGGTGGCGGGCTAAGCGAAAATGTCTGTGGTGACGCGCTGTTAAACTGCCATGCTGGTTCCAGGTGATGCCTCCGTATAAACCCGAGAATGTTATAATGATTTCAGGTGGCATGGCGTACAATATTTATTTTGCGAAGCTTCTGTAAGTAGCATCGGCAAGGTTGCGCGCCGACCGGATGTAAGTAATGTTGACAGGAGCTTTTCTGAAGATGATGGAGAAGACTTTTCTAGACCGGTTAGACTTGAAAAAGAGAATGGAGTCAGGAAGTTTGCCCCTTGAGAAGTTACATATGGCTCCCAAGTTATCCGCATGGAGGCGAGCATTGTGCCTAAGAGGAACGCTAACAAAAGAGCAAGGGACTCCTTCTCGAAGATGTTAAGATGTTGAAGAGCATGTTCTGGCAGGACGAGGGATGAACCTGTCATGGTAATGCATATCCCGGTGTCCAAAGCATCCGAATGAATAATGAGTGGGAAGGCCTTTCTTTTTCTCCACTTAATCCATTTTGTGTGGAAAAGAGGAAGGAGAGGCACTAAGTTAGAGGACCTTGGGTAAAGTATTTTCTTGAATATTTGCACCTAGATAAATGGAAGCTTTAGGATGGGAGTTACAAAGTTGATGAGTCCTGCCATGCGCAGCCAGGTTTCTTTTGAGGCACTATGAAAGCACAAGTATGAAACCGCATTTCTCACTTTAGTGGCTAATGCGGGGGTTAGTGCCCCGCACTTTATTTTAAAATCTAGTTTAACACATAAGAACACTATTTACTTTGTTGGTACTAATTCACTTTTGTTAAGGTTTACGTTTAATCAGCTATTTAATATTGATTTGATGCACTTTCGAAGATTACATTTTGATCCGACTAGAAAGATATCATCCAAGTAGGTGAACGAGAGGGATCTTGCTTTTTGGTCCCAGGTCTTAATTGCGGGGCCCACGGCCTGCTGTATGATGTAGGGCGAGTTCGGGAAGCACATGGGCATTCTTTTGAAGCGGAATTAAATTCCGTCAATGGAGGCCCCAAAGAGTGGGCGGGCCTTTTCATGAAGATTAAAGTGGTAGAATCCGTCTTTTATCTATTTTGACAGCAAAATGAGAGGAGTTGCCGTTACGTAGGACATTGTCGATGGTGGGCAACTGAAAAGCAAGCAGGTTAAAGTAATCAGAAATTTGGCTCATGTCGTAGACTAACCTTACCGTTCCGTTTGGGTTTAGATACCTAGAATAGTCTGTGAACCGCTTTAATGTTGTTGCACCTTTCTAGGATGCCAATATCCACCAAATACTTTGCCCAGCGAAGGACGCGGGGGTCGGATGCCGCCTAGTGGCGGTAGTGGCCATGGGTGAAAGCATTTACTCCGTTCTTCTGGAGGTAATTGACGATGTAGTTAAGAGACGGAGTGTTAGAGAAGTCCCCTAAAGGTTGTACATCGATGTCCGCATCCCAGTTATTGACTCGTTCTTCTGGTTTCAGGGGGTTCAATTGTGGGCTGACGATATTTATCTATCTATATGTCGGAGTCCTTTTTTATAGTTTACGCCTATAAATGTACATGTTTTTTAAATTTAAAAAATTAAAAAGAATTTAGTAAATCAGGAGCCTTCTCCTTTTCACTTTGTGTCTATATTTAGTATAGCTGCCTCGTGCCTACACACTAGATATTTTCGAGATGACTAAAGCCTAGCAAATAGATCTTAGTTTTGAAACCAGGCCATTTCATGCCCTTCTAGGAAATATTTTCTAAAAAATCCTAAATGGAAAACTAATAGTATATATTGATGAAAACAATTCAAACAACACACACAATTTCGGATTCCGAAAAGTAAGACAACCAGGATTGCCTCTGGCATCCTCAGTGATAAAATCGTTTGAACAAAGCAGAGAATAAAAAAATTGATATGGCCTAGATCAAAGACATTCAGTATAAGCTTCAATTTTCAGATGTATAGCAATCTGGAGAGAATTTTCGGCAACTATCTTTCAGAGCATATTCAATAATTAACGACAAAAAAGACTCCGAGTTAGGACTGTATGCTGTACATTTGCACATGTAATATGCCACCACAAACAATACTTTTCTGTATGAACATTCTTTTTGCTAAGAATATATGTCAGATTTTCGTTCGTTTATATAGGAATGAGCAATTTTTAGGTAGCGATGATAATATAAATCGGTAATATAAACGAATTGTAGAGGGAATGCAAAAATAGAATACATACAGAGAAGTTTACCGTATTTCGTATATAAAGAGCAAAACGTAGCAGATATAGAGGTAGAATAGCACCATTACGACCTCTTTCTGAATGGAAGGTATTCTGATTAAATATAATTGTAGTGGCTATAAAAAACAATATAGGCGAAAGAATAATAAAATAATTACAGAGTGCTACACCTCATATACTTTCAAGGTTAGACGCTTAAGCATGAAGAACCAGCAGAAGATTGGTGTGGTGCTAGAAAGGGAGGTATTTATCTTCCTGGATTCTTTCATCAACCAAAGCGTGTATAAAAGACGGAGAGACTGTAAGACTGAAGAATGCAAAATAATACTCTCTATATTCTAACCAATACAAAAGGAGAGCTGAGAAGACAAAGACATCTCCATGGTGAAGCATGAATTTAAATGTTCATTATATCAATCAAAAAAGATCTCAAATATATTGGAGGAAGATCGAAACCAGTCCGACAATATTTGAAAAACACATGATTGTAAAAGCTGAGACTCCTTCGAACTGGTGATTGACTTGCGTAAGTATTACGCTGATGATATGGAGAGATTAATAATGTACCTGATAAAAGTGAAGTTACATCACCAAATAGAATCTGAAACCGAGAAAATAGCCAGAATCCTTACCACAAGCCGGATGAGTCATCTAACTTAATATATTAGACTACAAGACAATGTTCCTCATCAAAATTATCCAACTATTTAAATAAGCAACTGAGAAAAAAGTATAATGTGAAAGTACGAGGTGCTATGCATTAATTAAATATAAGTGCTATTATTTATCACTTTAAACGTGATAAAAGGCAGATTAAAAACAGAATTTCGATAAGATTAAAAAAAAGTTTCTTGTTAACAAAGGAATGTGCTACAAAGTCCCAACAGAAAACTCGCAAACGACACACAGAGATGCAACAAATATCACAAAGGCTGAATAAGTTTTACGATTCGAAAATAAGGAAACAAGATATAAGGAAAAGTGTTTTATTATTTTTCAATATAACTACCCTCAACTTCAATGCACTTGCGCAACTTGTCCCCGAGGCTTCGAATTCTGGACAACCAGAAATCTTCCGACTGCTGTTCAATCCACTCCTGGAGGGCGAGCTGGAAATCTTCATCGTCCCCAAACCGGCGTCCACGCAGTGCAGCCTTGAGCTGGCGGAATAAAAAGTACTCGCTAGGGGTCAGATCTGGACTGTAGGGGGATGGTTGAGCTCCTTGAATGCACCCTTGTGCAGGGCAGCTTGTGCAACTCTTGCCTTGTGGAATTTGACGACTTTGAAGTCGATCATGAGGCGTGAGGGTTCTAGAAACCCAAAGATCAGAGACCTTAGGCATGGCCAAAGTGTCGTGGATGATGTTGCTAACACTTCCATGTGATATTCAAAGTTCTCGCTCGATTTCTTAAATCTTTGCCCGTCGATTTTCGATGATCATCCTCTGCAGATGGGCCACATTGTCCTCGTTGTTCACGTCTGGCGGGCGTACTGGACGAAAGGCATCTTCAAGGGACTCACGACCATAGCGGAGCTCCCTATTCCAGCGAGCAATGGTTGCATAGGAAGGGGCGGTGTCGGTGTACATTGAAACCATGCGTTCATGGATCTCTTTTGCATTCTTGCCTTCCTCGGTCAAAGATTTGATCAATGCGCGGTGCTCAACCTTCTCCATTTTTTAAATATTTGTGACTGACGATCTGCGATCAGCTACTGCTTCTTAAATAGACGAGGCAGAAGCGTGCGACTGCAGGTTCTGACTTGTCATAACTTGTCGTAACACCCCCACAAACAGCCATCCCCCTTCCTCTGTTTTGCCTACCGATTCGCAAAACCTATTGACCGCCCCTCGTATATAATAAAAAACTCACAAATTGGCACGTGAGGAAAGCAATAATATGAAAATTAATCCACAGGAAAATGAAAAGATGAATCCAAGCACTTTCGAACTATATCTGCAAAAGTGTAACTATATTTGCACAAAATTAGACTGGTGCCGCGTCAACTATTAAAGAATTAGTAGAAACAACTCAAAAATTGAATAGAAAGAATTAGAATCTAGATACAAATAATGGAAATATTACATTCTAGTTATTGACGTATAGTCTAAAAGTAGTGGATCAAATAAGATCATATGCTTTCATCACTATATATATATATATATATATATATATATATATATATATATATATATATATATATATATATATATATATATGTATATATATATATATATATATATATATATATATATATATTCAATCTATTGCTTTAGACTAAGTGTCCCTGTCATCTTTCATTGGATCCGACTGAGTCTTATCCGACAAAACCAACCTTTTATCACCCTGAAACAACTATGTATTGTATGAGTGTCAATAATTGCACTCATTATTCTATAGAGGTAAGAATGCCACCGATTTAGTGTTATTTTCATGTCGTAAAAGGAGACAAATTTGAGGGAGCAAACCCATTCTTTTGTACATTATTACATGAATTAATTAAGTCACTTCGAATCAGGTTGAGACACCTACTGTGTTCAACATTTCTTACAGCCGTCTAATATTATACATCATAGTAATGAATAAAATGTGATATTAATTTTAACGCGAGTGCCCCCAATAATCAAATTACACTCAAAATTTGATATTCAGACGGTAATTAAAGTGAAATTATGTGTTGGCCGTAAGACTGGTTACGAACACTACGCATCGGCCTTACGGTCGACATCTCTATCACTCTTACCTTGCTATCATTGCCCTTAGATTGAAGATAGAAGCCAGTTACTTCGCAAATTAGTCTCTTAAATAAAATTTGGGATCTTTGGGGCTTGTTATCATGACGTCAAGGTCTCAAGGTGTCTGAATTTTGCCAGAAATGCGGTTTTTATGCTGCTTCCAAAAGTGTATTTCTTATTTAAAGAAATTGATAATTTGAAATTTAGTCTAGGTTAGGTTAGATAATTACTAAATTAAATTAGTTTAATTTATTAAATTTAAATAATTTCATTTTTATAGTAGTTGCTTGGTAGTTAATAATAATCTTAATATCGTTCATAATTGCGATTATAAGTGAGGGATCTCTAAAAGTTATGATTTCATTTGAAAACGGAATGATACAGGTCAAACTTCTCCTTGCATACGACATCATATTCAAATCCTACAACGTATTCGCGAAAAATATATAACGAAAGGACAGTTTCTTGTATCAGCGGGTATTTGGTAAGGTCTGTGAGAAACTCGTGAGGTTTTCTCTACGATGTTCAATTAGGAGATTGCCATACTTTCAGATAAATTTATTAAGTCTTCCAATTCACCTGGCTTTACATTAATAAGTTAGATTTGAAATGTGTACGACCATTATGCAGGTATTCTTGGTATAACTTTAAACAGAGAATCGTCAACCCTGGTGCCGAGTTTAAGTCTCACTACCCCATTGTGGAACGTAGCATTCCGTGTTAGATTCGTAAATGCGTGAATTCCTACGGTGTAGAAAATATGAAAGAACAGATCTATTTAAGAATCATTTCTGCTGTATTTCAAGTTATGCGTTGGAAAAATATATTAATTTTAATATTTTAAAAGTTACTTAGAAATAAATATTATATTATTCATAGTATAATAAAATATCGTAATCTAAGTTTAAAACCCTGAATTTCTACAAATAAATAAATACATATTTGGAATCAATGAAGGAAACTGCATTTTTAGTAGAATCCCCCTCGATCCCCCCAACAAGTTCTAACCTAAATGATCCCATTTCTCCGAAAAAATGCTTCTCATTTTATTTAATTAGAAGCTCATTACTGAGTTGATGAGGTTATTGTTGAAGAATATCTGTTGTTGTGTCCGGTAATGTTGATCCTAATGGAAAAGACGTTTATTTTTACTCATTCTGCTTTCTTTCGCTGTATCTTTGCTTTCATTGTGATTATGTATAGAAAACATTTATACGAATGTATGAAATAATTATCTCCTACCGGTTGATATTAGAAAACTACTGACTAATCAATCAAAATGTAAAATGTATGGTTTAAACATGAAGACCTTCATACCATCAGAAGATCGTTAAAGCCATTTATCAGGCCGGAATATGAGATTTCCGAACCTAATTTAGAAATAGTTTGTCGTTATAGCCATTTTTGCTAAACAAGATAGAAATAGGTATAAATTTATGGAGAAATAAAATTAACTTAAATCAACAGCACAAAAGATCAGACAGCTGAATAAAATAGGCACATTAGATGTAATCTACTTAAAATTTCACAAAACCTTTAATAAAGTTTCACATGGGCTACTGATTTAAAAGCTCGAAGGTCACGAATTACGTGGGAAGTTGCTCACAAGAGTTGAGTACTTGCTTTCATGACAAAGAAAAATAGAGAATAAAAATTAACGGGATTAAATTAGGGTGGGAAGTGGTATTTAATGGAGTTGCAAAGGATACGCACTGGCAGGGAAATCACAGTCATGAAGTTTTCAATTAAATGGGAGATTTTGCTCAATAAAGGCAAGTGTAATGTCCTAAATATCGGGGAGGGAAGCGATAAATAAACAAGGTCAAGAATAACCTTCTTTAAGTTGGAAATTTTGAAGAGTATCCAGCAACTACCATTATTATTTTAAAACAATGTGATAAGAGGTGCAATAATGCCAATAGTCTAAAGCAATATCTATAAAAATTTCATAAAATACTAATATATTGTTCTTCAACTGTCTATAGAGGTCTATTATTAGGCCGCAATTGGAATCTGTTTATAGTGTCCCAGTTCCGTGACTCTATAAGCCTCTAAGGACCATTTGATAGAAACAGCATAAACAACCAAAAGTAATGAATACCCCCCGTTTGCGTACACTTCTGAATTATTTGACTCTAATGATTCTTAGTAGCAATACTTTTGATTCACAACTAAATGGAAGTATAATATCAGGGGTTCAGGCTGGCTCTGAGGAAATCTACTTGTTATCAAACGACAAACCATTTACATTTCAAGGAGCCAATTGGTGTTCAATGAAAATACTATATTTTTAACTTTTTTTTCACTCATTGTAATTTTTTTGTCATTTGTATTAATATATGAAGGTGTGATTTAAATTGGTTTTGGATATTGTCGGATTTATTTTGCGAGAGAAAAAAACTCAAAGAACTTCAATTCAAATTCCAGCAGTGGGTGTTGCAAACAAGAAAAATGTTAATAAGGTTTTGCGTCGGATAGTGGTACATCAAAAAAAAATTATTTCAACCAAGAAAAGCCGATCTTCCACCGTTCTAGATTCCTCTTCTGTGGACCTGAGTTGCAAATCCATAAAGTAAATATACACGCAAAGTTTATATTTAATACAGGCAATCAATTACCACAGGTGCGCAACATATCCAGCCCCTTTCCCTCTTCTTCTACGTAGAGTGCAGTGACCGTAGAAGAAATGAATAAACAGTCTATTTAGCCAAATAATACGCATTCATTAAGAAAAGAAAAGTTATTTTTATTAATAAGCAGCTCTTTAGAAGTATTTGCAAAACAATTCGATAGGAAATAAAATTAGGAAAGTCAAAATGTTTAGATGATGTGTAACACGAGAAGCCAAAAATTCAGACAGACGCTACTAAAGTCAGTTAGAATGACCGTAAGAAATTAAAACCCTCTTAAACCATTCTTTATTTATAACAATACTTTTCCGCTTACAACGGCACATAAATAAATACTAAATAATTCAAACCTATCAAAAAGAATAAAATACAAAGAGCATTAAGATGTAAGTAAAAAAATTACAATTGGGTTTTGCTAGAAAGCTCGTAATGGTGGATAAACGCGAGCTCTATTTGTGGAGGAAGGGCAAACAAAGATTTAATCCGAAGGCAAGTACGCCCATTCTTATTTTATAACAATCGGCCCCTCTCACAGGTAGCAAGGAGAGTTTAGCAGCTCACTTGGCGGCTACCAAAACAAAGGATAGTCATCTCCTTATCTAACTTGGACCCACTCCCCCTCAAAACTGAGCCTCACTATGGGACGTCAGGTGTGGCATAGACAACCACGCTCCAGCGGACATCTGAAGAATCGCGTTACCCTCATCACAGATCACAATGAACTTTGGTTAAACCGTCTAAATTTACACTTATTAGTTTTAAGGAATGATGATATCAGTAGAGCGAAGGGCGTTCAATTCCTGAACTAAATTTTCATTCCTGTTTGGTCTTTTTAATTAATCTTCTCCCATTTCTCCCTTACAATGGGCTACCATGTTAGCCTGTTACACTTGGTACCTGAAAGAGATGCAGATACTTCCGGCCCGAGTAAAAACTAGAGAAACCCCGTGATTGGGTTGACTTGAACTCCCCGATGGGGCCTGTGAAAGTTGTCTGTGCTTTTTGCCCTCGCTCCCATTCAGCAATACTTTAGCTTTTTATTATTACTATTAGTATTATTAGTTATTATTATTATCATTATTATTATTGATATTATCATTCTTATTATTATGTATTAAAATTATTGTATAATTATTATTATTTATTATTATAATTTTGTAATATTTATTATCATTATTTTAGATATACCCTCAACGTTTTCTATCCACGCAGTGTACAGGGCGGACCGTTTCCACCGGACAGAGTTCGGTACGATAGCCATGGTTACTCGTTGGACTGCATGACATCCAGGGCTCATCTAGGACCAGGGTATGAATATAATAGGTTATCAACTACCCTACTTGTTAGTGGATTCCCTAATCTCTACTTTTCTTTATTACATGCCCATCTATCCTCTTACAACGTTACTCTTCAATCGACAGAGGTTCTGGTTTCCTTTCGCACTTTCGTTCTCTTACAAGTAGTCAGACACTCTATACTGCGAGCTCTCTGACAGATGTGTGGGCAGAAAGCCCGCTGGCTCGGGCAGCATTAAATACGGAGTGTGTTAGGCTGTCGGCGATTCTTAACTGCTTCCAGTAAACATAAAGTGTGGCTACGCCGGCACCATCCTTTATGGTTAAAGCTTCAGGACAATGACGCTTGAATAGTGGGCCGAGTTGGCAATGCCCACCAAGGCTCGATCTGTGGACGGAGTATATGTAAAAGATCACATCCTGGAACTTTGTGATCCTATGGAGACTTTTCTTAAGGTCCGTAAGTCAGTTGGTGGTCATAAAATCTACCTTCCGTGTGTTTTTTTTTCACCTGCAGCAAAGCACCAGGTCAAGGCGTCGTTATTTTTTCAAGGAGTAAAGTTCATTTGTACACATTCAGAACCATGAAATAACACATATGACTATGGAACATATGGTTATTAACTATGAAGATTTCAAATCTGCCATCGACTTTGACACTGGGTGGCGCTATCTAGTGACAGAAGCCTCATTTAGCCATATAGCCATTTAAAGGCACTTGTAAGTGATTTGAACCATGGCAAACCATCAATGCAATAACCATTTATCATCTTATCACAAAACACCGCAGGTCATTGGAGTGATTTCCCCTCTTGCTTCATTTTCTACAAATATGGTAAGAATAGAAGGTAATATGGGACTGTGCATAGGGACCTGTCTCCAAGCGTAGCCTTCCCCTCTCTAGGTGTCGGGAAGGACTAAGTAACAAGAGACACCTCTTTGACCAGTAGAGGGTTTTTCCTCTCACGATCCGCATGTGAGCTTTGGAGTTGCTCTCGGGCAGCTCAAGCTCTGAAAAGGCACTGCGCCCCTGTTCTATCTCAGCGGCCCCTCCAAATCTTTTCTCCCGGAGAAGAGGATTAATTCTCTCCTAGAACTACGGGTGCAGAAATTTATCCCACACTCTCTTCTGTATAGTCACTAATAGATGACTCCATCTACAGAACAATTGCAACCACAAGTAGCCGCTCAATAATGGCAACTATCTTAGGAAGGGAATGGGAAAGTGGGGCCTTTCGGGCCTCGCCCCCTGCAATCCTAGAGTCATGTATTTTTACATTCTGTGTGGTCAGCGCAGGCATGCTTCCCTTCCTTTCCCGATTGAGGGCGTTTCTTCGGCCAGAAACTTGACTCCATCTGACATGATCCGCTCAACTGATTCCGGAGGTAAGGCCCAAATGCCAACTCTAGAGTGCCGACTCAAAAAAAGGCATTAAATCTCATCTCTCGCTATGCTAAAGTGCACAGGTTTTGGATTTGCTTGGACAAGACTAAGGTGGTGTACTTCTGGTGCCATCAAAGGCTCCACCTTGACCGGAACATTTCCTAAACAGAGTCCACTTGGAATTTTTCGATTCTCATAGTTTTCTTGGTCTTGTTTTCGACCGATGCCCAACCCGGGAGGGTCATATTCGCAGCCTTAGGGTCTCTTGTACCCGCGAAATTAACATTGTTGGCTCCCTGCGATTCAGTAACAGGGATGATTATAAGGTAACTGTCTTATTTTCTTTCGATTCTAGGTTTGTTCCATGTTTGATTATAGATATAAGTTTTAGGGATACGTAACTGAGACTGTATTCCGCAATGTGGACTGGATCCAGCACACCGGTCTTCTACTTGCTATTGATGCCTACCGCACGTCACTGATTAAGCTGTAGTGTGACTTTCTCTCTAGTGTGCAGTAACAAGATGGGATTTAAGTTAAATAAAATGGCCCGTTGTTCTCTTCCAATGTCCTTTTTAGACTTTCTTATCGAATTTTTCATTTGTTTGAAACCAGTCTTGCTACCAACACATACTTTTCCTTCTCTTACCATCTTGTTTGCCAAATAGTTGAGTACCATTTCCTGATTGTGGGTACCAACATAAATAATAATAATAAAAATTCTCAGCACTATAACATATGGTATATGATCACATTAAGTGATATGAACGACAGGGGGTGTTTCAACCCTAGCCGAGTTCACTTAATTATACCATTGGACTAATTTACAAAAGAGTGGGTTCGGAGAGAAGATCTTTCTCCCCATTTACAACACGAAACTAATACTAAATAGGTGGAATTTTTATCGCTATAGCATAAAAGACGAGTACAATTGTTGATGGCTATATAAAAAAATGCATCTTTATTAGCCCTAAGCAAATGGAAGATCAAGTCGTTTGGACTGTTAGTTCAATTGTGTTTCCACAGGTTTAGAGTCCAAGTGCTAAGGTAGAAAGGAGAACTTAGCGCTAACCTGTTTCATCTTGCAAATGATTAGCGCACTCAGCCAAACTGGTATTCGAGATGCTCTATTTTTTCGCAAATCAAGAAAGATTATACAAAATCTTATCGTTTTCACTCGCGAGAAAATGAATGTTAGTAGAGAGGGTAAAATAAATGTCAACTTCGTTAAGAGCTAAATATTTCTTTGCCAAAAATACAGCAACATAAAACAAGAATTTGGTGCATACTTATTAAATGATGAACTTTCTTATGTTAATGAGTGCAGGTATAGAGAACATCTTCTATTCTACATAGATGAATTAAGATTCTGAATAGATTGATCACTTGATCATAAACATAGAAAATAGAGGAAAAGACACCTTCGCTCCGAATTTCTTGTTTTATTATAATTTTACCAAATAAAGATGTCTCCTCCATTTTACTCTAATGCTAGAACGTATTACCTTTAGTGGATAATTTCACATCCACTCTATTATTGCTTAATTTTGCTACAAAAAACTGTCGTTTGCTTTCCCTCTGAAAATAATGACAATTTGAGTGCAAAGAATCTCCGAATTTGTTAGCACTTCTGCCTATTTGAGTGTAGACATGCAAGTTGTTAATACAGGCTCCCTGCAAGAAACCCCTTTCTTTACAATACATTACTCAAATATCTCTGGCATCTTTCACGAACTCTTCTCTGCTCAACATACCCTCTTACAAACCCTTTGTAGGTTCCTTCTTTCCAAATTTCAGCTTTCAAGGGGTGCTTTATAATACGCTTTTAGTATATTCCCCTTTATTCTTTATTTTCTTTTCCCTCCTAAAGATAGAGAGTGTTTATATTTACTTCACACTCCGTTGACAGACTCATTATCCCTGAAAGTCAATAGTTACCCTCGTAAGTATACTAAGTTCTTCGAAGCAATTAACATCTTGCCATGAGGACTTGCTTTCTACGCACTCACAAGCTGAATAATTGTAGGCAGGAGATTTTAGCGAGCATCACATTGAATAGTGGAAATCCTCCGAAATAATCTTGGTCGGATGCAGGCTCTTAGCCCTTCTAACTTCTCTGATTACGAAAAGATAATTATCAAACATCTTATACGTGTTCCTGAACGCCATGAATATACATTTATCATTCATGACCTAATTTAATGTCTGATTCTATGAAATTCCCATACTGTGTCTCATCTCCCTTTAGATCCTTAAACTACAACTTATTTCCGTTACCACCACTTATCCTCACGCTTAGTTACTCTACCCTTTGACCAGGTTCAGCGCGATAATCAGCCCTCTTTTATCTCTAATTTTCTTTGCAGTAATTACTCTTTCGCACCTAAGATACAAGCCTTGCAAGAAAACTTCATAATCAGTTAAAGTATGGAAATGTACATACATATATTCCTTTTTACCTCCAACTCTTTATCCCTGTTGTGAACATTATTGCTCCCCTTCTGTTCAGATTCGTGATGGAGCATACCAAGTTTATTTGGAATCTCGCTCCGCTGTCCCTCTTGCTGTATTCCAAACTGCTAGCACTCAATGCAATGGTTTACTTCATTAATGCTAAGCACTCCTACTCAAGTGAATTACGCGCGTGTTTGCTACCTCCACTTAGAAATCCATTCAATAACCAGCAAGTTTCCCATTCAAATGCTAGCTGCGTGAAAATAAGACAACCTATGCCAAACAAATCACTTTTTCTTGATACTTGGTTAAAGTATTATTTTCAAGTTGTGCGTAACTAATAGTAAACTAAAAAGGTCTTTTTGGATCCAAAGTTTTTCTTTAGTAGTTAGAACACTGAATTTATTAATTTGCCTATTTGAAAAATAATGCTAGAGCATTAGTAATTTATTAAAAATATTGAGAATGAATAAATGGCTGTACGCTTTAATTATCTCAAAAGCATGGTTGAAGATTGGAAGTCTTATTAAAAAAAAAACATCGGAATGTTGTAAAATAATATTTGTTTAGGAAAATGTTCCGAAACATTTAAAAATTTAATGGGAAATCTCTAGAATTAAGTAGAATTTTCTGAAGTTTCAAGAATGTTCCAGAACTCGATTTGCTATCATTTCAGAGTGAGCTACCATAGTAAACACATCAGAAGAGAAATACCATAAAGAGGCTGCATTTATTCTCCAGATGCAGATTCATTGTGTTATATATGCAAACAGTCCATCAAACAAGAGAAAAAGGTTTGATGTGACATTATCTATGAGAACGTATGAGCTTAGAAAGCATACTTTGGGATGTAAGTTTGGGAGCGAGGCAAACATTGGACACCTGACTTTGCTTGCGAACATTGCATGAAAACCTTGAATTATAATAAAATTGTTTGTTGTAAGAAGTAAAATAATATATGACACAATTATTAATGCTATTTAGATTTATGGTAAGCTAAAGAGAGCAATATATTATTATTTATTACTTTTGAAGGAATGCTATAGAGTAGAAGTAAAAGACATGAACTTTGCCATTCCTCGGTTTTGCCGTCACCCACTGATCACTCAAGCAACTGCCAATTCTGCATGGTCAATCTTTCCCAAAGATAAATTAGCAAAAATTCACCTGTCTTTTCCTGATACGATCTTCCATCCTCTATTAAACTAGTACCACAGAGCGCTAATATTTATGTGCTTACTTCTTCCCCTTACAAACCATGCCACCCTCAGAATAAAGCAAAAATTCAGAAGCTGAAAAGATCATTTAAGATTTAGCCTGCAGTGTCAGAGAGATTGCTGTTGAGATAATTCTATAATATCCAAACAAAAGAATTCTCAAAGACATTGTCAGAGATCTTAGCTTGTCAATATCAAAGCAATAGCTTTTCATTTACAGGCTCAAAGAGTGTGATTTGCTGTATGATTGTGTGAGTGCAAGTCAATGGAAATGTTATAAATATTTTTCACGATTATTTAGATATCAAGCTGGGCTATGCCACTGCGATGATGGATATGGTATATTTGATGCAATTGGAATTAGGTACATTTATTCCAGATGATTCAGGGCTTATCATTTACAGCTCTTAAAGAAGCATTAAAGCTGTATTTCTCAATAAATAGAATAAACATCCATCACTTCTCTTGTCTCATTCCTTGTATCTCAAGGAGAGAGAAAACAGTGTCAAGCTCATGATACAAACTTTCAATAATAAGGTTTGTGGCTAAAAGGTGATTGGAGACGTAAAATTGGTATCATCTTTAATGGTTCTGCAGGGAAGTTTTACCAATTTCCATATCATTTTGGTCTTTGGAACAGCAGGAATACCATGAAACATGACCGTAAAGAGGACTGGCAACAAAGGACGGAGATGTCTTTTGAATGCAAAATGTCGAGCATGAGTAATTGATCAAACATCAAAAACCTTTGTTCCCCCAATTGCATTAAATATTAGGTCACATAAAATAGTTCCATAAAGCATCTAGTAAAGCATATGCAGCCATCAAGTGCTTTCAAAATTTCTTTTCTAAACTCTCTGAGGCAGGGTGAAAGCTGTTATCTTTCTTATACCATAAATCATAAAAATCATAGAATGTTCAGAATTCCATAAAAAGTTTAGTATACCTATGAGGGAAAGAATCCCGTATGTGTCATCTTTCTGTGTGCCAGGGGATTTTCGTCAACCACAAAGGCTGACAATTTTGTGGACATCTCAATAAATTGTCCAGATTTCACTTGGATTTTTGTTTTTAGCCCTACAATGGATGAAACAATCAAAACCTGCATATTTTACTAAATATCTCCTCATACAGGCTAAAAAAGCAAAATTCAAATTAAAAAAGAGTAAGTTATATTGTTTGTCCTAAAAAGGAGTTGGAAAATAACACTTACTGGCAAGGAACAAAAACTGCTTTTGTAGGTATAGCAGTAAATTTCTTAATTTGGCCATTTGGAAAGTTATGCTAGGGTCATCATTAATTTGGGGAAAAAACGAGGATATATCAAAGGTTGTTGGCTTCTTTATCAAAGCATGGTAGAAAGTCTAACTCCTTTTCTAAATATTTTGGAGAATAAATTTTGTCTGAAGGAAACATTTCAAAACATTCTACATTTAAGAATTTTCTAGAATATAGTAATATTTTATGAAGCTTCAAGTATGTTACAACACTTTCTAGAATAAACCGCTAGTAATTTCTAGAACATTCCGAATGATTATGAAGTACTACTTCTGAAATATTTTTATTGATTCACAGGTTTATAATCATTGTCTATATGAATATTTTTACATCTGCAGACAGTCATTAAAGAAAGAGCAAAAAGGTTCGTTGTTCCATCATCTATTTTAGCATCCCTTTTGGAGAAAAAGATAAACCCTAACCACTTCATTTTGCTCGTCAATACTGCAAGAAAACTGTTAAATGTAAGTTCTAAGATGTAAAATAGTATATGACTCAAGTATTGAGGCTATTTCATTTTTTTGTAAGCAAAAAGAGTAATAAGCTATTACTTTTTACTTTAAATGATAGTATAGAGAATAAATCAGATAGATCCATTAACTAAGCCCTTCTTTGGATTTTGCCGAACGATTGAAGACTCAAGCAGCTGCTAATTCTTCATGGTTGATCTTTTTAGACCACAAAGTAGCAAAATTGCCAATGCCTTTTTGGCCTACCGATCTCCAATCTTCTGTTGCACCAGTACCTTGCAGCGTTTATATTCTTGTACTTCCCGTTCTGAAAGGAGAATTGTGTCACCCTGAGAATAAAGCAACAGTTCACAAGTTGAAAAGATCAGCGAAAATGTAGACTACAGTATCAGAGATAAGGTCTTTAAGAGGATTCCATTATATCCAAACAAAGGAAATCTCACTGACCTTGTCAGAGATATTGGCTTGTCACTTTCAAATGCTGAGCTTTTAAATTACAGGCCCAAAGAGCGGGATTTACTGGAGAACACTGTGCAATTTCCAAGCTAAAGGAAATGTCATAAAAATTTCTCAAGAAGGTGCATATCCTTGAGGCCCATCTTGATAAGCCAAAGAAGAATAGGAAAGGTTAAACAGAGTGACATGGGGAGCGTTTCCCTCAAGATATATTGAACTTTGATTATAGATCCCAAAGCGTTTACAATGGACCCATGGTGGTAGAATTCATTTGGGGTATGTACAAGAAAGCGATTTACATTACAAATGGAAATTAAGGAAAGCGTTTCGTTTCTAACTTTTCTTTACTTGTTTTTATTTATTCCACGGGTAAATTTCACTAAAATTGTATAAATATAACAGTTTTTTGTTTTTAGACTTAAAATTTATAGAGAAACAAAATTTGCCTATTTTTAATCAATATTTCTTCTAACAAGCCGCAAAAGCAAATTTTTAAGCAAATATGCCTATTTTATTTTATTTTGTAATAAATGGATTTGAAAAATAACACTAATGGACAGAAACAAAATTTGCGTTTCATAGTGGATGAACTCTTACATAAACAAGGGGTATAATCTCTCAAATCTGCAGAGGTCGAATACGGAATCCTTTGCCGTTACTCTTTGTCCTGAATCTTCTAACCTGCCTATCTTTAAGAGTCAGGTCGGCCATAACCTGAAGAGACTAGTTTATTAGTGCTTCTCTTTGTTGTTTGTCCATCTTTTTATATGCTATTTATTTATCTTCTTTCCCACGGTGTTCTAACTAAAATTAGACAGCTCTTACCCACCTCTGTCTCTCTAGTAAGTAAAAAACAATAATAAAATAACCATTGCCATTCGTTCAGATGCGCTAAGGTATCGAAGTGTTTGAAAGTTACTTGACTTTTTAAAATCAACAAACGTGTTGTTAGGCAAACATTTAGTGATTTGAGTGACACCCTGTTATCTGATTTTAAATCTGTTTGCATAAAATAATTGCGCATAGAATAAAATTGCTAACCACATATCAATATTCATTATATTTGATTGATTGATTGCTCATTGTATAAGTTCTCTCTTCTTATTAGCCTTAGCTCTAAAAATCGCTTTCTAATTCATCTCTAGTTTAGTTCTTGCTCGATTGTTCTGGGTACAAATGTTCGTACTCTATGGATTGATTCATTATAAAGAAATTCGGATTATGATGTGACTATCAATCGCTGGCTTCTGAACCACAAAGGGCAACTCATTATCAGGGGGCAAGGTACAGTGTAATATTGTTTTTGACCAACCAGACCAACAGCGTGTGAATATATTTAAATACCGCTTCGTCAGCTTCCAGGCTTTAAAATTCGATATGTTGTGTATGTGTGGAAGCAAGTGGGAGAAAATATAGGGGTGAAGAGCTATCTTGTCACAAATTCAAGTTCAAGTGTCCTTCCGTGCAATAAATTCTTTTTGTGTCGCCATTTGCTGGGTTTAAACCCAGTACATTTGTACTTAAAGCCCAACTCATTATCTAAAAGGCTATTTAAAGCCCATCTTTAATTCTAGAAGCGATATGAATAGAAAATTCCTTATCTTAAATGCTATGAAACCTAATTCTATCCTTACACTTTATTGCTCCCCAAAACAAACTCTATTCTCCTCCTATGAAGCTTAATAACGGTTGAAGATTCATCTAATGTGTCTAAGAATCTAAACTTCTGAGAGCCGAATACAGCAAATAATAGCATTTTCTCCTATTTAATACATCCGAAAACTAGCCCTTCTATATTTATACTTCCTGGCCCCCCTCTCCACTTCACTCGGCTCTCATCCAATTAAAAACTTTCCATTCAATTTACTATCAAAAAGATGCAATTTCCTTCAAATAGCTCTAATTATTAGCCTGATCTTGAGCATGATTTGTTCTTTGCTCCCTCATATATTAATATAAATCATGATTTTCTTCTTAAGAAATTTGAAGAAATTGCACCATGACTTCAATACGGGTAGTGAACCTGGCACATCTGTTCCTAACTGTGTTCAGGGGCAGATCCTCGAACATCTCCAAGCCCTTGGGCATCAGCTCTGCCTTGGAGGAACAAGCAGACCCTTTGGTATCTCTCTTAATCAAACCACACACAGTAATTTATGGGATTGCAATAGAGAGATCTAGGAGGTCAGAATTTAGGGCTGGTAAAGTCGAGAAAAATCAATGATAAGCACTTTTGGTAGTTTTTAAAAGTATTTTCTTCCATAACAACCCTTTCTAGCCAAGAGTGTGACTACAAACTCCAGCAGCTCTACATAACAGCTTAAATTATGTCTAAGACCATAGTTTGAACGTCGCATGGATTATAGGAAAGATACTTGATGCTCTTGTTGTTGTGCAGCTCTTCTTAACAGAATTTCTTTTCACCTGAAATGAAACATATCGTTCATTGCTCAGGATGCTTCAGCTTATTCAGGAGCTTCTTTGACTTCGTCAATCAGTTAGCCTTAGATGTAATAATTTGTCTTTTGTGCCTATTCTCTGCCAGGTATTAAAGGAGCTTATTAAAGGCAAGCTTCATGGTGGTGAATTCAAGAGTAATCTCTCTCGCCAAATCCCGGATTCCCTTGCTCGTCTTTTTTCACCTTTTCTTACAGTTATTGGATGAATTCTAGAGGGCCAGAATTCCACATCTATTTAAACAACAACGTGGTAACGAAACCAGACCTCTGCCTTGCGAAATTCTTTCTGCCATTTAATTATTACTTCGAGCCGGTCAACATACCGGTCAGTGACCATATAGCTACAAACTTACCATAAGCCAAAATCCTATACAGAAGCCGTGTAGTAAATGGAAAGCCTACTACCAGGCTGACTGGACGAAATACAAGGAAGCATTAAGAAGATACGAACCAAGGCCTTATGCTGAGGCGACTGTAGAAGAGATCGATGAGGGACTCAGAGAAGTAAGGAGAGCACTGACTACAGCTGTAGATGTAGAGAGAGACACTCTTGGCGGTAACAACGCAAAGATCACAGTGCTAGAGGTCAAGAATACTATTTCGCAGTTTAAACAAAAGGCACCAGAAAGATCTACACCTTTACCTCTAATACACAAACACTAAGGACCTAAGCAAGGAAAGGTAAGCCAGAAAGAGGACTTCTCATCAGGACCTTATACACTGAGTTAAAAATTGCAATCAAGAAACTGATAGAGGTACCAAACGAATACTTTTCACTATGCCACAAACAAGAAGACATTGAACGGCTGGTGGCGAACGATGGGCTGAATGCTCTAATCAAAATCGGCGAAACACCAAAACTACTACCACAATTAGTGGCGAATCGCTCATTTGTGTTACGTAAAGTAGAACTTTATGTCGGCTCGAAAATAAAAGGGGAACTTGAAGAAGAATTAGAAAGGACAAAACAGTACCTCAAAACTTCAGAAATGATCAAATTTGGCCATCATATTCACGTTTCAAGGTAGCGTGTACCTCATCTAAGATGACCAACAAAACCACCAACAATGAAATACCGGCATTTAGAATGATAATACATAGCAAAACACCGAAATAGATAAATTCATCAATGTGCAGACCTGTTTCCAGCGTTTTACGATTGAAGATCACATGAAAAGGAACTGCTCCAAAAAGACATTTAGATCTGCTCAGAGTGCATAGAACTATGGCCATTAACTGTCCTAAAAGAAAGGCCACAATAAACAGGAAGGAAGAAATGGAAAAAGAAGAAACACATAAGAGGGCAAACCAAATATAGGCAAGGATAGCAAAAGCCACAGTTGAAGAAATAAAAGAAACCCAAGAGAAAAAATTAACATCAACGTGAATGAAGGAATTGGTCTCGACATACTCGCTTGCATAATGTTTACCCACGTGCATAACATAGCAAAACCAGGAACATTCGCCGAGACGCTGAACCATCTTTTAAAAAAGAACGGTATCAGGTAATGCGATTCCCCACAACCCTCTTTTGGCATTAATATACGGGGAAACAGCCGGGTAAAAGCTGCAGGTAAATGGTATGCTGGAGGTGTGGACTACACTGGCTGAGAGAGAAGCAGAAGAAGATACTGACGAATCAAATAAAGAAGTAAAAGAAACTAAGAAATCCGAAAAAGATTAAGACGCAAGGAACAAAACGAAGAACCTCAAATAAACTGAAAAGTCAAACCAAAAAAGAGCACACTTAAATAGATACACAATCAGGAACTGCATCAGAATCAGGAACAAAAAACGAAGAGGCCCTCGTAACGAAGCTAAAGACTTCAAATTAAACATCTTCGTACACGAAGCATACCCCTTTCCAAAAGAAGCAAAACTAGAGTGCCTTAAAAAGGAATAGCAAGAGGAACGTTTACGTGAAACTATGAACCGATCATGATGAAAAGGTAATAAAACAACTGATTGAAGAACACAGAATTAAAATTTACCCACATGATAGGAAAATAATAAAAAAGGGCACATTCGAAAGTATGGACAACACGATAAAAAATAAAGATCTCACATATTAACACCGACGGCTAGAAAAAAAAGCATACAATATGGAAATATTTTTAGGAAACTAGATCATGGAACAAAAAATGAAGAAACAATGAAAATCTTTAACTAACATATAATAAAAAAGCATCCTATTGGGGAAAGGTACGATGGTACGGCCATTGCAATAAAACGAAACCTTCGATACACACAAGAGTGTGAGTTGAACGAGGCCTATCTTGCCGTAACACTGGAAATGGAGTACTCTGCAATAACGCTAGCGTGGGCCTACCAACCGCCTCGACGCTCGTACATTCCGATTCACTCATTACTGGAACTATTCAATAAGAATAATTCCACAATGATACTGGGGGACCTGAATGCCAGAATACCCTAATCGGGCTACCGGATTAAAAACAACGCAGGAAAGAATCTAGAGCTCTTAATGGAGAGGAAGATTCTAAAAAGAGTAGGACCGGAATTCCCACCCTACATTACAACAGGAAGCGAAACCAAACCTGATTTAGTGCTGACAGACAATAGCTTTCCATACAATGTGTATATGGAACCTGTTCCAATACCTTGCAGCGACCATATTTCAATTCTAGTGAGCATCAACCAGAACCCAATACAGGTCCCAATAAAACCCCTAAAAGCCCACAGACTGGCAAATTAGGAAAGATATGCACAAATACTAGAATACTACAAACAACCAGACCTAGATGGAAAAAGCGACGAAGAATTGGAAAACCTAACCGAAACACTATTCGAGCAGATAAAGAAAATAGACGAAAAAGTATACCTAAGATCAGGTATAAAACTTTCCCGCATCTAAATATGTAAAGTAAAGCAAGATAAATAAAAGAGAAATACTCAGAAATTAGTCATTGTGGAACAAACAGACAAAAAAGCAAATAGCTAACGAGACTGAAAGGAGAAATGATCTTCCTAATTAAAGAACAACAGGAAGAAAAATGGAACAAGTTCATTAAAAAGATACAATACAACAAAGAACTAAACGAACCTTGGAAAATGCTAAAAATAATAGAAGTTCAGTCACCAAGAAAGCTGATAAAAATAAAAGACAGAGAGATTGGGTTCTTAGAAGCGAAGCAGCAATAGAGGAAAAATTCAGGGAACGTTGGAGCAAAAAATACACTATAGAAGAAAGGGATAATCAAGGATACGATAGAGAAAATGAAATTATGGTAAGCGAAAGTTTACAAATAAACAGAGAAAGACTAACACCGCAAAATAGAAAACCACCGCACATACCAACAAGCAGGACTCAGAATGACGATCACGTTGGACGAATTAAAAAGCGCTCTCAGATCCTTCTTACCCAAAAAAAACAACACGAAAGACGGCACTAATAAAGTGCATTTACGAATAAGCTCCCGAAAACATAATAAAAATGATCACAGATATCTTTAATGCATACGTGAATATAGAAGAAGCTTTCCTGAAGTTACAAACCAATATCATTACTGAACTTTGGGGGAAAGACCTTTGAAACAATACTAAACAAAAGACTGAGCGAACCTAGAAGAAGCGGAAAAAATGAACAAACATCAATAGGGGTTCAGAAAATAAGGAGACTCGATAATGGCTCTCGCAATAATTCCCCAAAAAATCGCGCAAACCAAATCTGAGAGAGGGTATGTGGACTTGGTACTCCGTGATGTCGAGAAGGCCTTCCACAAGGTTTGGGTTGAAGGACTAAAACATACACTCCTACAACTCGATCTCGACATCCGGATAGATAGAATCCTGGCTGATTTTATAACTAACATAACAGGAAGGCTTGCATCAGCATAGAGGACTTCGATGGGCTTGTAGTCCAGCTAGAGACAGGGATCACCCAGGGGGGATGTCTGTGTCGTACCCTATACCAAATTTATACAGCCGATCTTCCACTACCAATAACACTCGGTTGTATGAACATACAATATGTGCATGATATCAGTCAGGTGATCTTCACAAGAGCAACAACTCCAGATGGTAAGCTGCAACAACAGAACGAAAGATAAAAAACATCAACGAATTCGAAAAGATGTGAAAATTTAAAAATAATTTAAATAAACTGGTGTGTATTAACATACCCACTAATACTAACACATACATTAGCGAAATCAAATAAGAAAAAGCTGCAAAGAGTGCAAAACAAGGCAGCATATATTATAACTAATAGAAAGAGAAAAGAAAGAAAACTAATTAGTAAAATACTAGACTCAGCTGACCTAGCCCCAATTAACAATTTTCTCGAAAAACGCGCAAGAAATATATGGAATGAAATCTTAGACCAACCTATACATCATAAAAACAGAAACAGTAAAAAATACAATAAAGGAAAATAACAAATAAACCAGGTAATAAAAAATTAAAACAAAGGCAGGAATGCCTGAAGGAATTAAACGACAGAAGATAAAAAAAAGACAAGGAATTAGAAGCAACGTTACCTATTCAGGTATCCCAAATGAAACCAAGAATAAACGGATAAAAAATAATGAATTGAAATAACTGTAAATAACTACGTCCAAATAAATAGAAGTATAAGTAAAGTAGATATGCCATACTCACACTCACAATCCTCCCCATCCCCCAAACCTCTCACGCTATCCATCTATCACCCCTTCTTCTCTCACTTATTAATAAACAAGTCCGAAAATCTATGTTTGGTTTTAATTTTATTAGAACCCTACACACTAATTTGTTCTGAGAATTTTGAGGAGTACCCAAGATCCAGGATCTAAAAATATCAGGGAACTGATCACAGCTATCGTGAAGGCATGGATTAACATCACTCTAGAGTTCTTCCGTCCAAGGGAAATCAATGAAACGTCAAGTACTGCATTTCTCGGTTTAGAAAGAGACTGATCCATAACCCGTTACTATCTGATGACTATTGCCACTTTAGTGTATACAGTAAACGATTTTGACATAAATTTATTTCCTAAAATTAAAAAGTATGTTGATGACTTTAAACTAGCTACTATGGCAAAATATTTAAGTTACTGCTATAACTTGCAAAAAGTCTTGGATAGAGTATAATTATGACCGGGATAATTAGAAGTAAAATTTTAAAAAACAGTCAACAGTTGAAATAAATTCACTCAATAGTTAGAAACGGTGATTAAATTTCTAGAATTGATAGATAGACACTTTCCATTTAAATCGATATATATTGCTTCCCTATTATAAAGTGCTTTTACGACTCATTTAAAATATGTGGTGCAATTGTGATCTTCAAACATGCAAAAGGACAATGTAACACTAAACTGTGTCTATGGTCGAACAACAAAATTAATTCCCGAAGTTAGGAATAGATGGTAATAAGAAATACTCAGCTACTTCAATTTATTTTCATTAAGAGATCTGCAGCCATCTTTTGCAGTCTGTTAAATAGTAAACCGATTTACTAATATAAATTATCAATAAATATTTGAAGTATATTTTCCTTTGGCAACTAGTAACAACGATTCCAAGCTAGTAAATTATTTTATTTTCTAAAAAAAACAGTCTTGAAATGGATCGAATAGGGATGTCGCGAAAAGCACTACCGTGTATATGTATGTGAGTAAGAGTAGAATCGATAAATATTCCTTTAAAATATCACTGTGCAGAAATAAGAATCTGGAAATGAATTTTTTAGCCATTTTTTCTCTTACATTTAGCAGTCCTTCCCCTCAGAATTCCATTCCCGACCCCATTTTTTTTAACTAGTATCCTAGCCTCGAGTAATGTAGCATCCAAAATGATTAGAATAAATATATTCCTATCACATCATCTTCTATAACTTTTGTCAGAGAAAATCCATATATATATATATATATATATATATTTATATATATATATATATATATAAATATATATATATATATATATATATATATATATATATATATATATATATATATATATATATATATATATATATGTATCGAGGCCAAGGAAATAAGAAAGAAAGACAGCTGGGTTTAGCTTTGCCCCTCCGATGTTCTCTGGTAACATAGGTGAACGGGCGAAAGGGTAAATGTTACGAGACAGATTCCTGACCTCAACTCAAAAGGCAGGCCCTTTAAGGGTGTACTTATAAACAATCCATTTAAAAGTGCAAACTGCCGATCTCGTATCACACTCTCTCAGAGCTACAAGAAGCCGAGCGCGGGAGACCAACATGAGGTTTCACCTTGCGTGTCCCCCCTCCACCTTCATATTACCATTGGGAGTAATTTGGGTATATAACAGGTTGATCCGAGGAAACGAGGCTTTTTGGTTCGTTCTAAGGGAAGAGAAGGAAAATTCACTGGTTAAGAGATTTTTCGAGTTCGAGAAGAAAACAGAAATATCACCGGTAGAAAGTTTTGTGCCAGTTAAGGAGAACTTGCAGTCCTTGTACAAAACCAGATTGTACCAAGGAAGCTCGGCACCGTTCGAGCCCCAAGATTATTGAGTATCAAGCTACCCAGTTTTAGGACTCCAGATCTTACTAAATCTGAGTTGAACATAAGAACATAAGAACATAAGAAAAGAAAAGGAGACTGCAAAAGACCATTCATGGCCTACACTTCGCAGCTCAGGTAAGATAAACCCCAACTAGATAGATAAAATTGAAGACAACGATTTCATCTCGCCTGAAAGAAAATGAGGTCAAGGTCGCCTACCCCCTACCGCCTAAAAGCAGAAGAACTAAGCTTTCGCTTGAGCACCCCTCCACCCAGATCCTTCGTGACATCACCCGTTAGATCGACAGGCAGGTCGATGAACACCATCTGTTGAGCAAACAACCAACTACTCGAGCTACGCCTCTCCGGAACAAAATCTCCGAGGAATGTCTAACTGGTCGCGAGTATTTAATCTCCATTACCTTATGTGAGTAAAGAATAATCCTGTTGTTTATGCCCTCGTGTATAATAATTAGTTTATTGGATGTCTAGTCAAGGACAAAGATATTAACTTAAAATTGTTCCCTCCGTAAAATTTTATTTCAAATCGAGCTTCGAGAGCTCGCCCAGCAATCCCATTTTCTTTTTTTTTAAGTGTATTAGATCTGTATTTTTTTATGTTATTAAGTGAGAGGGTTTATGTTCATTAGAGTCTATTTTTTAGTACAAGCACTGTTTTAATTATCCTCGAACAAGTTAAAGTGGCAATAATTGATAAAGTCAAGAAAGAAACTCCTTTTATTCATTCACTAGAATAAAAATATACTTTAGCACTCTTAATGAACGATCCTCAAGTGATCACCAAGGCACCAACCTACGCCTTGAGTTAAAGTTTATTTGGTTTATTAAAAATTAATAAAACAAATATATATATATATATATATATATATATATATATATATATATATATATATATATATATATATATATATATATATATATATATATATAAGCTCGGCTAACCTACGACAGTCCCGGTAAATCATCAAATCATATATTTCGATTTTCCTAATTTCCCTTTATTCTCTCTTGCTCAATAGCCATTATGAAATGCAGTGTTATAGTGTCTAGCTGCGAGCAAATTTAATCTTTTACAACTAAGTGTCAATCTACTTGTATTTAGCTCTAGTATCTGCGTAGCTGTATGAATGCAGGATTAACTTCTTTTCCTTCGTTTGAAGCAGATATTTTCACCGAGGATCAAACTTCTTCGTCAGGACATCAGTCCTATGTCAACATTTTTATAATTCTATCCGCAAATCAAGGTTCACAGACTCTTACTTCCTTTAACAGAATAAATTCTGCGTAGGGCGACTGATGCTAGACTTTTTTTACACCCACTCCTCTATTGATGTGGATTAGCCTTTTTTCCTGTATGAATGACGGCTCGCCCATATATTGAAACCCTTCAACCGACACGCTTCTTAATCTTAATCTATCTTGCGTCTGCATCTTTTAGATCAAATTATATATTTGTAAGACAAATTTCCAGAGTAACAGTACGCTAGTGGAAATGAAGAGAATAATAGGAATGCCACCATTACGTGTTTGGGGTCATTCTAATGTGGTACTCTGCAAACAGATTTTTCTCTTTCTGTTAACAGCAAAATGTTATATAGGCAGAATCGAAGATCAACATCTAAAAGTATAGAAAAATCAGCGTTTTGTGAATAAATCACAAATCACAGATGATAGCTACATTAATGATTCCTATAGTTTTCCTGGATGAAACAATTAAAAGATTTAATTTATTTTCTCTACGGCAGATCCTTAATAGAAATCTGGATTTATTCTGACATTTGAGGAGATTATAATTTTGTTCATAACTCACAAACTAATTGTGATTTTAAGATAATGCGATGGAGTGGGGAATTAGATGATATAACTTAATTTCTGTCTGAGGTAGATACAGAAAATAGTATGCACGTATAAGAGAATTTATATTTATTTTGGAGATGGCAAAAAATTTAACCGTATTATAGTTATTTGGAAAGACACTAATGAGTGTCACTGATGAACACAATATAAGTTTTTGACTGGGCTTCGTCTAAGAACTATTTCTTGGTTATGGTTGCTTTTATGAAAAGGGCGTTATTCCCTCAAATTCTCTGAGAATAGCACTAGCGAGAATTTGAGTGACATGGCTCTAGACAACCCTCTCAAAACAGTGGTCAGTATTTATTGTCATTTCACATTTATGATTTCATTTATTTCTCTATCCTACTCGTTGCCACTTGGTTTACATGAGCTGTTTGCTGCCCAGTATATACAAACTATTTTTTGGTCTTTATAAAATTTTAAGGGCCTTTTTCAAACTTTGTTGGTTACAAACTGGCTGGAAAAGATATTTGGAGATTTTAAAGAATGTGCAAAGGATGATCCGATATAGAGCACTGTAGAGGAATCGACCCTCTCCCTTCTCTCCCAGTTGAGACACGGGACTCGAACGCAAAAACATCCGGGCCAGGTAACTTGCGTCAATCTCGTAACCACAACCACTTGCCACTCGTCCCTATGAAACACAGAACGGTTTTAACTGCATGATCTCCCCTACGATGAATATTCAATTTCACGTCGATTACGCAATTCGAGACGCGTTTCTCTTAAGCTCAATGGCCAGCTGGACCAGAGGTAAGACTTGCTGAGAAAAACCGTTGGAGTAAGAACCCTCCTGCGGCCGTCCACAATCCACCCCTCATACCCCTACCCCAGTGGGGTGATGAAGTATAAATACCAAACACTTGGGAAAAAACGAGGTAGAATCCGTTAGTCATCGAGGCTACGAAGTCCCCGGCAAGAGAGGCCGGGCAACCAAGAGAAGGGACCAAGAAGCAGCTCATCCTCGAGCTAGTCCCTGGTTATCAAACCTAACTTTAAGTTAATTTGTTCAAGTTTAACTTACTCTCGTCAGAGAGACTCCTCCTATCCTGGTGCATCCTAAAGCCCAGGAAGAGTCCTTGCCCTTGAAGAAGACCCCCCTCGGCCCGTTACCTGGTGGTCACACCAAACTCTAAGTTAACTTGGTTTAGGAACCAAGTTTAACTGATTCTCTTCAGAGAAACCCAGCCCCCACTATCCTAGTGTGGCACAAAGCGCCGTGATGGTCCTCGACTTTGAGGACTTCCGAAGCGAAGAAGAAAAAGCTCCTCCTCGAGCTCGTTACCCGGTGTTCACCCTGAACCCTAAGTTAACTTGGTTTAAGTACCAAGTTCAACTTACTCTCGTCACAGGGACCCCGCCTATCCTGGTGCATCCTAAAGCACCGTGATAGTTCTCGCACTTGAAGAAGACCCCCCCTTCCAACTGCCACACTCGCCCAAAGTCCCTTATGACTGCCAAGTCATCCCGTCCACCGCCAACAATCTGGCGAGGCACGCTTCAACAAGCCCACCAGATTCCCCAGGTGTATGAGCTTATTGAGTTCAAGGTCAGACTCAAACCCGCCGCCAGAGCAATCAAGGAATTTAAACTCCAGTAGAGACAATTAGCCTATTGCTTTTATATAGAAGTTAGTAGCGAGTTAACTAACATTATAAGGTCAAGTTAAAAAGCCTTACTTAAAAACATATTAATGTCATTATTGTGTATTTAAATTCGTAGTATTTCTGTGGTTCATGTTTGTATTTGTAGTTAATTATTAAATTTAAAATATATGCTTATTTTGCCATAATTCCTGGGCGTTTCCCTAAATCTTTACGTGTTTCAGACCGGCTCTTCATTAAAACAACAAAAAATAGCATTCTTCGACAAAAGTATTATTCGACAAGCACCATTTTCTCTAGCCGCATTGCGGTAGATATGGTGTCCTGCTACTACAGGTACAAGTTGTAGTAAGAGATATTGCTACCACTGAAATGTGTTGCAATATTTTGTTTATTTAACAAATTTAATTCTTAAGTGTAAAAATCATTACCTTAGAAAGTATCGGCGAACAAAAAAGAAATAGATTTACTTCTCTCAGTTAAACCAAACAATAGCAAATAAAAGTACATAATGACTGTAACTAATTATTCTTTGTATTATTCTCTATATCGTTTCGTCAGACATCCAGAGTCTGAAAAGCCTCTTTTAATGACCCAAGGAATAGATTATAATCATAAAAAACTTTAATTTGTAAATTAAAAAAATATGCAGAAGATTTAAAATTTATAAAATTAATGTTAATTTTCTTGAAAAAAATTATTAATTTTTTCAAAGGCAAAAGTCAACACTAGTGGATTAAAAGCTTATACCTACAGATTATATGTAGAGCTTTTTTGGAGGGTAAACAAATTGACGCGCAGGACAAGCATGATTATTTGGTTATCTTATGTGTTCTAATCAAATCGTAGATTGTAGCATTACTATCAGGTAAGCGTTTTCAAATAAACCTGATTGGAATATTTTTGCTCATTTCTATTTTAAGTGAAATGAAAAGATTAAAAAATGTACGTCTGGGAGAGAGAATAAAATGGTACACTTGTATATATAAATCCAGATTTCTAATTACCAATTTGGATGATAATCGTTTTAACTATGACCAAATAGTAGCATTCATAACACGTCGAGCAAGAAGCTTGATTATTGATCCATTTTCGCCAAAATTTGAAGTAAAACCCCAAAACCGACCCCATAAAGAATGATAATATGTTTTTGTTCAGCTTAAAGCCAAAAGTATCACTTGTATTATGATACTCGGCTTTGATTGATGTAAGTGAAATTAACTAAAATAAATACTACGAGAAATAAAATAGGCATTACGTTTAGTATCGTTACTCGTCAAACTATATAACTCTAAATATAATTAGAAATAAGAGTGAGGGTTTAAAATCTGAAATAAAATAATAAGACAAAAATAAGTGAACATTTAAAATCTAATCTTGAATCGTAAGGGAGTGGGTTGTTTTGTTCATCGAATCATATGAATTAGTATAATATTGAGAGATTTTAGCAAATTTATGTCGTTTTTAATAAGAAAGCAAAATAATTTTTACTATACAAAATATATAATTATTTAACTAACTATTTTTCATTATTACTGACATGTCTTCCATCATTGAAATAAGTAACTGATACCTTTATTGAGAAAATCAAACGCTTTGGATGAAATATATGATTTGATATTTGTTCTTCTTCCCTCAGAGGAGAATACACTTTGTCATTTTAGTGATGATGAAATAAATTAAATAATTAATAATCAGATGGTGCAAGTTTCAATGAAAATGAAGAGTCAGGAGGAATGCCCCTCCCCTAACTCAATAACATTTAATGGATCAAACGCAGTATGTGTGCATTGTCAAAAGGAATAGACCAGTGAAGGACACTTTTGTTCAAGAGCTTCATTAAAACGTTGAATATATACGAGGGGCGGTCAATAAGTTATGCGATTCGGATATAAAGAAACGAGATATGAGGAAAAGTGTTTTATTATTTTTCAATATAACTACCCTCGACTTCAATGCACTTGCGCCAATTGTCCCTAAGGCTTCGAATTCCCGACAACCAAAAATCTTCCGACTGCTGTTCAATCCAATCCTGGAAGGTAAGCTGGATATCTTCATCCTCCCCAAACCAGCGTCCAAGCAGTGCATGCTTCTGCTGGCGAAATAAAATTAGTTGCTACGGGCCAGATCTGGACTGTAGTGAGGATGGTTGAGCTCCTCGAATCCGCACTCGCGCAGGGCAGCTTGTGCAATTCTGGCCTTGTGGACTTTGACGACATTAAAGTTGATCATGCGGAGAGAGGTTTCTAGGGACCCGACGGGTAGAGACCTTGGTCATGGCTAAATAGTCGTGGATGATGTTGATAACACTTGCATGTGATATTCCAAGTTCTCGCTCCATTTCTTCGACCTTCACCCGTCGATTTTCGAGGATCATCATCTGGTCACGGGCCACATTGTCCTCAGTGGTCACGACTGATAGGCGTCCTGGACGGCAGTCATCTTCAAGGGACTCACGACCATGACAAAACTCCCTATTCCAGCGAGCAATGGTCGCATAGGAAGGGGTGGTGTCGGTGTACACTACAGCCATGCGTACGTGGATCTTGCCTTCCTTGATCAAAAATTTGATCACTGTGCGGTGCTCAACCTTCTCCATTGTTGAAAAATTTGTGACTGACGATCTGCGATCAGCCACTGCTTCTTAAATAGACGAGGCAGGAGCGTGCAGCTGCAGGTCCTGACTTGTCATAACTTGTCGTAACACTCCCTACAAGCAGCCATCCCCCTTCCTCTGTTTGGCCCTACCGATTCGCAAAACCTATTGACTGCCCCTCGTATATATGTTTTTCTGCATTAAATATTTGGTTATTATTAAGGATCACAAAAATATCTTTAATAATTTAAGTTGTTCTCCTGATATTTATATTAATATTTTGCCTCTCTTGAAATATTTTCTCTCAAAATCATTGGGTGAAAATTTGGACATACCTTATATGCTACAAAAATTAAAATATAGAGATTTGTTGATTATATCGTAAAAACAACAGAAAGCATTACTCTTAAAAGGCATCTCGCTGTTAACATTACATTCAAATTTCAGGGAAAGTTTGAATTTTGGTACCGAATTCTTAACATGAATATGACTTTTATAATCTTGAATTTTTTAGGAAAGGGAAAATTATATTTTACCTTGCATGTAACAAGGGCCTTTATGATTTTACTCAAAATTCGTCCCAAATAGTTAAAACATTTATTTTCTACAGAGTTTTAAAAGAATATAATTATTTTTTGCAGCAAATTATATAGGTAGTTTTAATTGTTAATATGTATTTAACTATGTCAACATCTCAGTATTTTTTGTTCCCATTTAAATAAATTCATATTTTGAGCAGTTATTTCACTGAACCGAATTTAACTGTTTTGGTAGAAATAACTGCTGGCGTCCATTAATGTTCCTATAAATAATCAAAGTTATTTTCTCATTGTATTTCCGAGATCAATAATTATGTTTTGATACTTTTCAGTAATTTTAAGACCTTAAAGAAAAAATTGTTCGATTCTAAATCTCATCTCATCTTTGAGATATTCAAATCCGAGAAGTTTTATTTGTTTAAACTCTTGCTTTTCATTGAACCTCTAATGTTCCCCTCTTCTCTAATGTGTAGATTTGCCATATTCTATATGGTAAATTTCACCAAGAGCCCAGATTCTAGAAATCATTTAATCAGTTTAAACCTCCATTTAATAAAAATGAGTAGGTTACAGCACCTATTAATATTGCGTAGAAAAGATATTGAAATCAGAGTTAAAGCTTACTTTCATTGAAACATGAGGATCTTTGTTAGGTAACTGTCGATGAATAGGTCACCTCCCTAGAGAATACATCTTTGTATACAGAACTATATCTATTGGTTGGGAGGAGAGAGATAAAAGATACGATAATATGTATATATACAGTAATGTATACATATATCCTATAATATACGTAGGCGTCCTTCGCTAAGTACAAGTACGTTGAATTCGTAAGAATAATCCGTTGATTACGAGGTATAAGAGTGCGATTTACTAGATGAGCCGATAGCGTTTAATGAGTTTGCCAAGTTGCATTTCAAAGATATATTTAAAAAGTTTAAACCAAAAATATAATATTAATAAGTCATTGGTTAACATGTATGCATACGAGAAATATAGATAATGTAAATAAGGACAATCCTGACAAGAATATAGATTAATTAACAATCGGGTAGGGTTAATTACTCGTTAATCAGCTTTTAAATGAGATACTATTAATCAGTTATACGGAGGGAATATTTATATTTCGGAAAGTGGATCGATTAACGGAAGATACAACCAAGGGTCATTTTACCTTAATGGGGTCAGCTCGAAGAAGGGAAATCCTTTAGCGAGTACGCGCGGGGAAATGGAGACGGACAATGGACGTGATTGTAGTCCGAATATCCTGAGGGTGACGAAGAAGAATGGGGTGGGGGAGAAGAGTTCACGATCCTCCTTGAAGACGGACGATGGCACCTATGTTCCAGTGAAGTGTAACCTCCAAAAATCAAGACTCTGAGCCGGCTCGGAAGTGAAGTCTCACACGGGAAACTTAAGATCCTTGGTGGGGGGGCGGGGGTCCAGATGAGATGAGAGGAATCCCGACCAATCCTTCGGGGACGAAACGATACAAGGCGTGCTATGAACCAAGTAGGCCTTCACAAAAGAGATGGATCTGCCTGGTGAAATCCAGTCTCGATGGTATAGGCTAATACCAGGGACTTGGGGAAACAGACACACGATCCGAACCAAAGGCGACGGGTTCTCAAACCCAATCTGCCTATATTCGAGAACCCAGGGTATTTATATGGCGGCCATTTTTTTTTCTCCTCGTTGGCAGACTCAGACGACTGGCTGACCACTTCCGGCGGCCAGATGGATGAGCGTTTATGGCCTGACCCAAGTTTTAATGGCCTTTACGATGTGGACGGGAAACTTTCGGATAGAAGTTTCCTGACTACGGAGATTAGCGCTTCCTTGGCGAGGTAAAAGCTTTTAACACGCCCAACTTAATTAACTCCACCTGTGAGGCGGCAGACGGATATTCAAATTATTTCTTTTTTTTTCCCTTTGGATTCAGAGATTACTCCACGTGGAGTTATAATTAGGAGATAGGGAGAGGGAAGGAAATCAAGAAACAAATTAAGCTGGTATTCTTCTTGGCGTCCTTTTCTTTTACAGTAACTTTACCAGCTAAATCGGGCGTATGTTGGCACGCAAGGGTACACGAATAGAATCGCAGCATTATTAAAGAAACATAAGGTAAAATTGTTCCGAACTAAAGAATAATTTGCAGACTAGAGCTCTATAACCAGAATGTGGCGCCCTCATGAGCAATGTATGCTGTAATACAGCTTAGCATCTTCAATTTGGTCAGTATCACGATGAATGGACTCTGTCCTCCATTGCGAGTGTATAGAGGTTTTCGATTCTGATTTTGCATCATAAAAGCGTTCGACCGAATATAATCTCATTTTAAATTAAAGTTTAATTGTCTCATTATGGGCGATAATAATCGACTTTAATTATATCCAAGGAACATTAAAAAGAAAATCTAATCAAATTTACAATTGTTTAAATTGTTCCTTTCCCGAACACTGTTATTTGGTTACTTTGCTTTTATTTTTCGTTAAAAAATGATGTTTTTTAATTGTGTTGCACTTACAACATACTACAACTTATTCTCACCATGTGTATCGACTTTCAAGGGTAAATCTTCATAAAATTTCTGATCTTCTAAATACAAATTTTCTTATATGAACAGAATAGGGCTGAGGAGGGGGGGTCCTAAATATGTTATGCTAATGGCTCAGTAAGGGATCTTTGTCAACAATATTATGTCTTGATCTGGCAACCTCACGTTACAATAGCCTATTTAATGCCACTAAGAGGAGATACAAAAGATAACTCGCGTTTTCATCGCCTGGCTACTTGCTGTCATCCTTGCTCCACCCCAAGTGACAGTTTTACCGTTAGCATCCAATTTCTTCATTTAGGCAAGCTGCAGCTATTCGATTTTGGTAATCAAGAAGAATTCATACTTGACATGGTTAATAATAAATACTATATTACATAATAGGTGTGCGTTTGTATAACTAAACACTCCATTATGATGATATGAACTGAAACAGAATAATAATTTGTGACACATTTTGAATATAATGCGAAATTCCGATGAGTGCCAAAGTCCTTTGAAATTTTACCTGATTCTTTTGAATAATCATGAAAACTTAAATTATCTTGTTTCGGCTTAACAAACTGAGAACTATTAAACATGCACAGGTGATTTAAGAATTTACCTAAGTTAACTTTGGTCTTTTCTAGATAGCTGGTTTCGCAGCAAGAGGGGTCCAGCTTAGAGAGAGATGTCCGTATTTCTTTTTCTGACCCTCCCAATTCCTTTTGTTGACTGCTCTCTCTGTGTAATTTTAGAATATTAAGTGAAATTAAGTAAGAAAAAGATATCTACAAAATGTGATAGGGAATCAAACGAGATGCTGATAATTTGAGATAAAATTCAATGCAATTAACAATATTCACACTGCAATAAAACTAAAAACTGAGTAGATTCAACCACCCGCAACCCCAAACATTTTCTTTTTAGTTTTTCTCGGCCAAAATGATCTACCTCAAAGTATTCGAAAGACAAATTAAAATAAGATTAAATTGATATCCACGGAATAATTGGTTTATTCACTATCTTTTGCACCCCTTTAATCACTAAAGAAGGCTTTCTTTTGAATACATGAATTTTAACTACTGTCATTTTCTCATATAAATGTAGTGTATCTTGCATTTATGAATAGGACGAATATCAGGCTAGTGACAACAAATGCACATTAATTCCGATAACATCGACATCAGTTATCCCCTTACGATTCATTAGTATTTCATCAGATCCAATTAAAAAGAAAGGTAGTGTCTACCAATGTCACATAATGGCACAAATTAGTGAAGAAATTACTCCTTCCTTCTGCAATTCCTAGAATTCAATGAGTGATTTTCGTGGTGAATTGCTAGGCATAAATTACGCCAACAATTCCCAAATTTATCTTAAGTTCTAATTTATTCGATTTATAAGTGTCTAGTTGAGACTTTCACTGAAACTAACACAAATGTTTCTTCCTTCCTTCCTGACCAGTTATTTAAATCTAAACATTGTTGGAAGTGTTGATAGGAAGTTCTCACGTCCTCATCTAATGGAAGACCATGTAAGCTTGTTGATCCTTTGGCTTAAATGGCAAAATTCACTCTCATAAGATTGAGTGTTGTTAACTCAATATATTATTCAATAACTTGACAATTTCAGCGTATTATTCAATAACTTGAGACTTTCACAAGGTATGTGCAGTGAGAATCTCTAAAATAAATTATCTCATTAGTATTCTTAGGGAAACTAAATCAATAATCTTTTCAAATTTATTTATTATAATAAATTCGCGGGAAACTATTATTAAATAAGGGGTTTGAATAGAAATGAAAAAAGTTTGAATACTAAGTAGATTTCTGGGTCGCATTTAAATAGAAATCAAATTGAAAAATAAAAATTGCATTCTTTATTACACCACTTTTTCAGAAGTGTCGTCAGTGTGACAATAGATCTTCATAATCTATAAGATTAATTTTATTCAATGCAAAATCATTAAATCTTGTTTAATAAAGTTAAATTAGTGTTAAATCAGGATGTGGGAGATTTCATAAAATATGCCACCATTAAAAAAAGAATTAATTGATTTCTTAGTGAATTAATACTTGAATAATGTGAAATGAGTTTAAAGATATAAAACATTTCTAAGTTTGTCTGTGAAAATTTTGTCAGGGTTTTAAAAATACATCTCAATTCGTTTGTGTCATAAAGTTTTAATGGCTTAAGAGCCCTCCGTCCAAGTTAGCTTTCTTCAACTTTAAAAAAAGATGGCCCCAACCTAGAAACCACTAAGTGACTTTAATGCAACGTCATCCATTTCCTACTTAGTCAATCCATTCTCTCTCAAACACTCATTCACATAATTAACACAATTTTTACACGGACTTGCAATGCTCTCACACCATATTACACTCTCTCGTATATATATATTCTCTTGAGAAGTCTAATTACTTAATCATATAACCTTAGAATATCACCCTCAACCTAATTTACATTCTTATTAAAACCATAAACATTACCTACACCGTTATTCCTAACTTGATCTAACTTTCGCACAGCAAGTACGCCTCGCCCGTTGTCCTTTTGCATTGCTCTTACTCAAGATCTTTCCCTCATCTTTAATTTCATATTCCCCCTCCCATACACCACAGTATGCAAAAGAATACTCTTTCTGCAAATCGCACATTCTTTAGTGAGTTATTTGAAACACAGCCTTTTCTACAATTTATAACTTTGTACTCAAAATCTGCATCATCTTTACCACTACTATTTCAAATACATCCAAGATACTTAAAAGCTCGCCCTTTTTCACGGGGTGAATCCTTTAACTCGGATATTAAACTTCACTTTTTTCTCACTCCCAAATACTTTTTTCTCAATTTCCTTTTTATACCCCGCTTTTCACACCTTCGTAACAAATCTTTATATCACTATTTTCAAATTTTTTCTAACTCTCAGGCAACAATCAGGATATAACGAAATAGATAGAACAGATTACTCACTATTTTCATCAATCTTTCACCCATTAACCCCCTCTCCTTACATATTTCTCTTACTACTATCTCCATTAACATTTGAAACATCGATTGATCAAAATTACACGACCATAAATAACAACCCCTAATTGTCTCAACTCACTCATCCCGGCTATATTTAACCATAACGTAACCCGCAATGTTAATCAAAATTATCTTCACACCATTCAATAGTTTACCACTCAATTTATACCTTATTTGCACTTGTTCTTTTACGGGGCTGTTGGATTGGTCTCTGCTGTACTTAGCGTGGATAAGGAGCGTCTTCCTGAAGTGTCCGATGCAGTGTAAAATTGGCTATTCATTTACATACTAACCTCATTTTTAACACTTGCCATAATGTTTATATATCTACAAGATAAAAAGCTTTCTCAAAATCCGTCAACCCACTACACACTTCACAACTTTCTTCCTTTTTGTTAAGTAGCAAGAAGATATATGGCTAGGTGTTTCCTTCTGGACCAAAGGTACGTAGTTTCCTCTTCATGCCTCAATACATTCAGAACGAGAAGTGGGTATACAGTATATCTTCTCCTCTTTTTATCCTACTGTACCCTCACGAGTATATCAATAGTACTCACTAGTCAAACTTGCTGGATGATACAACCTCATTCTATTGCGCTTTGAAGGTGAGAAAAAACCTACAGGAGAAATCTCTCTCAATAAAATACTCAGCACAAACTCCACCCGGTATAAAACAACTACATCATCTTTTACCAATACCTTAGTTATCCTTCTTATAAGCTGAATCAGAATTTCTCCGCACACTTTTCTCACAACGATCTAGGCACGTATCCCTCTGTATTTATTGCATTCACCTTCCTCCCCTTTATCCAAAAACAACGGCACTATTACTGCATTCTTCCATGTTCTCTTCCATTCACAAGTTCCTTAAAACACAGCTACGAGGGCAATTCCATAATATAATCAGCACTATATTATAGCATCTCACTGACTTTATCATCTACTCAAGATGCCTTCCCATGTTTTTTAGGCCGTTCTCAGCACTAAAAACCCGTTGCATGTTTATCTCTTCTATGTCTACTCAGATATGGTACCCATTTTCCAAATTATGTAGGTATACATTCCAAATTACGCTATAAAACTAATTTAAGTATTCTCGCATCTACTTCTGACCTTATTATTATTATTATTATTATTATTATTATTATTCTCCTGTTTTTTCACCCTTCTCCCTTTCTTCCATTATAAGGAATACTCTACCATTCTTGTCCTGGTTCATACACCTTTTTTTTTCACAATTCATCGCATTTATCCCTTCCTTCCATAATAACTTCTTGTTCCTATCAGGATCCTCATTCATCTTCTGTACAAATGCTTCATTAGCTGATTTCCTACTCTGTGTAAAAACTAGTATCACTTTCCTATGCAAATCCTTCTATGCATTCAACTGCATCTCCTTGACATCTCCATCCGCACTCAAGGATTTTCAATTATGTCTCCTTTTATCTTTGCACTACAAGCTTCATATCAGCATTAAAATTTTAATTATTTTTTTTCCTCCCTCCACTTCTCGCATAGACACATATAGCAATCGTACTACCTAATATCAATAACTTAAATTGTTTAACATTTGGTTTTTCTCCATTCGAGCTCAAATTTTCCTTCTTCCACACTAAAGCATTTTAAAATACTCTCCACTTTATTTCTGAGTAAATGAGCTTTAACTTATGGTTTCCCTTTCCTTTTCCCCCTTCCTCACATCTAACCCAAGCAGCCTTCCATTTAACCTTTCACGGAACGATAATAGAACTAGATCAAATAGTAACTTCAGGATATACTTTCTTACTATACACGGATGGATTATACTCTTAAGTTCTATCTTCTTTGCTCAAATCATGAAAATTCCTATGTATCCTTAAGCAGGAATGGCAGAATAATGAATCTAAAACACATGTTCATTTCAACACGTAAATCTCCCACTCTCTCTCCACTTTACTTCATTTCCTAGGTAGCAAACCCATCCAAAATCCCCCCTTCCCTCATACTGTTATCGATTTGTCTATTCATATCTCACAGAACTATCAACAAAAACACTCCCCTAATCGCATCTACCGGTAACTCGTCCCATGTCATTCCAGAACCTCTCATTCTCAGCATCCCTTCATTCATTAAAGCCACCTAATGTTACCCCCTCATAAATTTCGCATATACTAACATAATACTTTAGCTCATACATTCATACACAACCATGCATTGCATAATGTTATTCCAGTGCCAGTACTATACCCTCTAGTGCTGCTACCCTTGGCTAAAATTGATCGCACTCCATCACAGACAAACGCTACTTCCTTTTAATGTTTGTATCACATAGGGTAAGCATCTGCCATTTCCTTGTTTTAAAGATATTAACTACCATTCTCCTCATCCTCAGACCACATAAACACCTCACATTCCCCTCATCCCCAGACCACATATATGTACACCTCACATTCCCTACACCAACACAAATTCGCGGATTACCCGGCTTAACTTGACGGGCTCCTTGACAGCACCACTTATTATCCTCACTTCGTGTCGCACTTATGGGTTAAAGCCTTCAAACCTGTCGTTCATCAGACTAGGCGGCCTCTTTCCAGATTTATTCTTTATTTAAGATACGCACTGCATATTAAAGCAGGAGTTTGATTTGCCATCTTGAACAAATTCATGACTTCTAATTGGCATCAAACCTTTCGGTTCTTAGAAGGACTTTAATTGTTATCCTTCTTCTCTATTATAATGAAACATATCAAAGACTGGAAACCTGTTGTGAACAAATTATCTTTACGTAATTTTGCTGCCCTTATCTCTCGATTACAACTAGTTCATACCCGTTTCCAATTTTGAGTAAGTTATTCAGCCTAAGGTTTGTATATAAGAAAGCTGAGTAAATACATGTTTCAATATTATATAGGTAACTTAAAAAGAAATGACCAATGAATTCTTGAATTAAGGGGGCAAACGTTTGTAAATACAAATGTAAATAATACTAGTTCTAATGGTTAAGAGGAAGCAGGTACTTACGCCGAATTTCAAAAGCCTGAGAGAAGCTGAAGTCGACGAAAAGGATAATGCGGAGATACCACTGCAAAACGCTCGTGTTTGTTTGTTTTAAGACCCATCTCCTAACCATATTCACCTTGGGTACCACAAAGCCGCGGAAAACAATACTAGAGAGGGCAAGAGCAACCATTACTACTTCTTTAACATCCATATAAAAAGTGCAGTAAGATTGGCCACGTTTTTTCTCTAGATCATTCCAATAATTCGTTTCCATCGTTTGGTCACATTTAATATCGATGCAAAGTGACTTGCAATGTTCACACTTCTTCGCTGAGGCCATGATTCCGTCAACTCTGTTCACTAAATTACAAAAAGTTTCCAATAATTCGATTGCGTCTTTAAACTTTTATATTGATAGCGTCTTAAAGTCGTGAATATCTTTCTCGTAAACTTTTCATTAGGTTTAAAATCCTTCAAGCGATTGTGCTTTAATTTCAAGAAATTTCTTAGAGCTTTTGCATATATATAGGGAGAGGAAAATATTCATGTAGGAAGAGTTAAATGACAATAAGTGAAATTTTACCGCATCACTGTTGCTTTTTATTATTTTTTACCACCAAAACCTATAAGTCTTTATAAGCAATGAGGAAATGAGAGAATAAAAAGTCACAATGAAAAAAATTGGCCTTTTCTACTTGTTTCACTTTCTCCCCAAAAAGATTATACTTAGGTAGATAGGTATTAGATACATCCTAACTTGTGAAGGAGAGCGTAAGTTTGTGTAATAAAGAAGCTCCTTAAGCTAGATACTGATGGCTGCTGCCTCTTTAATCGTAATTATCCTCACTAATGATTTTACAATAAGACAGAGAAACAATTCATCTCTCTTTTCCGTCGTCGGAAATTGCAATTTTTCACTAATTCTGTTCAAAAAAAAATATGTTCCCATCAATTTCGAAAGAAACAAATTGAAATTCCAATTTTATGATTATTCTAAGAAAGGAATGCTATTATCTAATTATTCAACTTGTAATGAGTTGAAGACCTCGAAAAAAAATATTTCTCTTAGAAGTGATTATATTTTCTGATTCAAATCATTTTCAGTTGTCTGATTGTAGGCACAGCGACACCTCAGTTTTAATGATTATAGATTTCATTTACTCATCCTTTAATTTAAGTTAATAATGATAGCGTATTTTATTTACTAAAGTTCTGCTAGAACAATAAGTGAAGCAGTGAGGCGTGCGAATGAGCATCACTCTCATTTTTTACATTAGCTGCTACAAAAGGTTTTCCTGGAAAGGATCTTCTATGCCTTTTTTCTATTTGCTTCCTTCTTCTTTAGCTTGCCTTGCAATTTGGTCATCAAATTTCCTACAAAGAGAAAAGGATCAGAATTAATATTGCTGAAGTGGAAAAGGCAATAAAATATGCAATAAAGAATGAGTTAAGTTTGGGTCAGTAATAATTGGTGGTAAAATTCTAGGAAATAGGCTATTGTCTTCTAGATTTTATAAAGAATTACTATGAGAAAACTTTGGGTAAAATATTGGAAGCATGAAGTAATATCATCATGCTGAACAAAAAAACGGTTATTTGGTATTCTTAAGAAGCTATTACAACTTCTGGTAAAAACAGCATGAGAAGAAGCCTCAAATATAAACCAACATTTCAGATAACAAAGTTGAATGACATACACTTTTGAGGATATTTCCAACAACTTTATTTCGAATGCAGATCATTGACTCTTAATATTTTTCGGTAATTTCATAATGAAATACATTACACCCTTAACCAAAAATATAAGGCATCCTATAGAAACATTTAGAAAATGTAATTAGATATTTGAGATAAATAAATTCAGTATATACAGAGTGCGTCGATATGTTGACGTCATTTGTAGGCATGTACATAAAACCGAATATATATCAGAGAAAATGTATATTTAAATGAAAATCCGTACAAACAATCATGAGAATTCTTATAACACGCCTATTTAATGAATCGACTATTAGCCTTAATGGCTGATTCAGTTCGAGTTCTGAATAGTTGACATGGCCGAATCAAGTGATCTTTTACAATTTCTGATATATATTTGTTATAGTGGACTTGAGAGATTGAATGGTGTTTTAGTGGTGCTGATTAAACTCTCTATCGACGAAGTCTCTTACCTAGTAGTCCAGTGGATTAAGGTCGAGTTAGCTAGGAGTCCATGTGTCCTGGAGAACAGGGCATGTGAATTGGGACTCATCCAAGCGTGGGTTGTTCTAGCCTTATGAGATGGTGCAGTCTTACTGGAATAGGTAAGGTATTCCGTTTCAGTATTGTTTCTATCCAAGGGCGTACAACCTTTACCCGGATCGCTGTTTAGCTATCAACATTGAAAAAAGTGAGGTAGCATGATATCTCCCTCATTCCTAACGAATTCCAGAACCATCACAGTCGCTAGAAACTTGCTAGGAATTACAGTTGTATCCTCACTTCTCAAGTGGAATAAACTTCTGTCAATTCTTGTGCTTACCTTTTGCTACTGGTGTTTCTATGATACCAAAGCATTCCAGCCTCTTGTTGTTTTAACACGAAGAACAAGCACTCTGCACGGGTCAAACGATTATCTTTCATTTTAACTCATATGGACTGACCTCTCTACATCGCATACGACGTGTAAAAGATACCTCCATATATAACTCGTCTGATGGTGCATTCTGTAACTTTGAAGGTCTTTACAAGGGCTCTGATCTATTTTCCTGTATTTTCTTGATTTTCCATGTACTTTATGCAAAAATCTTGCGATTTGATGGTAGTAGAACCTTTTGCAACTGTTTTGCTGCCAATGTTAAATCATTATCAGCAGGTTCCATATCTTTCAGAAAGCGAATTCCAGTGTCAAGAAAAAACGGATCCGATGTGCATTTTGTTATGAAGTTGAATGTGCTGAATTCGAATTTGATGACAGAAATTTCCCAATATGTAAGATTTTCTTGAAAATTGCAGATTAAATAATTATGCAATTGATACCAATTTCCACGATACCATAGATATATTTCGCTTCGAAAGTCAAATTAAATGTGTCAAGTGTAATTAATTCATGGATATATAATGCAACAGCATGTTTTTTTAGGTTTATGTAATGTATTAACCTACATTTTAGTATTTACTTCTTCGTTTGTAAGACGTCTCAGGTGTGTCACGCGTCAGGTTCCAGCATAAATAAGCCAGCAGAGAAATGCTGCATTTTCCCTTATACCTTTTACCCATTGACCCAATAATTTGATGGAACCTCTCTTAATGTTCATCACTCACATCTCCTGCATTTGCTGGGAAGAAGGAAATATGTAAATGAACAAAGTATATCTTCAGTGACCTATTGTATTCGAGATATTGGAGCACTTGATTAGGCTATCCACTCTACGCTCTCGCTGAGCTCCTTGGTGCTCTTCCAGAAGTCCTTTGCATACATCTTAAAATGCATGCCAGGCCACTAGCACAGTTTCATTCATTATCGCCTCGAATTCATATCAGCTATAAGATGACGGATCTGAAGGCTTACAAATATGCCTTCCTTAATCTTGGCACCACCTTTTTTAGGAAATATCGCTTTGAGGTACTGGAAACATGGCTAGTTATGTTGCAGTACTTTGGTAAATTGCTTAATTAGGCCTAGTTTTATATCCAGTGGTGGCAAAATGATTTTCTCCTCCTTAACTATTGGCTCATAAATTATATTATGGCTTCCAGGCGTTAGAGTTTCCCGAGGTGACCATTCCGAGCGTAAATAATCTTATGATCTAGAACTACTGTCCAACTTGTAAAGGATGCACATAAACTTGGTGTATCCAGTTTGTAGCCCATTAACTAGGGCTACTACTTTCAAATCCAAACAGATTCGCCACTCATGCTCCTTGTACCTTATGCAGTCTAGAATAAAAGCAAGGTCCTCTTATGTTTATCTTAAAATAACAGTGCGCAACTGGTACTGAAGGCATGGTGTTCCTAATGTACAACATAACCGCTTTTGTTCTGTAAATGGATGCATTTATGAATAACCTCCACTCATTTGTTTCATAGGTCAGCTAAAGCGCATTGAATAGGCCTCTAATATCATCAAAATAATTCAAGTTGTTTTCACAAGTAAAGAATTGCTATAGATCTGCAGAAGGCTTCCTAAATAATATATAATTTGAGCATATTCATCGACAGGTTTCATTGTTCAGACGTGAGGCCGGGAGTTCACTTTCTTGTTAGTAAGTGTTAGCTCACGAGATCATAAACTAGATCATTCAGTTCAGGCTGAGGGATGAGGTGTGGTTTCTCGTCCGATTCAAAATGTGCCACATATGGTGTATCCTGAGATTCAGAATCGTCGAAGTTGCTCGTGTCATCACTTGGTATTTCAGAGGACGGCTGTGGTACAGGAACAGAACTTGAATGTCGAACTGGGTGAATAGCAGACTGAAGCTATGGATACAAGATAGATTTCTTTCCTTTACTTTTCTTTTGCGAACTGCAGTGAAATTAAATAAATTCAGACTAAAAATGGATCACTTGCAAAAATAGTGGAAGTACAAAATAGTATGCATTTTTATCGTTTTAATTGATACATCTCTTGAAGATATATTAAAGTGTTGGACAGAAAACACATTGAATATCCACCTTTAATATCTGTTAAGCAGAAGTAGCAATCCGTTTAATGGTTCCTTTCTGCCTTTCACCCAGGCAGAAAGGGAACTTGTACACCAAACATAACATATGTGAGGTTCCCAGCGTTTGTCCTGGTCATCTATTTTACATCTAAATTACAGCTCATAAAGTTTCTTCACATATTATTCAGCTGTCTCTTGTATTGTCTCAATGTAACATATCCACCTATATAACAGAAACTGCCTGGGAATTTTTGCGTTGCGTTAATTAAAGAAGAAATACTCTAGTAAGTAAAAAGTAATATAAATAGTAACAGCAAACAAATATTAAATAAAAAGTAAAAATAAGAAGCATTTATAGTAAGTTACATTATAACCAAGCGTTACGTAAGAGTTACCAGGGATTTGGACCCATATAACTAAATAAATATTGAGTATACTTTCATAAATCATAGGTTTAATTGAAAAATAGGAATACCAGATTAAAATTATATCAAAATCCGTTTATTTCTTTTATTGGGTTGAGGAATAAGTACTAGCGGTTTTACCAAATTTATTCATTACCATTAACAATTCTAGAAAAACTTCATTTATAATTGAAAACAATATGCAATTTAATCAATAATGTATTCTCCGTTGTTATTTACGATTTCTTCCCAACGTTCAACTAGTTTTTCGATGCGTCTGCAATAAAAATCTCTGGAGTTTGACACGAGGAATTCGTCTAACAAGGTTGTTAATTCCACATCAGTATTGAACGAAACGCCGTGCAAATTGTTGGAAAGCGATTGGAACAGATGGAAATTCGATGGAGCCAAGTCTGGCGAATTTGGGGGATTCGTCAGAAGTTCTCATTTTAGCGTTTGGATGGCGTCTTTTTTTATATTGGCAATGTGAGGACGAGCATTGTAGTGTTTCAAAAGGACTCCATAACGTTGATGAGGTCACTTTTCACGAATAGCTTCAGCGAGTCGATACATTTTTCTAACGTAGAGTTCTGCATTGACAATCTCGTTGTCCGCAGGGAGCTCATAAAGACTGATTCCTTCACAATCCCACCACATACACAGCATAGTTTTTCGTGGATGAAGTCCTTGCTTTAATCACGGAAGTGGCTTTTTATTGGGGCTAAGCCATTGTTTTCGTCGCCAGTGATGATGCGGTGAAGAAATCTGTCCTTATATCCACGAGCAGCTTAGTGATGAGGCAAGCAAACCTGCGGCAATCATGGAGCGTTGAAGTTTGTTGCTTTCGCTCAAAGTGTGCGAAACCCATGCAGCGAGTTTTTTTAACTTTCCCCATCGAATGAAGGTGATTCACTAGTTTTCTGATCATACGCCAATTGTACAGTCGATTCTCTAGTCTATTGACGAGGATTTTCATGAAGAAGGTCGTGCAATCGATCTTCATACAACTTAATGGGGCGACCAGAACGTTCTTTGTCATTAAGATTGAAATGACCGTTTTTGAAACGTGAAAACCACCATTGGGCTGTCCTTTCTGATAAAGTATTTTCTCCATACACAGCACGAATATCGTGACAAGCTTTGACTGCCCTTGCATTGTTCCCGTCTCGATTGAAAATGAATAACAACAAATGTCGAAAATGCGCCTTTCTTTCAACTTGACATTCCATTTTGAGTGCACAGAACAAAAATTAAATTAACACAACTTTTAAATAAACCGCAATGACTTATTACTCAACTTCAAGACGTAGCCTAAGCCAAAGCCTAATAGTCTACGCTGTTAAGAGACGTAGCCTAACCTTGGCAAATTTTGCTCTCATTATTTATTATTGTTTCTTAATATGTGCACAAATCACATCAACAAAACTTAAATCAACACAACATTAAAAAAAACCGCAAGAACTTATTCCTTAACCTAATAAAAAAAGTCAGTTTCAGCCCAATACCGACAGAACCATCAGTGTATTTAACGTAAGATGGTAATTTATGATAAACTCGAGGGTCTCTGAAAGAGACAGATTTTATTATTCGCATTTACGCTAAAAATAAGCCTAGAAAATGTTTTACTTATTCCCGTTTTTTCCATCGTTGTACAGTTTATATCGATATATCATTTTGGTGAGCTTTTATGTCAACGATTAATTACTGTGTGCCTCTTTATTTGCTTCGTCACTTCAATATCACACATTATTAATCTGAAAAGTAAAGGAAAAATAATATCAGTTATAATATATTTAAAGCTATTCATTGATGTGTAAAAATAGACACACCCTATATATTATATAGCTATTCATTTTAAAACTTATTTGGCACCCCCCTTTACTTTAATTACAGGCATTAATTCTTCATGGCGTGGAGTTTTCCAAATTTTTACAAAGGGCTGACACTATCTTTCTCCAATTAGCTCGTAATTTTTAAAGAATTATGTTAAATTTTTACTTGGATTTATATGAGGTGTCTACTCCATAGTGAGGATTCCAATTTGTACAACCAAATTTTTGGTGTGTTTTTTTATATAGCATGGGGCATTCTCAACCTTCCCCTGGAATCAATCACCATACATCCTCTCCGCGACTCTCGTCTCCTTCCAGTCATTTGTACTCCCCCGCAGTTTGGTGTCCCAGGTTTCATCTTATTTATTGTCATTTATTTACTTTTGCTAATATAATTTTCTTTGTATAAATTAAAGTTATTTTTCTACAATCAGCTTCCCTAAACCCAAACCTCTAAGAATGGATTATTTAGGACAACCGCACTTGATTTTAATTATTTAACCCTCGCTCTGGGATCTATATCCCAATATTTGGCGTGGTCCCTTCTCACTTCATCGCAGAGTGAATCCTCGGCTAGCATCGACGATCGACTCGACGACAGTAGTACCTTTGTACCTTACCTCCTAATAAAACACACATCCATTTCTTTCGTCAATAACATCTCCATCACTCCACTGCTCTTCCTCAACATTTTAAGTCTTTACGTCTTGATAAAGGTTAGAAAATAAAGTGTTTAGTGAGACTAGACTGGACAGTAGGTGTTGAGGGAAAGTAGGGAAAAGGAATGAGAACACACCTTCACACCACCTATCTCTCTACTGTCCTGTGTATATTCAAGCCTTTTGAAAAGTCTTCGCACCCTCTGCCCATTTAAGGGCTGCCAGTGACTTTGGTCCGTATCGTTGTTGTTTTCATGCATTTCATTGTTTGTTTTTGCATTTTTTTATGCCCCGGTTGCCCTTGCTGGCAGGCTACCCTCCCCATTTATGCCAGCTTGGGACCAGCTCTGGATTGAACTAATATTTGCTCAACACAGCCACTGGGTTGAGCAAGTATTCAACACTAATCATTTGATCGGCAGGAGATTTGTCCTTACTCTACTATGTAAAGTTCTTCGTTGAAACCTGGTTTCGCATATATATATATATATATATATATATATATATATATATATATATATATATAAGAACTGAGGGTAATTCCTTTGGAAAAAGTTCTGTACAACACTGGGTAACATACAAAAATAGTAGAATTCTATTTTGAATACAGTCAATCAATGACATCAGATTAATACGGAGATGCCGCAATTGGAGTCGATGATGGCATGACTTTTTGCACCTTATCTTTATTTTATGGTCAATTACATGGAACATATAGACGACTCAGTCCTAAATCAGAAAATATTACACAAAGGAGTGTGATGAGAAGCCAGCAACATCAAGATCGTGGTATTTGCTTAGCTATCACAAGAGCCGGATTTAACAATTCTTCGGATTTATTTGAAGGATAAGTTTAATTTAAACAGATCAAGACTCTCCTGGCTATATTTAATAATATGGGACAAAAAATACACAGCAAAATAGTGTTAAATTTGTAATCGATTAGGCAATGAAAAATGACGGTACTTTGCATATTCTGATACTCTAAACTCTAATATGACATCTAGAACTTAGAAAAGTATACAAAATATTTAAACCCCTTTGTGACTTTTCTATCGCTGTTTATATATGTTGGGTGGTCAAGCCGTTCTTGTAAGTCTTGTGAAAGTGAACAATTTTCTTCCATGAGAGAGAAACATATTTAAAATACTCAATCACATTTTAATTCCCAACGCCGGCTAATATTCTAATTTAGAAGCAATCTGGAGGAGCGATTGTGGGTAAAGTAGCTTCAACGGAGCGAGGTAAAATGTTGCAATATAAGAATTGTAAGTAAACAGGAAAATTTGTCTATACTATATTTAATTCTGTGCGAGCACACTTCGAGTAAAGAAATACAAAATCAATACTCTACAACGCTTATGGGTTAGTTAGCAACATAAATGGAGTGGCCTGCCTGGCACGGGGCAGTGGGTTTTATATGTGTAGCTGCGCATGTCCTGGAATGATTATTGGTAGTATCGGTGCACGCCTTCTTGTCTAAGGATGGTCAAAATATATTTAGTCTGATAACTGTGGTAAACATGGTTTCTGAATATTTGAAAATTTAGATCCATATTTATGTTTATCGTACATGCGAGAACTTGAATTATAAGCATCCGTGTCTCTGTTTTACGAAAGACAGTAGTTTTCCTCTAGAGGCGTTTACAAGGGGTTGTCGTTCAGGGCTGAAGGTATAATCGAATTTTTCCACTCCCAGAGTGATTTGTTATATATGTATAACCTTCAAGGGAATGATGTTGATTCAAACCTGCGAAATAAAGAGCTCTTCGATACTACTCGCATTGAGCTACTCAATAGACTACCGTCCTCATCATCTAATAAGGATGTTCCGAGATAACCTGGAATAGTTGGTTTAGACGTGTATCTAAAAGCACCCTTTTGGGAGTTGTAAACTGTATTCTATTGGCTAGAGCAATTGCGGGAGAAGCAAGGATCGCTTAATAGTGCATAATGGAATAATTATATAATCATTTCCTTCACTGGTATAGTTTTATTGAAAACCTTTTTAAATTTAATGTTTTTTCTTAACATAATAAGTATATGTTTATTTAAAATAAGCTTTCAATTCGATCATAATTTTGTTGAGAGTCTTTGCACAAAGTGTTTTCAAGCTATTTTGTAGCAGAAAATGATCCGACAAGAAACACAAATATGATGAAAGAGCCAATATAAGTGAGTGTAATATTATTGGTGCAATGATAGTGACATACATTATTTTAAATATTAATCAGTAATATAAAATATTTTAAATAAGGAATGAGGATAATAATATATCAGTGTTGAATAGCTTTAAAAGAATAAATATCGCCATAGAGGTCTTTAACACTGGACTGGCCACTGCGTTATGTTTTGAATGTCATCTGTGCATAACGGCCCCACTGAATTCAAACGCGCCGCTGGCCACAGTAAAAGCCAGTTTGAGTTCATCAGTTAGTGCAGTCACAAGTCATGCGCATCTGTCTCAGTAAGCTATGGTAAGTTTACATTATTTTGTATATTTGTACCCAATACTGCATCTTTTTTGACCTAATGTTAAAGAAGTTTTAAGAGGTCTGTGCCTTGTTCCTTGTGTTTTTCTGGCCAAATTGTTTTGATACATTTAAGGACGAGACTTTTGTATTTACTCTCCACCACAACAACGTCTATGTGTGTGTGAGTGTGTGGCTTTAGTAAACTACTTTTGTTGCTAATAGTAATAGTAGTAGCTAGTACATAGTAGTATTAATATCGATAATATCACCATTTTACGCTATTGTAGTAAGAATTGAGTATTAAGAATATTTTATATATTTTATAACTCTTCATTCATGATAATAATTTTATTATTATTATAATTATTTTCAGTATTATTATTATTGTTTCTATGAATTATGATAAGGATTATGATACCTTTTTTGTTATTTTACTACCCTTATGTTCACGCAAATATGATTAACTCAGCATGGTTAAGTGTGCTGCCGTCAATTGCCGATCTGGGTACAGACCCACGAAAGCAGAAAAGGAGGCTATTGCAGTGGGGGGCAAAACACCCTGTAGGCACTCTGTATTTGCCTTCATCAAGGCTGACAGCCAAGAGATCCGTAAGAATTGGATCTCTGCGATAAAACGCAGCGATACTAGCTGGAACCCAGACCGAATAATTGGCCTAATTTCAGTCAGTTCATTGAGGAGGAAACATTGATAAGAGCAGGAAGCTCGTTTTGGCGGTCTGGTTTCATATTGAGAGCAGTGGCCTCCGAGATTGAGGAAGCCAGGCAGCAGCGACACTTTGACGATGCCAAAATCACCCAGAAGCTGGTGGATTGAGCTATTCATGCCGAGCATGATGACCTAGGTGAAGAGACGGAACAAGCAATTGCCCACCTAGCTAGTTACCTGGCACACAAGATCCTGCATACTCAGAGGTGCTGGTCTTATTAATACATCCTCATGAACAGTAAGATCTCAGACAAACTTACCCGTGTCCCTGAGCAAGTGGACAATGACATAGAGGTATCTTAATGGCGCAAACTCAAATCATTCACAGACTTGCTGTCGCGCGGTAGTCTAGTATGCCCCTCTCACAAGACTGTTTGTCTCACCAGGAATGTATACCACATATACAGACAAACGAGTAAAGAATACTGTACTCCCTGTTTTAGTGTAAGGACTCTAAGGAGGCCTCTAGGAGATCGTTGTCGCAATGGGGGAAGAGGATGACCAGCTGGCTAATTGAGCTCTGCCAGAGGTAACACCTTCTTGAAAATATTGTACCTAAAAATAGCAGTTATTCTGTTCAGTGTCTTCACATCTAACTACAACAAAGAAAGAAACAGTGAAGTGCATTCTAAACGCAAAATTGATCCAGATGCAGCTCGCAACAAGAGCACTGACAAGAAACCAAAACTGAATGGCTTCAAGAAATAGATACACTTTGTGGAACGAAAACATTGCTGTTGGAAAATTTCAGTATTAATCTTCATTTTGGAAATTTAAAATTACAGAAGTGCCACGAATATTCAATACGTGGGTACGGAGAGAAGACAGTAATTTGTTACTCGTGACTAGAACTTTGACAAAATGACACGGGTTATTTTTGGAAGACAGAATGATTTTTATTGTTCATTTTACTGATATTTAGTGTTTATTCATGATCTGAGAATTTATGGAAACCAATGAAAAGTTAAAACCTAAGAATATATATAATTTTTTATTTAGTAGCAATGTAGCAAAGATTGATAAATTAGATACAGTTAACCTTTTTTCTTATTTCACCAATTACCACCAATAAATTTCGTCAATACATTGTCATGACTCATTATCTATATTTAAAACCGAAAAAACATATGGTAAAAAATTATTACCCTTGGTTTTCGAGGAACATCGAATAATGTTGAAAATGGTCTTGGGGCCTATATGCAATTGGCCAATATTCTGAGCTCAGTGCAGGTTTTAAGAGGTCTGTGATATCGCTAATATAATAAAAACAGCGAAGTAATTGTATTATAAAATAACAATATTATGTTTTATTAAAGAGCTTGGTTAAGTGAGAGGGGTTTTTTTATAAACGTGTAAATAAAATATAGGAATAACGTTGCTAGAGAGATTATGGGAGACCATGCTAAATACCAACAGATCGATTACTAAAGAATCCTGAGATGTCGATTGAAAAAAATTGGAGAGTAAGATTTTTTCGCGGAAGAAAAACGGATTGCGTCACGTGTTTGGGAAGGAAGACAATGAATCACTGATTTACAGAGATAAGAATCTGAATTGCTTCTTTAACCCTTTTTTTTGTGATCCAATTGTTTATGAGCAAAGAGTAATTTGGTTACAATTGGATTGATGGCTGGGTGGTAAAAATGTATATATTTCCATGTTTTTTATTTAAAGTCATCTTTTAGTAAAATTTTGATGCTAAGTATATCTGAGGCAGTGATAACCTAGGCAGATTTAGAAAGACTAAATGAGTTGAGTAGTGTGAATTTCGAGACCAAAGCAAAAGATGAGATCTACGTATAAGGAGCATAGATTTTGGGACAGATTTTTGAAGAGTATTTCTAAATGTATGTGGAACTTTAATTTATCATCAATAAGAGCACCATAGAATTTAGTATAATACCTTTGGTTAACGGGTTGTTTGGCAATAAATATAGTGGGTTTGATGGCAGAAAGATTAAAGAGGAATAACGTATTCTTGGTTTTACCAATGTAATAGTTAATCTGTTTGCACTAACTAGAATGGTGAGGTAAGTTTTGAGTGGAGGAATTAATATAGAAGAGGTTATTGTGCGTTATGGATGCAGAGGTATTATCAACAAAGTGTATGAAATATAATTAATTAAAATAACAGGACATGACATTAATGTAGATAAAAAAGATATGGGGCCAAGGAAAGAACCCTGAGAAACTCCTATTGATAGAACTAATGAGGTTGCGAGGACACCATTAAAAGCTGCTGATTGTTGATGGTTTGTCAGGTAGGATACAAACCAGATAAAATGAAATAATTTACTTTAATATAAAATATATTTTGCTAAAAAAATTCATTACAGGCTCAGGCGTGCTAATGTTTAGATGTAAGACATTAATGAGGATATAAGATTCTATTCTCTGAAAGACAAAGAATGAGATGTTTTGAATATTAATACAATGAAGGATTTCTCTTACTTAAGATTGTATTAACATTTTTCGTAGAACATTGCATTTGTTTTGTAAGTTTGATAGACCGTATCCTGATTTAACGAATTTTCCGAGGCCCTTAAATCTATTACATACCCATCTCATTGTCATTTTTTATCTTAGATAGTAGAAAAAAATATTCCTAACCGGTATAAGCACCTCTTCACCCTCTTCTCCCGAATGGCAAAGAGGTAGGGAAAGGTGTCAGCGGTCACCTCGTCATCTAACTCTACTCCCCCAAAGGGTGCAAATGGACCCAGATGGAAAATTTCGGATGGATAAAATGGAACAACTCTATTTTGTTGACTTACTGAATTTATCTTTATTCCGTTCCACGCCCCTCTCTATTACTTAGTACCACTCAGTGCTTTAAACTCTTTTATTCCATTTCTTACTTTCAACATCATTCAAATAGCGAGAAATCCGATTTAGCTCGGTTAAATTTGTCACTTTCTCGTGCATTCATTTTTTTCATTGTGGTATTCATGCCGTTATATGTTTTAAGCTTTATGTTCTCATGTAGATTGTTATTTATTAAGTTTATGTTGTACAATACCGAGCTAGATAGGAGAACGATTCCTATATAAGAATATTTGTAAAAAATATGATAATTAAATGGAATTTACATAGTACATAAAGACATGCTTTTAATTTATTTTATGAAGCTTTCAAGAACTTATACGAAATAAACTAACAAAATAAAATATTCACACGTGCAAAATAAGAGAACTATCATTCACAGAATGCTTAGCAAACAAATATACTAGAAACAAAGCAAGATTTTACAAAGATGAATCCTAAAAAAACTTAAAATGAGGTGTGTAAGCCTTTGTTTTCTATTACTTCGGCGGAACGACAACCATAGGAACTCACCAGCTTCTTGCAAAATTCTGGTGTTAGTTCATTCCATTCTTGTTCAATGTTTAGCCGTAAATCCGTCACATTTCAACCCTGATGCTACAAAACTTTGTTACTAAAGGATCTTTTAGAGGTTCTCAATATGGTTCAGTTCCGGTCTTCAGCAGCCTCACCAATAATTCGATATCTTTTTGTTTGAAATAGTATTTTAGTCGCTTTGTGGTATGTCTTGGCACGTTGTCCTGCATAAATACTGCCCACTGGTTCAAAGATGCTCTACGAGGTTAAGTTTCACATTCACATTTTCCGTTCCAATTATCTGCCCTAGCGGACCAACTCATTTAAAACATCCCCTATACAATGACACTGCCTCCTCAATGCTTAAAAGACTTTTTAACCTATTTATATTCAATTCTGTCACGAGCAAGGCGTTTAACAAAGAGTCTACCATCAGATCCATCTAAATTATAAGTAGTTTTTTCGCTAAAATGAAGGATTGGTTTGGGTGCTGAAGGGATCCTTCATTGAGTAGTGCCTAAATCTTCTCGGACGATGGTTATTCATAGTCAACCGACTTTTGCCGGAGATTTATAGGCTTTGTTTTTATTGTTTAACCTTAGACCGTGTGAAACCACACTCTTGCACCGTCCTACCTCTCTTGAACTCGCAGAAAGAGTCATTCCCGAATTCTTCAAGAGAACTTTGCTCTGACTGAGCTCAGGTGTCACTTTCACGTGTGGCAGCATCTCTGCAGAGTGAGTATTATAACAATGGCGGTTGTACATTTTTACCAACTAAGCAAAATGTTGCTAGATGATATTAAGAAACTTCGAGAATCTTCCTGAGAAACGTAATTTTTATTTTACGGGTGTAAATATTTTATTTTTACTTTATTTGTTATAATTTGTTGAATATACTATTGTATCATATGAAATCTTCATAAAATATCTTAAATACATGCCTTTATGTATTATTTATGTAGGTACTTATAATATTTTTTAAAATGTTCTAATAAAGGAAAATCGTTATCTTATTTGTTTTTTTTTATTTATGATTTTAATTTACCACTTTTAACTTAAATTATTCTATATTTAAGGTTGGTATTTCACTTTTCCTTCACGCGTAACTTTACTCTACTATCGTTGTATCACTGTACCTTTGTTTTCTGTTTGTTTTTCACTTTCTATTTCACTCTGAGTTTTCATATTTTAGTTTTCTCTCGTTACATTTATCATTCTTCTCAATTAGCAGGTGTTTAATCTTGGTTAATTTGCTTCATTTCGGGTTGATTTTCTTGGGTATCTTTTCGGTATTCGTCTTTGGGTATCTTTGTCGGATTTTATTGAATTTAGGGAACATAATTCTTTGGCCTTATTTCATATTTGGTGAATGACTTCAATTTAAGTAAACAAGGTGTATTTTCAACCCACAGTTGATTTCTTCGGCTGGACAATTAAGTGCCAAAGGAGTTTTCTGCTCTAATGGATATGTATGTGCCTTTGCAAAGATTTAAGGTTCTGCTTCTATTTTTTTCCACAATTCCCGCTTTTTTCTAGATGTTGATATTAAGTGGTTCTAATCCTGTCTCTTGATGCAGCCTTGCCTGACTTCTTTGCTCTCTTCTCCACGTATTGGCAATTAATTAGAGTTCTATTGTGAATCCGTTGCAGCTCCACTATTTTAGTCTTTGATTTGCTGTTGATTAAGATGAGAGAGTATAAAAGCAGCTCTTTTACAAGTACTATATAGATTTTCTTTTTTTTCTATACTTAAATTTATAAGCTGTATAGAAATTTAACATTCATGTTGCATTGTTTTTTTCTTTTATTTATATGTTTTTATAGCCTGATGATATTACTTTTAATCAGTAGACTTTACATTCGGCATTTTTACAAATCTATGACAACAAGGCGTTAAATAGTATCGCTCTTAATATGTATATGATATTGATTGAAAAGCGGGGTGAATAAGTGACCCGGGCCGGATAAGATCTCGCATAACGTAAGAAAGGAACCCAAAAGTGAACTAGCCTAACCACTATCGTTTTTATTTAATTATTTATTACATACCGGAACAATACCGGATGAGTGAAACATCGCTTACGAAACTCCAATATTTTGAAAAGGCAGAAATTTATTACCTAGTAAGTATCACCAAATTATTCTTACCTTTGTGATTTGCAAAATGATAGAAACGCTCATACAACCTACTTAAAAAGAGCCAACAAGGCTTTTTCAATAGACGCTGTTGCCTAAAGAATCTATTATACTTATATAAAGATAGTTTATCAAGCCTTTCAAAAAGTCTCCGATAAAGTTGTCTACAAACGTTTGATAACAAACTTAAAAGCGCACGGAGCTCAAGACTATATAGTAAGTTAGACAATATCTAAATTTGTTGACGAGATTAAAATTGCTAAAACGGTATTCACTAACGCACAGATATACTAAATGCAAAACAATCTCGCCAAATTTGATAAATTGGGCGAAACGTGGCAAATGGCTTTTAACAAGGATAAATGTAAAGGATTTCATATCGGATACTGAAACGGCAAAGCAAATTATTCCTTAAATAGTAATCAAGTTGTAAGCGTAGTCAGAAAAATAGACTTAGTGGTAACAATATCGACCGAACTAAAATCTAGTCAGCAATGTTCTAAAGTCATTAAAGGAGCAAACAAATTAATTGGATTCATTGTTAGAGCATTCAAGTATATTTCCAAAGATAAAACCATATTCTCTATAATTCCTTGGTCCGTCCCTTTATGGAATACTACGTTCAAGCCTAATACAAGTAGGCTAGAACGAGTCCAACGTAAGCTTAGTAATATCATACCAAGTTTAAAGAATAAAACCAACGGAGAGCGACTTAGAGAACTAAATATATTTTGGTTGATCCACGTAAATTAAAAAGAGACTCATTCCCCGTGTTTAAAATTATCAAAGGCATAGCCACTATGGATTGCATTAAATATTGCACGATCGGCTAATCAAATTACACGATATGAAACGGTTGCAGAATGATAGGTAATTATTTTAGCTCACCCTAATCAATGAATTACTTTTTTAACCGTTTTTTTCCCTTATTGAATGGGCCTCCTCATAACACAATGAACTGCATCACCGTATATAATTTTAAAAGACGATTAATGTAGTTAAATACTTTGAATCTAACTTCCGATCAACAGAGTCTTTAGGTAAGAGGTTCACCAAATTTTACTTACTTTCCATCTTTCCTCTATACTATTACCTTCCCACTAATCTTTATCCCAAGTCACCTAGTATGAACTGCAAGTTCTGTTATGACCTGTATATCAAAGAAAATATATGACTCTATGTATATATGATATCTGTATTTCTGATCTTCTACTTCGCCCTCTGCTACCTTGATTTTGAAGATAAGAACTCTCTTAAATTTACAACTATTAGTTCCTATCTCCCTGTCCGTTTCAAAATGGTTGATGTTATTGAATTCTAATGTTGTAGCATTAGATTGAAAACGTTCGTTCCTGTATAGTTTGGCAACGGGCTGGTTTATCTCTTCTGCAAAAAGTATGTTTAAACTATAAAGCATTAATAGGGATAGCAGCTCCGTTGTATAAATTGAAACAGCCTGCGGCTGATGCAGCCCCCTAGTTGGAATCCAGCTTCTCGTTCGAATTATTCTGTTATATAATCCTTAATTACAACAAATATCTTATATTGCATTCCTCTGACCTAGAACTTGTCATAGAATACTATTAGATCTCACATGACCAGATCGATGTATTGTAACTTGGCTATTTTTTTCTTACTATGCCAAGTGCCATCGTGGTCTCTCCTTTTTTCGAAATCAAGACATCTATGCGCGCGTTATAGATGTTTTTTAATGTTTTCATGATGTTGAGCGTTGCCTTGTTATGATTTATTCCTGATATTTCTTTGTGGTTTGGCTCTGTTTGCTAGAATGAATATATTATGACTTTATTTCTTGTTATTATATAGGCCACATTAGGCAGAATTGTTCAATCACTACTGCTACTCTTGGTCGTGGATATAACTTCTTGACGAAGTTGTTTCTCAATTAAGTGTGGATCGTTTTATCTAGTTATGGACTGAAGTTTTCATTCTCCTTTGGTGTTTTGGCCAACACAGACTTCAGTTGAATGCAACCTATTTCTTCTGTTTTCCTATTTTAAAGATTTTACTCACACTTCGTTTTTATTTTTATTTTCTTTCTCGAGGAGCTGCCGTTAATTTTATTTATTAGTCACCATATTTCTTTAGCTCTTCTCTCTACTTTGACTTTTTCTATTATGATATCCCATTTATAATCTTGCTGCTCTCATTTCCTCCTCCTGAGCGCATTAAATCTTTTGGGGAGCTTGCGCTTCGCTACCCTCAGTACCAGCTCTTCGGGCTGTTGACCTTCAACCTCTGTTCCCCTTCAACTCCATTTCAAAATTGTTTTAACTATTTGTTCAAACAGCTCCCTATTCCTTTAAAAAGAAAATACATAAATACACTATAAATTCAAAAAATTAAAAATATTTTTATTTATTTACTTCATATATATATTTATAGAGAGAGATAGTGTTAGAGATTATATATATATATATATATATATATATATATATATATATATATATATATATATATATATATATATATATATATATATTATATATACATATATATATAAACGACATCCAAACCAGAGAAAAACATTCAAATACTCCTCGGTTAAACATCTAGAGTTCGGGATATATTTATATACAGGGTGTCCATAATGTCCGGAGATATAGGCAAATGCACATTTTAATTGTAAAATTTAAACTAGATTTTATTTAATTGTAATATTATTAAATAACAACTTTAATTTGATGTACACCATTTTTTATTCAAATTTCGATGCACTTTGCGTGATTCACAGGAACACTGGAGACACATCACACTGCTTCCGGCTGATAGATCGGTCTATTGGATTAGACTCATTTGCTTGCCGTGGATGGAGAGCGTCCACAGGTGTGCTCGATGTAGTGTGATGTTGCCTATTCAGCCTGTATTAACAGCGTTTTTAAATATTGTATCATTGCTTCTCTTGTTTTAGGCCTTATTGTAGAGACTAAAGAACGTCACTTACTTTAAATAAAGGTCGAAATTGTTTTTGTGATTTTTATATTCGAGAAAGAAGGAAGATAGCGATAATATAACTCTTTCCATATTTCTCATCTTTTATCACTTTTTATGCAAATATTCCTCACTTAATGACCAAATCTATACAATCTCAAAATTCTCTTTCAAGCCAATCAATAATTTGAATTTAGGCCCCTAATTTTGAATCGCATTTTCTCGTTTTTTTTAATGAAAACCCTAAAAATTCTGAATGTAAAATGTGACTCATGATTGGTGGTGGTCATTTCGGAGAAAATACGCTAATTTCTGCCAACAATTTGCATAAATTTCGAATCTAACCGCTTATTTAGTAAATCCAGCGACTAGTGCGAGGTCGCCTAGGATGAATCATGAGAGAATTAATAATCATAATAAACAATAATTTATAATTATAAAACAAAAACCATGAGAAACATTTCTCCAAACTTTGAAAATTGGAGGAGAAAGGAGAGAGGTTGTGGCAAGGGACAAAATAATATCGTGAAAGCAAATTATTCGAGTGGTAAATAGAACGGAGTAGATGTGATTGTTGGGCTAGAGAGAGTCTTGGTTCTGAGAATGATGCATGATAATGGTAATGAAAGTAAAATATTAGGCCGAAAAGTAGTGAGAAGGAATATATGTATAAAGATATAACCATGCTGGCTGGCTATATAAATAATTATCTTCAATTGGAGATTTTCTTTTATTTTTGGAAGCATAAATTATAAAGAATATTCTAAATCTATAAAATAATATAAAATGAACCATTGAGAGTATTTAAAACATCTAAGACAGCATTTTATAATTAGAAAATAATTGAAATCCCTAATAATTTTATTTATTTGTTAATATTATAGAAATATCTGTAAAATAATTCCTGTATTTTTCATTTAATTTATTTGACACTGTAAAAGTAGAAGAACAATAAATAGATGTCAATCCTCGCAAAAGATATAAATACCGTATTTTGAAAAAGTAAGCAAATGCCAAAGACAAAATTGCCACCAGAAACATAGAAAAGACGAAGTTAATGGCCCAAGTATACCAATTAAAGCAAAAAGGGGCCGGCGCCGGATGTTTTGACCACTCTACTGAGCTGGCGGCCCTTTGGACAGAAGGACACACTTTTGTGGTTTGAATGTGAATGCAAATAGGATTGAGAGAGAGCGTTTGCCACAAAGTCCATCCGGGATTTCCACTTCAGTAGAGCTCTTTCCAACCAAAATATTGCAAAATCCATTCAAATATTGTATAAATTATTGATAAAATCCGCCTTAAACATACCTTTCGTTGTAAAAGAAACAAGTAGCCATTGAAAAGAAAAAAATGGAAATAAAAGCATCAAAACAACAGCAATGCCAGATTCACCAAAATAAAGGGGGTCGAATTGATACATGATTAATTGCGACTAAAATAATTCCATGTTTCTAAAAACATTACTTTCTAAAAATATCATAAATCCTTACTTTGAAACTTAAATAACAGCAATCCAGAATATTCGTCTAACTTGTGGGAAAAATATAGAAAAATGCACGTGGGGAAGTCAACATCACACCTTAAAAACAGAGGCCCTGTTCGGTTAACGCAGCGTTCCGATTATTTAACCCCCCTCCCCCTCTCTCGCCTCCACCCGCTGGCTACCATAGGCCACATTCAACCCCGAGAAGTACGAATCAACGGAATTCTGTCACAGCGGGCATAAACAATACAAAGGGGAGGAGAGCAAGTGCAATAACAATGTTTAAACAGGAACTATTTCCCCTAAGATTTGGGATCTAGTTTCGCGTAATAGACCAAATTATAGGAGCTGCGACCAAAAGCCAGACGATGCATTTAGGGCTAAGTTAAGATAATCTAAAAAGCGTCGCTAGAGGTGAGAGGCTTAATACATAGGCCCCCCCATCCTGCTTCCCTTACCGCCAGTCGGTCGGTAGACTATATATGCGGATAACTAGAGAAGAATAAAAAGATGGAGTTAGAGATCGACATGACGAAGTCCGGCGGCAGGGCCCGGCAATTAAAGAAAGGAACAGGGAAGAAGTTCATTCTGAGTCAGTTCCTGGTGGTCACACCGGAGATTAGCATCTTGTATCGAGGATCACTCTAGCCCAGTTTTCAACAAAAAACAGAGATAGTCCTCGCCATTAAGAAATACCCAAAGTGAACTCCTCACCCCCCCATTCTTCAAATGAGTCACTTTTTCTAATCTCTCGTCAGTGCGAAGCATCTCATGATTAACCTAAAGATTGGAAAAAGCCTACCTTTACGGTGCCGTTGCTTAAATCAGCTGACTAAGGTAACGTGCCTAACGCCATCCACCTCTCTCACCGAAATTACCTGTGGCTGTAAGTCACTCTCCCCACCAGACAAACGGCTGGGCGTCTGTGACTACAGCCACGCGTCGAACCGCAAACCACTTCTCCGTCTTCAGAAGATCCAAAGTCACGTTCATCCCGCACCGGATTCACTTGTAGTTTTTTTAAAGGTAGAGAAATTCTTATATTTTTGTGTGTCAATTAACGTTTATTATTAAAGTGAGCTTGGTATGAACCATTACTTAATATTTATTTTTCAAGTAGTAATTTTCAAGTAGACTCTTTTTTTTATGTTGCAATTAAAGATATATTTTTGGTTAGAAGTATTTAACTCAATCCTCGAAACGCTGCAAATGGCAGTAGAAATCCGCCTTGATTAAAGAAGTCAGGCAAAAAATTAAATAAATTAAAGTAATATAGCACTCTTAGAGAAAACGAAATCACGGAGTTATTGAAGTACGTAACAAACCTACGTACCACCACTCGGCCCTCATACCACGACATAAATATTTGGTGTCAGGTTTTGTGGGTATTTGAAGAACTCAGTATAATTGTTTGTGTTGCCTTCCCTTCAGTAATAAAAAATTGTGCCTAGCGTTCGAGGAAAAGTTAAGCATAATATGAGGATCAGGTACGTCCATAAATTTGTGGTTAATTTTCGTTGATTAGCCCGTTAATATTATTAATGAATTTTTTCGAGTGGTATTCCAATTAGCAGAAAGTGTTCTGGTAAGGGTGAGTTAGGCAGCGTGCTACTTGTTTGAGGTTGCATGAGAAATTTATCATATCGGTTAGTTTTTGACATACAGACAAAGGTAAAATGGAATCGTTTGACAGATTCCGCCAACAGGCCTAAACTTTGGGACTAAGCGGCAAGGAACTAGTTGCCTACGTCAAGGAACAAGAAGACAAACGAATGCAAATGGAAAGAGAAAGGCGCAAGCAGAAAGAGAAGCAAAAGAAAGAAAATTACAGATGAAAAGCAAAGCAGAATAAAGAAAAATACAGAAGCAAGCGGAAAGAGAAAAGGCGTAAGCCGAAAGTGAAGCAGAAGAAAGAAAATTACAAATGGAAGCAGAAGAGAGAGAACGAGTAGGCGCTCATGAAAGGAAAATGAGCAAGGATCAGAAAGACAAAAAGCCAAGTAGGTTGCCTTGTTAGAATGAAAAGTAACCTTTTTTATAAATAAATTATAATTTTACTCGTATACAAGGAATATTCTAATATTCCATAAATGGAACTATAAATTCAATTGAAAAAGTTCTTAGATAATTATTTTAGAACTTTTCCAATTGAATATTAAAATAAAAGGTTTATTAAGAGTCATTGCTACTTCAACGCCAAATATGGCCCGCATACAATTATGCTTTGTTTTTCAGTAAGTAGTATTTAAAAATTGCAGCTTGTATTTTTTATTATTTTTATTGATTTTGTTATTGTTCTTTACCTATTTTTTTTAAATGACATGAATACCGGCCATTTTTGCACTTGGTATTGCAAAAGTTCATTTATTCTCGATAAGACGCTCTCACCAAAGGACACAATGATATTTTTGATACAGTTTGACAAGCTTTTATTATTTTAACTTATAAATATGTGTTTACATTGTAATACTAATCAAGGGAGCTGCCCTCGGTGGCGAGAACGCCGACTTCAGCTCATCAAGGTTGCTGTAGCGCACCTTGTTGCCCTTTCCTTCAACATGTCCTAAACGTTGTAGATGATAAGATAGAGGTCGGGAGACTTCGGCGGCAAAAATCCCTTCAATCAGAATTCCATGTTCTTTTCCAACCACACTTGCACGCTCTTAGCTTTGTGAGCTGGATTGCCGTGATGGTGAAAGACTTAGTCCAACTTCTTCGTGATCTTCTTCACCCTAGGTAAGACATTTGTGAACAAATATCACTGTAAACGGCAGCATCTTCACGTCATTCGAAGCCATTACGTGCATCATCATCACAGAGGCTGAATGCTTGATCGTGGATATGTAGCAGACCTCGGTGACTTCCTGACTGAAGCTTACAAAGCGCTTGTTCTGCTCCTTAATGATCGGACCGAGCATGAAGAGTTTTTCCTAAAAAAAATATATTGCTATTGCGATGACTCTTAAATTCGTCGAGAAGGCGACGACAGCGCTTTCGTCGTTGCTCTCGTATTCAGTGAGTGGGCAGAGACCTTGCCACACACCTACTGACCTTTTCACCCTACTCCTTGACGGCTCTTGGCCACATGGCCACCTAGATGTTCTTCTTCGGGAGCGAAGTCATTTTGAGCTTCGGAAAACTTCCAAAGGTCTTTTTCACAGCCAAACGATTGATAAATTTAGGTTTGACTGGACGAGATCATATTTGAGGTCTTACACGTGCGACTCTCTGTAAACAGAAATCTAGGCTGACGTGAAGCCGCTTAGCGAAGTCGTACTTGTTAGGGCCCGGCGCTGGAGAACAAAGATCTCGATTCTTTTGACTTCTATCTCAACACACCTGCACACAATAGAAAAGGCATATTAATTATTCTTGCTTCAAAAGGAGCACTCTCGAAAGACCAAATAACTGAGTATCAGAGAACTTTTGCAAAACCTGGTGCACGGTTGCCGACGATCTCACTTCTCCTCTGCTTATCTAGGTGAGAACCTTCGTAATCTCAGACCAAACCATAACCTTGGACCTGCATGGGGAATAGTTAGTCTCTCTCTCTCACAACTACGCCTCGCACATAATAGTTTAGATTATTAGAGTCTGAGAGTTGAGAAGTCAGATGTTCGGATTAATATAGTCCAAGAAATTGGCTGACAGCTAAGATTGTGTCTTCCTGCTTTAAAGGCACACGTATGGCCTCCTAGCAGCCACTTTCTGGATCTAATACAACACCAACTTGTCAGAACACTTAATGTTGCCCTCGGTATTAAGACTGAGGCCCTCCTGGAAAATTAACAGGGGCATAATGTGGCCCTCTCTACCTATCACCTAGAATTGGGTCTTTATAACTCTTGGTTCATATATTGGGACACAGCTAGCCAGCGGCTGTTTAAAGAATTCAACAGCTGCTCCTGGCAGAAATTCTTCTCGTCTGAGAAGAAACAAAACATGCTAGGATTTAGGGAATGCTTCAGTTGCTTCAAAAGCTTCTTAGAACGATCCTTTCGCTTATCCTTCATCTCATTCTACAGACGCTGGCCCTTTTTAATCTTGCATGAGTATTTCTGTGTATTATGATGTATTAATTGCCTCATGATAGATCTGACACTACCTTGTCGCTGGCAATGGAACTTCTTGTCAATTTTGACGACAACATTCGTGGCTTCCTCTCCTATAATTACCCTATTGAAAGAGGTTTCTTAGCGGCCGTACGTTCAGAATCACAGCCTGTCTTGTTCATCCCGTTTCTGATCCTCTATACCTATTTACGTGAAATTCTTTATATTGGGCTCCCGTCGGGAATATCAAACAGGTCTAATTTTCCAAATTTTTTGAGGAGTGAATTCACTAAAATTATTTCTTCCTTCAGAGACGGTGCATAAATGATTCTACTTTACTAGAAAGAGAGAAACAAAACCAGGCAACATGCCTGCGCGTAATTTACAGTTATCAACGACACTAACTTTTCCACCTTTACCTGTGAATTTAAAACAGTTTTCATTGGGAAATTAATGGCCTTTTACATTAGTTACTTCATCAAAACCTCAGACCAACCGCCATAAGTGTTGAACCCTGGAATCGTTTTTGCTTTAATTTCTTTCGTCTAATAACATTAGTGACTTAACTAAGGCGCTAGTGCTTATACAGAGCGACCAATTATTTGGTTCCTCGCAACCTTCCGGGGACTTCTTTTTTTCCGACAGGATCCTTAGCGGTATAACTAAAAGTTAAGTTCCTGTAATTTATCCTGTCTCCAGAAACCCATACCATTGCTTTCATTCACCCAGGTTGCTATAGGGACAAGACTGAAACGATCACCTTACACAGTACGTCAGCACAAACGGAGGAACAAATGTTTGCCGGAATTCATCACATATCGGTAAAAGCGCTATTACTCTCAGAATCTTTAATAGCTGCATACTTCAAGATCCTTGAAAATCAGTTCGAATTGACCAGGATAAATTCGAAGCAAACAAAATTCTATCCGGATTTTCAATGCTCTGTCACTAGGCTCACTTCCTTGTGCTGGACCATATTCTTTGAATTAACACATTTTCATCGTTCCATCTGTTTGCATCTTTACGATATTTCCTATCTTGTCTTTAAGTACACTACGATTAGTAAAAGATCGTTATTTTCTGCCTTCTATTGACGTCCACCTACGTGTCTAAACAGAGTGTACTTCATATGAAACTTGAAAATTCTTGTGTCACAAAAATCTCCAGTCGACCCATATCTCTGGTGTAACGACAGAATTGAAATACTACAATTAAACATGGTAAACTCATTACCTTCTTGTACCAATCCACTTTCGTCGTATCCAGCCTTTTCTTGCTACTTCCTAACGTGCATTCACTGGGATGGATATAAGATAGGCATATTCATTCATTCATCGAACCAACCACTCATGGCATTAGCTCAATTCAGTACAAAATACCGTTCAAATAAAGACGAGGGAAAATCATAAGTTTTCAAAAGGAGAAGCGAATCTATAAAAATATTTTTCTAAGTAAAAGAAATACAAAGGTGTCAGCTCCATTCAAATCGTCCATTGGAATATAAGAAACATAAGGAACTAGGAGATAGTCCTCCACCCGTCGTCCTAATAAAAAACACGGAGGGCACCAATAGGATGCCGCTCTTGGTCCTCGGTGGTCATCATTAAACAAGACAGACACCCAAACTTCCTATCGAAGAGGTGCTCAAACACACCGGACAACACTTAAAAACCATATCTCGACACATTTGTTGCAGTAATTGCAGTCATAGTACTAAGGCCGGTAAGATCAGTACAATAGAGAGGTTATATTTCTTTCTGATACGCAGAAACAGATCTTGACACTGTGTTAAGTGAGAATGCAGAAAAAAAACTAAAGAAATTTGGACTTACTGCCCGATCACCTCCTGCTGCACAGGATTGGCAAAAATCCACAAATTTTGTAAAAGCCCAATAAAACCGGGGTTTCATTCTATTTTTATTCTAATGCTACAAATATTAGAATACTATAGAAAAAGAATAGCTATCTCTATTTTTATATAATATTAATAATTACCTAGTTTAATAATTATATTATAGTAATAATAATATCACAGAAAACAGATCACTCATCAAGAATTTGGGGTACCTATGTCCAATGATAAAATAACGTGTAGAAGGAGAGATGAATTATGAGTCAGTCAGAGAAATAACCTTAATTTGATACATATTCGTTAAAATTATAAACATAAATTTGCATAATGAATAAAATAGTAATAAGTGTCGTAGGATTCTTTCTAATAAAAACCCTACTAACCTGACACCACTTTTATAATAGTGTGTCGTAGAATGACCCCCCTTTTTGTTCTAAGAGTGCTAAGATATGGATATCTGAATATCTTAACGAACAGAGCGTTCCGAAACACGTAAGGATATAAGAGAAACGCAAAATAATCCCCAAATTAAACGTATATTTTAACTTTAACCATTGAATACACAACATCTAAACATTAACTACAGCAATACTCTTAACATTATCATATTCAAGAATTAATTAACTTAGTTTGACCGTATAAACTTGGTTAATTTCTCTACACACAACAATAATATAAGATTTAGGCTTATGGACTCATCTGGAGTTTAAAAGGCCTCAGGAATGTTATTGACTCACGACGCGTGCTTCCTGGCCAGATGTAGCTGGGCAGGATCACAAGTTCATTTTGGCGCGGGTAGCAGCTGGGGGGTCCACATGGTATTCCGGGGGGGAGGGGGATTCTTAACGGACGAAAACAATTACGGTGCTTTATGCAACACCCAGGTCGTCGTGGTCTCTCTGGCGAGAGGGATTCAAACTTGGTTCTTAAACCACGTTAACTTGGAGTGCGGTGTGACCACCGAGTAACGAACTCGAGGGGGAGCTTTTCTCCGTCGTTACTTAATTCCTCATGGACGAGGACTGAACTCAAGGAGGGTCTTCTTCAAAGGCAAGGATAACGGAGGGGGGATTTATCGGGCGAGAATAAGTTACTTAAAGTTCGGTTTAAAAACCAGGAACTAGCTCGAGGATGAGCTTCTTCTCAGTTCCAGTCTTCTTCAAGGGCGAGTATAACGGAGGGGGGTTTCTCAGACGAGAATAATTTGAACTTGGTTCCTTACCAAGTTAACTTAGGAGTTCGGTGTGGCCACCGAGTAACGGGCTCGAGAGGGGAGCCTTTTCATTTTTCTTCTCTTAATTCCTTAAAGACGAGGAATACCCCTGGTGTTTAAGGTGCACCAGGATATAAGGAGTCTCTCTGGCGAGAGTAAGTTGAATCTAACAAAGTTAACTTATCGTTTGGTTTAAAAACCAGGGACTAGCTCGAGGATGAGCTTTTTCTTAGCCCCTTAAGGTAGGTAGCCCTGCCTCTCTTGCAGGGTACTTCTTGGTCTGGCGAGCCAAGTACACTACCAATCCAGTCTCGGTAGTTGTGTTTTAATCAAGGACTTCGTCACCTGGAATCTGACGTATACTACCTCGATTTTCCTCAGTGTTCATCATTTATACCTTGTCACCCAACTGGGGGAGTGGTAAGGGGGGGAGGGGCTTGAGGACGGCCCCAGGAGAGTTCTTTTGCCCAACGGTCTTTCCCACTGAGTTTTACATCGGCACCTCGTTAGTCTTCGAGCTTGGGAGAAACACATCTCCAATTTCTTATTTGACGTGAAACTGAATGTGCAACAACGATTTCAACGACAACTACCCATCGTGACCTGAAAACTAATGCATGTACGCAGCTATGCCTCAATCAGAAAGTCACTTGAGACTGCAACAAATAAAAATAGACTTTGGTTTGCCAAAGAACTATAAACTGGATTGTAGAGGTTTGGAAACGTTTCATGTGGTCCGATAAATCTAGGTTTACCCTCTTTCAGAGTGATGCGCGCATCAGAGTATGGCGAGAACCTCATGAAGCATTGGATCCATCATGCATCCTCTCCCCCGAGCAGGCATCTGGAGGTAGTGTGATGGTCTAGGGCTGTTATCCCTGAGCTGGAAATGGATCTGCAACCCTCTGCATCAACAAAATGAATCTTGCAAATATTTGCAGATCCTGGACAATCAATTTCAACCCTGAAGGAAATTTTTTTTTTTTAATGGCGATGGAATGTTTCAGGACGATAACGCCTACATCCACCGGTATAACATACTCAAAGATTAGTTCAACCAGTATGAGGGATCATTTCAGCAGATTGAGTGGCCACCACAGTCCCCAGCTTTAAATCCCATAGAGAATTTATGGGATAAAATTGAGATGGATCTTCGTGCCTCATCACCTCTTACATAATCACTGAACGATTTTGGTCTACGGCTGGTGGAATTGTGCTACAAAAGATGCAAAAGCTTGTAGAATAAATGCTAGATAGGATGAAAGCTGTAATTCTATCGAGAGAATGTCCAATAGCTTATTAAATAATTATTACACTTATCGGAGACCACGTGTTATTCGTATCCCGCCATGGACGACGTAATTTTCTGTTCGAACATTTTCGAATTTTCGACTTCTGAGCAAGTGGGAAAATATTTCCTAATCCTGCGACTCGTCCCAAGACTCTTCCCCGGGTGAGGCGCGAAATAGCCGCTATGTCTCGCCCCTTACTGCTAAATGATAAATCGACTCCACCTCCGGATTAAAATGTCTGGAGTTTGTGACTTCTTTCTCCAAATTTCCCCTTCCCCTTCGGAATCGGGCATACAAAACTCGGGATATTCTGTAGTTCCAAGAATCCAGCCCGCACCTCAAGGCCGTCCTTATCGTCTCGTCCCGTGTGCGTTCGTCAGACAGCAGCCTTCTTCAGCCTTGATTCTACCCTAGTCAATTGGTAGCTCCTGTGAATGGTAAGCCTTTGAATTTGCGCAACATTCTCCCTTCGTTTAATCGAACCAAAGAAAATCCTATCGATTACCTTTGAGGAAAAAGAAGATTCCTCTTTTACTGGAATTACGAGAATTACTAAATTTCCCGTCGAACGTCATCTTTAAGGTTGGCTATCTTCATCAGAAGGTTGGTCCGGATCGTGACATATCTGCTTCATTCGGATCGTTCCCCACTCGCCTCATCGCAAGACTGAAACCTACTCCATTATTAATATTATCAAGTTTTTTCTCTTTGACCTGAGTCTAGTAACATTAATTAATTAATTCTATTTGAGAATCCCTTCTCATGATAATTATCAAGAGACTATTTCAATTTAAATAATTTCCCTTTGCTTATTATTATTCTTATTTTGATCTTTGTAAATAAAATTATATTTTTGTTGTTTCATCTTTAACTAACCTTAACAATACTCTCGGCCTATTCAAGTAAATCTCGCCAACCATTTATGTTCCTATGTTTGATTATTAAGGATCTGAAACCCAACGCTTCAAGTGTGACCTCTAGTCGGTCGTTAATTTCTGCGAACAGTCCTTCACCGATTTGTGTTGCAGTAGGTGATTAAGTCACCCATCCTGCATAATATAGGAATAGTGTATGGTATAGAGATGATGTACCACGACATATATTATATATATTACTTCTATATTATAAAAACTGGTGTCAAGTGTGTGAGGTCTATACATAGTAAATCAGTTTAGTTGATTTACATCTCCTTTGAGTTTTAGTAGTTCACTCTCATTATTGAAGTTTTTTTATTTTTCTATTTTGGCCGAAGTACATTGAGGTTAGTTCTAGATCAGTGGAACTTTAGTCTATTAACTGTAGTTTGAAGAATCCAGCCAACATCAAAAGGCCATCCTTATCGTCTCGTCCCGTGATCGTTCGTCAAAAAGCAGAGTTTTTTAGCCGTAATTCTACCCAAGTCAAATGGTAGCTTCTGTAAACGGCAAGCCTTTGAATTTGCGCAACAGTCTCCCTTCATTTAATCAAACCGAAAAAAATCTCCATCGATTACATTTGAAGAAAAAGAAGATTCCTCTTTCAGTGGAATTACGAGAATTCCCACATTCCCCGTCGAACGTCCTTTTTGAAGTTTAGTTATCTTCATCGGATGGTTGATCCGGATCGTGCACCACTTGCATTATTCGGATCGTGCCTCACTTGCCTCTTTGGATCGTTCCCCACTCGCCTCATCACAAGAAGCACCTTCCTCGAACTTATCGACCCGTAAGACAGAAACCCCCTCCATTATTAGTACTGTCAAATTACCTTTTTTGGTTCTGAGTCTAGTAACATTAATTAATTAATTCTATTTGGGAATCCCTTCTCATGATAATTATCAAGAGATTATTTCAATTTAAATAATTCCCCTTTGCTTATTATTATTCATACTTGGATCTGTGTAAATAAATTATATTTTTGTTGTTTCATCTTTAACTAACTTTGAACGATACTCTCGGGTTATTCACCCCGTAAGGGGGCAGCGATATGCCATCTTGGCCGCCGTGCTGACCGGACTCAGCACCCCGTCTGACCTCATCTTAACCTCTTCTCTTTCTTTCAGACAGCCTGTATTTCTCCCCTAGAGCCTCTCCCACAACTTCCTCTGGTCAGCCTCTAATTTTACAGGGTAGATGCTGAACTTCTTCTAACCCAACCGGCCCGAATCGGGGCTGAGGGGCGAGGGGACAATGTTCCTTAACCCCTGAGCTCCAGTTTGGGGTAGTGGGTTTTTAACAACCTGCTTCACCAATAACTTCCTCACATCCCCTTTCCTTCTCACTTCACCATCTATATTTTTTACGCCGTGTCCAACAAGGTGGAGCCTCCATGCCGAGGACTGCCAGGCCACCAAGCTGAAGAGGTGGTCCTGAATGGCGGCACCTCGCTCTGTCAGGTATGTACGCACCCCTTGGATGGTGGGCTACTGCGAGGGGTGATGAGCACATAAATCCCGTAAAAACTTTAGGGTCACCATGCCCATTTATGAAAAAATGAAAAATCTCCCCTTAATTTTCCCTGTTGCATCGTCGGAGCCACCCTCGGGCATCTCCACAGAAAAAAATGGAGGTTACCACCCTTATGCTTGCGCAGGGGACCCTCCAAATTTCTCTAACCGGAGAGGAGGTTTACTTCTATCCTTAACCTACGGGTGTAGGGAACTTACACTCACCCCCTTTTCTCGAGAAGCTTTCGGGCACCTCCCTCTTCCCAGCTGAAGTCCCACCCTTTTCTTTCCAAGAGGACTGCCAAGAAAGCCAGCAGGCAGCCCATAACCGATCGCTCCCCATTGAAGCGGTTCGGTAGGGCAAACCCCCTAAGGGGGAAGAGGGAAGCCAGGCCCCTTCGGTCGCTTCCCTCAAAAGACCTGCTGGCAAGAATATTGAACCTTGCCGGGGTCAAGGCCTGTGCCTCCTCAGACCTGACTAGTGACAACGCTGCCAACGGAACCTGCGATGTCCTGGGGGGGAGATGGCCATCTGAAGGCCCCCCTGAGATAGACATGGTCCTTGAGGCAACTTAGCCTCAGACGGTAGGGCCTTCCATGGGAGCGAATCCGGGCTTTGCGCCTAGCAGCGAACCCGAATCCGCCCCTATGTAAGGTCCTCCTCAAACGGCCTGGGTTTCCAAGGCAGTACAAGGAGGGGAGGGATCTCCTCCGACCGGTGCCCCTGCGACTGAGAGAACCTTCTCGATCTCGGTGAAGGACCTGGTTGAGGCCGGTTCATCTGGCCTAAGGACTGCTGCCGGCGGAGGGGAGAAGCGGGTTCATTCCCCGCCCTCGTCTCATAAAAAGAAAAATAAATAGGAAAAGACTAGGAGGACTCAGGGCTCCACTCCATCCGCGGGGGCTGCAGGAACAGATGGGTCTGCGGCCACTTCGGTAAGCAGCCAAGCCAAGATCGGCACATCGGGCCACTCTGCTCCCTGGGCCCCTTATTTGGAGGTTCCCTTGCGTTTTCGAGCCCGCTGGCCTTAAACGCTTCCTCGTTTTTCGCTCCACTGATAGCAGCATGTTGGTCAAGGGCAACATGATCCAGCACAGGAGAGGATTAGCTAGTGCAATTGGTAGAGAGCCAAGCCGAAGGTAACATGTTTTTCGGTCGGGAGCCTTCTGGCGAATGCGGTAGATCCCTCCGAGCCAGCCAAGTTAGGTGCTCTTCGGACACTTGATGGCACCTCGGTGAGTGTGACGTCGCACTCTACCATGAACTTTGTGAAAGAAGTAGTTTATGCGAAGGAACTCGTTGACTACTGCATAGAGGAAATGCCATTAGAGCTAGCCGACTATGGGGTGGTCAAGGCCGAACTCGTGATAAAAAAATAGAGAAGGGCCTTCGTCTCGTTCGTTTGTGACAAGCTCCCTGAATCGGTGTGTGCCGGTTGCTACCGCTACCCCGTGTAGGCATTCGTGCCACTGCCTGCGGTGGAGGTGCTATTGCTGTCACCGCTTCGTTCATACAAATCGCTCATTTAGACATGCAAAGTGGGGTTCACCCGAAGTATGTATAAACTGCTCCAAGGCCGCACACGATAAGTCCAAATCGTGTGTGGCTAAGTGTGTCAATTGCAGGGAGCCACACCCGGCTTTTTCGAAGGAATATGGTGGATATCTCATTGAGAAGGAAATCCTGGCAGTTCAGGCCCAGTATTAAATCCCATTCCGCGAGCCTCTGCCTAAGACCTCTTATACCTCAATGGTTAGAAAAACACCCTCTACTCCTGGCCCATCCAGGCCAACGAGCACGGTTGTTTCCACGCCCATTATACTCAACCCGGGCGCTCCCTTGGTAAAGCTGGTGGCTCAAAGGGCTTACACCCAGCCCCGGCTAAACTAGGGCTCCTCCCACTTAAACCAGCGTGACCGTTTTCCGTAAGGCGAAACGGCCACGCGCCTTCACAGAGTCGTTAGACTCACAGAATGCAACAGCCCTGAAGTTGGTCGCCAGGCCATGATCCGGGATTCCTATAGCTGTCCTCCGAAAGGAGGAAAGCAAGACAGGAGCTTTGGCTCCTTCACCCACGCTTAGTGGTGGGTTGAATGGTTCTGAGACGGTGGATCCTCGAAAAGAGGGCCCCCCGCCTCCGAAGCTGCAACGCTCGCCTAAGGTTTCGAGGCGGAGGGAGGAAAAGAATCGCATAGTGAGCCCAACCTCTCCCAATAAGTGATCGAAAGCGACAGTGCCTTCAGCGCTTTGTCCGGCCAACAGCGACCGGGGTTCTGCATCCGTGAAACGTATGGCCATTCCCGTAAGGGGCTTCTGTCTGTAGAGGGCCAAGCTAGGCCCTCAGAGCTAGGACTGGAGGGCATATTCTTTCAATGTAATTGCCGTGGACTCCGGACCAACTGGGAGGAGCTGCTGAAGCTTGTCTCGTCCCGTTCCCCGTTAGCTATTTTTCTGCAGGAGACCATGCTAGGCGCGTGCCCCCTGCCCGCCCTCCCGCGTTATAAGTGTTTGCGACCCCACCACCACGAGATAGGGGCCGCGCTGGGGGATGCGCGGTTTACATCGACATGATGTCTCGGTTCTTCTTTTCAATTTAGATACCTCCTTTCAGGCCGTGGCTTTGCAGCTTCACCTTGAAAGGAGGTATACTATTATTTCTGCGTACATTCTACCGTCAGCTGACTTTGACGCGAGGGACTTCCGCCGCGTCGTGGCAGGGTTGCCGAGACCCTTTCTCTTGCTTGGAGATTTGAATGGCAGGCATCCTCTCTAGGGAGATTACTCAATAAATCCCAGGACACAAGTCCTGGCCGATTTGATAGTAAGAGCTTGAGATAGGTGTCCTAAATGTGGATTAGTTTACGCCTCACTGCCCGAGAACCGCTTCATTTTCTTGCCTTAATCTATCTTTGTGCTCATCGGATGCACAGCCTGATTTTGATTGGGGGGTGGTCGATGACCTCCATGTTAGTGATCACTTTTCCATTCAAATATCATTTTCAGGGCAACTGCCGCCTGATAGCCCACCTCGGTGGTGCGTTGCGTGGGCGCGGTGGCCTGCATTTCAGGAAATGACTGAATTCTCTATCTCACTCGAGGACTTTAGGTTGTTAGATGAGGCCGTGGAGTTCTTCTCCGGCAACCTTATCGCCGTTGGCATGACTAAAATTCCGGGAACGTCTGGCCGTTTTGCACGCCGACCATTTCCGTGGTGATCGGCCGAGTGTTAGACGGCCCTCAGGCAGAAGCATTATGCGTACATGCGCTATTACCGTCGCCCAAACAATTTCACTGTCGAAAAATTTCGTGGCGCTAGGGTTAGGTTCCGGTATATGTCGAAGCACGCCCGTCGCTCTTTTTGGCGGGCATACGTGTCTTCACTTAACGGGAAAGACCCCTGTGGCAGAAGGGTGAAAGTGAGTCAAAAGGATTCGTGACAAGTTCTCGCAGGACACTCCTCACGTTCTCCAGGAGAATGGGACCGCAATCGCGGACCTCGCTTCCGTGGCGGAATCTTTCGCGATCGCTTTCTCCGCATTTTCTAGCCGGAATGCTACTTCGCCAGCATTCGATGTACGTCGTTATGTCGCGTAAGGCCGCCGGCTGGACTCTACCTTCAGAGGCACAGAGCCCTTCAACGACAGGTTTACTCTGAGTGAGTTGCGTTCCACTCTTATTTTGTGCGTGGACACCGCCTATGGTCCGGACCATGTCCCGTACGCCATGCTTCGACACCTGGGTGAGCGAGGCATGGCCTTTCTATTCGATTTGTTCAACAGGATCTGTGTGGAAGGTCTCCTCCAAGATTTCTGGAGAATCGCTACTGTGCTCACCTTTCGCAAACCGGGAAGAGTTCACTCTACTCTAGCCAGTTTCCCCCAAATCTCTCTAACCTCTTACGTGTGTAATTTGATGGAGAAATTGGTAAATGTTAGATTATCCTTTTTTTCTGGACAGTGGAGGCCATCTATCTGCTGCACACTGCGGCTTCCGCAAGTTCCACTCCACGTCGGATGCTCTGCTCCGACTGGAAAATGCCGTTTTCGAGGCCTTCCTTCGTAGACAGCACTACGCCACGGTGTTTTTCGATCTTGAGAAAGCCTATGATACAGCATGGCGATAGGGTATTATGGAGACTCTCCACGCGATGGGGGCGAGGGGACGCCTCCTAATGTTTATACCTGAATTTTTGTGAGATTGTCGATTCCGCGTAAGGGGTGGGGGGAGCCCTCTCTGGCCCAATAGGGCAGGAAGAGGACGTCCCTCAGGGAAGTTTTGTCAGTCTCACTCTTTTTTCTCTGAGCTTCAACGCTATCACCTCGGTGCTGCCTGAACATGTTCTCGCTACGCTCTACGTGGATGACCTTACAATCTCTTTTGGCGCGACCCAGATGACAACTCTGGAGCGTTGACTCCAACAGGCATTGAACCGCTTCTCTCGCTATACCGAAGCGAACAGGTTTCGGTTTTCCTTGGCCAAGACTAAGGTGGTGCACTTCTACAGCCACCCACGGTGACCACCAAGACCCTGACTTGTTTCTTAATAGGGTACGCGTGGAAGTGGTTGAATCGCACCGTTTCCTTGGTCAAGTATTTGACCGACGCCTCACCTGGGAGGTTCATATTCGCAGCCTTAGGGTCTCTTGTACCCGCGGCATGCATATTCTTGATTTCGTGACGTTCAGCGCTTATAGGGCTGCTTCCTTAAATTTTATCGATCCTTTGTTCGTTCGAAGCTCGAATACGAATGCGAGTTTTATGCATCCGCAGCCGAGCGTATATTGAGGAAGGTGGACTCGATCCACCACACCGGCCTTCGCCTTGTGACCGGTGCATTCTGCACTTCCCCCATTGAGAGCCTCTAGTCCTTGCTGGGGCAATGCCACTAGCTTAACGCCATGTACAGTGCATCATTTGCCTGTACGCGCGAGCCCAGCGCCTCTCTCAGTTTTCAATAGCTTTCACTACAAATTTAGAGCTGATTTTGACGGGGCCTATGCCGCCAAGAGACGCCAGTCATACCCTGAGCCTTTTAGGTTTAGGGCCAAAACACTCCGTCGATAGCTAAGTATAGCTCTCGGGCCGGTCTGGCCTCCGGTTATGCCCAGAACGCCACCCTGGAGGGGACCACATTCGGCTATTTGTCGCCACGCCTCTCCTCCCGAAGCTTGTACAGCGCCGGGAGTATTGCGTTCGACCTTTTTGGAGCACACCTTGTGTCAACCTGGAACCATGCCAGTGTATACGGATGGCTCCAAGTCCGAAGAGGGTGTCGGCTTCCACGCCGTTTCCCATCTGTTTGAAGTCAGCGTGGCTCTTCTAGGCACTGCGTCTATCTTCACGGCCGTGCTAGTAGCAATACATCACTCTGTACGGGAGATTACACGGCGTGCCTGGTTCGGAAACCGGATTGTGATCTATAGCGACTCACAAAGCGCCATCAGTGCTCTTAGGGCATTGGAATCGCCGCATCCACTTGTTCGCCATATCCGTGACGCCACGGTTTTGGCGAGCCGAGCGGATGTCCAGATTTTCTTCTGCTGGGTTCCTGGACATGTAGGAATTACGGCGAATGAGGGCGCCGATGAGTGCAATTAATTTTCAGAGTCCAGGTTAGGTTGGCCAATGCTTACCTATCTTGGAAAGGTTCTAGGATAATAGAGAGTACAAAAAATATACATTACTACTATGCAGATAATATATAATTAATATTTAATTAAGGTATAATAACATAAGAAGCGTACACGAGTTCCGGCTTCCAAAAGCTACTGGGGCGGGCCGACCGCGGTACACACAAACGGACAGTGACAGATGAGACGCTCAAATGTCCTTTAGCGCACGCGAAACCAAATGACGGAGGCTTAAAAAGGAAGAGGGACAACATGCAGAGGAGAGTTGTGGGTTGCGGTTCTCTCGAAGATTTGGTCCGGCGGATTAGTACTGCCATTTTAGACACCACAATAATATCCTCTTGACAAACGACAATTACAAGAGATGAAGTTATTTCTTGCCTTCGGGTTTGGAATACTAAATCGAGGTTATGATGCGTCGAGGTTTAGGAACGGATACCAAGGAGTAAAGAGGTTGTCTCTCGTGAGTTTTAAGGAATACGCGGTTTCTACAAGGGTTCACGAGGAATAAACTGAGAGGGGAGGATGGGAGATAATCGCGGATACGCGAAACACAGGCGGTTATGTACTGCTTTCCAGCTTTGCCCTGTTCACGCCATCGCAGGATAATCCACGGCGGTACCCATCGTGCTCTTAACCACATCCCAGGCTTCCGCTAATTCGGGCCTTCAGCTTGTCACGACCTTTGCGCTTTTGCGCCTCGTTAGCGTGGATTAAAAAGGGTCAACCAGAGGTGTCCTCTCTCTCTACTTGAAAGTAACGAGCGCGCGCGTCTTCTCTTTCTCTCTCTTTGACACTCCTCCTTCCCAGATGGAACTTCAGGGGAGGAAGTGGCATCGGAAAAATAATTAATAGGTGATGTACCTTATATTCGCTTGACCAGAACGGTTAAAGTTGAGGGTACTTGGAACAAATTTTCAAACGGAACAAATATACAAAATATGTGGGTTATTTTAATCTTTCGTGTTGTACATACGAGGGGCGGTCAATAAGTTTTGCGAATCAGTAGGGCAAAACAGAGGAAGGGGGATGGCTGTTTAAGGTGGGGTTAGGACAAGTTATGACAAGTCAAGACCTGCAGCCGCAAGCTCCTGCCTCGTCTATTTAAGAAGTAGTAGCTGATCGCAGATCGTCTGTCAAGATTTTTTCAACAATGGAAAAGGTTGAGCACCGCGCAGTGATCAAATTTTCGACCAAGGAAGGCCAGAATGCAAAAGAGATCCATGAACGCATGGTTGCAGTGTACACCGACACCGCACCTTCCTATGCAGCCATTGCTCGCTGGAATAGGGAGTTCCACCATGGTCGTGAGTCCCTTGAAGATGAGCCCCGTCCAGGAAGCCCGTCAGACGTGATCGACGAGGACAATGTGGCCCGTGAGGAGAGAATGATCCTCGAAAATCGACGGGTGAAGGTTGAAGAAATCGAGCGAGAACTTGGAATATCACATAGAAGTGTTATCAACATCATCTACGAGAATTTGGCCATGACCAAGGTCTCTGCCCGTTGGGTCCCTAGAAACGCCACGCCTCATGATCGACCTCAACTTCGTCAAAGTCCCCAAGAACAGAGTTGCACAAGCTGCCCTGCGCGAGTGCGGATTCGAGGAGCTCAATCATCTTCCCCTACAGTTAAGATCTGGCCCTGTAAGGGAATTGCACGTGGAATTTATTTTCCAGCACGGAACTTCCTAGCGCTGTAGAAGGTTGTGTTAGGCTTATATTAGTAAGCCTACCCCCTCCCTTTCCACAAGCAGTAGCCTCGAACCGCGTCCACCTCGATTTTCCTTTACACGGGCTAGAATAGACTCGGCAAGAAGATTCCCACTAAAGCCCCCCTCGCGGGGAGATCCTTAGAGATATATATTGCTCACTTGCCATGAGACAAGGACAGAGTTGAGAAGTCTGGCCCAGGCCCAAGAAGATTCCCCTAGTTTCAAGTCAGCTGCTAACAAAAAAGCAAAGAGACAGCTGAACTATTGTGTATTGGAATTAGCCCCAGCCAGTGAGGTAATTCCATTTAACGATCGCTACCGAGTGATTTTTCCGACTTCTCTAATCAACTCCTGTTGAAGCTCTCCTCGTTCGCCCCTCGTTTTCGGGTCGCCGAAATACTCTCCCCTGGACCAGACCTTACCGCCCCCCCCCCCTTTTTTTGGAGAACCATCATTACTTTAAGTTCTCGCTTAGAAGTTTTGAGCGCCCTCATCTCACGTGCAAAAGACATCCGTGAGGCCTCACCCCGTCGTCTCACTTGGAATCTTCCGTAAACCAACCCCTCTTTTCCCCCTCAGTACCCCATTTGTGTTAATTCCCACCATTTGAATAGTCTCCTCCCGTAAAAAGTTAATTTTAAATTCATAGTCTGATTTATGACTACAATTCCCTCCCCCCCCACCCTCGTGTACCGGTGTAATTTTGACCATTAATTTATTCGATGTAATTTTTGTCCATCAATTCTTTCATTATTTTTATGTAAATAAAATTTTATTTTTGTCATGCCTCTTTAAATAACCTTAAGCTTTGCCATTGCCAAAAATTTACCTAACCTCGTTGCATTCTTTCTCGCTACTCATCCCGTCTAAACTAGTGGTGTCTTGTCCCTTTTTCGGTTTGTCTGTAAGTTATTGGTCCCTCCCTCATATATATAATATGGTATTGATGTAATATAATGTCATACCACTACATATATATTTATTAATATACATATTATATTGTTTTGGTGTCAAGTGTGTTTGGAATTTTTACGAAACCGTGTCATTTTAATTCGACATTAGAAGTTCCCTTGTTATTCACGTATATCCCTTTTATCTTAATTTTTGTATTGTACTGGCAGAAGGCAAGTTTAAGTTAATTGAAGAGCAGTGGAACGTTAATCTATTTATATTTTGTGTTAGACCACAGGTAATTAATTTTTTTTATTGTATTTGAATTTTGGAGACTCTACTGGTTATTAATCCAAAAGAGTTAAGGTCTTTGGTGTCCTAATTCCGGTAGGACCAATTTATTTTTTTCCGCTTAGAAACAGCAGAGGTAGGTAGCTATATTAATCTTTTTATGAGAAAAGGCCTTCACGAATATTGAAATATTCGTTTCGCGTGGGTAGTGTCCTAGATCGTTCACGTGTCAGTGTTCCCTCAGTTAACTGCGTAACAATGTCATCCTTCGAAAAATTTAAGAGTCAGGGGGAAATGTTAGGTCTTTCGGGCAAAGACCTGCTAAATTACTTACAGGAAGAAGAGAGGAACGAACGGGCAAAGCGAAGGAAAATGGAGATGGAGAACAACAAGATGGAGATGGCAATGGAGGAGAACAAACTGAAGATGGAGATGGAGGAGAACAAACTGAAGATGGAGATGGAGGAGAACAAACTGAAAATGGAGATAGAAATGGAGGAGAACAAACTCAAAATGGAGATGGAAGAACGTGAACAAATTAGGCAGCATGAGCTGGAAATGAGCCGAAATCAAATGGATTCTCACTCCATCGGTTCCCCGGCTGAAATTCCACAAACTCCTTCAGTCCACCTTCCCGCTTTTAATAAGGGAGAGGACTTTTGGTCATTTTTGACACATTTTGATAGAATCTTTCAGATCAATAGATGGGATCTCGAACATGATGGCGTCGCTCGCTTAATTCCCCTCCTAAATGCCAAGTTAAGGGATATCTTCGTATCCCTTCCCCCGGAAGCAACTTTGGACTATTCCAAGTTAAAGTCCGAATTGCTAGCCGCGGTTCATATGAATAGCAAATTTTACTGCTCTTGATTCCGCCAGGAAAGGATCCCTTCTGGCCAAACATTTTGACAACACGGGTACATCCTCCAAAGACACCTTCAGCGTTGGCTGGATTAGTGCAAGATTCCCCAGGTCTACGAGTCCCTTCTGGCCTTCTTCCTTAGGGATCAGCTTTTAGCTGCCGTGGCTCCCAAAATTCGTGCCTTCATTAAGGATAAACGTTGCGCCACTTTCAAAAAGTGCTTGGAAGAGGCCGATGTTTACGCGCTTAGTCACTATTTATACCCTAAGGATGTCAAAAAGGCACCCCAATCGCTCCCCAAAACTAAATTTTATGGCCCTAAGACCCCTCTAAACTTGTTTCAAGATTTACCAAAGTTCCTAGTCCCCCGAAGCCAAGAAACTTCCATCCATCTAAACACCGAGACGTTAGGCCCCTAGTTTCTTCCTTCCAGGTTGTGCCGTACCAAAAGAACTCGATCGTCTGCTACACCTGCCAAGTTGCCGGCCATTACCGCACGAACTGTCCTGAAAACTCCCGATTCGCAAACTCTTAGTCCCACCAAGTGCACCAAATCTGGGACGTCCCTGATCCTCCTCCGTGGCCTCAGGAGACTCATGATCCTCCCTCGCCCGCCAAAAACCCGGTCCATCAGGTAAACTTTCTCTTTAATGAGAACAACCCTAGTGGATTGAAGTTCGAGAACGGAACTGTGAACGGTCGCCGAGTATCCACCCTCGTCCATGACACCGGGTGCACCTGTATTATAGTGTCTTAGAACCTACTCCCCCCTGTTGGGCCCGACCACAAGATATTTGCGGTGGTCTATGACTACTTTGGCCGAGCCAGTCATTTCCCAGTAATTCGTTGTCACATCGAGTGTGATTATATGTCCGGTTGGGCTGAAGTGTTAGAGGCCCAAATATACTTCTGATCTGTTTTGTTCGGTCAGAACCCCTTAATTCACGACCATCCCGTGGCCCAGCCTGTGATTACCCGTACACAGGCAGCCCTGGAATCCCGTGCAACTGTTCCCCTGGAAATTCCCATCGACCCGGAGTTCCAAGCCCTCCGGAGCGACAAGTTTTCCCGCGCCCAGAAGGAGTGCGCAACTCTCCCCCCCAATTGGAAGAAAACTAAAGCCCTCGAGCGTGAGTCCACCTGAGGTAACAAACGAGTGTCGTATCTCGTGAAGAAGGACTTATTGAGAGGTATAAGACCTACTTTGACCTTAAGTCACGAGAACGAAAATTCAAGCCTGGCGCGGAGGTGCTGGTGCTACTTCCCGCGGGAAGCAACAAACTCCTTAGCCAGTAAAAGGGACCCTACCCCGTTTTCGAGGCTAGAGGGCCCGTGGTTTACCTCATCCACACTTCCGGCGGGGAGCGAAGGTTTTCCACGTGAATTGAATATTTATTATCTCATTAATGTTCCTAATTTGATTTCTTTTTTATCCACTAAATATTTGTCTTTAGTCCAATATTTATGCCTCCATTTAAGTGTATCCTTTTGGGGGGTGTCTACTGAAATGTGGTCAATGTTCTCCTGTGATTTTTTTTTGTTTAAAATTGTACTAGTTAAATTCTCAAGGAATTGACCTGTTTAAGGCTTATGTCCGTAAATTCCCCGCTGAGCTCAGATATACGTATTTTTGTGTGTACACTTGCCGTAGCAGGTCAGAATTTCCCTAGACCCTTGATAATTCTAATTTTACGGGTGGGATGATCCTTTCCTACGCAACTGTTCTGTAAAGCATCATCTCTCGGTTGGGAGATGTTTGAGGGAATTCCAAGTGGAATTTCTAAACCCTCCCTCGCGGGGAGATCCTTAGAGATATATATTTCTCACTTCCCATGAGACAAGGACAGAGTTGAGAAGTCTTGCCCAGGCCCAAGAAGATTCCCCTAGTTTCAGGTCAGCTGCTAACACAAAGCAAAGAGTCAGCTGAACTATTGTAAATTGGAATTAGGCCCAGCCAGTGAGGTAATTCAATTTAACGTTCGCTACCAAGTGATAATTCCGACTTCTTTTATCAACTTCTGTCAAAGCTCTCCTTGTTTGCCCCTTGTTTTCGGGTGGCCGAAATACTCTCCCCTGGACCAGACCTTACCGCCCCTGCCCTTTTTTCGGAGAACCGTCATCACTTCAAGTTCTCTCTTTGAAATTTTGAGCGCCCTCATCTCACGCGCAAAAGACATCCGTGAAGCCTTACCCCGTCGTCTAACGCGGAATCTTGCGTTAGCGAACCCCTCTTTTCCCCTTAGTAACTGATTTGCGTTAATTCCCCCCTTTTGAATAGTCCTCTCCCGTAACACATTAATTTTAACTTCATAGTCTGATTTATGACTATAATTCCCCCCCTCTCCTCGTTTACCGGTGTAATTTTGCCCATAAATTCATCCGATGTAATTTTTGTCCATCAATTCTCTTATTATTTTTATGTAAATAAAATTATATTTTTTTGTACATGCCTCTTTAAATAACCTTGAGCTTTGCCATTGCCAAAAATTTACCTAACCTCGTTGCATTCTTTCTCCCTACTCAGCCCGTCTAACCTAGTGGTGTTCCGTCCCTTTTTCGGTTCGCCTGTAAGTTATTGGTCCCTCTCCCATAGATATGTATAATATGATATTGATGTAATATAATGTCATACCACGATAGGCCCCTAGCCACTAATTTTTATTTCGCCCGCTCAAGGGTACTGCGTGGATGCCGGTTTGGGGACGATGAAGATGTCCAGCTCGCCGTCCAGGAGTGGTTTGAACATCAGTCGGCAGGTTTCTGGTTGTCAGGAATTCGAAGCCTCTGGGACAAGTGGCTCAAGTGCATTGAATTCGAGGGTAGTTATATTGAAAAATAATAAAAGACTTCTCCTTATATCCGAATTGCAAAACTTATTGACCGCCCCTCGTATATACAGATTATATAATACTACGGCACAGTTGGCAAAAGATTCGTTTTGTCAATGATATACTTAAATGTAGATTACCTGCCCAAGGGTAATGTCATCCTAAGGTTCAACAAAGCTAACAATAAAAATATACAAAATGAATTCACAATATACAAACAAAACATTTGAATGAACTGAATATTAAACTCCAAATTTTTTGTAAAATTGTTGATATCATGTTTGGACATACGACTGCATTTGAAACCAAACTTTCCATTTATAGCGTGACATTGAAACTAAACCTTTTATTTACTTTCCAAGATTAACAAAAGAACTATGAAGAAGTTAGTTACAAAGATGAGAATGATATCGAACACGATCAAGACTTCTTTTTTCAGCTTAACTTTCTTTGAAAGATGAATTTCCAAAGAGAATTTCTCGGTTTCGCGATCTTGAAGAAATATTGCTTTTCATTAACCACCCTGATGAAACTAATTTTGAAAAATGAAAAGAAATCTGTTTGAATGACTGAAAATAAAATAACTTGAAATGGAATTAGTAGAAAATATTTTCACTCTTAGAGGTAATTTTTAACACTTGTGAAAGATCGATTAAGGGGAGTTTCCAGTGATCAAGACAATCAATTTTTGGTCTTTTGGGAAAGCATGTCGAATCATTTGGTGCTCTTAGACGTCTTTCCAAAGCGGTAGTAACGATATTTTCTTCCACTTCTGCATATGAGAGTCTGTTCTCATCTCTTAACTAATCTAAAGACAAGAGAAGAAGTCGATTAACTGATAAGGAAAGTGCTGCATGTTGACATTTAAAGACAACGAACTATCGGTCCGACATAAAGGAATTGGCTGGAAAAATTCAGGTTCACAAGAGAAATTAAATAGGTAAGTTTATATTTTTATTTTTTTATTGTAGAACATAGTTATATATTCCTATACTTGTGTGTTAAAATCCTGTAAGATAAAATTTTCTAATATAAATTTAGAAGTCACACACGACGATGTAAAAATGACTTAGATATAAAAGTATTGACACGCCTAGCGTGAAGTTTTCCCAACACTGTCGTAGGTTGATGTTAGAACCCAACCCTTTTGAATATTCCTCAGCCCGAGGGAGAGAAGCCTATGATTGGATGTGTTATGAACGTGGGAAAAATTATAAATACAATTCAGAATGCAATTAGGTTTAAGAGTGAAGTTTAGGTTGGCCAATGCTTACCTATCTTGGTAAGGTTCTGTGGTAATATAAACGGAGTACGAAAATATACTTTTCTAATATGCAGATAATATATTTACAAAATTAAAAGGGTTTTAATTAAAGTATATAAACATAAGAGACGTACATGAGTCTCGTCTTCTAACAGTTACCTTGGCGGGTCGAGTGCCGTACACACAAACGGACAATGACAGATGGGACGCTCAAATGATTTTGAGCGGACGCGAAGCCAAATGACGGAGGCTTAAAAGGGATGGGGGCTTGCACAGGGGGGTTTCACATTGCGGTTATCTCGAAGATTTGGTTAGGGATTAGTTCTGCCTTGTTAGAGACGCCGTAGAGTCCACAATAATAGCATCTTGAGAAACGACTATTACGCGAGATGAACTCAGATCCTGCCTTGGGGTTTAGAATACCGAATCAGAAATTTGATGCGTTGGGTTTGGGTAACGGGTACCAACGATTACGGGGTTAATTCTCGCGTGGTTTTAAGGGAATAAACGAAACTTGACGGGTTCTACAAGTGTTTCCGTGGTACTATCAGCGAGGAGAGGATAGGAGATACTCGCCGATAGTCGGACAGCGATGATTAATTACTGCTGTCCAAGTCTGACGCCGGAAGTTTTATAGGGAAAGGGTTCCAGTCGACAGAGGCTTTGCCGGGTGAGTAGGATTTAACCATTTTACACTGACGCAGGATAATCCACGGCGAGACAATTCCTGCTCATAAGCACAATCCATGCTTTTGCGAAGTCGGGCCTTCAGCCCGTCACGACTTTCGCGCTTTTGCGCCTTGTTAGTGTGGATTAAAAAGGGTCTACCAGGTATGTCCCCTCTATCTCCTTGAAAGAGACGAGCGCACGCGTCTTCTCCCTTTCTTTCTCTGACATTTTTTAAATATAACTACATGACTGAAATTCCTACATGACTCATTTATACACTGAAGGATTTCAGAATGTTCTAATTTTTACCAATAAGAGTATAACCTACAAAAAAGCTATTCATGGATGAATGGTCTCTTCAGGGAATTCCGATTGTGCCTAGCAGATACCAAATCCTTTTTTAGACGCCAGCAGTAGTAAACAAGAAAGTTGGCATCCAATGCCCATGGTAGCGTTCCTTCATCACAGGGGATATCTTACTGAGAACGTTTACCCTCTTTTCGCCAAAGTCTCTACAATTCTTGTAAAAATAGTCCAGTTAGGACAGAAGGAAGTGCATTTTTACTGAGATGCGCTGACCAATTCTCTATTAACTCATATCAGTCCTTCTCATTCTGAGGACCTCTGTGGTTAACAAAGAAGTTTCAAATGACTGACTTAAGAAACAACCAGGCATAGAGTTCTGCAGGGTTAAGTGCTTCATAAAAACTGATGTCCTTGATAAGCTTCCTTATTTGATGACCATCAATACACCTGCCCTCACTTTTTCCCTGATGACTCATAGAAACTTCTGACGAAGGAAAGTAAATCCTTCCTTGCCCATTGCTTTGGCAAAGTTCTTCATCAAACTGCGGTTGATATGTAGGGATGGAATCAATATCTTGCTCGGTTCAACCAGAGGGTGGAAGAGAACGTTATGTAAACCAGGTTCCAATCCTTGTCTTAACGGCCAGTCATTTCACAGATAATGCTGGTCGAGAGCCTAACTGTTCCACAAGCATATAAAGCATGAATACTTTGTGTACCCACTTTGGAAATGATCTGGTCTGGTGTCAGGTAGCTGAGTTCGCCTTTCGTAAATGGCACCAGTTAGTAGCATTCTTCTTCTTGTATACATAAAACTCAGCTGTGTCAGTAGTGACATTTGCTTTGGATAAGAGCTAGAACCGATAGTAAAATCAGGCTAGGGAGCAGGAAGATCGGGGCTATGTGGGACTAGTTTTATAGCAGAAGAAACATTGGTGCTAATTCTCGTGATTTTACTTTCTTTCGAATCCTTTGCTATTCAATTAGCGTAAAATAAATTTCGAGCTTGCCTTAATATATAGGAACTACAGCATGTAGGGTATTTAATGACTCGTAAGATTACATTGTTAGCCCTATATATTTCTAAAGCCTGAATATCGTCTTCAACGACTTCTCTTATTATTTAGTATTGCAACTTAGAAGAAATACCGCATGCCATTCTAACCTATCAACTGAAGAAACAGGCAATCGCAAAAACCTTTTGAATGGATGTAATTAAATATATGAACATAGAACTTTCTAAGGTAAGATGATACTTTTATATATTTAATTATTTCCTCAAAACCTAAAGAAAAGGCTTAGTTCTATGTTGTAGGTCAGGTTAAATTTCTTGAGCTGCGCTTGATTTCTTTGACTCGGAAAGGAAAGTGGCAAACCGCAGGGCACTGCGATTGGGCCTTGCCCTGAAGGATGCACTTTAAACATAGGTGGCACTAAACGAGTAAGAGTGACTATTTTGTGGGGGAATAAATATCATGAGGACAAACAGACGTTAGTTTGTTTATGAAAATTGGGACCCTAAGAGAGAAGCTTAAATTTAGGCTAGTGAGTGTTCGCTACTCCTAAACTCCCTCGTCTCCACACCCTCTGGGAATAATCGACGTATATATAGTTTAGTCTTGAGGAATTCAAAGGAGAATCCGTGTAGCAATCGACAGAAGACGAGTCCGCGAATCAAACATGGAAGATAAGTAGAACCGAGCAGGACTTTCACTCCCGAGGCCGTTCCTTTGGTCGCTTAAAAAAGTAGACCAGTGGTATCGAGACTCACTCCCATACCATTCTCGTCCAGAGAAATCCTTTATCTCAATTTTCTGAATAAAACAGAGTTACTCATCACCATTGAGAAATAACAACGTGAATTCCCATTCGAGAATAGAGTCACCTGTTTATAACACAGGGATCGGAATAACTTCCGTTCATCCAAGATCCCTTCGCTTACATCTTCAAGTCAAGAAGTCTCGCCTCCCGTCTCCACCTTCACGGGATTAGCATCAGCTTTTTTTCCCCGAATAGACTCGCTACGCGTCTCTTTCACCCAGTGAGAAGCATTAGCTGTTTTATTAACCATTCTCACGTCAGCGAGGAAGGCTCCAGTCTAACTCACTTCTAATCAACACTGCGAGGAGGTTCTCGTTAAATGTCACCCCACTGCCGACTCTCTTTTAGTTAAAGGTAAAAGGAATCCCAAACTTATTCATGTTTGTTACTTACCATTCTGTGCGAAAGTGATTTTTGCGTCAACGATGGCGTATTACTCATTGGTAGTGTTAATTTTTATTAGACCCTCTTATTATAGCATTAGTATATTTAAAGATTTAATATTTCATTTTTTATGTAATTAAAAGTATATTTTGTCAGAGTTGTTTAATTAGATCCTCGAACGCTGCAAATAGCAATAGTTATATCATAACACGAATCCTCCCTGGTTAAATAATCAAATTAAAGCACTCTTATAGAAGGGTGGAACGGAGCTACTCGTGTACAGAGCAAACGTACATACGTATTCGGCCGTAAACCACGACAATTTTCCTTGGCCATATTAAATCAACTAACTAGGGGTTTCTGGATATCAAATTGCATGAAACAGAATAATATTGACTACTGTACAAACAAAAATAAAATAATGGATACAACATAGGAATAAAAAAAAACAAATTGGCAAAAGGTTTACACACGCCACCTCCAGGCGGAAGCCTTGATCACCTACTCATAAACGTAGACTACCGACAAAAGGAAAACTACTATTCCCCGCGGCCCGAAATTTTTGTACCCCAGAGAAGGGCTGGTGGTTAGGGGTATCAGGGTCGAGCTCAATTGATTTCCAACGGCACAGTTGGGTTTGCACTTGGTCTATTAGCACTAGTCCTGCTTAAAGCCATGAAGGATAATACAACTTGTCTTTTAAAAGCCCCCCCCCTCACAATGGGGGACCTAGGGAGTATTTCGCCGCCTAGCGGCTGAGTCGAATACAGCAATGTAGCAGCCTCCTCGTTCCTAGTTCTTATGTCTTTTTATTTAATTTTCTTGTCTTGAGGCTCTTGGGGTAAGGGAGGACAAGAGAAAGAAATCTTTTACGTTGCGTCCTCTTTGGCAAACTACTAATCCTACCCATGCTTACAACGCTTAACTATTTAGACGAACAGGCCGAAAGTGAATTTTACCGAGGCACCGGAAGTGGATCTTGCTTTATCGATACATAGGCACCGATAGTGAGTTTAGACCTGCCCGCCATCTCGCAGAACCTCTCCTTGTTACAATAGGCTTGTTATAGGGAGTCATATCAAACGGAATTTACCTCACAAAGAAGCCGATCGCAAATTCTTTCTGTCTTACCAGTCCGCTGTTTGTGGCCCATCCCCAACTTGGATATAGAACCTTTCCTATTATTACAAAGTACAAAAAGGAATTTTTTAACAAGTTCTAAACAAAGGGAAATATTTTTTACAATGAGCGCCTTGAGAACAAGGTCATTAACAGGTTATATTTAAAAATTAGATGACAGGGGTGATTAAAAACGAAAAAACAAGGAAGATAAGAAGAATAACGCAAAGCGGAGCAAGGGGACTGGATGGTGGGCGTCGGAGTGAAGGTGTTGTCGTCACGAGGAGATCAACGGCCATGCCGCCTCCGTTGAAAGCGTCGTCCTTATATAGTGGTAGAGGACGCCGTTTGTAGCCAGGCTTAGGTTATTTGGCCAAAGGCTCTTGAGGCGGCATCGGCCAAATTCCTCGCGCTTCGAACGTAGGCCATATTTAATGATGATATTCTGAATAAGTCTGAGTGTTTTATTCTTAATGTGTCCGGGCAATTGACCAGCAAGCTCATAGGGTGCTTGCCTCTCAGGGTGTTGCAAATTGAAGGGATGTTATCACAGAATAGCCTGGCCCAGGGGTGAAGAATCATCGCCTTTCAAAGGGCAATGGTTTTACTCTCAACGATTGACCCGACCTGTGTCGAGTCTAAGCGCCAGGTGGCGCTATATTCCCTGAAGGCTATGGTGAATCCCGAAAGACTCGAGTCCGAGAAGATGCACAGTAGTGACGCGCGGTTTTGAAAGATAGGGAAGCACTTTCGGGTGATCAAAGGGATGAGGAGGAAAAAATCCTGTGGTCTGGACTCATTAAGCTACTTGAAGCACAGCTGTACCCAGAAAAACGTGAGGCGTATGAATCGCACCACGAAGTTAATGAGGCCTGCGATGCGCTGCCAGGCCTTTTCGGAAGGGGGTGTAGAGAGGCTACTTTAATCATATTGCGGAGTTTTGTGCACATCGCGGGACTAAGTGCTACCTTCCATTTCCGGAGGTCAATGTTGACGCCTAGGTAAACTAATCGTAAGGAAGGCGTTGCTACACTTTTATTTATATTCACGTTCAGAGATAATTTCAGAATCTCCTTGAGACAGGCCTTAAGGGCCTCCTTAGATCCTATTATGAGCACGTCTTCTAAGTAGGTATGTGCAGTACAGTTAAGATGTTTCGCGTAGTAATTAATCACTGAGGATATCGCCATTTGCATCATATAAGGGCTCCAGCGAACCCCATCGGCAGGCGGTAAAGCTTTAGGTTCCTCTGCCCTTGGAGATGCCGAACCAGTGCCCGTCCTTAGGGTGGAGCTTTAAGTGATAAAATCCATCCCATAGATCCATTTTTATGGCCCGAGCACCAGCAAGGGCGCCTGAGAGCGCTTATAGTCACAGAGCTCTAACGGGCTCGTGTCGTAAACGTCACGAGCCGAACCGTTGGGCTTAGGGACCGCAAAAAGTTGATGATACCGAGAGACATCCGGGGATTCTTCAAGGATGTCGTATTCTATAAGTTGTTGAATAAGAGCAGCCATACGTGGCGAGCTGGCCTGCCAGTTGTGATATTCTGGATTAATGAAGACCTTAAGTCCATTTTTCTGTAAGGACTTGACCAGATTATTGGCCGGGAGACATGACTGAAAGGAGCCCAAAGGTTCTAAGTCCAGTCTGGCGGTGGCCGGAAGGGGAGGTTGGTTTTCTTTCAAAGGGTTGAGACCGGATCCCACGCCCTCCCCGTGGTCGTCATTGGCGTTGCCGTTATCACGTTGGCAGTCTTTTTCAATGTCTTTGTTGTTGTTATTTTTGTCGTTGTTGTTATTGTTGGCCGGTGCTCTGATGTCTGGTGGGGCGCTCAAGTCCAACAGTACGTCTTCGTGTTTTGATGGGTGGTCTATCTATGATCTTGATTTCTCTCATCTTTGACATTTTCCTTTACTCATGTTTCTTAAAAAATTTGTTAATTATTTCTTGCAGTTAATATTACTAAAGAAGGAAAAAGAGTGACAATATGAGGTAACCATGGACAAAAATTCAGAGGAGTTCACATTAAAAACACACGTTAGTGGACATTCACGAAGAAAAGAGAGTAAGAAGTAAATATATATAGAAAAATCTAGTTAAAAAAATGAAAAGAATGAAACATAAAACATAGGATAATATCAAAAGTGGAGAGAAAAGCATACACGGAAAGAGAAAAATATTTTCATCTAGCTGTTTTCTATTATTGGTATTATTTCTGGTTCGCCTCCCTCTTTGTCAATGGCTATTTCCATTTAGGTGGCGTACCTTCTTTCAATGCTGAAAATGCACTGGCGCAGTATTTGTGATTGATTTTGCATTTCATTTTATTTAATAAGATTTGAGTCGACAAATCTTACATCCCTTTTGAAATAATAGTAATGAGAAGAATTAATAGCGTATTACGAGGAATATTTTCTGCATACTGTATTACCGTAGAGTTACTGCCTCTCCCTTTAGACAAGTACTAAATAAAAGTCACTGCAATGTTCAGAGATTTACTAGTCACAGAATTAACTGAACAACATTCCCATGATAAGGTTTAGGCCATATATCTACATATATTTTAACATTCCTTGCTCTTTTTCCTGGTTATATTTTAATCGTTCCCATACATTAAGACTATAAAATTTACTGATTTTCTCCGATAGTCATAATGTACGAATGTGGACCCTCTAATGCTTGTCATGATTCCCTAAAGGATATATGTATACTTGGAGGTCAAGAGGCTAGATGAGACCTCTTTCCAATGGAGGCACGGATTCAGTCACTGAAATTTTAGCATACAAATATTTAAATCCTTTGTCTAACAACAGTAAGAAAAAATGGCTGAATATATGAAATAGAAATCTCTCATAACAAAGGTTTGTTTAAATAGCGCCATCTCCTTCCTGGAAAGGCAATAATTTGGCTGAGTGTAGAATGCCACTTTTCTTTTATTTGGCATCCTCTGTTTCTCTAAGGGTGTTTCAGTTATATGTACTTAGTGCCGCTTGATTAATTCTTCTATATTCGTAATGAATGCATTCAGCACAAAATCTATTTGTGATTGTCAAATAATGGAAACTTTCTAATCAATCATAGGCCACTATTTTAGTTGTCGCTTAAATACAAGAAAATTTGCTTGCTTACCTATCATCCTTTGATAGCACTAACATCAAATCTAATACACACTTACTCCAAAACAATCTCGCGGAATGGCACAAAAGAGCCAGTAACTGAATGAGAGTATACTTACCCACGCTAGTATCGCCTACTAACTGTCACTGTGTTCATAATCTCACTCTTTAGTTGAGATGCCACTCTCTTTCATCACGAAGATGAAATGTTGAGAGCAAATAACGAAATAGATTATAATATTATAACTTCATTCCTTTAACCCAAATTTATCATAAATGCACCCATTTGATCGAATACCAAAGCTCCAGGGACGAAAAGTTATCTTTATTTTGAGTTACTAATTATTTATTGAAGCCACATTAATCTAAATATCATAATAATTATTCATTGCACGTTAATTGACAAACGAATGAAAAAGATAAAAATTTATATTAGTTTCAATACCATTGGCCATAACTCTATGCCCTTGAATTATTTCAACTGAAAATATCCTTTAGTAATGATGTAATATCATAAATGGTTTATGCGGTCCCAAATTAACCACACTGACTTTCCTGAGAATAATATATTGTCTATTTTCATTTATTAAAATGTTCATCACCTTAACAATGTTATGAAGTAAAAATTCAGTTAAAGATGTGGCAGATGGTTTGACAGAGAGATTTCTAACTATTATGAAATAATTAAAGAACCCGGCAGAGAGAGATGTGATTGTATTGGTGATAAAAGTGATGGTGATCAGTTAGCTATCGTTTTTATTATAGGGAGAGCGAATGTGCTCCGTGCTGTACTGACTGTCCCAGATTCCCAACAATTATATACAGAATGTTCCTTTCGAAAGTGCAGGCGTTCATGTATCTGTACCTGCATAATTGTATATGTCACATTCATCTTCTTCATTACTAAGTAAATATTGGAGCTTGTAGAAGAAGCAACAGATCAAAAAGTATCTGTTGCCTACCGTGATATTTGGAAAGAAATGTATTGCGTTCAATTGATGGCGTGAATAGGCCTTCATCTCCAACTTAACTTCATCCATATTGCAGGAATACTTCTTAAACTGGCTAAGTATATTTTAGGTCACTACCGTAACCTAACGCAACTTAACAGGTGTGGCTACTCAAGTCATTGAGACTCTTTGTTCCAAGCATAAATTTTAAAAAGTGTGTATAGATGTAAAAGTGTTTTCCCTCCTTTCTATCTCCATTTTAAGCAGGAAAGCAAAATCATTATCAGAGTTAAGATGTGTTGTTCTCCTATGCCAGAGAAGTATTCCTTCGATGTATTAAAACTATAAATCTATTTTCAATTATTTTCTTAATTTGGTCATGTTTTTATCTTTGATAATAAAGTCGACATTTAAAAAAATATTATTCATGGTCCTATTCTTTACTTACAGAAATTTGGAGTGGCTAATACATATGTATTTATTAATCTACTTTATTGTTCGGGTCGCTAACCTTTACCTGGTAACTTGGGGTGGTGGGGTATCTTTACAGGGTCAGAATTTTCCCTTGGGTGGTGACTTGAATTGTGATCAACCCACACTCATATTCTTTATATGATATTATAGCGAATACATTCTTCTTACCCTATTACTAATCTTAAAGTTAATTCATAAATATAGATACCGATTTCGAGTCCTGGCGAGAGTGAGATATAAATTATTTCACCGCTTGGAGGGGGCAGCCGCCAATGTGGCGATAGGTTGAGTCTGAGACAAACGCCTTGAAACTTGCAGCCGCGTACGCCATCACGAGTATTCTTACACACGGCACCACTGTCTTTTCCTCACTACTTTTCGTTTATTCAATACATCAATCTCCCGCCTAGAAACGTGCCGAGGTGTTTTCATTGCTCATTGCCTGGACGCGGTTTGGGTGGAACTCCCTTAGAATACATTGTGTTTCCTGCTCACCTGGAGGGACTAAAACACCAGTACCGGTCTGCCTTCGCCTTTGCTACAAAGGTGACCCACCACTGATGCTCACGGGCTTGCCATCGATTGTTATTCTCATCATCATGTGAATTTCATCATTCTGTCAGATGTCCTCATCCGCGACTGAAAAGGGGCAAGTGGGGTAATTAAGTAAATAACAAATCCAGCATCACTTTATGTGGAATGATAATTCAAAAATGACATATTCCTAGTTCGGATAGTGTGTTATTTAATGGGGAAGAGTGAAGGGTAAAGGTAATAATTACTTTAGTGCATTTGTAATTAAGTTTTCAGAAATTTAACAATTGGTCTCTACTGTTTTAACTTTAACCTCGATGCACACACAGAAGTTTATACTTGAGGCAAGTTTGTCCGTTCTTGATGCGTTGAACCTATTCTTTTGTGTCAAGATAAATTCCCTATTTACCTGTTTAAGTGACCGAGGATCCAAACGTGAAATGGTGAATAATCATTCCCATCTCCTTCTTTAGTGGCATTCAGGAAGGAGAGATTAGTCGTTTAGTTAGATAATGCATGGCTTGTAGCGTGAATTTGAAGTTTCTTATCTCCTGGTGAGTAAATATGAGAGAGATTTTAATTTGCTCTTTTGCTATAATGTTTTCTCTAACGTAATATAAAGTATTCAGGGTTAATTGATTTAGTACTTTTCACTGTGCATTAAATTACTATGTTTTAGCTTTGTTTCTGTTATCAAAGAAACGGCAACTTTCATTTCAAGCTCCATGCAGTGGGGCCTCGCTCATTAATTTTGTAGGGAAAGATGTTAGCTGCAGCAGGAGCAACTTTTGTGCTGTGACCCTATTCGTGATAGCATAACATTCCAGGTCTAATACACATAAATAGAGCACCCTTTATAAAAGTGAAAATAAATTTGGTGTAATTTTACATTTTTATTATAAATATTTGTGTCAACAATTTTATCAAGATTGCTTTAACAACAGAGAGGAGTCGAGTAGGAGGTAATTAAAGAAGTTCGTGGTACAGAAGACCGGGGCGCAGCAAGCGACCACTGGCAAACTCATGCCGTTCGTATCCAACTTATTTTGCCGCGCTCGGAATCTTCATTAAGTAGGAAGGCTCACTTGTTTTTTTGGCATAGTCAGCCTCCTCAGTAAACTAAATTTATTTCATTTTTTTCTTTAGACATTCTTTCTTATAAATTCTCTAGAAAAACTTGGTCAGGAATTCTTACCAAGCACTTCCCCATCGGTTCACTTGAGCTGAAGGTCAGAAATGTGACAAGTTTCTCCATGAGCAAAGCGAAAGCAGACTCTTCCTCTTCTGTCCTTCCTCGATCGTGGGTGTGGACAGAGTAGAGGTGGACCTGCGAGCCGTTTCCCTCTCTTTAAAAAACAACAACTAAAAATAATGCATATCAATTACTATTCACACAATATAAATAAGCACTTGCGCTCAACTTCCAAGAAGGTCTTCATACACGCGAACTGTGAGCCACCTGACTTGAGGCAACCCTAAAGAATTCCAGCCTTATTGTGAGTGTCTTTGTATAACCAAACGACACAAGTGCTAAAATATTACAGAATCTGATATGGATCTAAAAATGTTTCGTTTCGGTCTCACTAGAGAAGACGAATGATGAGTGTAATAAATTGAATGAGACCCAAATTACTCACTGCGTTATATTTGGACTTTATTGGTAAAAAAGAGAAAATAAATGTTTGTTTCAAAAGAAGCGAAGGAGAAATAGGGAAATGGGTAGTGATGACTTGACTAAAATGTGTCCTGATAATTTCCTAACATTTTCGAAGCAAGTTTGGTGAGAACATATGCTGGACCGTATAGGAACACCTTGAGTGCCACTTTTTATTCCTCTCTGAATATCTGATTCAATTGAGCGGTTATCATATAAATAAATGGTGTAGGTCTTGCCGCTATTCCGTTAGGGTTGTAACATATCCAGCTATAGAGGGTGTCTCATGAAAGAGTGAATCGAAATTTAAATTATTATAATTGAGGAAGTATTGGTAATTATGAAATTATGTAAGCGCGATTTTCTTTATTCAATACATATTTATAAGCGGTAAAATTGTCATTAAGTTCGTTTTAAATATTAACTGCATTGAAGTGAGTGAAGCTAACCAAAATTATCTTTGCCCACGGAGGAGAACTAAATAAATGTCATCAATTTGAAATATAAAACACTAAATCTATCGAAATCTAATAATACAGAAATTCCATTTTGTATAACAGCAAAAAAATTATTCCTAAGAACCAGTTCCTTCTGCATGTTCTCCATTTTTATCCAAACAGAGTTGAGCTTTAGATCTAATTGCTCGCTTAAATTCTTTGATTAAATTTTGGATTTTCTTTGGGCAAGTTAAATTCGTTTATGTAAATCTATCGAGCGGAAATTGCAAACGATTGAAATTTTCCTGTTACATAAAGGAATGCTATTAATATATTTTATGAAGATTTTATATTATAAAACAGTATATTCAAGAAATTATACTTAATAAACAAACAAAATAAAATATTCACAGGTGAAAGATAAGAGGACAATTTTTTATGAACAGTCTAGAAGTTTCTTGAATTCATCTGGCAACATTTTGCTCAGTAGGTGAGAACTCTACGCGAAAATGTTCGCTTGACGACTAACTACGATTTTTAGAGAAGGGGCCAATCTCCAACAGTGTTGTTTTGCGCGACCTTAAGTCATACAATAAAAAAAAACTATATATGGCCTGCAAAGGTCGGTCGAGCATGCATAACCACCCTCCGAGAAGACAGCTATTTGGTGCTGCTCTATGAATGCAGCAGGAGTTTCTTAAAAATTAAGACCATTAGTGGCAAAGAAATGAAACATTTAACCAGATCAATCATCCGTAAGAAGACCAAAAGGTTCCACTTGAATATGCTGAAGCTCATGTTGCTTGGATGCTGAAGATTGGGTGATAATTCATTTCAGTGAGTAATGTAAATGAAATTTAATTGGTTTTGATAACGGAAGCTTTGTTTGGCGCCTTGTGGGTGACAGAAAATAATAAATGTGTTAAAATTCTGCCAAGCATGGAAAGGCAGTCATGGAAAGGGGGTGTATTCGTTTAAACAAGCTGGACCGCTAGTGCGAATAATCGGAATGGTATATGCAAAGATTTACAATAATATGTTATATCTTTACTCCGAGCATCTTTGAACAAGTCAGAATTTTTTATGCTGGAAAATAAAGGATATATAAGTAATGAAGTGTCCTGATCAAAGCCCAGACTTCAATCCATTGATGACATCTGGAAGATCAGTCGAGTCCAAATCAAGAGAAACAGCCTTCAACTGTAACTGATTTATGGGACAAAAAACATCATATTTTTGCAAGAAACTGGTGAAGTCCTATAATCGTCGTTGCGCAGAAGTACTAGAAAATAAAAAGGCTTCAACACCTCATATTGTTTTATGTTTTATTATTGCAAAATCTTTGTTTCAAGTGTATTTGTTTACTAGACAATTCTGTGAAAGATCGTTCTTTTATTTTGCATTTTGCACATGTCAATTTTTTATTTTGTTAGTTTATTTAGTAAAGGTTCTTGAATATACGATTGTATCATATGAACTATTTATAAAATATAATATATTAAACCCATGCCTTTATTCACATGGAGATTTCAAAATATTTTAATAAAGGAAAATCATTCTCTTCTTTAGCTTGGTAGAGCAAATCTGTTGATCTTAGGGGACATTCAAATACATGAATAATTTAGTGAACTTATTTAATCGTTGAAAATCTGTCTCAGTTTCTCAGCAAATGTGTCTATTTGCTGGAGCACAATGCTAAATCCATAAAAGTCTACTAAATCCATTGTAGAATTTTGTCGAAGTTGCAGATTTATTTGTGCTTTGATCTTTTCCGGATATTTGGAGTGGATATTACCTATTTATTTATCTGGGGTATTTTGTGGGTAGCTAAACTTTACCTGGCTACTTAGTGAAGGTTATATTTACAAGGTACGAACAATCCCATGAGTTGTGACTTAAATTTTAATCAACGCAAAATCATGGTATTTAGATGATAGTGTAGAGTATATTCTTCTTAACCTCTTACGAATCTTTAAGTTAATTTCTAAGTATAGATACCGGTTTCGAGTCCCGGCGCGAACGAGATATAGAATGTTTCGCCACCTGGAGGGGGCAGACGCCAATGGGGCGATACGTTGAGTCTGAGAGAGACGCCTGAAACTTGCTACCACGTACGTAATGTGCAGTTTCCAGCTAAATCTACTGTTTGTAACAATGTTCATATGTACAAATGGAGGGTACATGTCTAAATTTCAACGAAGGTCATTTTGGTCGTCGCGAGACAGGAAGAAACGAATAAAATATTGAAGATGTTACATAGTTACAGGGAGGAGGCAAGGACTACTCTGTCCACTCAACAGGGCTGCAAATTTAAACTATATCATTATCGTAAAATAACAGTCAATTTTATTTTTAAAACTATTCATACTACTAGCATTTACTACCTCCGCGGTTAGTCTGTTCCATTTATCGATAATTTTAAGGGGAATTTTTTTTAGCTATGTTCGATTGAAACCTCCATCGTCCTTTCAGATTAAAACCCTTATTACATGTGATACTATGGTCATACTTAAAAATATTTTCATAATTTAAGTTTACAAATTAATTTAAAATTTAGAATACTTCGATAAGCTCCCCTCGCAATCGCCTAGTTTCTAGAGTCGGTAGTTTTATTATATTTAATCTTTCGATATACGACTTATTTCTAATCAAGGGAATTAGTTTAGTTACCCGTCGTTTAATTCTTTCCATTTTATTGATGTTTACGTGTGTTTAAGGTGACCAGAATTTTATCCCGTATTCCAGGTGCGGCCTTACTATACTTTTATATATAGTATAATTATAGCTTGATGTTTGTAAGAAAGCTCCTCACAATAAATTTAAGCATTCCGTTCGCCTTGTTACACGATTCATCACACTGTTTGTTAAACTTAAGATCATCTTTTAAAACCCGTAACCATAAATCTTTTTCTTCGTGCTTGAAGATAAGATTTTAACTACATATTCCACCGTTAAAAGTTATCTAAATGACAAAATGACTAGAATTAAATCTTGTGGCAAAATCAAGACCTTAATTGAAAAATTAAGGTCTTGATTCTTGCATCCACCTCTTGAATTATTTTACAAATAATTTAGATTAGTTTAGGGTAAGTTAAGGTTATATAGAGTTATTTAAAAGCAAGTAGGTTAGCAATGACTAAAATAATTAAAATAATTTGGTAAAAATTCATTTCTTTGACTCCGTTTTATTTTCCGACATAAGAACGAAAATTTATGATTATTTAATTTCAGCTGGGCGGATTTGTATGTAAATAAATGTTCAGAGCATTGAAATTTTATGACAATCATAGTATGGGCTTACAACCTATTTAAGTATCAGCTAGCATATTTCAATAGCAGGTTTTCTCACTAGCTTTTATTGTTCTTGCAATTTTGTGACTAGTTTAGTCCAGAATGCTAATTTACACGAATCTTTAGGCGTCTAAATATTTCTAGACTGGCCTTTTCTTCTTAAAACTAATCCTAAATTTTTTTCCGCCACTCCTTTCTGTGCCATGAAAAGGTTACGCATCAAGTGATCGTGAATGAAAAGATGGCCAATACGCCACCTAGCCTGTTTTTGTCTCATCCCGTAACAAAATAACATTTTCCTTGTCTCACAATGATCTTCTTCAGAACTTTACATATTGCTATAAAACTCATTTTGCATTCTGGTTGCTTGCAATAATAGGGAAAATTTATCCATTAAACAATTTCGATTTACCCCTAAAAGTTATATTTTATAGAATAGGCCTGGACTAAAAAATATTATCAATGCAATCGTTTATCGCACACCGCTGCAAAAAAACTACTAAATCGAGAGATACTAAAATAATATAAGTTCACGAAGAACAAAAGTCCAAAAAAGTTTCTCCTTCAAAGGAAATGATGCCTAACCAGACTGTATTTGAAGGTAAGAAAGAAATATGGAAACACACAAAAGCAAATACAAAGAGATGAAGATGCATAGAAGGACTCCGTCCGTAAATACTCCAGATTTTGCAGGTTTACTGAAAGTAGCAAAAGCAAATGAAGTCTTCTCTCGACGAACTGTTTACGCGTCCTATTCAATTAAGCAACCTTTTAAGGCGAAATTAAGGAAGTTGATGCATCTGCGTGTTTGTGTGTATATGTGGTTTTGTTTAATGTGCATCTCTTTGACGTATCATTAAGATTGCAGTATTACATATCCCTGCTCACCATTTATCTATTAAGTCTAAAAACAAACAAAAGACAAGATGAATCCCTTAAGGGTGAGTGATAGATGTATGTGTACATAGAAAAGGTTGCGAAAACTTAATTTTGAAAGTTTAGGGAGGAAAAATTAAAAGAATCCGTTTCAGAGACACACATGGCAGCCGGAGTGGGGAAATATGCAATAAATACTGATGTTATGAGAGAAAATAAATAATAACTAGCGAATAAATAAACGAATACGGTAACAGGGATAGGGTATATAAAATACCCCCAAGCTACTTTGACTTGAAATACTAAGACCATGATAGAGCACAATATGTATAGGGGCCAGAGGCACTAATATTAATAAATTTGAGTGTGGTTTAGGTAAAGTCCCCACAAGAGGATCGGCGTTCGTTTCAAGACAGGGCCAATCAAGACGAGTTGTGCTTCCAGATAGCCCCAAAGGCTCTTATTTTTCTATATACTCGCTCTATGCACTATACCCTCTACATTTTGCGGGACAGTGCAATAAAAGACAAGGGCTAACGCTCAAGCTCCGCCATGAAAGGGAAAAAGAAACTTGTATTCGTTCACTGAGTGAAAAGGAAAGTTTTCTTTTTCACCTACTGAAAAAGAATTTAAAAGGGGGAAGTAATCCTACAGGAAAGGGAGGGGCATAAATTAGGCAAATTGGCCTAAAGGATCTCGCAAAGGAACCTAGAATCAAAGCCAAGAAAGCCTTTCCAAGCGGTCAAACCTTTTTCGCAATCGCCAAGCATACTAATACATAAACAAAGTCTGCTGACCAAAGTCGCGAGCGCTCACTTATTCTGATTTATGACCTTTCCACTTTCAAAACTTTCAATAATTCCCGAACTAACATTGGGAAGACATTGTCAATTATATTATTCGAAAGAGAATGTAATACAACATAAGGGTTTCAAATTTCTTTAGTATCAGCCAAATAGTTATGATGTTATTGCCGAATAATTTCCACGCTAAACTTGGGATAACCTTTGCAATTATTATATCATTCGAAAGAGAACGTTAAACACTTAATTATTTTCAATTCCGTTAGAAATCGGCCGAATAGTTACAATGTTATTACAAAGCGAAAATAATTCCCGGGCTGACCTTGGAAGGCCCGTGCAATTATATCATTTGAAGGAGAATATAAAATAGAATAAGAGTTTTAAATTTCGTTGGAATCGGCCGAATAGTTACAAAGTTATTACCAAAACGAGAAAATAAGCAAAACGAGGACCGACCAACCGACTGACGACCGACCGACCGACCAACCGACTGACGACCGACCGACCGCTTGACCGACCGACCAACCGGCCGACATAAAGAGATATATAAGTGCACGCGACTAAAAATGTGTATCGAGGAAGAAAATAAATTACCAAGAAATGCTAGTACAATAATATGAACAAATTTCATTTCTTAAATGCAAACATATCGTCCCTCTTATATACAGTTCAGGTCTTAAACTCACTTGTAAAAGAAGAACTCACCTAACCCCTCTTACAAATGAACAGATATTTAAAAAATAACGACAGAATAACATCTGTTGCAAAGGAATCACCATAAAACCTTGATAATGGCTCAGGAAGAAAATCGCGAATGTTATAATGAAAATGATGACATAGAAATAAGGACAAACAAACATATGTAAAACCTAAGCATTTCACAAAGACTCTTCCTAATAAAATGTGGATGGAATATATATCAAAACCGTAAATCTCATTCCATATTAAAATATTGTGGCTGTTCGGCGTCTAACTTCACGGAATATTTAAAAAAAGATACCGTCTGATTGATCCACCCACCGTCATTGTCTGAATGTATTACATATGAGGGATGTCTTATTATTTACTCCGTAATTTAGAAATCACGGTAACGTTAAGGGTATTTTAAATATGATACACATAACATGTATAGAATTTATATGTGACATATAACAATATCAATAAATCACTAGGAAAATCAGCCGTCCGTCCAAACCAAACTTCAGGAGTGTTCCTTGTTAAAACCTCCCGGCATGTGCAAAATGTGGTCACTATCATTCAGATTTTACGAAACCTTTGAGTGCTGACTTTGTTTCCTCTGATTTTTTATTATATAGCTCGTTTCTTTTGTCATATTTACCCGCATAAGATATTTAGTATTAAATTGTAAAGTGATATTCTTCCACCCACTCACATAAAGGCAGGATGCTTCACATCACTTTTGTTTGTGTGGTCCTCCTATTAGATAGAGCCTATAGCATTAAACCAATGTCCACCGTTTTTTCAGTAAACCGTCATTTTAGAAGCTTTGGCTCATTGTCTCTTTGCCTATTGATGTCTGATAGGCATTAAATGGCTGCGTTATAAATACATGGACAGATCTTCCCTCACACACAATGAAGGGTTTTACACTAACAAACAAACTGAAATGGGCACAAATTAAAGGTAATCGGATCAGTAAGTGACATTTCGTTCATGTTCTCTCCACATTTGTGTCACAAACCCACGGCACTTTTGTGTTTATACACCGTGGTGCTAATCGATAAAGAAATGTAATCTACGTTAATGTGCGTCACTCTGTTGCATAATGGCTGAAAATGGCGAGTCTCAAGTCCTGCCATTTCGATTTTTTGCTCTACTTTGTTTAATTGCATTTTCCGCGCATCTAAATCTTTCGAGAGGAATCTATGATATTCTTGATTAATTATCGCTTATGAATGTACCAATTATGATAGGGTACAATTTTTTTTCTTAAAGTAAGTGACAACGTCAGAAGCAATTTACGAAGAAATAGTTGCATTTTATAAGGCCAGTTTTTAAAGCCCTTATTACCACCTACTTCATCTTAACGACTTGGCAAATATTATGCTGATGGTATAGTTGAATGTTGCAGAGGGAGATGCTCTCGTTAATGAATGGCAGCGGAATCTAGATAATTGAGAGCGTTTGAACTTCTAAGCACCATACTATGTTTTCTTTAGTTACAATTTCCTTTCTCCATATATCTGCATATTCTAATTTCACTTCTTCCTGTTACGAGCCTCTTTTTGAACCATCTGATAAAGATTGTGCAGTGTGAGAAGTATTTATACAACAACTATAGAAAGTGCGACATTGCACTTGAACGCTTTATCGAAAATCTTTGCTTTCCCTTCACCTAACTTTCGTCAGCACCTCTTAACCTAATGGCTACTCTACTCAATCCTCTTTTCCTGGTGAGATTACAGGCTTAGCTCTTCCTAAAGACTAATTTATTTATAATATCGCTAATAATGTGATAAAAGCTCTATATTATATGTGCTTGGCCAGCTACAAATGTTGATGAATCATTAGTAAGATCCAGATTTAAGTTCACTACAATTCCAATGAAATAACTAACTTCTCGATATATCTTTCAATAATTAGTAATCAAGAGAAATTATCTGCGCGAAAGTGATTCGTATATTCTCTTTGTTGAAACCTTTAGGTGTGAAAATTCTAAAACACTGAATTCATTTACTTATTTTGTTAAAATTTTTAAATATTGAATTAATTCATTTTATTCCTGTGGAATTAAATAGGGAGACACTTTTAATTCCATCGCTAAATTGTAGCAAAAACCCTTTAGTATCTGGAGTTGGTTGTATTATTATATATAAAAAATTGAAATAAAAACAATCTTATTCTAAGCATTATCTGATTGATAGCTTCCTGATATTTTTGAAGTTTTGCTTTTCTCTCTGCCTTTAGAGCCTACATTAATTAAATTTCGTATTACTTGCAGCCCCAATAGGCGCATTTCTGATAGTTTCTTTGATGAATTGGATAAAATATTAAACATGGTTTTCAAACTCATCTACAACTGTACTCATTCTGCGTGTTTTAAGATCTCACCACACAGATTCACATTCAAGTAAATATAGGTAACATTGTTGTCTCCTCCTAACAAAATCACGGCCTCTCCAAAACTGACTGCGTTCGTAATTTTTAATAATGGCAAAATTTGGTTTGGAAGATTCTTTTAATTACCAAAAATCATACATTACCTTTTAGTAACACCCCATGGAAGAAAAAAAATCGTAGGTTAGGTTAAATTGGTGCAATTGCGGAGAGCTATTCTGTATTTTCTCTATTTGAGCGAATGCCTTTGGCACAACAGTATTTATTATCACTTTTGTCTTTTATGGCCATAAAAGGAAATTAAATCTATCCCTTCAATCTTTTTTATGATTATTTTTAGTCAGAAAAGATGGTTATAAAATGAATATTTATTTGGCCCATTTTCTACTTCAAAGAATTAATTGTTCGGTACTTTTCATTGCCATCAACCGGACGTAGGCTTTCGCTCCGCCTTCAAACTCAAGCGTAATGATAAAGGTTTTGTACATGTTTGTCTTTTTCAATGAGTAATTACCTTAATTTTTCGAGTGATGTGTCTAGATGTTCCTGTAAAGCATTGATTAGAATATATTCGCGTTTTATTCGCGGGCCAGTATAGTGGCGTGCGACTCTATATCTCACTATGTTGGTCGGTCCCCTTTTTGCTTTCAATTGTTATGGTAATAATATTAGAACACTTCGGCTACTTCTAACAAAAATTGAAACCATTATGTTGTTTTAAATTCTCTTTTGGAAGATACAATTTCCAAGGTCCTGGCGGGTTTAGCTCTGGAGTTATTCTGTTTTGGCAATAACATTAGAACTCTTCGGCTAATTCCAACAAAATTTAAACCTTCAAGTTGTTTTACGTTTTCTTTCGAATGATATAATTGCCAAACTCCTCCTAAGGTTAGCCGATGAATTAGTTGGCAATAAGATAATAACCATTCGCCTAATTATAACGAAATTTAAAACCCTTATGTCTTTTACATTTTCTTTCGAATGATATAATTGCCTCCCCCAAGGTTCCCCTCGAAAAACATTTTGTTTTGGCAATAACATTATAACTATTCAACCGACTTTAACAAATTTGAAACACTTATGTTGTTTTACATTCTCTTTCGAATGGTATAATTTCAAAGTCCTCCCAAGGTTAGTCCGGAAATTATTGAAAGTTTTGAAGACCGAAAGGTCATAAAACTGTATTAGTGAGAGCATGAAACCTTTGGCAAAGAAACCTTGTTTTAAGATAGAGTTGATGTTTCAAAGAATAAAATAATCGATCAGAAATTTGAAGTGGTTTGACAAACTTCCTCACTCTTAAAAGAGCTTCTTTCTTTGCTCGGTGTATTAGATAATTTGTATGAAATTATATCAGAACATTTGACGTACTCTGCATAGGCTACTATTTGATTAAAGTTTCCAAGTGATCTTAGTGTCGGTAGGTTTCATTGCCATCAACCTAGTTTTTTTAATAGTATGTTCATATTTTGAAGATTTATCACTTTTATATTTGAAATGATTCTACAGTCTTTCAAACTAATAAAAAGCTTCTCTCTTTGCTCGGTACATTAGACAAATTTTATGAAATTATATCGGGGAAATTAGATGAAACATAATTTTAAATAACAAATGTTCAAGATTTACTGGTCAAGCTCCCACGTTTCTGAATATATATGAACAATCATTATTGAGGAAGCCAAAGTTTTGATGGAATTAGGAGAAAATCCTACGAGGCATCTTGCTTATTTTGCAATGGTAATGTTTCTTGTTTAATTGACTGCCACGTGTCAAAATATCTGTCCAGCCAATTCTTTGATAACTTATAAATATTACTAGGAGCAGTATTGTGCATGTAGACAGCTGACTTTTTCGTCCTAACTGGAAGTCCTGTAAACGAAGGTAGGAGGTTTTCTTCAGGACACTCTTGAATTTTCTTTACAGTGCGATTATAGGCTTCAATTATTTTTAAATTTGCAGAGAAGGTTTTTTTTTCTTAAATCCTTAACGAAATAATTATTTTCATGTTAGTAACTTCCTTTCTTACCTATTTTATCAAAAAAGGCTTCTTGATAAAGATGTCTGTAAGTTCGTTGTAATCGAATTAAGGAAAATTAAATATAAATATTGTAATTCCAGAGATAAATAGTGTTGTATCTACTAAATTGTGGTAATTGTATTTATAAACTTATCTGAAACAAAAACTATAATTTTTTATATGTAAAATAATGAAACGCTAAAGTAGAATTGCATAAAATCTCTTGACATATTCCATAATTTTGTTCTACACACTTATCGCATCTTATTGATTTGATTTTTTTTAAAGAATGAGAACTGCTATGCAAATAAAAAATCTAGTATGTCGTTTGCTAGGATTAGGCTAGGCTATTTTTAGAAATAAATAAACGAATTTTGAGAAGACCGAACAGTTTAGTAGTTGTTGAACAGAGTATTGATAGCTTAACTAGAATATCACTATGAAGAGTTGAGTTATTGATTAAAAATTATTTGCATAAGTAATAAATATGGACGTGATGAAATGGTAACACGATTTATGGACAGCATTCCTTCATTAGACTCACGTTTATGATCCTGCAAGTGTTGGCATAAGTCCAATTTCTCGTGGCAATAGATAAAGCAGAGGATCCGGATTTCAAAGAGATGTCGTGTATAAGAGCGCGATATAAAACGGAACGATTGCCTCTTAGTTTGATTTGACGTGATTTGAAGTTGAAACTACCTCTCTTCTCTCTACTCTTGTTGTGCACGATTGCTTGAAAGATTACTTTACTTAAGCCCTAAGCTTCTTAACTCGTATGAGTTAAAAAGCGATGGCATACCGATATTCTTGCTTTATTCGGCCACCAGTTTCATATAGTTTTGTATGATTCTCTAGTAAAGCACTCTCGTTGAAACAGGAATTATTCTCTCTGCATCCCTTATCACTTGAGAAGTGAGCTATGTACACAGACTTAAGCTCGATCTCCCCTGGTACATTCATTTAAGTGATATAGGATTTGCAGATTTCACAGAGTTTTCACCATATCGATGATTTACCTATACCAAACAAATAGTCAAACGAATGGTTTCATAAGTAATTGCAGTTTGGACAGAGTTAAATGTGAGTCGTGTAAATAGACTTATTTTTCCAAAGAAGATACTATTAGTTCCCCCCTCCCCCCCACATGTTGAGAGCACATTCGATTTATTCAATTTAGCGTCAATTTTGCAATGACATCAAGTTAGATTAATTCGAGAGCCTAAGATTTCACCTTGATTTTCTTATATTCGCAATGAATCTGTCCTGAAAATTTATTATATACCAAGTCTTCGCATCAGCTAAGCCTATGGAATTATATTTCAAGATATAACTCCTACCTCAAAGTAATAAACGTAGTTAATTGGAATAAAATCATGAAAGGAGTTAGAGATAATAAAAAGGGACTAAATTTTGAGGAGAAATTCGTTAAATTGAGAAGAATGGCAGTAAAATAACGGATAGGATGTTCATTTGTCCTACGTCTGATGCTTCATATCTTACGATACCGCTCTGCTCCCCGGTCATCTTTTATATTTTTGCCTATTCTTTTTCAGAGCCCTTCACTCCTCCCCTACTTCATTCTGCCTCCTTAATAATTGGCCATTTTATCATTCAGGCGACAATAATTAGATCCTCATTAATAATGAGAAAGTTTTGTTTCGTAGTCTTTTGTTCGCCTAAAATGTCTTTGCTATCCTTTTTCCAATCATCAATTGCCTTTTAATACAACCTGATAATTAGTAAGGTTGGGTAAATTGTGTCAAATGCCTAGTATTTTTCGGTATTTTCTCTATTTCATCGAATGTCTTCGGTGAAACACTTGCTATTACTACTTTTTTGCCTTTATGACTATGAAAGCAAATTAAATCTATCCATTTAATCTTCTTTTACGATTATTTTCAGTGAGGAAGAATCACTAGTTATTTGTCACATTTTATATTTCAAATAATTATAGCTGTCGGTAGTTTTCATTGCCATCAACAGTTGGTAGGTTTTGGCACCGCCCTCAAACTCAAGCATAATGATAAAGGTTTGGTACTTGGCGCTCTTCTTCAAACAGTAATTACCTTAATTAATCAGCTGATTTATCTGGATGATCGAAAAAGCATTGATTAGCCTTTATACGCGTATTTCTTTTAGAGGAAGTTCATGATTCGAGGAATAATCAATCAGAAATTTAATGCGATTTCAGAACCTTCTTCACTAATAAAGGAGCTTCTTTCTTTGCTCGGTACGAGTATATTAGAAAAATTGTATCAAATTATATCATTGTTTTTTACTTACATAGGCTACTATTTAATTAAATTTGCATAGTGATCTTACTGTCAAGTGTAGAGGAAAAGATAAATCTATATGTTGTATTCCTGCGGGAAAAATACTAGTCATACATCCATCTACATGTTTAAGGATTGAGTACAGCTTTTGCTGTGTATTAGCAGGGCTAGGTATAATGATATGCATATATTCTCAAATGAGCAATGTTTAATAGCAATTTTAATGCAATCTCTAGTTAGTTCTCTTCAAGTGATTCAAGTTTCTTTACCCCGTCAATTCCAAAATATTTTTCCACATTGGGTAAATAAAAATCTCGATAAGGGTTAGATACCTTTTTAAACCAGCGAAGCATTTTACTCAAAGGCAAGAGCATCCGTGAAATGTGTTAATGAAATAGCGAATCATTTAAAAGAACCCCTAAAGCTATATAAATTGAAACATGGCTTCAAATTTTAAATTATGTGGGTATTTAATGAACATGAAATTATTCAAGAACCAATGAGTAAATGCCTTATCCTGGTTAGGTTTCTAGTTTTTTTCTATATTAAGTCTTTTAATTTTCTCTATTGTTTGTTTACCATGAATAAAAGTATTGGAATTTAATTATGTAAATTTCTTGGTTTATTATGAAGTGGTATAATTGTAAGATTGAATAATCAAAACACATTAAGAAGACAACTTTGTTTTTACACGATCTTTATTTAATTTTTTAATGTGTATTTTTTTCGAGGAATAAAGTAGGGCATAACATCTATACAAATGAGGGGAGTAATTTAATTTCCTTACCTAATGTTGTATACAATTTTGAATCTACCGCCTGTGGGACGCAAATCGTTAAACCCCAAGGAAAAAATAATAAATGTTTACATAGTTTTGTAGCAGAAATATAGCTATTAGAGATATAGCCCAAAATTATATCCTCTTTTTATATTATAAGAGGAGATACTCTTAAAGCTGAGTCGGCTTTAAAGCATAAAAACTACTCATCAAGCTGAGAGATTTTAGATTTGTTTCATTGTTGGGGGGATAAATCTATTGTAGTAAGTACTAATTTCTATTTCACTCAAAGGCGTTAATATATTTAACCTGTTACAATTAACTTAGCCAATTCAAATTGCTAGTTTGGTTATAACCGAGATGATAGTTTATTCAATGTGGTAATAGGGAGGGGCCATTAACCATTTTTTCCTGGGAGAAAGAGCCATTAAAATGAAAAAGCTGTGAGATCAACAAAATCGTATAATTTTCCGATAATTCACTAGTCAACAATGATTTTTCTACTTGAGTATTAGCTCTTGATTTACACTAACTCGTCTATGTTGATTCCAATTCTGTAATTAGAATTGATCTAGCACGTAAGGTTCCTGAGTTACACACATACTCTTTAGTTACGCAGATGGGCAGTGTTGCTTCGGCTACCGTAGTGAGAGGATGTGTTTTATGTCTTTAGTTCTTACGTTACACTCTTGCTTTATCACGTTGTCAAATTTAGCCATTATATTAGTGGTGTTGAAACGGTATTTACATAGAGTGATTAATTGCATTTTTCTTTCATATCTATCTCTCAATTAATTAGTTAATGAAATAAGATTGTACAAAAGTATATAACAGGATATATACAAACTAAGTTGAAAACATGAATCGGCTACGATGTATAAATAGCCCAGGCAACCTTTGTTATATCTGTGTAAGATATACACCAAGCAACTAGCGGAAAAAATAGCTAAAAGAGTGAAAACTACATACAATTATTAGTTTAGTTGTAAAGTTGGTGACCAAGATAAACCCTGGGCACCTCACAAATCTTGTACTGTATGTTATACGGGATCACACAGTGGTTAAATGGCAAACGAAAGGGTATGCCTTTTGATGTACCAATGGTGTGGCGTGATCCAGCAAATAATGTTTTTGATTGCTACTTTTGTATGACAAATATTGCGGGATTTTCAAATAAAAACAAGTCAAAAATTTGATATCCAGATTTTAAGTAAGCTATAAAACCAGTTCCCCATAATATGTAGATGCCAATCTGAGCTTCTCCATTAGCTAGTCCAGTTAGAGAAGATGATTCATCGCATAAAGAGGAGAATAAAATGACGATGAAATGTATGAGGATGATTCTAAGGAAAAGAAGATCCAGTTGATAAATCAAGAAAGATTGAATGATTTAGTGAGGGATTTGTCATTGTCAAAAGAGAACGCAGAACTAATGAGCTCCATAATAGAGCAATAGAATCTTCTAGAGGACGGTGCAAAAATATCTACTTTCCGTAAACACCATGAGGCCTTAGCTGCCTTCTATTAAGAAGAAGATGGTGCTTGTTTCTGTACTGATGTTAATGGCTTAATGAATCAGGTAGGAAACAAGTATTTACCAGATGAATGGAAACTATTCATCTTGCAAGCATTGCTAGCCTCAAAGTTGTATTGCTACACAATGATAAAAAAAAAACTTCAATTCTTGTCGCACTTATTGTTGGGATGATAGAGACATATGACTCAATGAAATTTATTTCGGGACGTGTTCATTACTTGCATCATAAGTGGAATATTTTTGGTGATATAAAGGTAATTTCTTTATTTCTTGGACTGCAGCTATGATATACAGAGAATGTGTGCTGTGTATGCTTATGGAACAGTCGTGATGAGGGGAATCATTATATTGTTAAAAGAGAAGAACACATAGTTGGCCGATACATTATGAAGCACATGCCTTTGGTACATCCACAGAAGATCTACCTTCCAACACTTCATATTACCAGATGAATGGAGAATATTCATCAATGCAAGCACTGCTAGCCTAAAAGTTGTATTGCTACACAATGGTAACAAAAACCTTTAATTCCTGTGGCAATTATTGTTTGGATGATAGAGACATATGACTCAATGAAATTTATTTTGGAAGGTGTTCATTACTTGCATCATAAGTGGAATATCTTTGGTAATCTAAAGGTAATTTCTTTACTTCTTGGACTGCAGCTAGGATATACAGATAATGTGTGCTTCGTATGCCTATGGAACAGCCGTGACGAGGGGAATCATTATATTGTTAAAAGGTGGCCCGAAAGAGAAAAACACATAGTTAGCCAATACAATGTGAAGCACATGCCTTTGGTACATCCACAGAAGATCTACCTTCCAACACTTCATATTAAACTTGGCCTTATCATAAATTTTGTTAAAGCAATGACCCATTATTATGATGGATTCTAGTATCTCAAAGAGAAATTTTGTGCAAATAAAACCGATGCTAAACTTAAAGCTGGGATTTTGTACGGCCGGAGAATTGATACGTGACAGGGATTCATTTGTCCATGTAGTGCAGAACTTTATTGGTAATCATAGGGCTTGGAACTATAAAGAACTAGTGGACAACAAGCTAAAGGCATATCAACGAATGGGGTGTAGGATGTCTCTTAAGATGCATTTCTTGCATTTGTATCTAGATTTCTCTCCATCTAATATGGGTGATATTAGTGATGAACATGGGGAAAGGTTTCACCAAGATATCGCAATGATTGAAAGCAAGTATCAAGGCCGCTTCAACCAAAACATGATGGGTGACTACTGCTGGTTCCTACAATGGGAGGATCCAATATGCACGTACAAGCGCAAGAGCAAGAGCCTCAAACATTTTTGAAAGATCTATAGCTAGGTGATTACTACCTCTTTTATATGTAATACATATCTTGTCTGGGTCTGCAAAAGGACGTATATAATGCCAAATAGGGTTCTCCGATTCCAAACCTCTGTCCAGAAACGTCTCATTCTTCTCAAACTCGTAATAATTTTATCATTAAATGATCTAAGGTGACAAAGTGGGCCATATAGCTTAGTTGCATAATTCAGGAACCCTACGTGCTAGGACAATCCTGAGCACATATTTTGAATCAGCGCACCAGAATTAGTTAGGTACAACAAATTTTACTCAAGTAGCAGAGACAAAGTTAAAATTTGTTGGTTAGTGTAATGATCGTCCTTTTAGGTAAATGAAGAAGAGCCTCTATTAGCAACTGGCTAATGACAGAGATGGAACTTGCCTCAGGTAATTAATGACTTGGTAGGAAAGAAAATTTGCCTAATCGGTTAGTAGTATGTTTGTTTTCTGTTTAGCAACTTAGGTTTGGAGAGCCAAAACAAAACAATAGTGTACAAGAAGGATAATAAAAGCAAAAATCTGAAAAGCAGCCACAAGGCTTGTTCTATCAAACCCCAGCAGTCATAATCAATAGAGCCAAAAGATTCTATTTACACCTCAGGCAACCTGTCTGTCTGAAGCTAGGAAGAAAATTAGACCTCAAATGACCAAACTTTAATTCTGTAAGTCGATGGTTACAATTTTCTTAATTAAACCTGAAGAATTTATTGAAAGTGAACCTTCCTCATGATAAAAGATTGCCCCTAAGACAGGCACTTAGCTCAGTTAAAATAGCAGAATTAATGTTTGTGATCGTACTATAAAGAGTAGAAGAGATTAGTATATAAAATTTCATTCTTTTAACCATTCTAGGAAAAGCCTCCACGAGCCTTATATTTTATTTACATCCCTTGCGGCATTTAATTTAGTGATTATTACAACTATCTATATTTAAGGATATCACAAATTCTCTTTGTTGAAAACTGAAATAACTGTGAAAACGAATAGTATAAAAGAAGACAATCTTTGTCACTAGAGTCTTTGCAAATAAAATGAGAAAGATTGATCTTTGTGCTCGAGCCCAAGTGCAATAAGTTCCACACTTACTGTAACTAATGCTCTATCTCGAAATAAATATAAAGTGAATTGGTACACCCTAATCTTGAATTTGAGACTCATCAAAATTCATATATATATATATTTTGAGATACCTTGTACAAGGACAGGCATACAAACATTCATATTTAGCAAAATATACATCTGCATAATGTTTTTGATGACATAAACAAGAATTTGACGAAAAATTATATATATTTTTCTTCATGGCATTGAAGTTTGGAGTAGTAAAGCTTCTACATCTTTTTACAGAAATGAGTTAAAAGCACATCGAGTAGGCGAAGATAAAACAGTAGCCTCTCATAGCATTTCAAAACTACGGAATATATGTAATCCTAAAACCTGTTACGGTGTTATTCGACACAACTATAGAGACAATTTTTAGCCTTAATCTCATAAATGTCTGGATCTTGGTTAAGATCTTATTATGAAATGTATAAACTAAAATTAGATGACTACTCAAGTTTTTCTATTCGTTAAAGGATTGAGGAGGGGTGATTAGGCAGTGCCTCGTATGAAGAAATTTTATTTACTAAAACTCATGATAGAAATCTAGAGAGTTATAATTTTGGGGGGATGGAATGTTTCGTTGTCCAAATGGAAAGGGAATCAATTAGTCACTCATAACAACTTGAACCTTAGGACTGGAAAGTATATAGTTATTCTTTGGGTAAAAATCAAACATATTTATATTTCACTTATACTCACGAAACAATGCCGTAATAGTAAATAAAACTAAATAATAACTTTAATATAACTTCTAAGATAAGATAAAATACGAGTCTAAAGAAATGCACGGAATATTTTTTTAGAAAAGAGTGGAACAATATATGCTCAAAGACTTAAATGGATTAAAGCTCAAAATTGTATTCTAACAAATAAAAATTTTAAACTCATCGCGCACCACTTGTTTAAATTTTCTATTAAAATATTTATTTTGTTTGTCGTTAAAATATTTAGAATCAAAAAGGTAGAATAATCGATATATTAAAGGAGGAGGATTTTTATTTGCGTACTCATTTATTTGCTCGCTCTGGCGACCATATTTCTTCACTAATCTAGCTAAAATTTGGAACACAGGTAAATATTTGTAAGGAAGGATTATAGGCCATATTAAGGTTTGCAATTTTCAATGCATTTACACACCTCTGGGGGAGGGGGACCAAAAAAAATGTTATATGTCTCGGGGAAAGAATGGAAAAAAATGGCAGCAAAAATTTGAATGGCGGCAAATGCTACTAGTCTTTAATATTTTTATACAATGTAAAAATCCTTTACTCCCTATACATATTTTTATAAATCTAGCTACTTTTATTACGTTACCCTAAAAATGTAAGAATTAAATTGCTGTAAAATAAAGTATCTAAAATCAAATTTCTGCCTATTAATTTTACTAATGTACTCATAAATAAGAGCTCCATTGAACGTGAAACTTTCAAGAGTGTTGTGCTGCCCTTGCTAACTGAATTCTCTGCCAGATATCAATTGGTTTAAGCAATGCAGAATGCTCAAAATTAAAAAGAAATATGCTTCTTCTGTTAGTGAAGTAAACTTGGTGAGTTATGCATAATTTAATTATAAATCTACAGTGACTATAAGAACTAAATCAGTGTCGTGGCACACCACTCTATACCTTAAACTACTCCTACATATATTATGTGGAGAGAGTGACTTAATCACCTACTGCAAAGCAAACCGTTGAAGGACTGTTCGCATGGATTAACAACCGACTCGGAGCTCAAACTTGAGGCGTTGGGTTTCAAATCCTTAATAATCAAACAGAATGCATAAATGGTTGGCGAGATTTACTTGAATAGGCCGAGAGTATGAAACAACAAAAATATAATTTTATTTACAAACATCAAAATAAGAATTAAAACATAACAAAAGGGAATTATTTTAATTGAGATAGTCTCTAGATATTTATTATGAGGAGGAATTCTCAAATAGAATTAAGCGTTACTAGGCTCAGATAAAAAGGGGGGGACTTGACAATACTAATAATTGAGGAGCTTTCAGTCTTACGGGCCGGTGACTTCGTGGAAGGTCCTTCTTGCATTGAGGCGAGTGGGGAACGATCTGATAAGGCAAGTGGAGCATGGTCTGAATGAAACAAGTGAGGCACGATCCAAACCAACATTCCGATAAAGATCGCTAATCCTCAAAGATGACGTTTGACTTTTACCTACAATACGATTGATTCTAATACTTCCGTGGCTTTTTCCGACAGAAGTTTGTCCACATCATTGTCTTTGGCAAATCACGATGTAGTAATTGGAGTACTTCCCATTCCACGCTATTAGCTTCACTAATTTCTTCAATGTTTTAAGTCTTTATGCTTTTCGAAGTTTAGGAAACTTATATGGCCGACGCCTCTTCAAATGGCAACACTTGCATTTTAACTTCACTTGATTGCCTTGCTTCTTTGGTGAGTTATAGCACGTTACGCGATCTTCAGGTGTGCCACGCTATTAGGTGCTGAACGATTTTTGGGAATGGGAAAGGCTAAGCATCTCACTGAGGCCATAAAACTCGATAGTGAAATAAATACATAAAGGAACTGCTCCTAAAGTTATAGCAAACTCCATTTACCGCCATGTTGACACCGTGAAGCGTTTTTTAGCCTACTCAACGCCAAAGAAGACGCGGTTGGCCCCTGGCGTGCTGAAGACCGTATCTACTCACGACCTTCATAATGTGAAGAGGCAGCTGTTGAAGAAGTCAGGAAAAACATTCAAAGCAATATATGCTGAAGTAGATTTGCCAGAAGTGTCAAAATTACCGAGATGCTGGTTGCTGAGAGATATGGGGAAAAGCATTACGACTGAAAAATGACCTCTTCTGACGCCCAGATACAGGGAATTGCGTACTGAGTGGGAGAAAAAGCGCATGCAGAGAGACTTGAAGATGGTAATATTCACTGATTGAAGCAGAGCAACTCTGTACGGCCCTGACGGATGAAGGAAAGGTTGGGTTGCAAAAGGCCAAGAGCGTTGCATCCGTTTTCGTCGCCAACAGAGAGGAGGAGATGTAATGATTTGGGCAGGGATAGTTAGAAATGAACTTTTTGTTCCTGTTCAAGTGGCTGATGGAGTAACAATAACTCCTGCTTCCTATTGCTAGCTTCTAGACTCAGGTTTGCTTCCATGGCTGCAAGATGTACAAGAGCAGTGGCGTCTAAGGTTGATATTTCAGCACGACAATGCTTCGTCTCTCTTTGCAAAGGAAACACAAGCATTCTTATCATCAATGGGACTCAAAGGTAACCGTTTGATTGTATGGCTGCCTTGCATTCCAGATTTTATCCATATTGAAAACTTATGGTGGATTCGGAAGCATACTCTTTACAAGGATGGGTGATAGTACACTTCGAAAGAAGATTTGTGGAAAGCAACTGAGACATCTGCACGCACAATTTCTCGCTCCGAAATAAAAAAAATGACCGAATCTGTAAACCAGAGAATTACTTGTATGTTTTTTAGAGAAGAAAGAATCTTATGTAAAGTATTGAGTATTTATTTACGGTTTTGCTTTTGTGATATGACTTTTTTTTACATAAACATTGTATAATCATATTCTATTATTACATATAAACCTTTTACGATGCTAAATTTTAGTGGGCATGCTTTTTTTCCATAAATAGCTAATATCGTGGTATGCTTGAAAAGTGGTTAAAATCTTTAAACATTGCGAAGTGAAAGTCACATTACAAAATGTACTGAAAGTGTAGGATACGGTCGCAGTCATTAACATAAAATATACCATAGAAGTATAAGCTCAGTTCTACCAATAATGAATGTTTTATCATTAACATCGACTTTAAGCAAATAGCGTGGCACTATATTTAGTCTATGAGTCAAAATAGTACCACACTTAGTACGCCATATATTATTCTGAAGACATTTTTCGTGTTGGGTATTTGACTGCCCTTTCTGACGTGCAAAGAAACCGGTTTGAGGAGTCCATTGGTTCGTTCTCCGATCTTCTTCTTCTTAGTATTCTTCAGTGACGAAAGGGAGAAAGTGTAATGACAGAGAGGTTAAAGGTAGACAAATGGTGCTGTTATATCTAGTTGTCTACCTGGCTTATTCACCAGGTGACTCGGTAGGCCTACCTAGCTGCCTATGATCTAACCATAACAGGTTTTACTCCAACCACACTCAATTCCGGCGCTCACACAGGTCTAACCGGTCCCTTACTAAGCTTTAGCCTAGGTCTTTTTCAAGTTGAGGTGAAATTTACTTCGAATAATAGGAAAATCATGAATTGCTTTGCAAACTTCAATGTGATTAGTCAATTTTATAGCGCTTATGTTAGAAAAATGCTAACCTTAAATCGTCCTTAAAATTTACCCTATCTATGATTAATCAATTTTTTACCACCTATGGGCGGATAAACAGCTAATAGTAGATTGTCCTTATCTATAATTGTCTCAATTTGTAGCGCTTATGTTTATTTTAAAAAACTATATTTATTGTAGCACCCCGTAAATTCATTCCATGGCAGATGGCAAATTTCCATATTCCTACTAGCGAAGACTTCGCAAGCAATTCTGATTTCATACTCTCCAAAGCAAGATTCATCTCTCCTTAAAGAGCACCAGGCTTGCTGTGTGAGCGGCGGATTTGATTATAGGAGAGCAAAAACTGATAGAGCTAGGTTTTAGTCAGGAGGTAGGGCTACAGACTCGCCAGCTGAAATAGCCAGATAATTGAATATAACAACACCATTTGTGTCCCATTACCATACCACTACTTTTCTTTTTCTCCTTTCGGCCAAAGAAAAAAAGCAAGAAAAATTAAATTAGATAAGGAATTAATGGACCCGACGTATTTCTGATCCTCTATGGCGAACTTGGAATTGTGTTAGTAAGATTATTATATTACTCCAACTCATATATAGAGAGATGAAAAAATGTCAAGGACCTGGATAGGTTACTCTCGGAAAGAGCATAGGAAGAAAATCCGCACGAAGAAACGAAACAAGAGGTGTAGAACAGCGAAGAACGAGAAATGCGCGAGAGCCCTAAAATTCAACCGAAAGATAACGTAAAAAAATAAGGCTCAAGAACCAAAGAGATTGCTGGTCCCTCAGCAACTAACTCTAACTCTTACTTATTCCTCTTCACCGCTATATCCTAACTACTCTATCCACTATACTCCGACTATCCACTTTACTTTTCTCACTTTTTCAAGACGTAAGACGTAAGAAGCTAAATTACGCCCTCGGATTGAAGCCCAGAAAGCCGTTTATTGTCGACAATTCCTTTCTTGGATAGGCGACCACAAAGCAGATGGAATCAAGGAAGATATCGAGAAGGCTCAGGCCTGAGTGATAGTCAAATAGCTCATTAAGCTTACTAACTGGAGTAACGACACGGAATATTCACATATGTTTAAGGTAATATTCCGAGAGACAAACATGCATCCTTCTTATGCACGTAATTAATATCGCAAGTTCTGGTTCGTACTCTAAGGAACTGAACCTTATGCTAAAAAACAGCAGGCTAGATCCAATGTGGTTACCTGAGAATACTCCCTCGGTACATATCTTAAAAATTCAATATAATCCCAAGCCGTTAGATAAGGACCAAACACAAGAAAAGACCCCAAACGAAGCGAAAGTACCGGAAGCCAACCCGGCGGCGATCAGAGACCCTCGGCTCAGCAAGACGATGGGCCAGAATCAAGAAGAAGCAATGGTAGTTGAGGATGCTCCAATCGAGAGCGACCATGAGATAATACCTCTAACTCTATCACTAGATCCAATCTAAATTAGAAGCACTTCCCTAATACGGCATTCAGAACACCACCGTACCAAATCATGGCGGCCCAAATTTAAACTTGAAAAGCAATATATTGTCTGATGAGAAACCATTGAACAGAATGGACACCAAAGGGGTGAGAGAGAATGATTGCACCAGGTGAAAGATGAGGTAATACTTCAACTGCATTAGAGAGAAGTGCAAGGTGGGATCAATTTGCGGAGCCACTTGACAGCGAATTTAATCCAACCAAACTCTGGTACAAAATCAACATCTTGAGAGGCAAGAGACAAGCTAAGCCAAGAATAGAGATGCAATAAAACAGGGTAGAGTCGAAATAGCCACAAGAGATCGAGGCAGCTTTCCGCGAACACTGGATGAAAACAAGGACTTATATAAAGAATACAAACGCATAGTGGTAGAAGAACTAAAACAGACTCGCATCGAAATCAGCCCCCAAAACACTGCATCGCCATCACTATTAGCGGAACAAGGTATCGAACCGGTTACCCTACATGAACTAAAAAAGAATACTCATAGCTACCAAGCAGAAGGCGCCTGGAGAGTCAGGATTAACTAGAGAGAACCTGGTACGAGCGCCAGAGTCCTCTCTGAAAAATTATAGTCCTGTTGTTTAATGCCACAATTAGTGCAGGCTATTTTCCGGACGCAATCAAAAAATAGAAAATAATATCCTGCCAAAACACAGGAAGCCGCCAATTTCAGGCCAATAACCTTTCTATAATCATTGGCAAAACTGCTAAAAGAGCAATCAGCGACAGATTAATCAGACATTTAGAAGAAAGATGCCAAATAACGCATCAACAACACGGATTTAGGAAAATTAGAAGTACCAATACGGCTTTGGCTATTCTCATTGAAACAATCGCGAAGGAAAATACAAGAATTACACCAATGTTCTACTTAGAGACGTCCAAAAGGCATCCAATAAGGTTTGTAGGCTCGGCCTTACGTACGAAATCAGAAGATTGGGGCTATCAGGAACCCTAGTGAAATTTCGTTGTGATTACTTCACGGATAGATTGGCCTATATCTCGGTGGAGAGCTACGATGGACTTGCCAAGCATTGTCTATGTCTCCACGATTTATATATATATATATATATATATATATATATATATATATATATATAATTTGCTTAGATATCACAATAACTGCAAATAGTGCATATAGGCATGCCCCAACAAGTGCGAAAATCACGGTGGCCGAGTTCGCTAACATCAATTACTACCAGCGCAAATAGAAGATCCGTATAAATGTGGATAAGTTCTCTATAATCCCCATAGGGAGACGCAAGACCTCCAGAGTACAAAGAGAAGATAAAAGGTATTATCACAAAAATGAAGGAAAAGTGCTCGGGCTCAACATCTCTCGAAACGGATACTGGAAACACGAGGTGGAGAGAGTCAGTCTAGCGAAGGCGAGCTTAACTAAATTGTTCCAACTTAAAGGCGTGAAAAGAAAAAATAAGAGAAAGATTTACAATGCTCTCTACGTGACCTCTCTGCTCTACTCGGCAGTTCCGAAGAACTGACTCTACAAAAAAATTCAATTAAGCTTCAGAGGGTCCAAAACGCATGAGTTTATTATATCATAATCACTAGAAGAAGATAGCACTAACAGCTAACAGACTTGCGCCGTGAAGTAGATCTCCCAGCCACAAATTTGTCCCTACACAACAGAGCATGCGAGATGTGGGACAATCTTAACAACATACTTAGCGAGGAAGAAAAAAGAGCTATAGAAATATCGCAAAACTAAAGGGTCAACAATCGAGGAAACTTTATGAGCGGAAAACCTGATATAAGGGAAGAATTGCCTCCCATTTTCACAAACAAATAAGATTGGTATGTAATTGCACAAAATTCAAACAAGTTGACCTGCATTAGACAGCCAAAAGCAAACCAAAGCAAACGAAGAGTTAAAGAGGCGTGTGAGTCTCTAACTAATAAAGACAGATGATTGAATAATAAGAAACAGCAATGTGATAGAACGGGTTGAGGACGCGTTAATTTCAACCACTATAACATGTTATTTAAAACCACGATGCTCCCCACGTGCATCTTCGCTTTAAAGCTGGGTGCCTTATCGCAGCCACCTGAGTCAATGTTTAAACAAGGAGGTTTATCATCCCCCCCCGTTCGCCCCATCCGCCGATCACGCCAGATTGAGTTAGGCTTATGGGCGGATAAGGCTTGTTCTAAGGCTCGGCTGTGCATTCCCTCGAAGCTCCCACTCCATTGTCCCCCACGCCAAGGAGATGTCTCGACTATTTAGATGGAAACTTTACCACTAAGATCAGATTGGAAATCCACATTTTCGTCGCGAAACATCTCTACGACCCTCTCTACCTTGTGCGCCAAGGGACCTCGACCTCGAGATTTACCATCACTTGTCCAGAAGAAGGACAATATCCCTTGAGTGCCAAGGTTGGAGCCTTCGACGCCAAGTTCACAAGGCTTCCCCTGTTGTTCAGAAAGAGAAAAACGTTAGAACAGCCATTGTTCGTTCGAGCCCGTTGACAAGAAACGGTTCTCCCCCTCCCCCCCCCCCTGTTGTTCAGAAAAAAACAACGTAGAACAGCCATTGTTCGTTAGAGCCCGTTCGCTAAGAAACGGTTCTCATCCTTCCCCTGTTGTTCAGAAAAAGAACAACGTTAGAACAGCTATTGTTCGTTCGAGCCCGTTGACAAGAAACGGTTCTCACCCCCCCCCCTGTTGTTCAGAAGAGAACAACGTAGAACAGCCATTGTTCTTTTGAGCCGTTCGTCAAGAAACGGTTCTCATTCTTAAGACGACACGTGAGGATCATTTTATTCCCCCCCCCCTTCGGCTGAAACTCGCCAGCAGACCGAAAATTCCTTCACGTTGCCTTCCTCTGCACAACAAGTATAAATTACGTAAGCCGAACGTTACCTTTGAGTATTTAACCCTTTTGTCAATTCTATCCTGTGCTTTAAATGGTTAAGCGAACCATCACCTCCCTTTAACTTTATATTTGTTTTACCTTTTTAAATCTTTTAATCCTCGGATTAGTTCGAGTCCCCACGACCCTTTTCATTCTCTGTTTATATCAATATTTTCCGTTTTGTGTGTTGTTGATAGAAATTATTAATAAAACTCTATTTTATTAATGATAGCAATATTATTATCCTTAAGCTCAGTTCCACTTCTTAAGCATATCAAAGATACATAATATCGGCCAGCCAGACATCCACGCACTCTAAAGATAATTAATAAGTTCCCCTCAACGAATAGTTATATATGGTATATCGTCAAAAGTCCATTCTACGACAAGCAAGAAGAATAAAGAGATATCTGGTTACCCAGCAACCAACACTAAATCTCAACTAATTCCCTTTCATCACTTTACCTAAACGCCCACTGTCTACTCTCCTCCCACAATATACTTTTATCTTCTATCTTTTTCAAGACTTAAGACTTCATTCCCTAACAAATCGTGAAATCGGTATCATTTCTTTCCAATCAGTTAATTTATTTGCGTTTTGAGTCTGAGATAACATCATGGCTGGTCGTAGCAAAGAAGGAAAGGTTAAGGGGAAGTTTGGAAAACGTACCCTCCAAATATTTATTCTGCTCGTGAGATGGAGATTTATTTTAGCACAGGGCTAACCCTGACACATTCGCAGAGAAATTAAATTGTCTTCTGTAGATGAAAGGGGGGAAAAAAAAGCTGTGATTTCCGTAAATCCCCTTGCAAGATGTCCTAAACATTCAGTTTATCGAAATGCCACAACAAAACAAGCAAATAGGAAAGGAGTAACCAATCGTAGAAGAAGATACAAAGAGTCAAAACTCCCAAAGTTCACGAAGAAGAAGTGGCAAAGAGGAAAGAAACAGAAAGAAGCGGAATCAGATGAAGACAAAGAAAGGGAAAAAACACCAGAGAATAAGAAGATGAAGAAAAAGAAGAGGAAGGAGAAGAAGTTCTAAAGTGCCGAGAAGTTCACCTCACCGAGAATAGGGGTGTCGTAGAATGACCATTGCTTTGATCACTTTACGCTTTGACACCCTTTTAGTAACGGTATACTTTAAGGGGCGTGAGTTACTTCTATGATGAAGTAGGCTTTGATCTAAGAGTGCTATTTTTGTGGTTTAGTCCTTAAGGAAGAGCTATTTTTAAACACATAAGGATAAGAGGAAACACCAGAATCTACCAAAAAATAAACATGTATTTTAAATTAAATATTACAAACCAACAGTAAAAGCATTTCTATATTTGGCCTCAAAGAATTTTGAATGACAAAACATAAACAAGTAGGCTTTCAATAAACAAACTAATTGCCAATTAGTATTTTTTTATCACGACCCTATTTGTTTAGCATAAAACATTAAATTAATGTACTGTCATCTACAAACACATATGACCTAGGTTCAAGAATAATGGTTTCTACGCTCCTTTAAAACGTGGGACGTACTAAACTTCTACTATCGCAATAGAGATATAAATGTTATTGTTAACTTACAGGTAGGTATTAGGGATTGCCGGATGTCGCTGGAGGACTTATCTCTCGCCTTGCAGTGTGGTGGCCGAAGGTTGAAATTTCGTCGAGGAGGGGGGTGATTCTTCAACGTGATTAAAGAACGGGAGCTCGTTGGGGCTGGGTTCTTCTCCTCTCACTCTTACGGTGCTTGCGATGTAAGAATCACTCGAGTGTGAGCGGCTTTGCTTTTCTTCAGTCGGACATCTTTGCAGACGGAAAAGGCTTCTTCGGTATGGCACCGATATAAAACTTGACTATTTAGGTTAATACGGCCCTGAAAGGGGGGGATCGATTTTCTCAATCTGATCCTATCGTTTCTCACGGAAATAGTCTTGTAGGGCTGAAGGGTCGATCTTTACGAATTAATCTTTCTTCTGGCGAATCGACTTCTAATAATCTTCTTGTCTAGCCGATGGATCGATCTTCACGACCTAATCCTACTCTGGCGTATCGACTTCAGATAATCTTCTTCTCTTTCTTTGCGGGGCTTATTTATAGGCGGATTGCCGCCCCATCTAAAGGGGGAAGTGACCAGGCCACAGATGCAAAAGGGGGGGAGCGAATGGTGGGTTAGCATCTGGGAAGAGCGAGAATTCCTGAGGTGGCACTGGGATGCCCAAGTCAGCTCGCAAATTATAGGCTCGTAACCACACCGCTCCTTAGCGTGCCTTCTGACTCGCACCGTTTTTTTTTTCCTAACCACGGGTTTATGGGTCTCGTAGGTCATACGATCGTTAGAGCGTCGTTTAAGGACCTTAGGTGGTCGCCTTCAAACATATGTTAGCTCCAACTGCCCACAGCGGCGAGGCGATCACACATGGAAAGCATTTTCGCCGGCTACCTTTCCCACGCTTCTCCTCATGAAGGGAGGGGGGGCTTGAATGTGTCTATACTCCTCCAGGAGGCTTAATGTAGCCATTTCTCCACATCTACCTCCATTCTTAAGAAAATAACGGTAGGGATGGGGGTTCCAATCCGACGCTTACAATAATATACATGGGTAACTTACGGAACATTATATTATACAATAAATTCTAGTTCACTCGGGAATGCCTCGATAACATTTCACCTGACCTTACATTAATTCCTATATTACTGTGCCATCTTAGGATTTTCTTACCTACCACTTGGGTTACTCGCCCCTACTTACTTACAATTCTACTGATTTACACTTAACTTTGCTATAATACAATAGTTGGGCTGCTCCTTAATCGTCGACAGGGTTCCGACTTAACGAGTCGGCCATACAATTGTTGGACCCTTTTATGTAGTGAATGGAGTACTGGTACTCCATCAAGAGTAAACTCCATCTCAGGAGTCTTCCATTCTTACACTTATTTTTACCTAAGTATGACAACGGTTTATGGTCGCATTCCAACTTGAACTCGCGCCCTATTAGATAATATTTGAATTTACCTATGGACCATATTATGGCCAAAGCTTCGATTTCGATAGTAGCGTAGGCTTTTTCTCTACTCAACAGTTTCCTACTGACATAAGCTATGGGATAGGCTGTTTCGTCATCTTCGTACTGAAGCAATACTCCGCCTAGCCCGTCCCGACTAGCGTCCGTGCGAAGACCGAAGATCTTGTTGGGATTTGGTAAGCGAAGAATGGGCGAAGTTACGAGTTTTCCTTTTAGAATCTCCAACTGAGTTATTGCATGGGGGTTCCACGTGACAGGGTCTGACGCTGTCTTTTTTAACAAATCATTCAGTGGGGCCGCAATGGAAGCGAAGTGTGGTACAAAACGCCTATAGAACGAGGCCGCTCCCATAAACGATCGGAGTCGTTTCTTTGTTTTCGGCCGGGGCATCTTGACTATGGCGTCCACTTTTTCTTGCTGGGTAGTCAAGTGTTTTTGTCCTATTTTGAATCCCAGGTAGTCAATGGATTCGTAGGCAAAATAACACTTGGTCGGCCCGGCGGTTAGACCTTGCTCCTTCAATTTCTCCAGCAATGAGCGTAGGGCGTGTAAGTGTGACTCCCATGTACGGGTAGCTACGTACACGTTGTCGAAGTAAAACGACACGTCGCTTAGTCCAGCGATAATTCGCCTCATCATCCTATTATAATTGCTACCGGCTGTAAGTAGTCCGAAGGGTAGCCTGGTAAACTGTAACAGACCTCTCTCGGTCGCAAAAGCCGTCAGTTTTTTGGACTCCTTAGCGAGAGGTATTTGATAGTACGCTTTACATAAATCCAATTCGGTGATGAATTTAGCGTCTTCAAATAAATGGAGATTTTGATCTATTAGTGGGATGGGCTCGGCGTCGAAAACGGTCACTGAATTCAATTTTCGGAAGTCCACGCACATCCGAAATGATTGATCAGGTTTCTTAACCATTACTATGGGGGAGCAATAATCGGACTCCGATGGCTCTAAAATTCCCAATTTTAGTAAATTCCGGACTTCCTTATTGAAGGCTTCTCGTAGGTGGATTGGTAAGGGATATGGTTTGCTCCGAACCACTGAATTAGTTTTTAGTTTTATTTCATGGATAAAATCCTTGGCACATCCAGGGTTTTCAGAAATGACTTCTGGGAATTCCATGAGCAAGTTCAACATTTCCGCTTTTTGTTGAATTTCTAAGTGGGGATTTATCTTTAAATCCACCCGAGGGTCTTCCGGGGTAGGTGAGAGCGAGGGAAGTTCGTATTCCTCGTCTTGTTCCACACACACGGTGTGTATGACTTGCAGGGGCGTACCCGGGTAAACGGCATCCATCGGTTCTTCTTCGTCTAGAAGGGTAATATTCTTTATGCACGCGCGGCGGTGATATTTTTTTAGCATGTTTATGTGATAGGTTCTTCGCCCTGTTGGGGTATCTATTAAGTAATCGACTAGACCCCGTGCCTCGATTACTTCAAACGGTCCCTTCCACTGGGCCCATAACTTATTATTTTCGGTCGGGAGTAATAATAAGACTTCATCTCCTGCCTTTAATTTTCGAGCCTTTGCTTTCATATCGAAATAGTCCCGGTATTTGGTTAAGTTTTTCTCGGCGTTCTCTCGAGCTAAGCCAGAGCAGTATTCTAGGCGCTCGCGCATATCCATCACGTAGGCGTAAGACGATTTGATTTCTTGCTGGAGCTTCGCGTTGGAAAATAATTCCTTAAGAATACTCATAGGACCTCGCACATTTCTCCCGTATAATAGCTCAAAGGGCGAGAATCCCAACGTCCGATGAGGTATTTCTCGGCAGGCGAAAAGGGCAGCAGGCAGGAATCTGTGCCACTGTGTAGGGTTGTTTTGACACAACTTCTTCAATATATTTTTGAGAGTCCCGTTTAATTTCTCGCAGATTCCGTTAGCGGCTGGATGAAATGGACTCGTAAAAATTGGCTTGACTAACAGAAGTTTGTTAAAATATTCCATCAATTCTGAGGTGAATTGGCGCCCTCTATCAGATAGAATTTCTTTAGGCAGGCCTACTCGTGCAAAAATTGAAATTAATGCTTCCGCGCAGGAAATAGTGTCAATCTTCCGTAGGGCCACGGCATCTGGGAACCGGGTGGCACAATCCACTAGAGTGAGGATGTAGGAGTGTCCTCCACTTGAAGGGGGGTGAATTGGTCCCACCAAATCAATTGCCACTCGAAAGAATGGTTCGGTTATAACGGGCACCTTTTGTAAGGGAGCGGGAGGTACCCGTCCTCTGGAGGGATCCTTCTGACACACGTCGCATGATCGGCAATAGGCCACAATTTCCTTTGCGGCCTGGGGCCAATAAAAGTGTCGGAATATCTGCTGCGCCGTTTTGTTGTGCCCAAAGTGTCCGGCTAATATTCCATCATGCGCGGTATTCAAAATTCTTTGCGTGTATTCTTGAGGTACACACAGTGCTTTCTTGTTCTCCTTATCCTCCTCGCTGATAGTACGGTAGAGAAGTGAGTCTTCTACGATATACTGGATCGGCTTCTTTCCTTTCACGTGGAGAATTTCACCTTTAATAGCTTTCTCCCATAGAGGTTTAAGAGTGGGGCATTCCTTCTGAGCACTGGCGAAGGAAGTCAATTTGAACCCATTGTCTTCGAGGGTAATCCTCGGGGTCAACTTAGCAGGTTGCTCTTTCCTCTGGGCTTCTTGTGCCCGGGTGACTACTTGTTGGGCCACTTCTTGCTGGGGAATTAGGGGGTTTTGTCCGATTAGTACTGCGCAGAACTTAATCGGGGCTACTACCACGTCCGTCCAACCGGTGAAATATCTGCATTGTATATGACATCTCACGACGGGGAATCGATTGTCGCGTCCTAAAAAGTCGTGGACGATTGCGAATTTCTTATGGGCAGGGTTTACTGGGGGCAGCAACTTGTCGGATACCACTATGCACGTGCACCCGGTGTCTCTGACTAAAGTGGATACTCGGCACCCATTAACAGTGCCCTCTTCAAATTGTAGGCCGCCTGGCGAACTTTTGTTGAATAGAAAGTTTACCTGTTGCTGGGGCCCTTCGGATGTTGGCGCGGGGACGTAGGACGAATCAGCTTGTCCTGCTGGGATCGCGGCAGTCAGGTTTTGCACCTGTTGTCTCGAGGTCTCCCTCAGTCGGGAGTTCTGTGGGCACTGGAAACTCAGGTGACCTATTATCCCGCAGGTATAACAAGTGACGGGCTTCCTGGGATACGTGCCGGTATTAGGGTATGATCCTTGTGGAATCCTAACTTCTTTTTGATTTTTTTCTCCTCCAAAATTTGGTTTATAAGTTCCTTTTGCTGCTGCGAACTTAAAGGGCTTCTTCTGTAAATGCCTGGGTGGCGGCCCATTTTTCTTTGGGGAGGGAGCCTTCTCTTTCTTGTACTCCCTAGGATATAACCGATGATTTACCGCGTGGAGGTCAGCCTCGTCCAGACACTCGTTGAAGGTAGAAGCTTTTCGGTCCTTAACGAATGCACGGATTTCCTGGGGTAGGGTACTTAGTAACTGATCTCTAAGCATGAAGTCGACGACCGCAGCGACTTCATTCTCTACCCCTTCTGACTCCATCCAAAACTGTAGGCTTCGACGAAGCTCAAAGCCAAAATGTTTGTACGTTTGTCCAGGTCTTATACGAGACTGCCTGAACTTCATCCTATATTCTTCCGGGTTAAGGTTTGTAGCTGAGAGAAGTTCGGCTTTGAGAGTGGAATAGTCCACAGTCGCTTCTGAGGGTAAAGATACGAATATCTCTCTCATCCTACGATTGAGTAGCGGTAACAGTCTGGCGACCCCATCTTCTTCTAGATCCCAATTATTGACTTCAAATATTTTCTCAAAATGGGAGAGATATGAGCATAAATCTTCTTCGTCCTTGTACTCCGGGAGTTTCATGCTGGCCGCTGGTGATACTCCTGTTTTAGATGACACTGACTGCACCTCTAACTGGTCTTTACTAAGAGCTCTTTCGTGGGCCCTTATCTTCTCTCTTTCATCAGCTTCCATTTTAGTCTTTTCTGCTTCCATTTTCATCTTTTCTCTTCTTTCTTCTCTTTCGTTTCTCTCTTTCTCCTGAATAAACTCTCTTTCGTTTCTCTCTTTCTCCTGAATAAACGAACTCAGCTCGGTTCCTTGTAGTCCGAGGCTTTGACCTTGCTTCCGATAAAGGTCAAACAATGCCATCGCGCTTATGTCAGTCATCTACCTTGTTTTTAATCAAGCCTGACCTACTCCACCACCGAAACTTACCACTTGGCCTAACAATTACCTTTAGATGGTATCCACCTCTAACTTTACCAATTTCCCATTCGTCAAATATTCTATTATTCCTGGTGTTCCTTTTATGTGTTAGCTCTTCCTTAAATAGCCACTGCTGGGTTCTTTCTAATATAAAACCTCTAGACCTGACACCACTTTTATAATATGTCGTAGAATGACCATTGCTTTGATCACTTTACGCTTTGACACCCTTTTAGTAACGGTATACTTTAAGGGGCGTGAGTTACTTCTATGATGAAGTAGGCTTTGATCTAAGAGTGCTATTTTTGTGGTTTAGTCCTTAAGGAAGAGCTATTTTTAAACACATAAGGATAAGAGGAAACACCAGAATCTACCAAAAAATAAACATGTATTTTAAATTAAATATTACAAACCAACAGTAAAAGCATTTCTATATTTGGCCTCAAAGAATTTTGAATGACAAAACATAAACAAGTAGGCTTTCAATAAACAAACTAATTGCCAATTAGTATTTTTTTATCACGACCCTATTTGTTTAGCATAAAACATTAAATTAATGTACTGTCATCTACAAACACATATGACCTAGGTTCAAGAATAATGGTTTCTACGCTCCTTTAAAACGTGGGACGTACTAAACTTCTACTATCGCAATAGAGATATAAATGTTATTGTTAACTTACAGGTAGGTATTAGGGATTGCCGGATGTCGCTGGAGGACTTATCTCTCGCCTTGCAGTGTGGTGGCCGAAGGTTGAAATTTCGTCGAGGAGGGGGGTGATTCTTCAACGTGATTAAAGAACGGGAGCTCGTTGGGGCTGGGTTCTTCTCCTCTCACTCTTACGGTGCTTGCGATGTAAGAATCACTCGAGTGTGAGCGGCTTTGCTTTTCTTCAGTCGGACATCTTTGCAGACGGAAAAGGCTTCTTCGGTATGGCACCGATATAAAACTTGACTATTTAGGTTAATACGGCCCTGAAAGGGGGGGATCGATTTTCTCAATCTGATCCTATCGTTTCTCACGGAAATAGTCTTGTAGGGCTGAAGGGTCGATCTTTACGAATTAATCTTTCTTCTGGCGAATCGACTTCTAATAATCTTCTTGTCTAGCCGATGGATCGATCTTCACGACCTAATCCTACTCTGGCGTATCGACTTCAGATAATCTTCTTCTCTTTCTTTGCGGGGCTTATTTATAGGCGGATTGCCGCCCCATCTAAAGGGGGAAGTGACCAGGCCACAGATGCAAAAGGGGGGGAGCGAATGGTGGGTTAGCATCTGGGAAGAGCGAGAATTCCTGAGGTGGCACTGGGATGCCCAAGTCAGCTCGCAAATTATAGGCTCGTAACCACACCGCTCCTTAGCGTGCCTTCTGACTCGCACCGTTTTTTTTTTCCTAACCACGGGTTTATGGGTCTCGTAGGTCATACGATCGTTAGAGCGTCGTTTAAGGACCTTAGGTGGTCGCCTTCAAACATATGTTAGCTCCAACTGCCCACAGCGGCGAGGCGATCACACATGGAAAGCATTTTCGCCGGCTACCTTTCCCACGCTTCTCCTCATGAAGGGAGGGGGGGCTTGAATGTGTCTATACTCCTCCAGGAGGCTTAATGTAGCCATTTCTCCACAAGGGGAATTCTGGATAAAAGTAACTTTGACGTCGAAGACGTGGCCGTCAAGGTCTTTGGGTGACCCATGTGGAAACCCCCTAAAGGAGACACGGAACAACTGTTCCAAGAGATCCGTAGGGAGAAGTACACGCGGCTCTACGAGGCATCGTATTCTCCCAAACAAATCACAGCCCTGTTAAGGAAAGGCATATTCTAAATTATGGATTCTAGCGTTCACACTGTCAATTTGTCCTTCGAAATAAAAAAAAGCAGCAAATGTTGTCCGAAATAGAGGGGTAAGTTTATAAGCAAATGTGAATATAAGTGAAAATAATATAGATGGGACTAAATAGACATTAAAGTAATTTAAACAAAATGATTAACTATAAATAAAGAAAGGGATTAATAGTGTCAATAATAATATTTAGGACAAAACAGAAAAACAAACTGACTAGATTCATGTGATTAACTTTCTAATATACCAGGCAATGTTTCGCCACTGGAGAGAGCTTGCGTTTCGCTACTAAGATTAGAATTTAAAATCTAAAAAAAAGCAGCCATGGTTAAATTTTTATCAAATTTCTGAACTTCGCCAATTATAATAATTTTAAAAAGGAACTCTTAAACTAGATTTCTCCACCTTTTAAAATACCACGTTGCTAAGGAATATAGTTATATAAGAATAGGAAGAATACGAAGAATACGAAGAAGAAGAAGAAGAAGAAGAAAAAGAAGAAGAAGAAGAAGATATATAAAAATAAATTTTCGGAACTTCACCATTTGAAATTCTTTGGGTTTTAAAAAATTCGCCAAATTTTGATACTTATATATATATTTCTGAACTTCACCATTTTTAGGGGGGATATTATAAAAAAATTATTAGAAATAACTTTGATAAAAAGTCATAACCAAACTAAGATGAAATTATTATTCAAATACTAAAAAAAAACATTCTTAAATTATAGAGTTAGTAATGAACCTCGCCAATTATAATAATTTTATAAAGAAACACTGAAATAAATTTCCCTCCCTTTCAACATATCACGTTGCTAAAGTATAGATTTATAGAAGAAGAAGAAAAAGAAGAAGATATATAAAAATAAATTTCCTGAACTTCACCATTTGCGTTTTATAAAAATCATACAATTTCGAAACTTATATTTATTTCTGGACTTCACTATTTTTTTTTATATTATAAAAGAATTATTAGAAATAACTTTGATAAAAAACATAATTCATAACCAAACTAAGATGAAATTATTATTCCAATACTCAAAAAAATTCCCCTTCTTAAATTATAGAGTTAGTGAGATGATAAAAGTGATTCTGGATTCTTCTAATGTCCCTTTCTCTTGCCTTTTAAAAAAAACTCCGGTTTCTTGTCTCATTTGTTCATTCGCGTCCAATTCTTATTTTCTCTTGTACTCTATGTATTTATAGTCAGCTACACCTGGTTTCTGCATCTTTCTTTCTGTCTTCAAATTTTATTTGAAAGACAGAAAATAAAAATGGCATAGCCCTGTGGTGGTTGTATTATCACCTACAGATCCTGTAGTTGCTTTCTTTGTATAAATATATATATATATATATATATATATATATATATATATATATATATATATATAGTTTGAGGAGGACTATGGCTACCTGCGAACCTCCTCGTAAAAAAAAGCGAGGGCATAGTGGAATCTCTTGGTCCTTTGGAAAGCCACTATCCGACTCAGGATCCATAAATTATATAACTTCTACAGTTGGGAGGTACAAAAATAAATGCTTATAATGCAATACGTACTATACAGATGTGACAATAAATATATGAACTATATAATAGTCATGAAAAAAGTAGAAAAAGACCAGTCCTGACGCAGCATTCTCGAAAATTTCGCTACGTTTTATTTTTTTTTATTAATTTGGGGGCACTTTTTTACAAGAAAGATAAAAAATTATTACATACGCAAGATAACGACCTATATTTTTAATTTTTCTGAAAAACTGAAAATAAAAAATCCCCCAAGCTTTGTGGCCTCAAAAACGGACCTTTTACCTTAAAAGATCATTGAATGCCAGTAATATTGTCGGCATATCGATGACTGGCGCGAATCATCACGATGCAAGTAAATTATTTCCAATAGTTAGATAGCTTGACTCCTCCATATCAGGTATATATATATATATATATATATATATATATATATATATATATATATATATATATATATATATATATATATATATAAAAAATATATTGTATTTATGTGTATACAAGGAGTAATTGGCAATGAGCTTTGTCTGATAATGATTTAACGTCCAATTTGCATCTAACATGAATGGTTGGGATTCTTTTTGTAAAGTGAATGTATCAGTGAGTTTCTGATAAAGTGGCAAAGCACAAGGTAAAATGAAAACCTCATAAAAAAGGTAAGATATGATGTGAATTTTATTTTAGTAGCGATAAGGAGAGTAAAGGAGAGAAAAGTTGATGATTTTGTGTTTGATAAGTGCATATGGGCGCGGTTGGTAAAGGGGAGGGGGTGTTCTTTGTGCCATCTTCTCGCGAATGACGCATAATTGGAATAGACGATAGGAACACGATGGCCTCAAAAGGCATTGACAAAGATTACGATATAAAGTGTTGTGCTTATTAGGGCCTAAATGGACTTAAGAGCAAAATACTGTATTGGTGTTGATGCGTGGCGACCCCTTGTTAAAGGGAAACGGTTAATACTCTTGTTGAAATCTAAATGATGGCAAATTAAAATGTTATTCGAATCTTCTAATGCACCCTTCCGCCTACAGCCTTCTCTATCTTCTTCATCTTAGTACTTTAATTGTTTTTACTTTTTGTCATCTCACCATTTTTTAAATTCACTCAATAAACCCAATAATTTATTAATTTCCCAATAATTCTTTGCATGAGGCTTTCAACTCTGCTGTTCAACCGTCTTCCTTGCGTTGGGAATCCCTGTTTGGGAAGGAGCAACTGCCTCGAATATTAGCTCACTTTTATATTCATGAATCCCTTGAGGACTCCTTTGCATCTGATTATACTTAAAAGTTTATATATTTATTCTCTCATCTAGGTAGTCAACGATATAAAATTTCCTTATGCCCATTTGGTTCTGCCTCTTTTCCCATTTATTTGTTTACCTTTCATCCATTTCGATTTTCTTCCCATCGTTATTCCGCAGAGTCCCGTGGTTAAATAAGCAACCGAATGGATCTTATATTTACCCCTAATAGAATTTATCCAGTTTTCATGACAATGGATGAAACATTTACCATAATCTTTTTGGTTTACTTTGAAAGGTGTACGGTAGTAGAAAGAGGTGAATTCTTAGATTAGACAAACTGTGAACTACTCTACAAAGTTAATGGAAAGAATTTAACACCATGATTATACAGATTATTGATTGAATTTAATAAATTGACAGGTTAGAAGCCCCTCAATTCACCATTTAAAAAACACATTAATTTTATATGATATAGTAAGCAAGTATTATTGGTTATCAGAGAAAAAGAAAGAAAGTAAGAGGAGAATAATTCGAACAAGTTTCTTTTTTAAATAAAATTATGTCCGTTGAAAAATACTAACAAAAACCAGTGAAATATTTAAATATTAAGTGTTTATGTATAATTTTTATAAGAACTTGTTCTCATAATTCTATATTTTCAATAAAAATTCTTAACCATTCACTCCTTCCTACTTTGTAAAAACGAATATACAGTAGAAGTTGAAAATAGCAGAGATTTGAACCTATGCTATCAAACACTCCTCTTTCTTCAAGTAAGTTAAAGAGTTGCCTAGAAGAACGATGAGTATTTATAGCATACGTTCGATTCCCATGTATTTTCAACTTGTACATTTTTTTTACAAAGTAGGAAGGAGAAAACAACTATGAAATCTTTTAAGAGAATATAGACTAAAAACGACTGATTCTTATACTTATTAAGCATCGACATTAATATTTAAATACCTAGATCGTTTTTGTTAGTATTCTCTTTTAAAATTCTCCTTTTTTAAATTTAACCCGAAAAGGCCCAATTCGCACACAAATTACATGACAAAATAAATTATTCCCAGAATAGAACATAAATAATTCCACTCAAAGCAGTTCCGAGGTCATGATAATTATTAGCCCAGTAGCAACATTTGGAGATGATTTGACGTTTTGGGGGAGTTTTTAACAAAGAATATCGAAGAAGTCCCCCAAATTATTAATTTTCCTGTAGGTACGAAGAAGTTTTCAAGGTTCTCTAGAAATTTAAAATTTTGAAAATGTAGGTGAGCAAAATATATCAAATTATACGGCTGTATGGTAATATTAATTTGAAGCAATTTATATACCCCATTATACTTATCTACTTAAGAATATTCAGAACCCATGAAATAGTGAGGTTGGATTTCTTTCCATGAGTTTGCTATCGAATTTTTGCTTCATATCTTTTTTGTTACTCACATAAAGTTTAGGGCCAAGTACACGAACACACGCAAGGGAAAACGTTACGTGTGGAGGCTAAAAAATTTTAAGGGTTATCACGTTTCGTGGGATTTTTTAAGATATTCTCATTTTTTTTCTTATTTTTTGGCTTGCAGTATGGCTTAAACTAGGAAAATTATGATTGAAAATAACGACACACCAGAGAATATCGAGCTGTTAACTCGGTCCTGTCTTCGGTTCTTGTCCTTTCTAACCTATTTGCAGCCGTTAATACGTTCGACCACAACTACCTTCTTTATCACCAACAGGAATTTGGGTGGTAGAGAATTTCTCGCTCTTAATTTGTCGGTATTGTAAATGAATCTTTTCCAATGGACAGATTCTTGTTTGGTGTTCCACACTGGTTGGTCCTGTGCAGGCTCCTGTTTCCTATCTATCTTTTTCCTATTGGCATTCGTATGCAAATTATCGGTGTGACATTTTACTTTTATGTTGATATTACTCAAATCTATTCCTCATTCTAGCCCACCGAACCTTCTTTTCTCTTAAATTAATGACCTTTGCTTACGATTTTATCACAGAATGGGATTTGGACAACTTTCTGAAACTAAATTATAATTAAACCAAAGTAGTTTAATTTAGTGCCCCGTCTGACGATGGTTCGTAAAAAGTTAGTGATTCGTTATTTTCTTAACCTTAGTGTGTTCCTAGATCTTTTATTCTGCCACTGTTACAACCCTGATATCTCCTTCTGTAGTATTTTTTTAACTAATAGCTCATGCCAAATTTTCGGCACATCTGCTCACCCTCCAAATAATTCTGTTCTTGATGGATTTAGTTATCCTCCCTCCTCTTCAACAATTTTAGTATTATGGAAGCCTTGTTCTTCTCCAGAAGGGTATTTTTTCGTTTATAGCCATTACTTTAAGAACTTCACGGGTTCGTATTTCGATTTGGCATCTTCACCAATGTTATTTTTACTTAATGATTTTATATAAAACTCCCACTTCGTAATTGTTTTCTTGATTGAAACTCGTCCATCACCATTGATTTTATGTTCGAGATTTTTCCGTTTGTTTCAAGTACACCGTAGTAATTAGTTTGCAATGGAGAACAGTTCCTTCTCAATATGTATCAGTACGACGTAGAATAAACTGCTGTCTATTATACACCCTTCTTCCTTTCTTGGTGCTTTCAAGAGTGCCCTGAAGACTCAACTCTTTTGACAAGTTTCTCTACATACTAGACTACCAATCTTCAGGACCCAGAGCTCTGGGAAGGTTTTAATAAAACTATTTTCATTATATATATATATATATATATATATATATATTTATAATATTGCGCATTTTGCATGACGCTTTCATTACAATGTGCCATTACTCAGCAGCGTTATACCTCTTAAGGAAAAATTTGGGAGATTTACTTTTTTGAGGCAGATTTCAAGTCACCGAAGCAGATGGAGGAAGTTAAGGGCAGGTCATTCCTTATTTTAGAAGTAAATATCTACAAAGTCCGATCACCTTTACAGCACAGTCAACCTCTTGGAAAAATAAACAAGTTAAATAAATGGAATAGATTTAGTGATCAGGACAGGCAAGCAGACAGCTCGGTGTTTAAGATTTTATATCTTAAGAAAACCTTAAAGGTAATTTTTGATCGAATAGGTAGTCATTTACGGTACAGACTGGTTGCACGAAAAGAAAGTTTCCGACAGAGGATAAGAGGATATGGAAAGTTTGGAATAAGTTAGAGGAGCGAAAGTAGAATCATATTATCAAGAAAGAAGGGATTTACAGTAATCAGGGTGGCGAATAACATAAACGTGTCGGTCAAACTTGAAACCTTATGATAAATTTGAAGCTGGATATGACTAAGATTACGAAGAGAGCTGAGTAAAGATGTGCATAGACTTTCAGCACGGGTTTAGAGAGATATTTAACTATCAATGGCAACCATAAAATTGATAGTGTCAAAAAAGAAAACCATGGAGCAATCAAAGTTAACAAATGAAGCAATCGTTTTACAACATTTCAAATCTGATGTAGCTCAAACACTTACACCAGAGTTTTAACATAATTAATTTTCCAAAAGTTGTCTGAGATCAATTCAGTAATGATGTCGTCTGAGGATAAAATATTTCTATAGGGCACTCCATGGAGATTTGGAAAAAGTTAAGATAGATTTTCTTCTCATTATGCTTATAAATAGGAAGATAAGGCGATGTGACGCATAAGAATGCAATGAAGAACATAAGAATAATCAAAGGAACAAGTAAAAATAACTAAACTGCACCTCCATCCAAATCAGATATATGTAAATGTAGCAAGTATGAAATCAAAAATAGAAGCGGAAGTTATTAAAGAAAAATGCCGAGACTTGTAACGCTCCACAGCGGCATTATTAAAATCAAAGTAGTTCACAGAATCGAAAGCTACACGGAGACCTAGAACTACTAGAATGGAATGTAAACATCCTAATCTGCACGATGATTACATTCAGAGGCATGTAGGAGAGATGATAATACTTGTGCCGTACATTGTCTCAGACTGGACTATCTCAGGCTGACAACAGCCATTCAAGAAAATACGAAAGGAACGGATTTTGAGAGTACAGATTGGGGTTTGCCGTTGAATGAGTGGTTAAAACGGGTTTCATGAGGATTGATCGAACTCGCAACATTCTTGTAAAGATGTTATCGCACCAGATGAGGGAGAGAGAGCAAGATTATAAAGATGGTGATAAGCAAAAAGGATCCGATAATAGAGAATGTGAGGGATGCATGTGTGAAAGAGGTCTTTTTTGATTAGAAAAAAAGATTACTTCCTCAGGGGAAAAACTACGAGAAAAATAAAGAGTTAAAAAGATTAGGTGTCAAGAAACAGCGTAAAGTGAGTCGTAGATCGAACGAGAAATAATACCGTCATAAAAAAAGGCAGAAAATTTGACACTGGGGATAAATAGAACAGGCGAGCAAGACACCTAAATCGTTTATGTAATATTGGTGCCTGGGCTTCCGCTAACGGCTTGTTCTTGAAGTGCATTTCTGATGTGTTGGAATTCTCTATTCTATTCCTTCTCTTAATTTAATCCTGTAAATTTCATGTCCCTGTATCTATAATTTCCATTCCAATCAATTTGGGGGGAAAATTGAGGGGTTATGTTTTCATTTTTTCCCGCCAAACTACTAATGATAACAGTTAAAAAACTATTTCCTTTATCTGCGATGTACCAATCTCTCTTATAAATCGTCAGATCAGAATTTTAATAGTGCCACATTAAAGGTGTAGGAATTTTCATGATCTCCTTTGCCTCCTCATTATTTCGATCTTTTAATTACACTGATCTGATTGATTTTTGATGGCTGTTAATTTTCCAACACAGAGATCTACAATTTGTGATCATTAGCATGTTGTCCAATTTTAAAATCAATTTGTCATATATAAGTGAAAATCATTTTCAAACCAATTTTTATAATGGCCTAATGAATCTTGTATAATAGTGAAAACTTTGGTTTACATTTCCATCCCCCCAAAATGAAGGATTTTCTAGTGTTTGATAACTTACAAAACAACTACCCTTTTCGCTTGACTCAAATGAATCATGTATGCAAAACTCAGGAAACTTGTATTTTCTGATTTAAATTCAAACATTTTGAAAATTATCTTAAATGTTCATCTTTTGATTCCGAATTATACAAGAAAACAATCAAATTGCCAAATATCCAGATGTGTCTCTGCCATAAAGCCAATCTTCTCTTGACTAGGTATTTAAGTTTCAAAATTACCTGAAAGCTTGGAAGAGGATAGAGTCAGTGATGATAAAATAATAATGAGGAAATGTCTGAAAGATTCAATCTACAATCATCTAGCTTCAATGAACCAAAACCATTAACACAAGCACAGTTCAATGATCTCATAAGATATTTAGAACTATCAAACAACTCGTCGCTGCATAAGGCTCTTATCTTATAGAGAACAATCAATTATTACCGGAAACAACATATTACTGTGAAGAAGTAAGGAAGAAGAATTCAAGAAGTTCTTTTCTCTTCAGGAAAAGTCAACTTTCGGGTTTGATTGAAAAATTATAAGCTGCGTATCCACCAGCTCAACAGAGACTATTTATAGTCTCATCAAGGTAAAACTATCAAAGCGGTTCTCTTAAATAATTAAACAATCTTGCTTCTGGTCCAATTGGTCATTCTATCAAATTAATTGAAAGTTATGACAACATGCAATATTCCACTTGAAGACTTCAAATACACAATCATCATATGATAACACTGCTGAAAGCCGAAACCTATGTAAAGTTTGTTAAGATCTGGGTGAGAAACTACGGCATGATAAGTTGCATGATGTCCCTGAAAGTCCATATTCTCGACGCTCATCTTGGTAAATTTAAGGAGTAAATGGGACCGTACACCGAGGAGCATGGCCGGCGCTTTCACCAAGATCTATTGGACTTTGGACGCCGCTACCAATGATCCTATAGTGAAAATCTGATGGGAGACTAGATTTGGGAGCTGATTCGTGAAAGTAATTTACAGGATAAGCGAAAATCAGGGAGAACTACTCATTTCTAACATTTTAATTGTCTCACCAATGTAATTCTGGAATAAATAAATGCTACTTTTGTATCATATTAATTTGTTTTTACTTTATGCAAAGGAAGTTCAAATTCGCCACTTCTTTCCTGAGGAAATAGGTTAATTTCATATAAATATCATTATCCTGTTCACAAAAGCAAAGTTTGAAATAAATAAGTGTTTTTTCATGTATTCTAGACACAAAGAAATAAAAAATAACAGTCGCTACCCAAAGACAAAAATCTTGTTATACAGTGTAATCTGTTGTGATCCAAAGGTTATTTCTCTGATATTAGGAATGTAAAGTTGTTACACCAGTATGCGTGCTTTCTTTGCTTGTGAAATAGCTGTGTTGACGTGAAAGCTTTAGAACAGCATAAATGGACAGCTCGATAATCTTTTACACCTGAATTGCAAAATATTGTTGCCACTCATTGATCATTCCTAAGAAAATTCTGCTCCAACCACTGCATAAAATTTTAGGTTTTGAAGAAAGTACTTCTATTTACATAAATTTTTTCCAAAATTAAACGCTGGTATATTTGATGGTTCTGAAATTAAAAGTGTAATGAAGAAATCCGACTTTGAGAGTACTATGGACAAAATAGCAAAGAAAGCTATGTTGATATCAAATTAATCATGATAACTTTTTTGGAAAGAAACGAGCTCTGAGTATAAAGCCCTCGTTAGTTGCCTTATGGAAAGATTAAAGAAACTGAGAGCTGTTATGTCCATAAAATTTCATTATTTTGAGATCTCACTTGGAACATTTCCGAAAAATAGTAGGAATTACATTGGAGAACAAGGTAAAAGGTTCCATCACGTTATCTGGACGGTGGAAGAAAGGTATTAAGTTGGTTGTGACATCAACATGATGGCCGATTACTGTTGGTGTTTAAAAAGGGAAGAATCTGGACTAATACATAAGAATTCCTCCCCCCCCCCTCACTTAAGGCATCTTTTAGTTCCAATTAATAATCCAATGTATGTCGGGGGTTTTCATTATAAAAGGTTCTACCGCAGAAATAGTGTTGTGTGCTATTCCATTTCAGCTTATTTGTGTAGCTTTTGGTCTAGGTGTAGATCAAGGTATCTAGCTCTTAATATATGATGCAAAAATGAACTACGGAGAAGAAGATAATAATGGTTATAACTCTATTTTCCATGGAAGGACAAATTTCTGGGATAGATTGAAATCTATTATCCTTTTCTTATTTAGCGAAGTCAATTTATTTACAATCAAATGAAAAACCCCAGACAGCAAAGAATTTATTTTCAAACGTGGCGCAGTGTTATCAAAGGAAAACAAAAAATGGTTAACTATAAGGGGTAATTATTAAGGTACGAATAATTGATACTAATTTTTAGAAGTATTTAGTCACTTCAGTCAGATACTAAATGAATAAAAGAAACAATTTTTAATGATGCATATTGTTCTTTTCTCGTAAATGGCTGCCTTATTCATAGTATGCCATTCGTGGTCAAACGAGTACAATATGTTCTGCTAAAAAAAGAGAGGCAAAGTGTTCTTAGTCTGCCTTAACATTTTTTCTATGGCACATATGAGTAGAGTGTATCCTTCTCATTCTCCCCTCATCCATTTTTCTTCGGCCATAACAAAATCAGCTACTTTTCCGGCAAATTATACGGATTCATTGGTTCAACATGGCTTCGGTATGGCAAAATATGGCTAGCAAGCACATATGGAAATCCTTTAAAATTCCCTAAATTTTTTTAGATATTTTTGCTTTTTTCGATCCGCTTTTTTACGCGCAACAAATTTCTTATTATTCTATGGATCCCCATCCTATTTTTATCTCTCTTTTATAAGCAGTTGGGCAACGGGAAATTTTACTCAGCATGTACATACGAGTATATATACATACACTTTCAAACTATCTTACCGCGCTCAAAATTTACGATCACTCACTAGTACTCTGAATACCAGGTGCTGTTTTTAAGAGAAAATTTAACTTGCTTCCATTCACATACAATACCTATTTTCTAAGATAGATTAGAAGTTTCAATCCATCTTCTATCCTCTATTAATATATTATTTGTTCTTATTCAGGTTAAAATATATATTTTCGAACATTTCTTCAATTCAGTTAGAGACCAGATTATCAACAAACAAACAATGATTCTGAGGCCGCTGTTATCCTCTTACACCCAAATATTTTACCCTATACTTTTACATCATCATTCATAGGGAGACTATAAAGATTAAATGACATTAAATCACATTTAGTACACCATATTATATACTTAACTATTTATTCATTTATATATTCACTCATACACATACATACTGCAATGGCAATAGAAATATAGTCTCGTTTTCGACACACCAGGGACATATATCATTCATAAGTTCCGTCTTATTATCCAAATAACATTCGTTGGCTAGGTCTATACACCAGAAATTCACAAACAATTACTTTAAGATTTTAAACAAAAAGTGACAGAACAAAATACCTTGATCTACACAACATCTCTCAAAATAACGAACTTAAGGCTGCATAGCAGTCTTAAGTTCATTATTTTTTCTATGTAATATTGTAATCAATTTTTTACTAGAAGCTTTTTAGACACATACACAAAAACAAAAATCACTTTAACTTACATTATTTTGACTCTTGAAGTGATAATCATCAACCACTAAGACAAAATAGCTTCGTAAAGCGGTAAGATAGTTGTTCTTCTTCAATCCTAAAGCATTCTCCCACACTAATATACTAGCAGAAATGCCTATCTTAATAGTCTCTCTTCACAGAAGCTCATTATTTCCTCCTTTTAACATTGCCAGTAGCCACTTAAATATTCTTCAACTTTTAAAATCATATTGAGAATGAAGCCATTTTCAATGATGACATCTCAAAAAATGTGTCGATGTTTCCTTCGTGTATGTACGTAAACGATTCATTAAAATTATGAGCGTGAGGGTAATCAAGCTCAGTTAATAATGTAAACATGGATGAAATAAATGGTAAACAAAATTACAATTAGGGTTGGATATTCGCATATAATTGGAAAAGGTTTTCATGGAATATATAATTAAAAACATTAATTAAAGTGAAGACTTCGGGAGTGTGTCGAGGTAATTGGGACCTGTCAAATTATTAATATACTACAATTGCGACTTCTTGCAAAGATCGGCCATACGATAATAGTACCACTAATGCAACTTTTGATGATTTTCTGAATTGGTCCTATATGTTCATAAACCAGATAAATATTACCCCTAAATAACCAGGTGTAAAATGTAAACGCTCAGAAAAATCAACAAAACACTGGTAATGAGAAGAAAATGATCATTCTTTGTTGCTCGTATGGATTTTGTCCCTCTTTACATTCATTTTTCTCTTTATTATTTCAGTTTTCAGTATGAGAATAAGCACAGTAAATAGTGGTGTTTTACTAGTCCTAGCCAAAAATAACAGAAAACCCACTATTGGAATCCAAAACTAAAACCAAATACAAAAATCAAATAAAATTTGATTTGGCCAGAAAAAAAGAGACATTCAAAGCTTCATTGAGATGTACGAGGAGAGCCAATAGCCATTCAGTAGTACCAGATAATTTGAAGCCTTTTATTGAGAGGTTTGGTTATTTAACCACACACAACTATTCACAGAGGACTACAAACAACTAAATTGAGCAGGTGTGGCTCAACGAAGACATATTTTTATTTAAACATAGTCAGATATAATCGTATATTAAAATTTTCCCTCATCTTTTTTTCCACCAAAATCAGGTTAATCTTTTCCAGTTTTCTTTCTTTGGATTTGCCTCTCAATATGGAAGCTAATTTGAAGAGGCGATCGGTAACTTTTTCAAGTATTATTTTGCTGTTATAGGAGAGGAGTACCAAAATTTTCATCCATATTCTAAGCGATAATGGATCGGGATTTATAAAGGGCAAGTTTAAAACCTTTGAATTATATGTAATATTTGTGTAAGTGAGGCCCAGCTTCCTTTTTCTTCTCATTTCATCTTCCGGTTGCAAAATTTCCTCCTTTACTTAGCATCATACAGAGACTTTACCTTCCATAGGATCTTTAAACCCGACAAGCACTAGGTGCAACTAGGAAATTACACTATTCGTCTTTCGCACAGTAAACCAGATGACCCGATGGCATAATGAAATAAACATAAAGATGAGAACGAAAATCGCTGTCAGGCCCGAAATCACTCATGCCTGTAATTCGGCAAGGGATGAGGCTGATTTTTGTTCTTTGACAGCACTCAGCGCTCATAAAACCATTCCTGCTCCTGGGTCGATGGGGAAAACGGTTCCGCTAAAGGGAGATGAGTTTAGGAATACCCCCAGAATGCCTTTGAGTACCCCATCAGGAGGGTTCCGAGAACAAAGGAGAGAACAGTTATGGTGAGTTTTGAAGGCGGGAAGGGAAATGATAGCGGTGTTGTAATTGGCTATGTGCATGGTGACACGTGTAGAGATTCTTCCACCACATGGATTATATCAGCGTAACCCCCAATGGGCAGTAACCTCGTGAGGCCGATGAAAATTTATTGTCCGCGCTCGCTGAGATCGAGCTCATGCCTTGACGCTAGAGATCCAACGATATTTCTACTAAGCTTTTCACTCCACCAATAGGTAGATTCTTGCCTAATTTTTGTATTAACCTGCGTCCAAGTTAATTGGCGCAGATTTGGTATCGTCTCTCCTGCGAGCTTAATATAATTTTTTTTATTAGCAATTTATTCTCTTTTTAGCAACCTGCAACCTTATATTGACCAGTACTTCGAACTTCATTTTAATTAGCCAAAAATAACAAAACCGAAGACAAAGAAGTATACAAGGATGAAGATATCCGGTGGAAGCGCAGACATAAAAAAAAAAATCGATAAAGCCAAAGAGATAAAGACAAAATCAAAACATAAGAAATACTTTCGGAGAAAAAGGAAAAACGGTCAAAGTTAAAGAATAGATGATTTGAGAACAAAGAACGCGTTGATTTAGTTTTAATAATATACAACCCAGAATTGATATTAAAATTCAGAACATGGATAAGTAAAGAAGGAGGAATAATTTGTTAAGCAGATATATATATATATATATATATATATATATATATATATATATATATATATATATATATATATATATATATATATATATATATATATATATATATATATATATATATATATATATATATAAACAGGATGACCAAGACAGAGCCGAAGATGCCTCGTAACATTTATTGTAAACGTTTCAGGATTATAACAAATCTGATCATCAGTGATAAAGCAACAATACAAAAGGCAGATTCAAATTTAAATATATACATAAAAATTTACCACATGCAATAAATTGTGAACCATGAATATTTAATTTGAAACGAATTGATTACATTGGAAAAAGGTGATTTTAAATTAAAAATTAATGCCATCCATACTCTCCTCCATAGAGCATATAACTTGTATTCAACTTTTCCAGCCTTACATTTAGAATTCGAATTCTTAACAAAATTCTTTACCCCCAATGGCTATCCCAAATCACTATTTCTGAGACAAATTAGTCTGTTTCTCAATAAAAAATCCTCGACTCTCCTTTCACTACAAACTGTCAATAAATTAAAGATCTTCCTTTCCTTACCATACTTTGGTTACCAATCCGAAAAACTTAAAAAAAGAGTTGTTAAAACTGTTAAATTCCGCCTATCCTCAATTATTACCATCTATTGTTCTCATTAATGACTTCCAGACTAGGATCATTATTTGAATTAAAAGATCAACCACCCACCAATAGGCAATCTAAAATTATATACATATTTCGTTTTACCTGAAGTAGCACTGTATTATATGTGGGGGCAACACGGCGTACGCTTTACTCCTGCTTCATGCAGCATATGGGTAGATGTGAAAGACCTGGACTTTACTTTGCAAAACCTGATCCATCCCCCAATTTGAAACCATCTGTCACAATGTGGCTGTACGGCTACACTCGAGAACTTCACGATACTTAATGGGGTAAGAAACATCTCGGACTTTTACCTGCTAAAGTCATTATATATCACAAAATTTCAACCCAGTCTAAATAAAAAATCATTATATGTCCAACTAAATATAGTCACTCGTTAGAAAACGTGTTAGTTTTTTAAATTTACATTGTTTTTTGCCTGAATAAAATCCACTGTATATTATTTTGCTTCCTATTTATTGGATTGAGGAATAGGTTCTTGCGGTTTAATCAAATTTATTCCTTAACAATTTTAGAAAAACTTAGTTTTTAATTGATAACAATATGCAATTTAATCAATAATGTATTCTCCGTTGTTATTTATGACTTCTTCCCAACGTTCAACTAGTTTTTCGAGGCCTCTGCAATAAAAATCTTTGGATTTTGAATCGAAGAATTTGTCTAACCAGGTTCTTAATTCCACATCAGTATTGAACGAAACGGATGTAAATCCGACGGAGCTAAGTCTGGCAAATATGCAGGAAGCGGCAGAATTTCCCAATTAAGCGTTTGGATGGCGTTTTTTTGGCATATTGGCAATGTGAGGACGAGCATTGTCGTGTTGCAGAAGGACTCCATAACGTCGATGAGATCGCTTTTCACGAATAGCTTCGGCGAGTCGATACATTTGTTGAAGTTCGAGTTCTGTATTGACAATCTCGTTGTTCGCAAGGAGCTCATAAAGACTGATGCCTTCACAATCCCACCACACACACAGCATCGTCTTTCGTGGATGAAGTCCATGCTTTAATCGCGGAAGTGGTTTTTTATTTGGGCTAAGCTATTGTTTTCGATGGTTCATGTTGACATAAACACACCACTTTTCATCACCAGTGATGATGTGGTGAAGAAATCTGTCCTTATATCCACGAGTAGCCTTGTGACGAGCAAGCAAGCCTGCGACAATCGTGGAGTGTTGAAGTTTGTTGCTTTCGCTCAAAGCGTGCGGAATCCATGCACCGAGTTTTTGAACTTTTCCCATCGAATGATGGTGATTCACTAAAGTTTTCTGATCACACGCCATTTGTACAGCTAATTCTCTAGTCGCTTGACGAGGACTTTTATGAAGAAGGTCGTTCAATTGATCTTCATCCAACTTAATGGGGCGACCAGAACGTTCTTCGTCATTAAAATTAAAATGATCGTTTTTGAAAGGTGAAAACTACAATTGAGCTGTCCTTTCTGATAAAGCTTTTTCTCCGTACACAGCACAAATATCGCGACGAGCTTTGGCTGCGTTTGCATTGTTCACGTCTCGATTGAAAATAAATAACAACAAGTGTCCAAAATTCTCCTTTCTTTCAACTTCACATTCCATTTTGAGGGTACAGAACAAAAATTAAACTAACAAAACTTTTAAATAAACCGCAATGACTTATTATTCATCTTAAAGACGTAGCCTAAGCAAAAGCCTAATAGTCTACGCTGTTAAGAGACGTAGCGTTAACTTTGCAAATTTTGCTCTCATATTTATTATTGTTTCTAAATATGTGCACAAATCACGTCAACAAAACTTAAATCAACACAACATTAAAAAAAACGCAAGAACTTATTCCTCAACCTAATATATAAATTCCATCGTTTTTCTCCCCCGTATTTCCAATGTAATCAATTCCTCTCAAATTAAATATTCATGTTTCACAATTTTTCTGCATGTACTAACTTTTTATGTACATATTTAAATTTAAATCTGCCTTTTGTATTCTTTCTTTAGCACTGATGATGGGATTTGTTATAATCCTGAAACGTTTGCAATAAATGTTACGAGGCATCTATGGCTCTGTACTGGTCATACTGTTTATACCTTGCCTGAAGTTTGCGTCCATCAATTCGTTTGCCACTTATATATATATATATATATATATATATATATATATATATATATATATATATATATATATATATATATATATATATATATATATATATATATATATATATATATATATATATATATATATATATATATATATATATATATATATATATATATATATATATATATATATATATATATATATATATATATATATATAGAGAGAGTAGAGAGAGAGAGAGAGAGAGAGAGAGAGAGATGAGTCTTGCTGCTGACATTTTTTATTTATTTAGTGGCGATGTTTCGCCCATAATACGGTGATCTTCTTAAGCCTATAAAATATATACTAAAGCACAATTCTAAAGGTACAAATATAACTATTCTAGTTTTAGCTTTGAATGGAAGAAAATAGAGTCTAAATAGTTTCTAAAATTAGAGTTTAGATTTATAGTAAAAAGTGACTCGAAAAAATAAATTAAATTTCCTAAGTAGGATTATGAGTTTAATAGTTATATCAACCTATCATAAAAAAAATCTATTATTAAACAAATATATTTATTAAACAAAAATATTTCTTTAACAATGCGTTTAATATTTGGCTAAAGACCCAACTCTGGCATAACGCCGGCCCGTTTTGAGTGGTGTGTGTCAGGCTACACCCTCCACTCACTTCCGGCCGGTGACGGAAATGGGCGTGGCTGTGCAGCGTTCATACGGAACACCATCCCGCACAAGAAGATCGCCGAAACCCGTGCACTGTGGCGACGGCGTGGAGGTCCAGGGCACTGGAGCTGCAGCTTGGGCCACTCACTCTCATAGTATACAATCTATACAGGAGCCAGCGGTATCTGCTGTATGCGGGGGAGCTGCTCTTCCTCACATCCCACTCCAGCCTATTTGTGGCGGGCGACTTCAACGGCAACCATCCTGTGCTGCCCTCTGTGTCAACCACTAACGTGACCGAGCACCACCTGGCTGAGCTGCTCGAAGAAGTCCCTGACGTCCGACTACTGAACACCGGGGAGGCCACGCACGTCCATGGGAGGAGGCTCGACCTCACCCTGATGTCGAGCGACCTACAGCCTGGCACCACTTGGCAGCTCCACCCTAGCCTCACCAGCGACCATTCCGGGACCCTCATCTCCCTCACTGTGGCCCCACCAGCTCTTTCTCTCCCGTCGCCCCAGTAGAACGTCAGGAGGGCGGATTGGGCAAAGTTTCAAGCCCCCTTGGACGAATGGTGGTCCACGTATGCCTCCTGCGGACGTGCACCAGCAGAAGAGGGACCTTACAGCGGCCATAGAGAGTGCAGCAGACGCGGCCATTCCCAGGACAACCTCTAATCGCCGCCGGCACCCCGACTGGTGGTTTTATAACGAGGAAGTTCGGGAGCACAAACAACGCGTCAACGTAAGCAGGAGGCTGTACGAGAAGCTCCCGAAAGCCATCAACCTGCAGCTCCTGCAGGATGTGGTAGCCTGCGCTCGACAGGTGTCCCTAAGCGCCAAGGAGGCCAAGTGGCTGGTATGGTGCGCCTCTTTCAGGAAATACTCCTCCCTTGGCAAGCTGTGGGGGTGCTTCGGGAAGGCCTCAGGTGCTGTCCTGACCCGTTCAGCTGCCCACCCACGCCCACAGCAAGAGGCAGATCGGCTGGCAAACTGCTTCACAGCAAGGGGTTCCAGCGAGCAGCTCCCTCCCCACACACGTTACCTCCAGCAGCAGCTACGCCCACAGCGCGACGAAGAGGTCAGGGAGGCGCGGGGCCAGCCGCACGTGGCGGAACAGCCTTTCACGCTCGAGGAGCTGGCCATAGCGAAGCGTGGGCGTAACACAGTGGTGAGAGCCTACATAGTGCAGTACTCCATGCTGGCGCAAGCTGGGCCCGCCGGGGACGCCGGGGACGCCGCGCTGCTAGCCCTTCTGAACGCGTCGTGGTTGGCAGGTCGTCTGCCGCCATCCTAGAAGGACGCCAACATCAAGCCCATCCCCAAGCCCAAAGATCACATGACCTTCAGGCCAATCTCCCTCCTGAGCTGCACCGGAAAAAACAGTGAAGAGGATCGTGATGAGTCGCCTACAGTGGAGCGTGAGGAGCCTTCACCTCCACGTGTTTTGGCTACACCAGGGGGATAAGCACGGCGGACTGTCTCATGACTCTCCTGGCTTAAGCCAACAACCAGCCCACCATCGTAGTATTCCTTGACCTCGATAAGGCTTTCAAGCTGGCTAGCCCCTGCGCAATACTAGATGGTCTTGTGAGGAAGGGCATCTGAGGGAGACTGCTGGGCTGGCTCCAGAACTATCTTCACCAGCGCCGAGCCCGTGTGAAGTTCCAGGGTCACAAGTCTCCCTACCTTACCTTCGAGAACGGGACGCCCCAAAGCGGCCCTCCCAGCCCGTTGCTCTTCAACGTGCTGATAGAGCGGCTGGTGGCACTTCCCTATCGGGAAGGAACCATCCTCCTCAGCTACGCTAACGACATGGCTCTCGTTGTCCCTGGTCGCGGTGACAAGCTCGCGCGAGTCTAAGAAGCGCTACATCTCATCACTGCCAAGTGCGAAAGGCTGGGGCTCAAGATCTCGGCAGAGAAGTCCCAAGCCATGTCTATCAAAACTTCCACACCTGCTGTCCAGAAGCTACGCGTCCAAGGAGTCGGGCTAGCCTGGACCGACTCCTACCAGTACCTCGGAGTTTGGGTGGACAGGCGGCTGTCCTTCACGCACCATGTCACCCCATTGAGGGAGTGGACGCAGGCCCGGCTGAATGTGATGAGGGCCATGACGCGGCCGAGCGCTGGTGCAACCTTCATCGTCCTCCGCCTCTACTATCTGCAGGCAGTGCGCTCCCTAGTGGACTACAGTGCACCAATCCTTGTAGCGCTACCCCATCAGCAGCAACAGCGCCTAGAGGTGATGCAAAACACCACCATGAGGACCATATTGGGGGCACCGAGGTGATGCAGTGCCTGTGTCATGCAAAGCGACGCCAGCCTGGTGCCCCTCACCGCCAGGGTAGATTTCATTGTGGCCTTTCGGGTGGCCGGAGTTCTCCAGTGCGACGTGGAGGGTGTTGCGCAGAGGAGACTCCGAATGGCCATGGCGCAGGGCACCAAGTTTCTGCGTAACAATACGTGACTCGTAAACGTAAGCCTTTTAACCAACACCCTCACCTAGGCAGGGAACTGTCTGTGGCGCGACCCTAAAACCCCCAACCCCGCCTACGTTCCATCACAACTATGGGAGCCCCCCACCGTCGACTTCAGCGCCACACAGCTGCTGGTCAGAAAAGCGAACTGCCTCACCAAGGAGCTGCGCTAGCACGCCCTGAGGGCCATTTCTGAGGTCACGGAGCTAGGTCCGGCGCCGCCTTCGTCACGAGTAGCTTGACGCAGGCGTGGAGGACATCAGACCACTGTATTACCCTCCGGCGGAGCTGGTAGCAATCCTGCACGCCCTCTAGCACGCTCTGCTCCGCCGGGAGGCCACTGTGGTTATAAACATGAACTCTCGGTCGGGACTGCAGGCGCTGCAGCACGCCCACGCCCAGGCCCGCACCAGGGACAACATCCACCTCACCACCACCATCCTGTGCACCCTGCAGGACCTGGCAGCTCAGGGCAGGCGTGTCCGGCTCCACTGGATTTCCAGCTACGTTGGCGTGCACGGCAATAATGCTGCCGACGAGGATGTCAAGCGAGCCGCCCACGGCCCCACCATCAACTGGTCCGTGCGCCGCAGCCTGCAGCAGCTTAAGGTGAAGGCCAAACGCAGGGTGGCCCACAATGCCCCCCCAGCAGCACCAAGAATGGGAAGCAACTAAGAGGCAAGCGGCGTGTTATGCTTCAACCATAGCCTATAGCCCACTGAACTGATCCTCCCAGCAGCTCAGAGCGAACGGCGTGCTGCTACAGCGTGTAAGGCTGGGCTACTCCACGCGGTAAGAGCTGCACGCAGACTTCATGGCATAGAGGTGCGAACACTGCGGCGGCCAGTACCGGCGCCCAATGGTGCACTACCTTCTCTCCTGCCCATACCCCGCCAGCCTCAGGCCAGAGCGAGCGCCAGCCCCTTGCCCTGTAAGAGGCGCCTTACTGAGGGCGCGAGAGGCAAGAGCCGCCCAGGTGGTCCGCCACACCCTAACAAACGAGCGGCTGAAGGTACTGAGAACAGCACCCCTCTGCGCTGATCGCCGCTCGCGCCCAGCCGGCGACGGGTGGTGAGGACCGCTGCCACCCACTTGCAGCAGATAAGACACGCGTGGGACGCTCCGCCGTGTTTTACTGCACGCCAACACTGGCGGGCTCCCCGCCTGGTGTTATGTGTACGCTGATATTATGTGTATTTATATATTATTATATCATATTATTATTTTATTTCTATTAGATTATGTATAAATGTACGCTATTGCACAATAAACCTGTAGAAACAAAAACTCTGGCATAATCAAGTAATGTCTGTCCTTTTACACTTAAAAATGTGGGGATTGCTTCTTTAACAATATTTAATGGAAAAACATTATTCAAAAAGAAGGGTTGGAGGTGTTAGAATTCTTTATCTTTAACAATAGAGGATGAATAAAGATTGTATGGGCAATGAATAAGGGTTTTAATGCATGATATTATATATTTCAATTCTAATTTACTGAAAGAGTTTAATCCTAATATCGTATTAGTAGGCTTCTTGTAAACTGATGTTTCTATACTATTTTCTTTTTTCTCTATTAAAATATCTAAAAAGGGATGGTGTTATGACTTTCAATTTCCATTGTACGGGGTCTTTTTTTACATGTTCTACGTTGGAATTTTAGTAAAATCAAGAATAATTTTGTGATCATAATGAATATTTAGGAAGTTATTAGAAATAGTTGTCGTCTTTATGTCATACAATGGCTAATTGATATCTTTAGTTTTGTAGAAGTTATGCCAGTTTTAGTGAAGCATTGATTTTTTTTTAAATTCGCTGAACTTTCAGATAGTTCTTGACTATTAAAACCAATTCTATTTTAACTAATTTTATTTGTTTAAAATTAACAAAAAACTAAGACTAATAGTTAGTTTGCATAATTAACGTAACTTAATTTATTTAAAGATTCTTGTTTTCAAATGCTCACCATTCTTCTCATAACATTCATTTACTCATGACGAAGTTGCTCTCATCGCTTTTTTCCAAGGTTCTTCATCGGTGTTATTAATTCATTCAGCGATATTATTTTTTAGTTGTTGGCTACTTCAAAGATTCTTGCAGTAAAAACGATCTTTTAAATATCTCTATAAAAAATCCAATGGTGTTAGATCGGGGGATCTTGGAGGCCACTTAAATTCACTGTTTCGAGAAATGATTTTTTCTCTGAAGTTTCGTCTTAACAACTAAATTGTTTCACTCGATGTATGTGATGTTGCTTTCAAAAGTTCGGTAAAAAATATTCTTCAAGCATGTGTTGGTATCTTTCACTATTTACAGTGAATGAATTTCCATTTTTCATTCTCATAATAATACGGCTGTTATTGCAAACCACACAGTTTTTTTTGCAGGATGCGGCTCTTTCTGGTGTATAGCTTCTGGGTTGTGATCCCACCATATCTTGTTGTTCTGCGTATTATTGTATCAACTCGGATGAAAGTGCGCTTCTTCAGACTTTATCACGGGCAGTACATCAACTTCCGCAAATTTTCGTCTAAATTCTTCTGCATACGAATTTCTTTTCACGATTTTAACACAAGCTGAATCTTGTACGGCTTAAGTTTCATTTTTTTCTTCATTACATTGTATGTTGCTCTTTTTGACAATCGCATTGCACTGATCTTCCTTTCAATGATTTCTGCGGCGACCGTTTGAAGATTTGACACAACTTTTCAATTTTATGTTATTGTACGCCTTTTCGGCTAACACGCCCTTTTCGTCCTTATTGTACACTATCGGTGTCTCGATTTTTTTTTAATTATTCTGCATAGCGATGATCATGATGGTACGCCCTGAGCTCCTTCACGTCTCATCCGTTGTTGGAACTACTAAACAGTTTCATCGGAAGAATTTTTCACAAATATTTATCGTCCAATGCTTTCACGGAGCTTCAATATTTTCAGTTTGAAAAAATTCTTAATAATGATTTTTGCTAGAAATCTTTTCTCCTTTTATAATTTACAATTTAGACTACGAGCTAGTAAATTTCTTACTTCACAATTTTCGCGCAAAATTTCCTAACAAACGAGCATTCCACAAATCACTTTTTTTAACAAAACCTTTTATGTTTTCCGTTTCTAGAAAAAATTACCGATTTACTGAAACTGTCATAACTTCTAAAAGAAAGCAAGTGAATCGCTTCTTCCTTTCTCAACTTTATATCTGTGTGAGGTTAGATTCTCTGCAATGAATACAGTGAAAAATAAGAACAAAACATGGCTTCAGACATTGGAGGAGGACTTGGGGTATGCCTATCCACCATTCGGCCTCAGATAAGAGAAATTATAAGGCAACGATAAGGACAAATATCTCATTAATATTTTTAGGCATGAATGATGAGGCTTTTTAATTTTTACTCATGTTTATACTATAATACGTTTCACCACTAAGTTAATTAATGATTAGCACGCCTAACTTAGGAACTTTTATTAGCATTTATTATAATATGATTAAATATATTGTTAAATACTGATGGTGTGCGTCAACCATATAACTCCCTGACTTGATGGGCCGTGAGATAAAAAAGGTTGAAAAACATTGCTCTACAGATCTAGAATCCGCGGGAAAAAATGGTCGTTTCCAAAATTTACAAAATTGCTTGATATCGCTGTTGTGGAATTTTGGATTATATATAACCTAGTAAATGAAATCAAAACTCTTTCATTGCTAGTAAAAAGGAGAAAGATTGCCTTAGCTTATATTTCGAAGCTGTTGCTATTAAATCTCAAACACCCTGGCCCTCAAATAAGTAGACTTTTGCAAGGAAATCACTTTGTAAAACCAATATAGACCCGATGTTGTTTAATGTGTGGAAATAAAACTAAAGAATGTACAGTAGGTGTGGTGTTCAACTTCATGATGCATGCTATAAAAGATTTCATATAAAATAAGATAAAATAAAAATAAACTAACATTTACTTTCTTAATGCTATAAGGTTAAAATGAAAAAAGACAATATATTTGTAACTGAAAATATGTATTGTGTTCATGGTCATAAAAAATAATAACGGATCCAGTGCTATTTAATCTCTGTTTCATTAACCAAATATTATGAATTGTGGCCAATGTCACAAAAATGGGACGATAGTTTTAGGGCGCAGAAAATAGAAGAATCTTCGTGTAATTCATATATTATTATAATTCTTATATCGCCAAAATTCTTAGTTATATTATTTCGGTCCTTAGTGGGTTAAACAGAATATACAAACCCATTAGTAAACCCATTAATGTCACTTTGTAAAACCAATATAGACCCGATGTTGTTTAATGTGTGGAAATAAAACTAAAGAATGTACAGTAGGTGTGGTGTTCAACTTCATGATGCATGCTATAAAAGATTTCATATAAAATAAGATAAAATAAAAATAAACTAACATTTACTTTCTTAATGCTATAAGGTTAAAATGAAAAAAGACAATATATTTGTAACTGAAAATATGTATTGTGTTCATGGTCATAAAAAATAATAACGGATCCAGTGCTATTTAATCTCTGTTTCATTAACCAAATATTATGAATTGTGGCCAATGTCACAAAAATGGGACGATAGTTTTAGGGCGCAGAAAATAGAAGAATCTTCGTGTAATTCATATATTATTATAATTCTTATATCGCCAAAATTCTTAGTTATATTATTTCGGTCCTTAGTGGGTTAAACAGAATATACAAACCCATTAGTAAACCCATTAATGTCCCAAAAGAAAACGCTACCTATTAATGACCATATAAGGCATATAAACAAACATCTAAACCTTAGCCTCACCCAAATCGTCAGGCGCCATATTTATCATTTCAATATACAACCAATTTACATAAGCAAAAGAAAAATAGGTAGTTTTTACCGGGCAAAAACATATGTATTAATGTCATATCCAAATTCACTAATGCTCGGTGTTCTAGGAAAACCAAAATTGCCAGAACTACATGTAGACTGGAGCGAAGGTTTCGGTTCACCTGAGTATCAGCAACCGAACAAGGAACACTGTATCGCATAAAAGAATTCCCACAACGCAGTAATATAATAAAATGTAAAACATATTAATATAGATAATTTTAGGAATCTATTTTCATAATATTAAGTAAACATTCACGAAATTCATTTTCCATCTCCTCACATAAAATTTAATTAATCACCAAATCAAAGTACGCGAAATAAATAACTTTTGTCAATGTAACTACCACCCAACATTTAAATTAAAATAACTAAACGATATTAAATCAAACCCAACCCTCTGGTTTCTTTTGTACTCCCTTGGATACCTCACCCGCAAATCAAGGTTTTACTTAGATTTTGTGAGAATTTTCTTTAAAAAATTCCACTATCAATTCTATGTGAGACTAAGGTGTGGGGATAGGCACGGCGCAAGCCCTTCTCCACATTAATCCATTCACTGCGCAAGCACAGCTTCACTCATCTTTTCCTTTTTCTCATCTCTCTCACTCTCTCTTTCATTCAATCATCCCCTTCACACACTCATCCTTTCATTGACCTTTTATGATCATATCCATAATTTCATGTACATTATCATTAGTGAAGCTTGAGTCGTCTTCGTATCCAAAAGACAGCTATAACCACTATAACATATACCAAGCAAAGGCTTCACTACTACGATTAAAATTTAAAATAAAAGCAGCCATGGTTAATTTTTGATGAATTTTCTGAACTTCGCCAATTATAATAATTTCCCCCTTATCAAAATATCACATTGTTAGAATATAGAGTTATAGAAGATATATAAAAATATATTTTTTGAACTTCACCATTTGTAATTCTTTGGGTTTTAAAATTTCACAAAATTTCGATACTTTTATTTATTTCTGAACTTCACCATTTTATTTTTTTATATTATAAAAGAATTATTAGAAATAACTTTGATAAAAAAACATAAGTCCTAACCAAACTAAGACGAAATTATTATTCAAATACTCACAAAAATCCCCTTCTTAAATTATACAGTTAGTGATGATGATGATGATGATTATATATATATATATATATATATATATATATATATATATATATATATATATATATATTAGGGTGGTTCTTATTTTTTTGGCTGCCGAAATATTTACCTTTCACCCCTTTAAATCTATTCCAATTTATGAAAAAACGAAGTAGGCCAGATTTTATTGAGATGGGATTACGCATAATGTGTGCTCAATGTAATTGAATTTTGTTCATAACTGCCATAATGCGATGAAATGCAGTGCTGATTACTTAAACTCAAAACATTATCGACCTTAGAGTTCACCAGTTACAGTACTGGACAGTGGACAATGGGTAATAGCAGAATATAGAACATGGCGTTCAAATGGGAAATTGTAACAACAAATAAGGTCTGCTATGGCAAATCTTTACTCCAGTCCCATAAGTCCTTCAACAACAGTACTTTTGCGGCTGTCCAGAAACAGCTTTCGGTGTACTCTGACGAATTGCATAATGAACTGTGTCTGTTCTTCAGTCTTTGACAGGAGTCCATTATATTCCTGGATAAGCGCTATGTCTTTCTCTGCTGCGACATTAGTCACAGTGAGGCTCTTCGCAATCGGCGAGGTATGTTCTGTTGTGGAGACAGGAGGTGGGATCTTCAGTTGAGAACTCTTGACTTGGATCTAGAATATCGAAGAACTTACAAGTGCTTTTTGCAACAAAATCGCTCAAATTATTCATTCCAATAGATAGCAGATCCCAATTCACTCTCCTCACTGACTCCTGGTCTCCTCCATTGTCCATGGCAGCGACCATCGCATTCTTCTCAGCGACAGTGACAGCTATATCAAAGAAGTTCAGTGCCACCCGCTCTTCACTCATTTACTAGAGGTGGTTGGACAGCTTCTTGAGGGCACCTTTTTAAGCTCTGTCTTCAGCAGCAGACAACGCTTTCATTAGTTCCAGATCGCTTTTTAGCACAGTTGTTGGGAGACGGTAGCAGAACCAAGACTTTAAATAGTGCTTCACTCCAAAGACACAGAGTTCATCCATGTCTTTTAGTTCGCGGGCGGTTAGACTGAATACATCCCGCAGGAAAGAAATCTTCAGTACATAAATTAGTCGTGATATAAAGCGGGCGCGATGCATTGCCCCTGGTTTGGTAAAGTGAACTCCTCTAGCTGGAATTCCCCCAAGGTAAATGATGGATAGTTCCAACAGCTTCCAAAAACCCTGCCTAGGATAATCTTCCTCCAATTGTTGTGAGGAGAAGTTAATGATGTTCCCTGACATATTCATCAAAGCACTGGTAACATCAGCGTCATTGATCCTGGGTTGTATTAGGCCAAGGACATTTGGTGCCAGTGACTCTTGAATCGCTTGGAGATACCAATGTCTGGATCAGATGATGGGCCCATGGTGACGAGAAAAACCTCTTCCAGCAGTATCTTGTGAATATTTTGCCGACATACCAAGTGCAGCCAGTTCTTGCCCATCATCTGCTGAAACAAAATGCAGCCGCCTTTCTTTTTGAATGTCTTGCTCGAAGTTGTGTCGAAGCAAATGGAACGAATCCGGGTTCTCAAAACCCCAATCTGCTACCGCTTCAGATATTGCTTCCGCCATTGCTTGAACAGCTCCAGCTTGCAACCTGGGTGCGCAAACCAACTGTTTAACGCCTTTTCCAGACACAATGATGGGGAGCCTGTCCACTTTCTCGTCTCCTGTCAGTTCAGCCATTATTTTTCCGTCCCACTCAAGTGGTAAGGGATGTTAGCAAGAAAGCACTGCTTATGATCTGCAGAGCTATCCATACGGTGTTGCTGAGGAGCACAAAGATGAAAAATCAGCTGAATTTGAACGAGTCAAGCAGATGCCCACAAGCAGAAAGAACAGAAGAAAGTGTGTGTACTGCGTGATGATCACTGGTCTTAATTCGATCCAGGGCTCAAAGAACGTCTAGACTCAGAATGCTCTTCTTTCCAATTTTACGCTTCCCCACTGTGCTTGGCGCTGCTCATGTAGTGGCTCCTTCTGTATCAATTTCTCCGGCTGAGGAGCTACAGGAATTGTCCTCCAGTACTATAAAATAAGATATTTTTTAAAAACTGTATGAGTAGAATACTGTGTATTAGGGCGTAAAAGCCTTACCTTATACCTTTCAAATCGCGTCTCTAAAGCTCAAGGTTGCCATATATTGGAAAAACCAGCTAAATCCCTCAGGCATATGGCACAGCTGAAATTTGAAATGTATTTAAGAGCACTTGTGTTCCTCTGATGATGCCAGACGCACCTTTGTCCCTTTCAATGAAAAAGCAGTTTTGATTTTATCAAGAAATAAGCTAAATATAGCCTATTGTACACAGAAAACAGCATGGCCAAAGTTTGAAAGTACTTGGAATCCTTGTATTAATTTTCCTTGTTGGCTTTGTTGCATATATAAATATATATATATATATATATATATATATATATATATATATATATATATATATATATATATATATATATATATATATATAGATGTGTGTGTGTGTGTGTGTTGCGGAATACTTAAGCCATTCCGCTATTGGACTCCGAACTGGTAACTTATCTGAAGAAGGAATCTAGTTTGGTTCTGAAAGCTCAGAAGTAAACTCTCAAGAGCTGAGAGGTGAAAAATTTTCCATTCAATATATATATATATATATATATTTAAACGCACAAGGAAAATCGAAAATTGGTAACACAACTCGGAAAAAAGCTAAGGAGAATATTATATGTACCAATGGCAGCTTAAGGAAAATGGGAGAAGCAGAGAATGGAAATATAGGGCAAAGGATTTTAACCGTTATATGAAAATAAATAAAGAAGTTGGATTCGAACCTGTGTCATCAAGCACTCATCGCCTTTATGACTACGACGCTCATCGCCAGAGCTACCATCCTCAACCCCCCAAAAGGTTGATTCAAGAAGCCTTTTGAATAACGAAGTGTAGGTTTTTTATCCAGTAAGAGAAAAGACAAGTGTTCTTCTTACTAACAAAAAAGCCCGTGCTCCCTTTTGTCTAAGATTAACACTTGTCTTGTGTCTCACTGTATAAAAAATCTACACTTAGTTATTCAAAGGCTTCTTGAATCAACCTTTTTGGAGGTTGAGGTTTGTAGCTCTCGCGATGAGCGTCGTGGTCATATAAGCGATGAGCGCTTGATGACACATGTTCAAATCCAACTTCTTTATTTATTTTCATATAACGGTTAAAATAGTTTGCACTATCTTCCTGTTCTCTACCTCTCCCATTTTCCTTAAGCTATCATTGTACATATAATATTCTCCTTAGCGTTTTACCGAGTTGTGTTACCAATTTCCCATTTTCCTTGGGCCTTTAAATACATGAATATATAACGCGTCATGCAATTTAAAATTATATATATATATATAATATTATTATTATAATTAGTAGTAGTTGTAGTTTGTGTTTTGGGCGCTCATGCCCTTGATGAATTCCATGAGAAGAGAACTAAAATATAATTGAGAATTAAATTCTAATGTAAAACTTTTGTGAATGATAAAAAATAAAAACAATGTTGACCAAAAAATTAGTAGTAGTATTTAGATTCTTAGCGTTACCGTTCTTTTCTGCTATATAATGAATTTCTTTCAAATTCTATATCCAAGGGCGTTTTATTGTTTGTGCCTAACTTTTCTTTCGGTTGCAGCGAAGAAAATTATCTAGGATCTACGAGGTCTTGAAAGTGCATAATTACTTAGAAGCTCCCGTCGAGATAATTTTTAAAGGGTGAGCTTGGTCCTCAAGGGCTCCAGGCCGTGAAAGACCAGATGTCAATGTCCTTTGATTTAAAAATGTTTGGCCTTTGCAACAACTTCGAGAGGTGTATGAGGATGGTAAAAAAGCTTTTGCATTCCTAATCTGTAAGGATTATACTTAAACATTAATGAAGTAATATTCATATAGATAATGGTCGACATTTTAAGTCGCATGGAGATTTGGAGTGGTAATTTACTTCCACTGCTACGATATTTCATTTTTAATATTTTGGATTCATTTAGGCACCAGAGAGGATTAGAGAAAGATAATTCGTTGGACTGTTAATGTCTTAAGATTTCCCACTTTATGCCTGGCTGCAAAAGTAATACAGACAAAATTCTTTATACATAAGACAAATCGGGTTTGAAGTTAGATAGTTACTTAATTGAGTGTCAAACTATTTCTCAAATATCTCATCCCCGCAGTCATTAGTGTTAAGGGAAGGATAGTTTCTCAATGCTTTGGAGAACATCACAAAGCAAAAATATGGCCCAAGGGATAAATTAAAAACACATTTTCACTTCTCGTCTCTTAGATCTTAAGATAACAAACACAGAGAGAATGACCTTGAAAACTGAAGAAGAGATTATAAAAACCATTGATGAAAGAAGCCCGTAAGGAGACATTGAAAGGCGAATATATCGCATATTCCCCAAATATAAAAACTATTTGTAACGAGGATAATAGTAAAATTTAGGACCATCATTTCTTATTTTTTGAGTGTTTATGGAAGCAGCAGGATATTTAACACGTTTAAAATGAGTTCCCTTTGGTATGATGAGCTGAAGATTATTATTGAAGAGTTCTCTCTCATCTTAGTAGAATTTTAACAGTGAATTCATTTTTCTGTAGAAATTTATTTTTTTTAATTAGCTCTTATTTTAATATTTAGACTCAAAAGATTTTCCGCGATGAAAGAAGAACTCACGAAGAAGGGTGCATATTAAATTATTAAATATATACCTAATTAGAGTAACCACCCCACTGTGTAACTGGTCCATGATGAGAAAAAATAATTAACAGATAAATTTTAATTATAAACCCCACTTTTATGAGCGAATCTCATGAATGGTGCTTACAAATGTGGTAAAATTGAATACTTTTCTTTTTATTCATTGACGAGGCACGCTTGCTAATCAAATGGATAAGTCATTGAAAATCTACAACCGGTTACCGGGTTCGAATGCTATCTAAATCAGTAAACCAGATTTCGACGTTAGCAAGGGTCAAGCGCCAAAGAGGTAGGGCGCCAAGCGCGAGTCAAGCCTGCTGAGAGCTGCAACCGCTTACTCAATCATACATGCAACCACTCTCGACACGACTGTCACATTTTCTCTTCTCTCTTCGCATATCTAACACTTGATCCTTCCGCACTCGAACGTAAGGACGGATTTTATTCCTCATTCCATGTGAGCGATTGGGGAAGGGAGAGGTGAGGGAATCCTTTGAGGAAAAACTATTAGGTATCTAATCGGATATTTTTCAACTGTTCTTGAACTGTAATTTTAGCAGTTATTATTAAAATATCTTGACCAAATTTGAATGATCGAATCGAACGAGCTACAACATTGAGACTAAGATTTCACGAGAGAAATAATGCTGCAGGACTTAATGGATGTCCTTAAGAATAAGTGAAGCAATCGCTCTTTATTTCACATAACTAAAGAGGGTTGGTAAGATTTGCATTCAATCTGGATCTACGAGTATTAGTATTATGTGGTATTCAAAATGTTTTATTCTTGAGGGTAGGAAAAGTTGTATAAGATCTTGTGAGGAGCAATGTAATGTAGCCAAGCGATAAGAGATATTCCATTTAAAATGAAAGAAAATCAGCTTGAATTGGAGGAAGTGTTGTGTTTGCTAAATATGAGATAAACAAATCGAATTTTTTTAATTAAAAATTATCCTCATCCACGCGAAGACGCTAATGTTGGTCTTATTATCATTCCTTATCTTAAATTGCGTTTAAGCCAATTTTGGTGTCATTACTTATAATTTTCTTTTTAGAATGTAAATACGTCGTAATGCTCTCTGGTGTGTAGGTAGTTCACAAATGCATTTATAAGAGCGATGCAAAGTGTCCTAATGTAAAGACAAGGAAAGGTGTTGCATTGAAGGCCTAGAAAACAAGGACTAAGCAGGGTCGAAAACTTCAAAGAATGGCATATAATACATAAATGAGATCGCTTTAAACCTACTACGTGTATATAATTTTCACTATTCGTTCTTATTATCTTATTATTATTATTATATATATATATATATATATATATATATATATATATATACGGCATATCCTATAAAAATAAGTATTTTATTTATAATTTGCTTTAAGATATCCTTTGAAAATAAAACAAACCGTAAATTCGATATTGTGAGAGAGGTGAAATGAGTACTTTTTCGTTACTCGTAACATTTTTGCAACTCGTGAGTTAGGTATTAATTTAAAGAAAAGCAGCCTTATGACTCATACTGCCAAGAGCAGGAGGCCACATAATAAGGTGATAAAGATAAAATTCCTCCAAAGAAATTTATTTTTAGCCGATGAGGAAAATTAAATTATAGTAGCATGAAAAATTTGTTGGTCACTTCTTTCTCTCCTTTTCTAACCTAGTTTGTAAAGAAGGACAGATCTGCAAATTGTTTCAATGCTAATTAATATGAAAAACCAGGTAATGCCTTCGTTACTAAGATTAAAGTTTAAAATCTAGCAAAAGTATCCATGGTTAAATTTTTTAAAATTTTCAGAACTTCCTTCATTATAATAATTTTAAAAAGGAACTCTAAACTGAATTTTTTTCCCTTTCAAATTATCACGTTGCTAAAATATAGAGTTAGAGAAGATATAGAAAAATAGATTTTCTGAACTTCACCATTTGGAATTCTTTGGGTTTTAAAAAATTCGCAAAATTTCGATACGGCCGTATGCTAAAACAAATGTGAAATGCACATTTGAGTAAAAAAACCTATTTTTTAAAAAAATATTTTACATTTTAGCCTTTTCCATATAATAAATTTATAAATAATTGTGAAGTTACACTAAATCTGATAAAAGTATATTTCACATTTCTCTTAGCATACGGCCTTTAATTACGGCCATCAGCTAAGAAAAATGTGAACTGCACTTTTATCAGATTTAGTGTAGCTTCACAATTATTTATAAATTTATTATATGCAAAAGGCTAAAATATTAAATAAATAAAAAAAACTAGTTTTTTTTCTCAAATGTGCATTTCACATTTGTTTTAGCATACGGCCGTTATATTTATTTCTGAACTGTATCATTTTGTTTTTTAATATTATAAAAGAATAATTAGAAATAACTTTGATAAGAAACATAATTCATAACTAAACTAAGATGAAATTATTATTCAAATACTTAAAAAATTCCCCTTCTTAAATTATAGAGTTAGTGATGATGATGATGATGATTACAAACAATAGTTTATTAGTTGTAGAGTAATTTTTGCTTAAACTGTGCGCTGAAGTTAATTATCTTTAGTCACCATTTGGCTATTACATCATTTGTTTTTTTAAACTATCCGAGGTAATTAAATGTCAAAAGGCTCTCTTCATTTTCGGTAGAATATCAATTAGGATGGGCAGTCAATAAGTTTTGCAATTCGGATATAAGGAAACGAGATAAGAGGAAAAGTGTTTTATTTTTTTTCAAAATAACTACCCTCCACTTCAATGCACTTGCGCCACTTGTCTCTGAGGCTTCGAATTCCCGAAGACCAGAAATCTCCCGACTGCTGTTCAATCCACTCCTGGACGGCGAGCTGGACATCTTCATCATCCCCACACCAGCGTCCACGCAGTGCAGCCTTGAGCTGGTGGAATAAAAAGTAGTCGCTAGGGGCCAGATCTGGACTGTAGAGAGGATGGTTGAACTCCTCGAATCCTTACGTATCATAACTTGTCCTAACACCCCCACAAACAGCCATTCTCCTTTCTCGCAAAACTTATTAAGCGCCCCTCGTAATTTGTCTACCATAATATGTAAAATGGACGGTTTCCTTGGATAAGAAATTTAAGGGTTTTTCTTTGTGGTATTACTTCTTCTATTGTTTACGAGAAAAGTAAAATTTCCCAAGCTTTCGAAACTAATTTTTGCGTTTGTAATCCCCTTTATATATATTTTAAAATTGAATCATTCTATACAAACTTCGTTCGATAAAAAATAAATTTGAATATTTTCGTTTCCACTCAAAGATTATTTCCAATTAGTATCTCTTGAGTTGACTAAATTTCTCTATCTTACCTAAGGTCCAGGATGAACCTGAAAATTGGGAGTCATCTAAATGTTTTATTCACATTTTTTCAAAATAATCAACACAAATTAGTGTCTTTATACACCTCAACCTACGTAATAACTTGAAAATAATTACATACAAGTAATAAAAGAAGAAAATAGGTAGAGTCTTCAACTCGCGGAATGTCCTTCGTCAATTTCTCAATTTAACACGTTGAGCACATTGTTAATATATGAATTCCATATATTTGTGAGATATAAAGAATTGTCATATTACAAATAACTTTTAAAAAGATATTTAACCTGAGCAAAGTTTAAGTGAAGTTTAAATTTTAATTGTAACTTTTAATTACAGCAACGAAGCAATCAGATTTGCATTTTTCCAAGATTTGAGTTAATGGAGCACGAGAAATTTCACTTGCCTCGTCAGACGTCTATGCGAATATATATTTATATTTATATATATATATATATATATATATATATATATATATATATATATATATATATATATATATATATATTTGACTGCTATTCCCACTTTTAAACCTGAAACCTGAAGCCTGTTCCATCAGGCAACACCAGCCTGAGTATTACCATCTCGATTTGAAAATGTTAGAGTCACTATACATCAATAAAATAAATCCAAACATAAATAATTACTCCTTCTCAATTAAACTATTCACTATATAACCACCAACACTTCAATACATTAGCTAGGCAGCCGACAAACCGAACAAATCTCGTTAGTAGTTGATTTAACAACTCCTGTGCTTAATTCGTTCAGATTTTTTTTGTTTTTTGGATTTTTGTTTATAATTTAATATAATAGGTTATGTTATTGCTTATTCTAGTTATCTTTAATTCTTCATATCCAAGTCAGTTTATGTTAAAACTTCACTTCTTCCTATTTTTTTTTAATTACACTGGATAGCATCAATTAATTGTATATATTGTTATTTGTGTTTTACTTTAATCTCTATAATTGTCAATTATATTTATTTGACTTGCCTTCACCCGCTTTTTTAGGCACTATTTAATGAATGCTTCTACCTGTTTAACTGTTATAGTTAATATTTCTTCCCCTTTTCATTAGTCGATACAGTCGCTGAATATGGGCCTAGCGAAGGTAAGAAAAGTCCGGCCAATAAATGATTAGTGTAATCTCCTAGGTCTTCATATTCCTACTTCGTATCAGATTCCTAAGGAACAAATGAATTACAAGTATATATATATATATATATATATATATATATATATATATATATATACAGCCTTTGTCAAAATTATGGGGCAGGTAGGAAAAAGTGAAGAATATGATTGAAACTCATTAATTTCATACTTCCCACTGCAAACAAACATTTTTGCGTATATTCTATCAATTATAATTAATACTTTTGAATGCTGTTTAGCAGCTGTAAAACAGAAAGCCGCATATTTGTTTTCTAGTTACAGCTTAACATATTGTTGACCACGTTTGGTCTAAAGAATAATAATTGGCTTTGTGTTCCCGTTTGGGGTGGTTTTACATACATGTACTATTGTATAGCTATTGAGGACACGATATATATCGTTCGTTCAGACCTGACTTGTCCAATAATCATTTAGATACTAATTTTTTCTAGATATTTTTTGTTCTTCTTACAAATTGGTATTGGGCCTTATCCTCTCTAGGAACACCTGAAAATTTGCAGTTGATTCTATTTCAATTACAAATGGTTCTTCCTGTAATTTAACACTATCTACTTGTTCATTGCTCTGAACGTATCCCCGAACTATACGGTTTTGCTACCAATTTTTATTGTTAATTGTAGTCTGTTTATACTATACTCGTGTATTAGTAAACAACACACCCATTGGTACCTACTCTCTGATATTAGAGCAAACCTTAACCATCAGAAAGTTTATGACTTGCCAGATAATAGTTGATCATCTTCCAATTACACTCACATATAAATATCAAACTAATTTAAAGGAAACTTATTTTTACCTACGCGTCCATAGGTGAAAATATTAGAAAAATGGTTCTCTGTCCTTTATTCCACTCTTTAAATGTTTTTAAGGGCTGAATCTACACTCATCACGAAGACTGTTGACATAAGGATCAGATCAACCGTATTTAGATTTAATGATTTTGCCATTTTATTTTTATTGGAATACGATTCTCTTGACATTACACTCCTTTTCAGGATCAACTCAAACACAAATTAATCATTAAAGGATACTCAATGAAAATAAGAAATCTCTAGGAAATTTTCAGTCTAGTCCTGTTTTATGAGGGAATATTACAACATAATTATAAAAAAAAGAATATAACTCATAATAACTAACAAAGTTAGATTCATGTATTTTATAAGAAACTTAGAAAGTACATAAACATGCAATAATCGAGGGAAGGGATAAAGTTCACCAAACCAAGTCCTGGAGTTCGGCTGGTTGTCGTTGCGTGTCATTAGGAGGATATTTATTTGTGAAAAACTTTGAACCAAGACGAAAACGTAAAGATTAGTCTATAAATTAGATATTTTTGCGAAAAATGAAAGGAAAGAATAAAAAAAGCAAATGCATCAAGTCACATCTGCACGACCGCTAAAGAAAAATTCAAAGAATTATTTTCAGCAAAATAAGAAAAACAAGTATAAAGTAAAAACGTGTTAAAGAAGAAGTTTAATTAGGTGAAATCAAGTAGAGCAGAGAGTGACATCTTGGAAATAAATACAGACTAAATTTTAATTTTTGAAGTAGAAGATTTAACTAGAATGACGCGATCTAATAATAACTGAGAAGTGCAAAATTTAAAATATATTCTAAGAAATTTAATTTTAGAAGACTTCACTAGACTGAGCCTCATTAGGAATCAAAATTACTTTTCTTTTTCTACGAAATAATACAATAAATATTAATCTTATTTCCGAACGATGAAAAATTAAAATTAATTTTTAAACGTTTTGAACGTCGTAAGGTCATAAATCAGAATAAGTGAGATCACGCGACTTTTTGGTCAACAGAGCTTGTTTGTTACAGTAAAAGTATCATTTTCGCATTAATTACCAGGCTATGCGCAAAATATTCCACAAAGATTTAATAGCAACAAATTCACCATTCTTATAAGAAACCTTTCATCCCTAAAAGAGTGATTTACATCACATTTTTAGGCTTTTATGCCTTGATTTGATGATATTTTGGAGCAATCATAACGACTTTTTGTTCGAAAAATATAAATTTTCCAGTGGGCTACCAATACAAATCGTACCAATATTCGTCAGTTTACAAATGTCTTTCATGTATGAATGTATATATATATATAAATATATATATAAAGATTTATTATACGTTTGTTCGTTGTTGGTGGAAAATTTATTCCGGCTTCTACACTTTTCATCATCGAGTCGAAACGAAAGGAAAAAGAAGATACAATATCAGGTTTAGTTTTTAACACCGTTTTGGACGTGAGACTGGTGGCTAACCTTAGATTAGTAACCTTAGGTTACGTGTTTTTATTAAGTTCGGTACATTTTTTTGTTGTTGCCACTTAATTTTCAATGCTTCACGAATTTGACTGAGAAATTAACCTTATATTAGATAGTATAAACAATGTTATCTGAATACTAATCCAGTGCTTCGCTCGGCTCTTTTTTTCTCCTTGCTGTTTTGCTGTGATCAAGTAATTTTAAAGTGTTTTACTTCTATATATTGCGTCCTTAAAAGAAATGTAACGTAAATTCAAAGAGGTTTTGAGTCGAAAGAAGAGAAGAAACACTCGAATTTAATTACTGCATGCATAAAAACGTATAGGGTGTGGAGGGTACTCGTTCTCATGATGACTGTCTCAAGAAAAATAATAAAATAAAAGTGTATATAATTTTTGAGATATATTCTTCAAATTCTATCTAGTTTGCCTTGATGAAATGTTTTGTTGTCCACACATGCCTAAACCACCTATGGCATTGATGACAGCCTCCAGGTGATTTCGGAACCATCCACAATCCTCTGTCACTATCTCCCATTTACGGCCTTGAAAGCTCTGGTATCCTGCGTTTCAGCTCATCATTCATGTTGCAATTGGATATTTTATATCTAGTTCCACAGCGCCTCACAGAAAGAGGTGAAGGGGTTGTATTTAGGCGAGTTGGGAAGCCAAATGCCATTATTGTGTGATCGAAGAAATTCCCTGACAGAGAGTTCTGTATCATTTAGCTGATGTGGCAAAGGTATAGCCTGTATAGAGCTCCCTCCCAAAATACAGCACGAATGTACCCGTGGTTGTTCAGCCCAAAGCCTTCTTGGAACAAGTGGAATGACGTAACCTTGTTTTTGTTTGTGCATGGCTCTGCGCAAGACTTTGGGTGCGACAGCTGGCCACCTGTTGTTCTTGGGTTTGATGTTCTGGTTTTGATACAAGTTCTTCTAGTCTGAAAAAATCCCTGCATGTCTGGCTCAAACGGTTGTTTAAACTTGTTGATCATCTTTCTGGTGTACTTGACTCGCTTTTTTTGCAGAAATTATCCATTCCTAATTTTCTATAAAAAATAATGAATGTCCTTATTCACCACCAACCTGATGAGCTTTTAATCCACCCGTATAACTCTTGCAATGGCACGCATCGACTTTCTTAGATCATTTTTGATGATCTCCAGGATTTCAACGACGAATAGTAATAAATTCAGATCTTGTCCACCATCGTTTTTTTCTCTATTTTATCACCTCATAGTCGATTCTCAAATCACCTAGTTCCTTTCTAACATTTTCTACCATCTCTCTGCTAAAATGTAGGAAGTCTGAAATCTCATTATCTGTCTTTGTGGCGCATGCTCTAAGGAGGACTCCATGCCTCTTATAGAAATTGGAGTGGGTGGGGATCAAATTTTCCATACTCAATTATTCTGAAAATATTTAAAGCAAAATTTTTTTTTGTTTGTAAGGTAATTAAAAGCAAAAATGAAGGTAATCCCATCCCCGTGAAAATGGTCGTTAAACGAATACCAACCGAATCATATATATATATATATATATATATATATATATATATATATATATATATATATATATATATATATATATATATATATATATATGTATATATATATATATATATATATATATATATATATATATTTATATATATATATAATATATATAATATATATATATATATAAATATTTATTATATTTTGCTTAGACGAACGATGATCAAACGTGCCTAAAAGCTCAGGTGCAATAAAGTATGAATAGTGGCATCCTTATTCATAACCTTTCGCTAGGCGAAAGAATTATAATTAGAAAGTTAGAGAAGCAAAGAAGAAAGTTAATAAATTTTAGGCTGGACTTAGTCTTTAATAAAACATGCATAAAAGAGAAACTTCTAAATAAATATATATATATATATATATATATATATATATATATATATATTTCCTAGTGTGAAATATGGCAGAATGTGATCAGGAAATGTATTTCCTTCATAGAATTCAGAACCTCTTCAGGAATTTAAAAACATATGATGAAAGTAATCAGCATACGCATATTATATTCTTGTCTATCCAGTTTTTTCACCTTATACTAGGAACGAAACACTATACCACAGGCTTATAGCGGGTAATCCCTTTCAACTGTTTTGTATATCAGTCACTAATGACTTTATGCTTACCAATGAGAAGAAATCCGGGGAAATCCAACGATCAACACTTTATTCCGTATTTATCACCACCCCTAATGCCTAAATAAAAGCAAAAATATTTGGTTCAAAATTATTTCTCGGGTTTACTTACTATCACATTTTTACTTTAATTACTCCTAACTTAATATTCGCTTTGCATCGCACACTAATATCTTAAATTCCCTTTTCCAATTGCCGCACAGATTAGTACCTATCCGAAGAACATTTTAGATTTCACTTCTGTCCAGAGCTATGTAAGAACACACCGTCGCAACAGGCCGAGAGCGGCAGAACAGTACCTCTCAACACACTGCCATCAACAAACTAAAACATATTTGACGTCACGTTGGTTTTCACGCCAGTAGTGGTATTAATTCTTTCCCACGCATGCGCCTCTCTATTAGGTTTATAGACTAGAATTTGCGGGTAGAATGGCTCGTTAACTTAGAGGTTTATAGTACCGTTATATAACACGAATGTTATAGTCCCATGAGACCTCAGTTTAAGGGAGAAATCTTTCTTTAATGGCAAAATCCTTGATACGGCTTCAGTATTGAGTCACCTAGGCTACCTGTGTGTGAAAGTGAGTCCACCTCATAAAATAGTACTTTTGTCGTTTGCATAAATCACTATCAAATCATTTATAATGAATGTGCCTTTGCCTCGCCTCTTCAGCATCTTAGTTCATTTCATATTATATCACATCTCGTTTTCCCAGTAAATTATGTTCCATTTTCATCATATGATTCGAAAACTCCTTTTTATGCGATTGATACTATTTTAAGAAGAGTAAAAAAACATAATTTGCCGCCGAAGAAGACCTTGCCTTTGCAGAATATTGGCACACACTATGTGGTTCTGAAGGAAAGATCTGATCTTAGACACAGTCCGGGTTCTGTCGGAGCAGAACCTTAGACCAATACAAGACGATTCCATTTTTCAAACCCTCTTGCCACCTTTTTTAACTGTACCTCCTTCTTGTTAAGAGATAAAAACATCAGGAATCTTCTATATCAAGCATAATAGTTATCTTATTTTTCTCTTGGTTTTCAAATTGTAATAAACTCCTATAATTGAATATATATCGTTGCTATTAATTTGACCTGATGACATTTACTATCAAATCATTAGTATTACATTTCTTTTATGGGAGAATTCCTACCAATTCCAATATATAGTAATTATCTAGCATTATGAAAATATCTTTCAAACTGCAAAGGAGACCATTTTTCCACTAAGACCTACTAATCACACTTACCTTGGTCCATGCCATTTAGACATTATATCATCAAATAATATGCGTCTTATCATTTTCTCAAAGGAAATGGATAAGTACCACCTTAAAAACAGACAGAATTGCCATCCAGACAAATACCACCCTATAAATCTGCCACCCATGTTAATTACCTCATGGAGAACTGCTATCTTGAAAAAGCCACTTTGAAAAAAAATCGAAATATATCTATAAGACTATTTTACAAATGAAATTCCATTTTACACAAACTCAAGCAATTTTTAATAAATAAAATTGAATTTGCATATTTAAACGTTGTGACAGGGATCAACAAAACTCTCGGCCTTTGGGGATCGCTGACCTAACCTTAGCAAAGGAAAATTCGCACCTACGGAAAGGAGCGTAACGATAGGGCTAGATTTAGCTGCTTCGTTCGAACGGACATGTCGGCAAAATGACCGTTACATATAAAGGATGGGAAGCATCTACCTATATAGTGCACTGTAAATCTTTATGCATAAGTCTCACAAAAATACGCGTACACGCGTGTAATCATTTATTCATTAAGTAAAGTAAAATATATCTATATGGTTACCTACGGATGGCATTTATCTATTAAAATAAAGTCTTTTAAATCTATAAGCATAAGTATACTAATTCAAACACATATAAATAACTTTATAAGAAAAGAAATTGATTTAATTTCACATACATAGAAACCAACACAAATATATAACCCCTATATCTTATACAAGCACTTAGATTAATATGTGAATTTTCTTTTACAAGCATGTGTAGCATTTAACGTAACTCGATACAATTTCGATAGCGTCCTTAAAGAATAAAAGTCACATTAATGTAGTTACTTGACCTTGGAAAGAGTCAATAAGGCTCTTGCTTCCATACTGGTAACAGCATCACTGGTTTCTTCTGAAATTGAAAAAGAGTACGCCATACTAGCGACCATTTGCGCTGGGAGAAGCGTGAAGGAGATTAAGATTTTATTTAACTACCCGACTAACATCGTTGATAAAGTAAACCAGAAGTATGGCGAGGCTGAACATAAAGAAGTTACTGCCAAGTGATAATATCACTAGCGTAGCTCTTGTACTACCAGGAACGAAAAACTAGGCGGCAGTGTCAATCAGTTCTCCGAGGAACCTGGATAAGCCATAGGCAAATTTGGCAAGAGGAAGGATGTTAGCAAAGCAACCGTCCACAGAGCAGTAAACATGGACCTTGGCTACCAATAATACGTGATGTAGACGCGCAAGCTACCAAGTAAAGCCGTAACGTAAAGGCAAAAGCATTCATCGGCTAATTCAAGCACGATGGCAGCGGCATTCTGCGTTTCTGCTCTGACGAGAAAAAATCATATAGGATAAGACAGAAAAGTGCAAAGACCCATCGGAAGTATCAAGAGGCATTCATAACAAATTTATTGCCTCTGTGAGGGTTCTTGCAGTGCTCAGTAGCAAGGTACACGTTATTCTTCGTCATATGGGTATTGGGTAAGATACGAATTATCATTACTAACTCATCGCCGTCGATCAATCAACAGCAACCTCATCAACAGCTACCTCTTAACCATAGTTATATTTTTCATTATAAAAAGGCTAGCATTTATATATAATACAAATAAAATACTAACAACCATATCATAACAACACAGCTTCAAAACTAGCAAAAGTATATGTTTATAACGGGATTTCTTTTTTCTCTTTTTTTAAATTTCTTTTATATATGTATAATATATATATATATATATATATATATATATATATATATATATATATATTTATATATAAGTAAATAAATAGAAATCTTTGAATTTTTTTATTTTTTAGTATAATTATGTATTTTCTTTCTTTTAAAGGGATCAAGGTGGGTGTTTAAACAAATGGTTAAAACCGTTATAAAAGGTGTTGAAAGGATAAAAGGGCCTGAGGCTAACACCCAGGAGAGCTCGTAGATAGCGTAGCGAAGCGCCCTTTCCCTACACCCACCGTAGAGATGTGGCGAACAGTCTTGTAAAAAGTATCCTGATTTGATACCACTGGTTTACAGAGAAATTGAGGCAAGCACAAAAATAGTTCTTCTAGCATAATTTCAGGGTGCTGATTTCAGATACGAAACCAGTTTTTACTCACCACCTCTTGTTTTTGAGGTATGCATGTATTAGAAATTTTAGGAATTGTGCTCTTTAAAACCATTACGCTCCCAATGGAACAATACATCCCAGAAGCTTTTAAAAAATACCTGTGGGCAGAATTCAGCTTAAATTAGTATATATTTTAATCCCAATGGCACTTCTAATGTATTAACATATTATTGAATATCTGGTAATCATCTATTACTCCTCCGTTGTTTTTGGTAACCAGTGAAGTGAACACGTGCTGAAAGGTTGGCATTTATTTTATTAATTTTTTGGAAAACTAATTGTTTAATTAGTTCTTAGGTATATAAATAATATATTTTTTATATATTATATATATTAGGAGGTATATATCTTGCACTAACTATAATTATGCTTTCTACTCAATATAATATATCTACATGGCTAAATTCCAGCAAATGGGCTCCTCAAAATTTCAACCCCCCTCTAACTAAACTTCAATGTTTTAAGACCTTTTATAACATTAATTGGAATAAAAAATATTCTGGTAGTGAAAGGGTTAAAAAAATTAAATGTCCTATTCTTAGATTGTGAGCTTAGGGCTTCTTGACAGTTATGTTACACAACGATTTTATATGTTGGACACAGGTCAATATTATGATTTTGCAACCATATGTATTTTGTAACCATATATATGATTAATGTTTATTTTGTTTTCCAGATTTTTTTGAGTTGATACATATATTTACAATGGCTTACGGCACTTCAAATCAAATTCAAGGCAAATTCATTTTGTTACGTGTGTAGGATTTTACGACAGTTGAACAGCGAGGAACAATTACTTCCCTCCTGAGAACTGCTTTTTTCATTATTATGACTGTAAAATTGGAGATCAGGACAAATCAAGGGCCTCACCCATCTGTTGTAAACCCTATTACATTGTACTAACTGCATGGTTTAATGGCAAGAAAACAGCCTTCAACTTTGCTGTCCCGCTGTTCTGGAGAAAGCCATGTAGATGATTGTTATTTTTGTCTGACAAATATAACTGTTTGAATGCTTCTTCTATTAAAAAGATAAAATATAACAACTTTCCCTCAGCTATGAGATCGGTTTCCCACTCATATCCTCTTCCAGTCCCTACACTCTCAGCAAATAAAGATCTTCTGCCTTCACCAGATGAAGAAATGCCTTCAGGGCAATATTCTGCCAATTCGATCTCTTCTGAAGACAATGTCTCTGTTAATTCAGGAGCAAGTATCAATGAGCCCCACTGGCTCACGCAGGAAGACCTGAATGACCCTACCCATGATTTTTTTCAATCTAAGCAGCAGGCAGAGCTCCTGGCATCCTGGCTTAAGCAGTGGAACCTGGTCAAGGAAGATGTAAGGATCACCAGTTTCAGGACACAGAACAAGCACTTCACTTTATTCTTTGACATAGAAAATAGTTTGTGCTACTCTAAAAATGTCTCTGGCTTGTTCACTTTCCTTGATTTGCCACACGACCCTTAAAATTGGTGTCTTTTCATAGACTCTTCCAAGCGAAATCTGAAGGCTGTGCTCCTGCACAATGGGAATAAGTACCCCAATATTCTCATTACCTATTCAGTCCATCTGAAGGAGTCGTATGACAATATTGAGCTCCTTTTGGAAGCTGTCAAGTACAACCAATACCAGTGGAGTAGCTACGAGGACCTTAAGGTCATTGTACTCCTTATGGGTATGCAAGCGAACTTCACAAAGTACTGATGCTTTCTAGGTTTCGGGTACAGTCGAGCTGTGTCAAAACACTATAAGCAAAATGACTGTGGATCTAGAAGCACGTTCGTGCTTGGTGAACACAGTGTCCAAGAACATCCTTTGGTGGAAATGAACAAGGTGCTTTTCTTTCCTCTTCATATCAAGCTTGTGCTAATTAAGAATTTCGTAAAGGCCATAGACAAAAATGGCGCTGCCTTCCAACACTTGTGTAAAATATTCCCAACTCTGAGTTCTGCTAAGGTCAAGGAGGGCATCTTCGTCGGACCTCAGATCCGAGAGGTGCTGAATGATAAAGAATGAACTGAGAGCATGAGAAGCATTTAAGTCCTTGGTAACACAAGGGTACACACATTTCCAAGAGTGTATCGAGAAGTTGTTACAGTCTTATGAGGATATGGGATGCCGAATGTCACTTAAAATTCACTTTCTCCACTTCCACCTCTACTTCTTCCCTCCTAACCTCGGGGCATTAAGTGATGAGCATGGATAAAGGTTCCACCAAGACATTTTTAAGATGAAGAGCAATTGCCTAGGTAAATGGAACCCAAGCATGATGAGGAACTTCTGCTAGATGCTCTTACGTGACATCCTGGAAGCAAAGTACACAAGTTCCTCCAAAAACTCCCTACTAACTGTCTGCTGTACTATAAATTATGTGTAATTTAGTTCCATTAATGTTCAGTATCTATCCCTTTAAGGTATAGTGGCCAGTCCTGCTAACCACCTTCTGCAATGCGATTTTCTCTCTAGCCGTTCAGTGTGAGCGAAATCTGACCACTTGTTTTTCTAAGTAATACGTTATAGCAAATACTGAAATGTGTCAACCCCATTATCAACTGTTTTTTCGTTTTGAAAAACGCCATTGTTTACAGAGCACGCCTTGAGAAGGTAAGGGAATTTTTTACATTTAAATAATTCCTTATACTTTAAAGAAAATTGTTAATTAATGAAATAATATTATTAAAATAGTTATTAAATAACATATTCTATAATTATTTTTTCAGGAATTAAGTTGTTTGTGCATAAGGAGGATTAATGGGGTGTTCAGTCACACTAACCACTGTACCTATAGAGAGAAAAACCTAGCTACATGCTCTTATATGAATTACTGACCTATATACTAACAATTATGAAAAGGATATAATTTTAAATCTATTTTCATATATATATTTAGATGGAACGAATAGATGTTACTGACTCCGAAGCATTTTATAAGCTGCATGATGAAGTTATAGTAGATTTCCCTGATGAATCAGAAGATGAAGAGGAAGTGATGAATTCAGATAATGAAGAGGAGATTTCTAAATTAGATAATGAATTGATATTTATCAAAGAACCAAATTCAGGTATGTTTTTCTTTATTTCATTGTTTTAAATATAGAAAAAAATGTTTACAAAGACGAATAAGAACAGCTTAATATGTTGGTATTCATATTTATTTTATTGTAAATTATGAATTTCGCAAGTACATGTCTAATTGAGTTGGCAATATATAAAGTGTAGCAATACTACAATATTTTTGCAAATGAAAGTACTATGTCCCCTCAGTTATTTAAACATTGAATATCTAAAAGAGATTAAGCTTCAATTAGAATCGGGTTATTTTTGTTATATTCTTTCTTAAAATTTGTAATTTTATCTGCTCTCTAAACTGGAATGGTTGATGATATTCAATCAAATAAATTAAATTACATTTTTCTTCTTTAGAAATTCTCCAAGTGCGTCACCCTCAAATGCCAGGCAATGAGATATTGACTAGAATTCAAGATTTAATGCAAGATAAACTACTCTCTTTCACGCCAAAATGGAAAAAGAAACAGGAGGATGTCATTCCTTTGCACTTTGAAGAAAAGGTAGGGCCTACTGATTACATTACTTCTTCAACATCTTAGCAAGAACTAACAGAGAGCAATGTCTTTAACAGACTATTGGGAGAAGAATTGTTCCAACATATAGTTTTTCAAACTAACCTCTATGCTATTCAGAAGCCAAAATCATTTGCTCCAACAAACGTAACTGAGATAAAACAATATTTTGCAATAAATTTTCTAATAGGGATTAAAAAGTGGCCATCATATAAAGCCTATTGGTCATCTGACCAAATTCTTAGGGAACCAGACATATCAAGTATTATGAGTTTAAATAGGTTTAAATGGCTCATCTCACATTTTCATTTCAATGATAATAGTGTCATGCCTGCAAGGGATGATAAAGATTATAATAAATTATACAGAATATGGCCATTCATTGATTTTCTTAATAAACAATTTGATATAAGCTACAAGCCTATATAATTTCAAGCAGTAGATGAATCAATGATTACATTCAAAGGTAGAATTAGATTCAAGCAGTAAATGCCCAAAAAGCCAGTAAAAAGAGGGTACAAGCTTTGGGTTCGAGCAAAGGAAAAGAAAATAATATACGCATGGGATTAGCTGAAACTGTAGTGAAGAGACTGTGTGCTTCCATTGTAGGCAAGAGTTATAAAATCTTTGCAGATAATTTTTTTTTCAGTATTCCATTGGCTTATAATTTTTCAAAGGACAATGTTGGCTACTGCGGCGGTAAAATTTGGCAAAACCGAAAATTGATTCCTCAGTCGTTGCCAGATAAGCAAATGAAAAGAGGAGATATTGATTGCAGAATGGATCCAAGTGGGTTATCCATTACAAAGTGGATGGACAATAGATCTGTGGCATTCATATCAAATATGCATGATGCTAGCGTTTCTCAGTCTATTTCTAGAAAAAAATAAGGATGGCACTGTAAGTGAACTTGGAGGGGTTTTTTTTTGTTTTTTTTAAGGGGCTATCTGGCGACTGCCGACTTAGGCATAAGTCGCCGTAAACAAACAGACTAGTTCTAGGCTACTTTAAAGACTTTAACAGCAAACAAGAATAAAAAGAAATAACAATAACAATAACAAAGCAATAACAAAAACAATAACAAAAACAACAACAACAATTAAACCTGGTTAAATGAGAGGGAGAAGGCCGGCCTCCCCCCAAAAGTCAATAAGTCCACCAGTCAAAGTGCACGCACTCGTCCCGAGTATAAGGGACAGGCGGTAGCGACCCCGCCCATCCCGGTACCGGGACAGGCGTCGTGCGCGAAGATCACCCAGACTGGAACATTCGACAAGAATGTGCCGAATAGTGTGGGGGACGACGCAGTCGTCGCAATAGGGCGCTGGCGAGCGCTCCATCAGATAGCGATGCGTCACACGAGTATGTCCGATTCGGAGACGAAAGAAACTGACCTGAAGCCGTCACGGCATTGGGGGATAGGTCCATGGAAACAGTGGCGGCGCAATGGCACGCAACTTTAAGTTCCCTTCGACCGTCTCTTATCTTTTTTGCCAAGCAGTCCGAAGAGCTGCCGTATTCCTGCCATGTAGTCGGTGTGAGGAAGAGCGACACGCTGGTCCGGTCGCAGAGTCCTCGCGGACTCTTTCGCGCCCTCATCAGCGCGCTCATACCCCGCAATCTCTACATGTCCAGGAACCTGGCAGAAGATAATCTCAACATCTGCCAGGCTCGCCAAAACCGTGGCGTCACGGATTTCGCGAACCAGGGGATGCGGAGATTCCAATGCCCCGAGAGCACCCAGGGCGCTTTGTGAGTCGCTATAGATCTCAATCCGGTCTTCGAACCGGGCACGTCGCGTAATCTCCCGTACCAAGTGGTGTATTGTCACCGTGAACTTGGAGGAAATACTATAATTAAGAATTATAATAAACATATGGGGTATGTAGATAAGGCAGACATGCTTAAGAGCTTGTATGGATTGAATAGAAAAAGTAAGAAATGGTGTCATAGGATTGCCTTCCATTCTTGATGTGGCAGTAGTTAACTCTTTTATAATCTTTTGTCAACTGTGTCGGAATATGAAAGTACTTCTAGAAAGCTTATAAATTAAAATTGATTCATGGTTTGGTTGGTGCTGCTGCCTTTATAAGTGACAGAAGAGAGAAAAAAAGATCTAATGAACAATTAGGGCCTCATGTTTCTATAAAAGGGCATAAACGTAAGATCGATTCAGCTATTAGACATGATGGTTCAGATCATATGCCAACAATTGGACTTACATGGAGACGTTGCAATCAATGCAGCACAAAAATGAACCCTCATCGAACTAAATAGGAATGCACCATCTGCCAAGTTCCATTATGTAACAATATAACCCAATCTTTCAAACTTTTCATCTGAAGTAATTATTTAATAGTTTATTTACTTTTTTGGTTCTTTTTTTAACTATTTTAGGCTTAAGAATTACTTTTGTCATTAGTTATTAATAAAAGTCTAGCTCTTTGTCATTTTTGTATCCTTTCATTAATATGGCTGAAATAATTTGCTTAAAGGAACAGTGGTTAGCAGGAGTAACCACTTTCGGTTTAAGACAATGAATATAATATATATTTTAAATTCCATTTTTATTTTTCTATTAAACACATTTGAAAATATTAGCAAAAAAAAATGTATTTAAAATTCTTATGTTATCCTTAAAGGGCTATGCTGTTTTTCTATAATAAACCTTTGTAACAGATGAAATAAATATTATATTTTGAATTTATATGCAGTATAATAAAATATGGTATGTGAAAGCAAAAAAACAAGAGGTGATAGAGCAAAACTGTTGAAAAAATTGAAATCATCAAAACAAAATTACTAAAAAAACGTTTATTCACATCCTTGCCTTAGAGCGATTTTTTTTTAAACCTGCGTACTTGGCGAAATTATTCTCAAAGTACAAGTAAAAGTACTTAGCCTTCAAAGATACTTAAGTAAACGTAATAAATTATTGTCAGAGATCAGAGAGAGAGAAAACAGACAACTGGTCGACCCTTTTTGTCTGCGCTAATGGAATTGCGAAATCATGAGACACCGTGGTGGCCTGAAAGCCCACCACCACAGAAAGCCTCAACAAGGCTGAGAGCCTGAAATTATCCCATTGGGAGTCAGGCAAAGTTTGCCTCGCCGGCTTAGGAACCTTCCAGCGATCGTGCTAATAGAGCGAAACTACCCTAGCCTGCCAAGCCGTCGGACCCTGGAACCCTCCTCTTCGGAGGTAGGAGGGAAACCCCATTCAACCCCATTATAAGTCCTCCGGCACCAGAGTTGGAAGGCATTTCCCGCCACCCGCCTGCCCCGTCAGTATCCGCCACCTGCCCTCCCCGTCAGTTTTCGCCGCGTGCCTATTTCGTCAGTATCTGCCGTTTGCACTTCCCCGTTCACACCCGTTATTCGCGTTGCATTGGACGCTGCACAATTCCTCGCAGAACCCCACAAGGTCCGGATATTCTCATCTAATTCGCGTGATTCTACCCCATACTCGTTGTTACCCGTTCCACGAATGCAACGCGCCCAGTCTTGATTCTGTGTTCTAAACCCGATGGCAAGATCGAAGTTCATCTTGTTAGTAGTCATGGCCAAGAGACTATTATTTTAACTCTGCGCTAAGGCAAGGATTACTCCCTCAGAGCAAATCTTCGAGGTAACAGCAACATGCAAATCTACCGTTCCCGCCAAGTCTCCCTCCCCTTTAACTCGCTGAGACTCTTCTACGTCTAAGGTGTTCTATAGCTTATTTCAAAGGCCCTTTTAACCTTTTTAAAAAGAATATTAACTTGTATATTAGTAAAGTTAATTTTGTACCCGTTTTTCTATGTTCCTGACTATTGTCCAACCTAAAATTCTATTAATTTGCACTCTGTCTGTATTATAAATCTCCCACGCACATAGACGTTATCTCTCTCGGCTGAAAAACGTAGGAAGGGTTTGAACTTCGCATTATTCTACGACAATTATTTTATTCATGAACTACTCATGTAGTAAAAGTAAAACGTAGCTCATCATACAGTCTTCCTTTTACTTGAAAAATGATTCCAAGTATGGCTATGGGTAGGAATCACCAATTTTTTATTTTCACTGGTAGGAGTATAGGAGTAGAACTCCTAATGGTCTAGTAATTGCGCGGCAGGACACTAGACGTCTAGGACAATGAGGAATAATTTAATAAACTGACGCCTCTTTTCAGGTGGGAATGCGGGAGAGACAAACGAATTGTCTATCGGGTATAAAAGGATACATGTGATCAGTCCAAACGTGAACAAGCACTTATGATTGGTTATCATCTAACATTCGATTCTACATCTGCGATTGAGCAAAATTAAATGAGAAGGAACGAATACTCCTATACTTTACAAATGTAAAAAAGTAAAAGTAACATAAGAAAATTACGCATGTACAATTAAAAGTACTCATATTATTGAGTACTTTTCAGTAAGTAAAAAGTACAACAAATTTAGTTGAGCAATGGCCTGTAACATTATGGGTTAAACAAAAATAAATAACATCAGCAATAAATTCTAATCAAAGTTAAACAAACAAATTAAATATAAAAATTATGAATTTAGCAAATATATATTACTGAGATTCCTTTCCATAATATAAATATTATAACTCAATAAATTAAGATAAACAATACAATAATTATTAGAAAATAAAACTTCCTCAGTTAACATTTGATTCTACCTTACTATAAATAGTGCTGAGATATTAGTCTATTTACACTTTGAAAATATTATTAGTATATTAAAGAAACATCAGTATAGATAAATAAAAATGAATAACTCGAAGATATTCGAAACCATCCTCATATTTTTATCAAAAATCATTTTGAAGAAATTGACATTGGTTGCAAGTAAACTTTTCAAAATCTTAGGATTATATCTGAAAAAAAAGCTGATATCAAATTAATTTATCTTTTATATTATGTGCAAGGTCGCGTAAATATTGCAATTGTTATCTATTGTCATAAGCTAAAATAATATTTAAAATGTGTTTACCAGCTTCTCTATACTTCTATAAATTTACTGTTTGAGCTTATCTCTATACAAGTTGTTTATAATAAAGATCTCGCCCCAGTTTAAAATTTTGCAAACCATCTATAACTTTCCAAATACCATTAATATTCACTCTAAGTTCTGTTTTCAGTCGTCTGCTGGTGGCTTCTAAATAAATTTTAGTCCTGTCTTCTACATTTAAAGTGTGGGAATACAAGTTTTACATTTCGGAGGAAAGGATCGAAGATGTCTCCCATTTTCTCGTCGATTTGGGCAACCCATGTAATTGTCTTCAAACCAAATTAGTAATTGTTCAAATTATAATTCAATTTTAATTTTAGTTGTTGAAATAATAATATATTTTTTATTTGAAATTTTGGCCCAAAAGGTAAGGTAAAGACCATTTTTATCTTTAATGCAAATGATTTATCACTGTTATATAAAAGAGAATCTCCAACTGCATGTAAATGCGTTTGCATTCTTAGGTTAAATGGAAGAACCAACCTTTAATTTCGATGGCTGGGAAACATTCTTTTGTGACATTAAATGCTGCCTATTCCAACTGGAATACAATTCTTTTGGGTTTGGATTGGGTTTAATTTCCTTTACAAGTTCATTTGGAAATTAATGGCCCTAATTTTTCAGGTAAAATGACATTAAAAAATTCCTTTCACTCCACCATACTGTTTGACATCATGGTATATACTTGTGAAAATAAACTTGGAGCTATCTTAAATACATTCGTTTGAACTTAGTAGATGTTACAACAACTTCTTCACCAAATTAAAATTCAATCTATTCTAGGACCACTCTTGGCTCGCAAGAAATGTTCTTCGACGTCAATATGAGGCATACGTAGGTGAGTCAAAAAGTTCTCAGACAAATGCCAGATTATTGAAATGTTCGATTTTGTACAAGTAAATACAGAGTCAAACACGACTTTCATGTTTTCTGAACAATTCCTACAAAATTCGTCATTCAATTTGTCGAGACTCTTTGTATTAGATGTGCTTCAAAAAGGTTACTTTTTTGAACCCATAAAATGGCAAATTTTGAGATAAGAGCGAACATTAAATTCCTGACTAAACTTGATTGGAAGCCTGTTAAGATTATTGACGCTCTACAACAGGTTTATGGTGACTCTTCGCCATGTAGAGCGGTAGTTTACGACTGGATTAAGCGCTTCAAGGGGGGCAGAGAAGAAGTTGAAGATGATCCACGTGAAGGGAGACCCTCCACCTCCATTAACCCAGAAAATGTCGAGCTTGTGAGGAATCTAGTGGATAAAGATCGCCGTATTACTATTGATGAAGTTGCCAATGCATGTGAAATCTCTCATGGCTCAGCATTTGGAATTCAAACTGAAAATCTTGGCCTGAGCAAGTTTTCAGCACGTTGGGTCCCAAAAGCGTTGCGAGAAGACCAGCTGAATCATAGGGCCAACCTTTCTTTGGCTATTTTGACCAAGATTGAAGCAAACGAGGATAGTTTTTTTGAGCGCCTCGTAACGGGAGATGAAACTTGGGTGTATCAGTTTGATCCTGAAAGTAAAAATCAATCAAAAGAGTGGCACCCAAGGGGGGCAGCAGGGCCTATCAAGTTCAAGACAGAGAGGTCCGTTAAGAAGATAATGGCTACAGTTTTTTGGGATTCGGAGGGAATTATTTTAATAGACTTCTTAGAAGGACAAAAAACTGTTACATCCAGCTATTACGAAGGAGTTTTAAGGAAGCTGAAAACTTCAATAGCCAAAAAACGACGAGGAAAGCTACACAAGCAAATCTTGTTCCACCATGACAATGCCCCTGCACATTCGTCCAAAGCTGTGAGATCTCAGCTACGGGAATTTCGATGGGAAACTCTTGCTCATATCCCTTATAGCCCTGATTTAGCACCCTCTGACTTTTTTCTGTTTCCAAATTTAAAGGGACACCTAAAAGGAACCCGGTTTCAATCATTAGATGAAGCAAAAAAGCAGGTCATTACTTGGTGCCAGAGACAACCCTGTGAATTCTACAAAGATGGTCTTTACCGTTGGATTCATAGATTAAGAAAGTGTAGAGATGTTAATGGAGCTTATGTAGAAAAATGATTACAGTATTATTACAAATAAAAATTTTATGCCATTTATCTGAGAACTTTTTGACTCCCCCTCGTATATGTATTTTGAAAGTTCAAGTGGAAATACTAACGCGTTAGGATTCGTAGAAGCAGGAGGTGGAGCTCTTACCTCTGTTAGTTTCTACTATATTATTTTCTTAACAACCAGTAAACTTGGATTTTTTTTGCCCTAAAATTGAAGACTTATATATATATATATATGGTGTGTTTGAAGATAAAATTGCTTATAATTTCTTCGTTAAAATTTCTTTCAACACTTAACTTGGCTGTTCATTTGTTTTTTTTGGCAGGAAGTTTTACTTTTCTAGTTTCTGAAACTTTTACATCAACAGTTGATGGGTTATGTCAATAGAAATTCACTTATTTTATTAATTCTATCTTGGAATAAATCTTTCCCTAACACCTTTCAATTTGTTTGCGACGCCAAAATTTGTAGTCAATATCCTGTTTATTAACTTTGCCAAATATATACAAATACCCGTTGTGGCCAAACTTTTTTTGTTCGCACTGACTAAGGATTTTTCTTCCATCCTAAAAGGTTTAGTTAAATGTATTAATGCATAATTAGCACCAATTTATATTTGTAGAGGTTTGAAAGCTTGAAGGTGATCCAGTGAGGCATTGTTTGTGTGTGGATTGATGAGATAAATAAAAGGGGGTCGGTATTTTGGGGGACACCGAAGAATTGATAATCAGGAAAAGGTTTGGGTTGGACGGCTAATGTATTGTGGGAAGATTGGGTAATTTTACAGAATTATACTAAATTGAATATATATTGGAATATATAAAACAATCAAGTAATAAATTTCTATTTAATTTTCCATGTATAAGGCAAGCTTTTTATAATTAAATACATTTTTTGTCTTATTTTCTTTTTTATTATTTTTACATTAAGCACTCTTTCTTTAATATAAAATATAAAGCTAGCGATAAGTTTGTCGTCGATGAGTTAGCTAGCGATAAATAGTTCCATTTCCCTCACACCTTCAATATAGCCCCAAGGCCAATCCGGGCGTTTACGTTGAGTACTCATGACTGTAGTCAGGCCTTTTATGGCCTAAATAGCTGTGGGAAAGCCTTACATTTTAAAGATAAATTAAACAACATTATATGTGAGATTATAATATCTTTACGGTAATCTTTGTAAATATTTTAACTGAAAACTTATTGTAGTTGCTAACCCGCATGGATTAAGGCTAAGAATTAACATAGCTTAACTTCAAAGCCTTTCAGTTTCGGAGTCCAAATTTAAATCATATCTTGGCATTACTCCAATTATTAATCTCATCAAAAGTCAACGTGGTAAAGATAAGTTTTGTCTTGATGGCTATATCTATGCCAACCACAAGCAAAGCCCAATAGGTATTATACCGTAAGTATGTGGACGCCGTCAGCATTTTAAATACAGAGCCAAACTACAGATATCTAAAGAAAAATTAGTTGATAAACTTGATGAACATAGCTACGCTCCTGACATAAATCGATTGAACCTTTTATCAATGCAGGACAAAATAAATCAAAATACTATAATCCCCAAAGACCCTTTCAAAACCTTATCACAAAAGTAGTATTCGCTATATTCAGCGTGAAATAAGAAGACACCAGCAAATTTTTAATTCATCACATCCCATTTCAAATTACTTAACTTTAATGGATATTGTCGAGGAATAAATATAACGAAGACAAGTAGACGCTACTTTGTTTATACGGCGTCAACCTTTACGCTCTAGATTGGGCCAAGACTCGCACCCCCCTTTCTTGGCTGCCCAAAGACCCTTTGAAGTCGCTCGCAAAGACGGATTTCGGGCAGCAGATTTCGTAATTTAGGAGACTGATGGTGTAGTCCGTTAATATAAACATATAAGGGTGTGAGAGCCTTCATAATGAAAATCTTGCTGCCTAAGGCTTTGTCGGCAGAAAATCTATGAATAGGCTCACTGTCTCCTCTGATTGCTTATGTCTATTTTCTCCAAATATACGAAATCTCACCTTCCCCGTGCGTAAACTTGAATGGGTGAAGTTTCACAGCGTTGAAAATTTATGCCTTAGGAGAGGGGCTTTACTGTGGTCTAGTGAGGGTTTTCCCCTCCTAAACTTCTTCGTTCCCCTCCTTCCAGGGGAAAATCGACGTATATAACCCAATCTTGAGAAATTTAGAGCAGAATCCACGTAGCTATCGAGATCAGAAGAAGAGTCCCTGAGGACAACAAGGAATCAAGAAGATAGTTGGAACCAAGCGGGACTTACCCTCCCGGGGCTGTTTCTTCGGTCGTTTAGAATCACAGACCAGTGGTATCGAGACTAATTCTCTTACCATTCTTGTTCAGAGAAAATCAGGTATCTCAGTTTGCTGAAAAAGCCAAGATACCCCTCACCATTGAGAAAGACCAAAGTGAATTCCCATTGGAGAAGAGATTCACATCTTAGTTAAGTCTGATCGTCGAGAAGCCATAATTAGATCCTCGAACGCAGCACTGGCCATATATATAGCATAATACAAAACCTCCCTGGTTAAAAAATTAAATTAGAGCACTCTTTGAGCAAGGTGGAACGGATTTAAGCAATTACGAATAGAAGAACATACGTACTCAGCCGTAAACCACGACAGATATATTTAAAAAGACAGCCTCTATCGAGGATTTCTTGCTTCACTAAGATCAACAAGGTAAACAACCTTTGTTACTATTTTCTACAGTTATAAACATGAAACTCCTCTAAATATCCTCTTAATGGTTTTGCAATGGACGATTTAAAGTTGCGCCAGCCATCCTTTACTATTTTTTCATAAAATTCCTTTTCTATCCGATAGTAGAACAATTCTATGTGTTTAAGCTTTGTTATTAAGCAGAAAAAACACACCTATTATTGAATAACTTTTCCAGCAATTTCTTGCAATCTACCACAGTCTTAATCCGAAGAATATATTTATCCATTACTAACAGGCTGCAAAGAACACCATTCAAGAAGTCTTTACAAATACGAGAGTCAACGGATCTTTTTACACTTAAACGGTATATCATAAAGTGCAATTTGAAGGATTACAGCCAAGTTATCAAATTGATGCCAAGTTTTCTCTTAAAATAATTATGTTAACAGCTCTAGCTTTTCTTTCCACATAAAATTTAATTGATGCATTTAAAAAGTGTAAGAAATTATGCTTAACTAGGCAAATCTATTCGCCCATTATTTCCATGTAATTACATTGGTAGCTTGTGCAGCGTAACTGAGCATGGCCACATTTTGTGAACATTATGCGAAATATGAATCAGCGAGTTTTTAATAAAATTCCACGCACTAGAAGCTCTTTGGAATGCTAGCATCACCATCTCCAAATGTGGTCGTAGAGTGGTGTGCTGCCCGGTCTCCTTTATCAATCTTTGTTTTCATCAACAAACAGTGATATTTCTTATTTATCAAATAAAAGTGAATACTAGTGTTTTTAAACTGCATTGAATACTAAAAATTATAAATCTACGTATGTAAGTTAATTTATTTGGACATATAAAGTGATATTACCGCATTACCTCGAAAATTCCCATGTTCCTACTGAGTCTGTTTGAAAGCCATTAGGCCTAAACTCAACTGAGTGATTAGAAGTGCAGCGCTGCCACGTCCATCTTGTTTAACTAATCTCTTCACTCTTTGAATTAATAAATTAAAACAATCACTCATCAATCAAAACCTAACAACCTTCGAAGTAAAAATTTTAACAATTAAACTTTACTGTTTGTTTCTCCCAGTAATTAAACAAACTCCCATAGTACATAAACACTGTTGGCAGATTTCTCCATACATCCTTAGAAAGAAGGGCTCCTCCTGCTCTCAGGAAGGCAGACAAAGAAAAAAATACTCCAATTACAAGAGGAACAACCGAATTAAACGAACCAGTTAATTTTACTGAACTGCAGACCCATATTTCCTCCTCTACGCTATCAGTTGATGCCAAAGACATTATGAACGTTCTCTTTAAGTTTTTTGAATCATCTTTTGCCAAACAAGAACAAAAAATTATCTCTCTCAAAAAATCTAACGAACAAATGAGATCAAAAATTGAAAAATTAGAAGGAAAGGTTGATTCTTCCGACGCTTATGAAAGACGAGATACGATTATATTCTCCGGCAATATACCTGAAGCTACCAATAATGAAAACTGCCGCAATATCATCCGCAAACTTATTAAAGATAACTGCCACATACATTCCAAGAAGCTGACATCTCTGTTGCTGCTCGTCTAGGTCCCAAACCAAAAGTACAAGGTCCCGACAAAAGAAACATAATTGTGAAGTTGCGCAGAAGTGAACTGAAGCGTGATATCTTCTCAGCATGCAAAGAATTCAAACCTTTATTATCTGTAAACGAACAACTGACTCCAAATCGCAACAAAATCTTTTTCGTCCTCCGCCAAGCTAAAAAGAAATTCTCCACAAAGATCGCAGGGTGTACTACCAGAGATGGATTCATCAACGTCTTCCTGCCATCACCCTCTGGTCGCCGTGACCTACGTATAGTTATCAATACCCGAGCTGCCCTCCAAAAATTTCTGTCGGAACACCTCAATTCGACGCTTGCAAACTTTAATGCTGAGAATCTCTGGAACGATGAGTAATAATACATTCGGCGATATTACTGTTTTAGATAAAAAAAAACAAAAACAAACAAACCATGTTTTGACCTAGCATTTACTTACTTTTATTTCAATTGTATTACATACTTTATTCCTTTTTCTCTTATTAAAGTTATCATAAAAACAGTATTTTAACTGTTTATAGATATTTTATACGTAATTTCAATTTGTAACCTTTAATTTTTAAATTCCTTTATGTTTGAACAACTCGATCACTTCAATAATATCGATCCAGACATAAACCATTTAAATGAATTATATCCAAATTTTAAAAGAAAATAACATAAGAAACCAATACTACGATTGTAATAAATTTAACACTACATTTTCACTTGAAAAAACAGACCTGTCCATTTTAAATTTTAACATTTAATCTTTACACGCAAACTTTGATGAATTTTCAATATTTTTGTCAATACTCTTTATTCTCATTCCTTACTTCCAATTATAACAAAACCGACAAGAATAACCCAAAACTCAGCCACACTAATTGACAATATTTTCAGAGTTCACGCCGAAAATTACTGTTCCGGTATTCTCCTTTGTGACATATCGGACCATCTTCCTATATTCATGATCCAAAAGTCTTTTATCAACTCGAACAATATTCATCAAAACCATACAATAACATAGCGCATAATTAACGAAAATACCTTATCAAACTTCTATAACTATGTTCTAAATCAGAATCTATATGAAATTTCTTATATAAATGACATCGATTCTGCTACCGAAGAGTTAATTTCAAGGCTAGACGATGCTTTCAAACTAAATTGTCCTCTAAAATTTTAAATCATATCATATAAACACAAAACAAAACCTTGGATAACAAACGCAATTATAAATAACATCAAAAAACGTCAAAAATACTTTTCTCTTTATAAGCTTAGTCAAATTCCAGAACACACATATAAATATTTTCGGAATCAAGTTACTAACCAAATTAAAATAGCCAAGAAAAATTATTACCATAAACGATTTAATCAAACGAAAAACAATATAAAACAAACTTGGAAATTAATCAATTCTGTGATAAAACTTGAAATTACTAAAGGAACAAACCAAATTAAACAAATTATCATTGACGGTAAACCAGTTGATTTTTTTTTTTTTTTTTTTAAGAGCTCATCTGGCGACTGCCTACTTGGGCATTAGTCGCCGTATTAAAACTGGCCTAGTTCTAGGCTACTTTAAAATGAAATTAAAGAGAAAAAAAAACAACACCCCAAAAAGGGGAAAGGAAGCAAGCTGGTGCGTCGGGGAGAGGTCCCCCCGGCGCAGGAGCGTGCAACTAAAGAAAAAAAAAAAAAAAAAAAAAAAAAAAAAACAAATGCAAAAAAAACAAAAAAAAAAAACAAACAAACCTTGCTTAAATAATAGGGAGAAGGCCGGCCTCCCCCAAGAAGTCAACAAGTCCACAAGTCAGTGTGCACGAATCTGTCCCAAGCACAAGGGACAGGCGGTAGCGACCCCGCCCATCCCGGTACTGGGACAGGTATCGTGCGCGAAGATCACCCAGACTGGGACATTCGACAAGAATGTGCCGAACAGTCTGGGGGACGACGCAGTCGTTGCAATAGGGCGCAGGCGAGCGCTCCATCAGATAGCGATGCGTCACACGAGTGTGTCCGATTCGGAGACGAAAGAAACTGACCTGAAGCCGTCACGGCATTGGGGGATAGGTCCATGGGAACAGTCGCGGCGCAATGGCACGCAACTTTAAGTTCCCTTCGACCGTCTCCCATCTTCTTTGCCAAGCAGTCCGAAGAGCTGCCCGTATTCCTGCAATGTAGTCGGTGTGAGGAAGAGCGAAACGCTGGTCCGGTCGCAGAGTCCTCGCGGACTCTTTGGCGCCCTCATCAGCGCGCTCATTCCCCGCAATTCCTACATGTCCAGGAACCCAGCAGAAGATAATCTCGACATCTGCCCGGCTCGTCAAAACCGTGGCGTCACGGATATCGCGAACCAGGGGATGCGGAGATTCCAATGCCCCGAGAGCACTCAGGGCGCTTTGTGAGTCGCTATAGATCACAATCCGGTCTCCGAACCGGGCACGTCGCGTAATCTCCCGTAACGAGTGGTGTATTGCCACCAGCTCGGTCGTGAAGACAGACGCAGCGCCTGGTAGAGCCCCGCTGACTTCAAACAGAGGGGATACGGCGTGGAAGCTGACCCCCTCTTGGGACTTGGAGCCATCCGTATACACTGGCACGGTACCAGCGTGACACGATGTGTGCGCCAAATAGGTCGAACGCAATACTCCCGGCGCAGTACAAGCTTTGGGAGCAGAGGCGTGGCGACAAATAGCCAAATGTGGTACCCTCCAGGGTGGCGTCCTGGGCAGAACCAGGGGCGCCACCGGCCCGAGAGCTATATCTACCTCTCGAAGGAGTTTCCTGGCCCTAAACCCAAAGGGCTTAGGGTATGACTGGCGTCTCTCGGCGGCATAGGCACCATCGAGATCAGCTGCGGATGCAGTGAGAGCTGTTGGCGACTGAGGGAGGCGCCGGGCTCGCGCGTACAGGCGAGTGATGCACTGCACGCGGCGCAGAGCGAGTGGCATCTCCCCAGCATCGACCAACAGGCTCTCAATGGGGGAAGTGCGGAAGGCACCAGTCGCAAGGCGAAGGCCGGTGTGGTGGATCGAATCCACCTTCCGCAATAAACGCTCGGCTGCGGATGCATAAAACTCGCATCCGTAGTCGAGCTTCGAGCGAACAAAGAATCGATAAAAAAGTAAGGCGGTAGCCCTATCAGCGCCCCAAGCGCTGAACGTCACGGAACGGAGAATGTCCATGGCGCGGGTACAAGAGACCCTAAGGCTGCGAATATGAGCCTCCCAGGTGAGGCGTCGGTCGAATACAAGACCAAGGAAACGGTGCGACTCAACCACATCCAGGCGCACCCCATTAAGAAACAAATCTGGGTCGGGGTGAAGCCGTGGATGGCGGCAGACGTGCACCACCTTAGTCTTGGCCAAAGAAAACCCAAACCTGTGCGCTTCGGCATAGCGAGAGACGCGGTTCAATGCCTGTTGGAGTCGACGCTCCAGAGTTGGCATCTGGGCCGCGCCAAAAGAGATCGAAAGGTCGTCCACGTAGAGCGTAGCGAGAACATCTTCCGGCAGCACCGAGGTGATGCCGTTGATGCTCAGGGCAAAGAGTGTGACACTGAGGACACTTCCCTGTGGGACACCCTCTTCCTGCTCCTTTGGGACGGAGAGGGCTCCCCCCACCCGTACGCGGAATCGACGATCTCGCAAAAATTCAGATATACCGATTGGTAGGCGTCCCCTCGCCCCCATCGTGTGGAGAGTCTCCATGATACCGTATCGCCATGCGGTATCATAAACCTTCTCCAGATCAAAAAACACCGTGGCGTAGTGCTGTCTACGAAGGAAAGCCTCGCAGACGGCACTTTCCAGTCGGAGCAGAGCATCCGACGTGGAGTGGAACTTACGGAAGCCGCACTGTGCAGAAGACAGATGGCCTCCGCTGTCCAGGAAATAGGCTAATCTAACATTTACCAATTTCTCCATCAACTTGCACACGCAAGAGGTTAGAGAGATTGGGTGGAAACCGGTCGGAGTAGAGTGATCTCTCCCCGGCTTGCGAAAGGCGAGCACAGTAGCGATTCGCCAGGAGTCTGGGAGAAGACCTTCCACCCAGATCCTGTTGAACAAATCTAACAGAAAGGCCATGCCTCGCTCACCCAGGTGTCGAAGCATGGCGTACGGGACATCGTCCGGACCATGGGCGGTGTCCGCGCACGAAGCGAGAGCGGAACGCAACTCACTCACAGTAAACTTGTCGTTGAAGGGTTCTCCGCCTCTGGAGGTAAAGTCCAGCCGGCGGCCTTCCGCGACATCACGACGTGCATTGAATGCTGGCGGAGCAGCATCACGGCTAGAGAATGCGGAAAAAGCGGTCGCTAAGGATTCCGCCACGGACGCGGGGTCCGAGATTGCGGTCCCATTCTCCTGGAGAACGGGAGGGGGGTCCTGCGAGAACTTGCCCCGAATCCTTTTGACTCGCTCCACACCTCAGCTAAAGGGGTCTTCCCGTTAAGTGAAGACACGTATGCCCGCCAAGAAGAGCGGCGGGCGTGCTTCGAAATATACCGGAACCTAGCCCTAGCCCGACGAAATTCAGCGACAGTGAAATCGTTCGGGCGGCGCTTATAGCGCATGTAGGCATAATGCTTCTGTTTGAGGGCCGTCTCACACTCGGCCGACCACCATGGGAGTGGTCGGCGTGCAAAACGGCCAGACGTCCTAGGAATAGTAGTCAGGCCTACGGCGATGAGGTTGCCGAAGAAGAACTCAACGGCCTCATCTACCGACCTAAACTCCTCGACTGAGATAGAGAATTCAGTCATTTCCTGAAATGCAGGCCACCGCGCCCGCGCCAAGCACCACCGAGGTGGTCTCTCAGGCGGCAGTTGCCCTGAAAATGATATTTGAATGGGAAAGTGATCACTACCATGGAGGTCATCGACCACCCCCCAATCAAAATCAGGCTGTGCATCCGAAGAGCACAAAGATAGGTCAAGGCAAGAAAATGAAGCGGTTCTCGGACAGTGATGCGTAAACTCATCCACGTTTAGGACACCTATCTCAAGCTCTTCGATCAGATCGGGGGGGACTTGTCCCCTGGGATTTATGGAGTAATCTCCCCAGAGAGGATGCCTGCCGTTCAGATCTCCTAGCAAGAGATAGGGCCTCGGCAACCGTGCCACGACGCGGCGGAAGTCCCCCGCGTCGAAGTCAGCTGACGGTGGAATGTACGCAGAAATGATAGTATACCTCCTATCCAGGTGCAGCTGCACAGCCACTGCCTGAAAGGAGGTATCTAAAGAGAAAGGAAGAACGGAGACATCATGCTGGGTGTAAACCGCGCATCCCCCAGCCCGGCCATCCCGCGGTGGTGGGGTCGCAAGACTCTTATACCCCGGGAGGGCAGGCAGCGGGCACGCGCCTAGCATGGTCTCCTGCAAAAAAATAGCTAACGGGGAACGGGACGAGACGAGCCTCCGCAGCTCCTCCCAGTTGGCCCGGAGTCCACGGCAATTCCATTGAAGGAATATGCCCTCCAGGCCTAGCTCGGAGGAGACGCGGGGGCCCTCCTCGAATTGAAGACCCTCACGGGAATGGCCGTACGCTTCCCGGGGGCAGAACCCCGGGCGCTGTTGGCCGGACAAAGCGCTGAAGGCGCTGTCGCCTTCGAGGACTTATTAGGGGAGGTTGGGCTCGCCATGCGAGTCTTTTCCTCCCTCCGCCTCGAAACCTTAGGCGGGCGTTGCGGCTTGGGAGGCGGGGGGCCCTCTTTTCGAGGAACCACCGTCTCCGAGCCACTCGCTCCACCTCGGGGCGTGGAAGAAGGGGCTGAAGATCCTTTGTTGCTGTCCTCCTTTCGGGGAACAGCTTTAGGAACCCCGGAAGATGGCCTAGCGACCATCTTCAGGGGTGTTGCCTCCTGTGAGTCTAACGACTCTGTGGAGGCGCGTGGCCGTTTCGCCTTACGGGAAACGGTCACGCTGTGGGGAGAGGGGGGAGCCCTGGTATTAGCCGGGGATGGGTGTGAACCCTTTTTGCCGCCAGCTCTACCAGGGGAGCGCCCGGGTGTAGTAGAGCCCGCAGAAGGGCTCCGAATGGGCGCGGAAACAACCGTGCTCGTTGGCCTGGATGGGCCAGGAGCAGAGGGTGCTTTTCTAACTATTGAGGCATATGACGTCCCAGGCAGAGCCGGGCGCGCCAGGACCAAGTCCTTAGCCTCGCGGAATGAGAGTCGATCCTGGGCCTGGACGGCCAGGATTTCTTTCTCAAGGAGATATGCACCACATTGCTTCGAAGAAGCAGGGTGCGGCTCTCCGCAATTGACACACTTGGCCACACACGATTTGGACTTATCGTGTGCGACCTTGGAGCAATTTACACAGACTTCGGGTGACCCCGATTTTGCACGTCTACATGATCGATTCGTGTGGCCGAAGCGGTGACAGTAATAGCACCGCCGCGGCAGTGGCACGAATGCCTTCACGCGGTAGCGGTACCAACCGGCACGCACCGACTCAGGGAGCTTGTCACAGTCGAACGTGACGAAGAGTGTAGGGGTGGGTCTCGAGGCCCCTCCCTGTTTTCTCATCACACGTTCGACCTTGACCGCCCCATGGTCGGCCAGCTCTAGGGTGATGTCTTCTATGGAGTAGTCAACGAGTTCCCCCGCATAAACTACTCCTTTTACAAAGTTCATGGTAGAGTGCGGCGTCACACTCACCGGGGTGCCATGAAGTGTCCGAAGAGCACTTATCTTGGCCGCCTCGGCGGGATTCGCCGCATTCGCCAGAAGGCTCCCGTCCGAGAAACGGGTTACCTTCGGCTCTCTACCAATTGCACTAGCTAATCCTCTACTCTGATGGATTATGTTGCCCTTGGACAACATGGTGCCATCAGTGGAGCGAATAACGAGAGAGCGTTTGAAGCCAGCGGGCTCGAAAACGCCAGGTAACCTCTGAATGAGGGGCCCCGATGTCATCGAGGCTCCGCCCTGTGCACTCTTGGTCTTAGTCAGGGGCTCCGCACACGAGGGGGTAGAGGGGCCGGATGTGCCGATCTTGGCTTGGTCGCCTACCAAAGTGGCAGCAGACCCATCCGTCCCTGCAGCCCCCGCGGATGGAGAGGAGCCCCGAGTCTATTTCGTCCTTTTAGTCTTTTTAGTCTTTTTCTTTTTTGGAGAGGAGGGCGGGGAATGAATCCGCTTTTCACCTCCGCCGGCAGAAGCCCCCAGGCCAGATGGACCGGCCTCAGCCAGGTCCCTCTCCGAAATGGAGAAGGTCCTGGTTGTCGTAGGGGCACCTGTCGGAGAAGATCCCTCCCCTCCTTCTACTGCCTCGGAGCCCTTAGCCATTTGAGGAGGACCTTGCATAGGGGCGGACTCGGGTTCGGTGCTTGGCGCCGAGCCCGAATTCCCCCCCATGGAAGGCCCTACCGTCTGAGGCTGGGTCTCCTCAAGGACCATGTCTATCACGGGAGGGGCCTCCAGTTGGCCATCCCCTCCCAGGACATTGCAGGTCCCCTTGGCAGTGTTGCCAGTCTTGTTTGGGGAGGCACAGGCCTTGACCCCGGCAAGGTTTAATATTTTTGCCAGCAGGTCTTTTGAGGGAAGCGACCGAAGGGGCCTGGCTTGCCTCTCCCCCCTAAGGGGGTTTGCCCTACCGAGCCGCGTTGATGGGGAGCGGCTGGCTAAGGGCTGCCTGCTGGCTTTCTTGGCAGTCCCCTTGGAAAGAAAAGAGGGGACTGCCGCTGGGAAAAGGGAGGTGCCCGAAAGCACCTCCAGAGAAGGGGGTGAGGGGGAGTCCCCTGCACCCGTAGGCGAAGGAGAGGAGTAAGCCTCCTCTCCGGTTAGAGAAATATGGAGGGTCTCCTGTGCAAGCACAGGGGGGGGACCTCCATTTTTTTGCTGGAGCTGCCCGAGGGCGGCTCCGTTGTTCTTGGGGAAGTTGGGGGTTGGGTTTTTTTGGTGTGATTTTCATCATTGGGCATGGTGACCCTTCTTTTAATACGGGATGCAATAGCGCACACCTCTCGTAGTAGCCCGCACTGCGAGAGGTGCTTACAGGCCCAGCAGAGCCAGGCGCCGCCATTTGGGAACACCCCTCCCGCCTGGTGGCCTGGCAGTCCATCGGCATGGCGGCTCCACCTTGGACACGGCGTATAAATGATAGATTTTGAAGACGAGAGGAAAAGGGATGTGAGGAAGGTATGGGTGGGGATGAAGCAGGTAGTTAAAAACCAGCCACCCCAGACCGGAGCTCAGGGGTTAGGGAACATTGTCCCCCACCCCCTCAGCCCCGATGCGGGACGGTTGGCTGAAAGGAAGGTCAGCATCTACCCTGTGAAATTAGAGGCTGACCAGAGAAAGTTGTGGGAGAGGTTCTGTGAAAAGAGAGGAAACAAGTGTTTTGAAGGAAGGAAGAGAGGCTAGGCTGGGGCCGGACGGGGTGCTGAGTCCCGTCAGCACGGCGGCCAGAATGGCAAATCGTCGCGCCCCTTACGGAGGTAAACCAGTTGATGACAATAAGGAAAAAACGAATGGATTCAATAAATTTTTTGTCAACGTAGGTAAAAAAATCTCAGACTCCTGCAAAATAGTCGATAAATCTTTTCTTTCGTATTTTAATGAGATTAATGTACCAAATTCCTTGTTCTTTTCTCCTGTAAGCGTAGCCGATATCAAAAAAATCATTAGTTCACTAAAAAATAAAAAATCAGGTATTAATTCAATCTCCACTAAAATTTTAATATACATCTCCGATATAGTTGCTCCAATTTTAGCATCAATAATCAATAAATCATTTATGCAGGGTATATTCCCAAGTCTATTAAAAGTTGCCTGGGTAACACTGTTACCAAAGGCCGGAGACCTCACAAACGTCAGCAATTACCACCCTATTTCATGTCTTACAATGTTCAGTAAAATATTTAAAAAAATTGCATTCAATAAACTTTATAAATTTCTGGAATCTAATTCACTGTTGTATAAACACCAATATGGTTTTAGACGTCAGAAATCATCGATTCACGCGATAATTAACCACCTTCAATATTTATATGATAACATTGAAAAGGGCCACATTGTATTCTCAATTTTTCTCGATTTTAAAAAAGCTTTCGATTGTGTCAACCATAATATTCTACTGTCAAAAATAGCTATGTACGGAATTAGAGGCAACTGTCAAAATTGGTTCAAATCATATTTAACTGAAAGAAAGCAATTTGTCTCCGTCAATGTCATGACTCATCCCACCTTAATATTACAACTGGGTTCCCACGAGGCTCCGTGCTAGGGCCACTCATATTTTTAATCTATATTAATGATATTGTTAAATCATCTTCTCTGTTTAAATTTATATTATTCGCAGAGGATAGTCCCTTATCAACCCTCTTGCCATATGACAAACCGAGCAACATTGCATCTACAATAAATAAAGAACTCAAAAATGTCTTCAGGTGGCTTAATGTTAATAAACTATCAATAAATGTAGATAAAACCAAATATATTCTTTTCTCTTACAAAAAATCTATTGAATTGCCCCATATTAAAATGGGCGACGGAATAATCTATGAAACTACTCATATCAAATTCCTAGGCATCTTTATTGACAAAAATCTGAGTTTTAAACAACATATTACGCATATCTCAACCAAACTATCAAAATCGATTGGAATATTATATAAATTAAATAAGTTTCTTCCTAAATTTATTCTACACTCTTTATATATGACAATGGTGCAAACTTACTTGACATATGGCATAGAGAGTTGGTATGGAAAATATCAAAATTATCTCAATAAATTAGTCATATTACAGAAAAAAGCAATTCGAGCCATCCATCAACTTGACTACAATGAGCACACTAATCGTTATTTTAAGGAATCCAGAATTCTAAAATTAAATGATCTCTTTGTTTTTCAAACATTCTTATTCCTTTAAAAAACAATAAAGTGTTCCTATACTAGCTATATATTTAATATGTTACAAACAGCTGATAATACCCATGATCACCAAACCCACAATAGAACAAAATTTATTTCACCCTTGTATTCCAAATCAAAATCACAATGTAGCTTTCTGTACAAATCTATCAAAATATGGAATGGCATGGACGACAATATCAAATCCCAAACCAATTTAGCTCAATTCAAAAAAGCTCTTAAAAACAATATAATTTCGGCTTACTAAATTTCTATTCAGCTTTTGTTATTGTGTATTTATTTGTTACCGTACACTATTATAATGTGTACTTATACTTTGATTTATACATTATAAATATGTTATTATTTATATAAGACTGTTGACTATGTTAACTACATACCTTTTGAAAGAATTGCTGCAAATAAAATAGTTTTTTTAATTTATCTCTTAATTTAAATTATATAATTATTCGTTATTTGCAATCATTACATTGGTGGGGTTTTCAAATGAATATTAAGTTGTTTATATTTGTATAAACATGAAGGGATTTTTAGTCTTGATAATTTTATGCTTAGTCTTAAGTTTCTGCCCTAAAAGTCACTGACTTATTTTGGGCACATAAATAATCCGGTATGTATAAGTACTTATAGTAACTTGGCAATAAGATTTAAAATGTAATATGTTTTTACTGTACATTAGATTAGTATGGAATAAATAAATAAATAAATAAATAAACATTACAGCATGCTATCCCAATATATGTTTTAAATGTTGCCGAAAGAGAAAGGTTCAACAACGTAGTCATAAGCCAAATTCTTGCAGGAATCACCTAAGTGGTAGATATTTAAGAGAATTCGCATGTATTTTGAAATATTAATATAACTTTTTCATCTTTAAAAAGGCATCTTATGATTTTATACGCAAAGCTGTTTTTTTGCAAAACTTTGCGCAGTGGGACTTTATGTTTAATCTCAAATTTGTAGTTAAAAAACGATAGGTATGCATTTCAATCTATCTTTGAATTATTGTTGCATGTCGAATTTATGTACATTCTTCTCTTTATTGAAAAACAGCTTTATTTTTTTTTCATAAATATGCATAGTAGGATATTTAAGAAACGTTGGATGACCAACTATTCTCTTCCAACTCTGGTTAAATTTTTAAATACTTTGAAATTATGCTTAGCTGCAGTGATTCAATGTTTAATAGTACATTTCTGCTAGATGTTTAAAGCAGAGGACTAAAATATGTGTCGATGATTTCAAATATTAACCCTTAAACACGGAAGACACTTCTCTATCATCTTAATATGTTCGAACTTCAGAATATTAATCTAAAACTCAGAACTATGCATGTTTCTTTTTCAATTTTATTTTCCAATAGGGAAATATGGTACGCCCATTTAAATAGGCTCTATGGAGCAGTGCCTCATGGTGTGACTCTGAATTTTCATCACTGTGCATTGATATGATAATATTTATTGATGATCGGGAAAAAATTGGAACAATTATGTTTTTAGCTCTCTCATTTAATAGATAGGTTTTTAGAGAGAGAAATTTAAAAAAGATATCTATAGATAAATAAATTATTACAAGAATCTGCCGCCCTCTACAATAAGATTCCTCATAGTTAAAAAAATCCAGGAAAGCTTACTCCTATATATTTTCAAGCATAAATTTATGAAGCTGATAAATTATGACTATATTATATGCAGGCAGTAATTAGATTTTGATATAGGTCTTTACATCAGTTGCCTGAAAATTACACATTCCCATTTCTTTGTGTGATACTCAACATAGTACTGGATGTGCAATGCCACATCACATTTGGAGCACTTAGGCTTCACATTCTTCTTACACACTACACTGCCGTTGAGTATCTCCCATCGCAACATAATGATCTGTTCTGTCGTAGCGTACATGCTCGGACGAAGTTAGGGGCACAGGGCTACCAGTTTTCTCTGATTGTTTAACAGAACATTGACAATGTCCCTCAAAACTCAAGCTATGATATGTTGTGAATCTCTTTGTAAAGAATCCACCCATTTACAGTTGAGATATTCAAGAGATAGTGGCAAAGAGGAGAGTTCCACACTCGCGTCTGAAATGAAACTCTTTATTTTCCCTTAAACTGATTATACAGATCTACTACTCCCATTCCTTTGTTGTAAAGCTTCACAATGTTTGGATGAAAAATTAATACGAGTTTTTTCTTTCTTGTGAGCACCTTTTTCTTTTGCACATTGAGATGCTCTGTCAATTTTGTTTTTTGCCACCCTAACATCCCTGTTGTCACTCTATGCACAAATAGAAATCTTCTTTTCTTTTCCTGAAAGAGCTCTGACCCCCCTCTCTCTTTTATATTGATGTCTGACACTGGGACATCATTGACTCTGTTCTTACGAATTATATCTGTCAGATTAATATTAACATCCTGGAAAGACTGGAGGAGAGGCAGTGTTCAAAAGAGTTGTCAGCCTATCCACTGCTACCATAAGGTACTGTTCCTTTGGCAAATTCCTCGATAACAGATTCACCCTCAGGCATTCTCTCCTCAAACCCAGAGTATTTTAATTCATACCAATGGAAATCCATTAACATTCCTTCATGAGAGCATAAACACCAAAATTTAACAAAATCTTACGGGCTTTCCCTTAATGAATTGTTTGAAACCATGTATCCCATAGTATAGTTTTATGGCTAGATCAATGGCCAATGTTATAGAAAGTAGTTGAGCGATATGTATGAATAGTTTGTTGAAATGTTCAAAAAGAGAGCGATTCTTAAAGATCTTATTATCCGAAGGCTCTTTTAAATTGGCAACAAAGTGCAGGCTTAGCACGATGTCCTCAAATTGGTTTATTGTCATTACACACTGAGCTACAGTCAGATTTGGGGTGTCCACCTGCTTCGCAAAATATAGCTGTCCGCGTGGAACCAGGTTATAACCTGAGAGAAGAGAGATGCCAAGTACATAAATCTTCCACAAATTTAACCATCGTTATATAATGAAAATAGGTAGTTAACTGCCTCTTTAACATCTCATATACATATGAAAGAAAAAACACATGTACATAAGAAGGAAAGCAAGAAACAGGATCAGGTGTTTTATCCGAGAATACATTGTATGTGGTATTGAGAAAAGACCCAGTTTTATATACTTTAGTAACAATTTTTTAAGGAGCCTAAATTTATATTCATATACATATTGACTCTTGGGGATAACAATATACCAGGTATAATCAAATTAAAGTAACATAAGCTTTGGGAATGTGAAGTATTTTGATTCAAGTATTCGGTTTAGGCTGCAGTGCCCTGACTGAGCTCCATAGCTCCATTTAAATGGGCATCATATTTTAACTGATAATGTAAGTGACAGAATGTGTTTTTCCATCAAATCAATTATTTCACACATTAAAATATGTTTTTTGTGTCATTGTTACCATCACTCACTATCAGAAGTTCCATATGCAGCAATGTACAGACAATAACTTACCCAAGTCAAAACATTTTGGTAGAAGCAATGAAGAAGCTCTCCTTCTTTCCTTCATTTACTTGTTGTTAACAAAGTAAGTTAGAATATGAATAATAAGTTAAGAAAAGTTACGTTTTCTTTATATCCTGCAACAAAAAGACTGTAAATTCTCTAGTAAACAGAAATACTAGTGTTTCTAAAAGGTAAAATTTCAGCATATTTAATTGGGTATATGGGTTCGTAGGTTAATAAAAATAAGTCCACATAAAGCACAAAGCGTATAGATTGATTTATACACTTTGATTTATAATAAGACTATAGATCGCCTTAAATCACTGGTCAAAAGATAAAAAAAACAATACTGTTTGCTTTTCGGGTTATTGAAGTTAGCTAGCTAGACTGCAAGACCCACTTAAAAAATTGAAGCTATTGGATTCTAATATGCATGGGCAAAAAATAATGAGAGACACATCTTGTAATTTTCTCACTAACTATTCAGCAGTTTTATAAACATTTATAAACATTTGTAGACATCTAAGTGCAAGTATGGTTGAAAAGAGTATGCCCACAAAATGTAGAGGGGATTTAGAATGCACCAGAAGTATAAATAAATTTTATATATGAATATTCTATATTAGCAAGGACCTTATTTATTACGGCCTTTTTAATTTTTTTAGGTAATAAAACCGTTATTGATAGATCGTCACCTTATGAACTGGACGAGATAAGGCGTTAAATCATGGACATCTCTCTAAACCTACTACATATAAATATGGAAATGTAATTCTTGTTTCTGTAACATTAACTTTCAGATAGTTGAGAATTCCATGCAGTGTTTATTCAAACTAACCTTTTTCAGGGTCGCTGATCTCTAAAAGGCCATTTTCTGTGATGTCGTTTATCCTGAGCGGCAGATTTCCAGGGTGGCATTTGTCTGGATAGCAGTTTTCTGGTTGTAGTTATCTAGATGGAAGTTCCCTAGAATCAATTTGAATCTCTTTTTTTGTGATCAAGTTTCTTATATCATGACTACTGTCTTTTTAGGAAATATTGATCATTTAATTTGCATTTTGATCATAATAACTCACTGCCCATTTTAGAGGTCCAGCTTTACCGGTAGGATGCAATATAACTTTTATTATAGTTCTTAAATCAGTTTCACTATAAATTTTAAAAATAGTATAAAAGTTTCAACCATTGCCTAAATTAAGGGATATTGAATAATTAAATTATTGATGTACACTTTTTTAAAACCAAGAGCGAGAATTTTTAATAATAATTAAAAATGTTTTAGGAATAATTTTAAACCAAATGGCTTGAGGAAAGCTCGAATTCTTGAATGATCTTCCTCCACGAGTCGAACCACAATACTATTTACAACTAATGCGTAAGGGTCGAACAGGAGCCTGATCTCTTGACCAGCGATTACACAAAATATCTTGAGTGGTTTATTATTGTCGAGACATGGCATTTAACTTAGTGTATGATTTTTGGGGCTACTTCTTAACTTTCCCACTAATTCTTGTTAGATCCAATTCACGTCATTCCCATACCGCAAACTATGTAATTTCATATCACCAAAATTTTGCATTTCCTTTGAAAAAATAATCTTATCAAATTGCAATACTCCAGTGAAATTGCATGGTAGGTGTAAGTTAAAAGATCCTTGGCTCTCGATAATTTACTTGTTACGAGTAAATTAACTCTAAATACATATTTTAGGACATCTCATAAATAATTCTGTATTTTTTTATGTTTATTATTATTTTAATGATAGAAATCAAATAGCTTTTGGGGTAATACTTCAGATTCAGGGCGCACAGTAGGTTACGCTGTTAGTAGGCTACAATTTTGGGCTACAATATATTTCTTATGACGTAACGGTAGCTTCAGATGTGACCAATCACGGCGTTATATTTTTTTTGTTGTTTTGGGGATTTTTAACTTTTAGTCTGTATTATTTTTTAAATATCTGCGCCTCTGCCAGTTTATAGTTTATTCTAAGTTAGGTAAGGTTTCTTGATGTCTTTTATTGTTTTTTGTTTTGTTTTTGGATTTTTTGTTTGCTGCGAACGATAACAGCTTCTTACTGGTAACGTCGTAGCTTATAAATAGGACCCGTTTTACAAATGTTTTTCTTTCGTTATTGCGTTTTTGTGCTCTCCATGTGCTTCTTCGTTATTCGAATTCGGCTTTAGTTTGTATAATCGCAAAAAACTTTTAAATTATCTAGAGGCGCATAAACTAATCAAGAAACCTATAAAAGTAAGAATTTTTTGTTATTAGGTTGGGTTTTTCTTCCAGTAAAAAGCTGTTGGGCGAAAAAAAACCCAGTAAATTCAAGGGGACTGCTCGTGGTGGAGATATCACTGCGGGGGGACCACCTTGCAATGATCCTGAGTTTCAATCAATTTGGGGAGGTCTGGGGGGCACAGCTCCCCCAGTATATACTCATATACAAAAAAATATAACACCGTAATTGTTCACATCTGACGCTACCGTCTGACGTCATAAGACATATATTGTAGCCCAAAATTGTAGCCTATAAACAGCGCCACCTATCGTGCGCCCCGAAACTGAAGTGTTCCTGCTTTTTGAAGCTATTTGTATTGACATAGTTTTTATTAATTTAATAAGTAATATAATTTCCACCAGTTTCTACAAATATCCCCCATCTTTCTTTTATCTTTTTGATATCATGCTGTAAAAGATAGTTTGATTTTGTCATGCACAAGATAAGAAAATTATAGTTTTCTAATTACGCGCGTGCTGTATCTCGCAAGTCACACACTATAGGTAATAATGAAGTTAAGAGTACTTGTGCAAACTGCTGACCGCCATTACTTATTCAATTATTTAGATGGAAGACCCATTTAACGAGGACACATCGTAAAATGTCAGGGGTTATTTCTTTGCATGCAGCTGTGAATCTTGATTTCAGATGAGGTATTTTCCCTTAAATGACCACACAGATATTAAAGCAGAGGTGTGAGGTGAGGCTATGCAGGAATTATTTGATGGAATAAAGTCATTCATTCCGTCTTACAACGAACTTTTTTGCCAGATAGGACCCGACTTTAAAAGAATAATGAGTAGTCTGCTTGGAAACGCTTCGGTATCAATTATCTCCAACTTTATTTTCTAGCTTTCTTAGCAAATATCAATAGAACAATTAGTCTGTATTTTAACAGATTACAGCATATCATTTCACATTCTTTGCCATGCTCTTTACTTGCGCCAAACCAGCGAAGGTGCTGACAGGACAAATAACGTCTGTTTTAATAATTAATTTCGCCAAATGCCTAAAAGATTGTCTCATCAGAGAACAAGATACAATTGGAAAAGTAGGTGTGGCAGTCTACCTATAACAAAGCTCACATTGAAAGGCGCCACTTCTTTAACTTAAAGATGCAACAAATGCTGATTTACTGTGACCAATTTTAGTGTACATTCACTTAGTTATTTAGTTGGACTCACAGCTAAACCTTCTTATATATCAGTACGTATTGCCTCGTATACAACCGTCTTTGGTAGCCCTGAAGGTGTTTTGCCGCAAATACTTCACGTTTCCTTGAATTTCTCAATTAGATTTCCAAAGGTGATCTATATAATTGTGTTTCCATCTGAATGTCGCCCCTAAAACTAGTCTGCCACTTCTCTGTTGCTTCTCTTACCCACCATAAAAAGGATCTCATTGAGGTCCTCTTGGGTCATCATTGTTGAGAAGCCGTATTTCAAACACTGCTAAAGTAAAACACTTAATTATCTTTTTCCCATATGGTTTGTTATTTTTGCGAGACACCACATATCTTGGTAATCTCAGGCTTAAATTTTGAGGTGCAAATATAGCCTGTAGTTGCACCAAATGGCATCCAGAAATTTAGCGGAAAGCTTGAAAAAGAAAAAAGATTTACGTCTGAAGCAAAGATATTAGGCTTGATCTTACTGTTGCTATCGAATGTTTATAAAATTTTAAACTGTATTTAGCGATTTAAGGGAAATATGTTGTCAATGGCATCTCTAGTGAAAGTTTTCTGAAGTAAAAACAAAATTACCCTGAGGTGACAACCGATATTAATTGAATCAAATATTTAAGAACTTTCTCTTTTCACAAGCAAATAAAACATTATTATTAAAAAGCAAATAAAACCTAACTGTGGATTATATTCGCTTGGAATGACAGGTTAAATTGTAGTTGTGCTTCAAAAATCAAAAGAGCCTTGAAAGTCGCTAAGAGTCATTGCAGCACTCACGAATCATGAAAATAGCAAATAAAGAAATCAAAGGTTCATCTTAAAGGAAAATTGTTATAAGGCATTGCTCGCTCTGGTTTTCTTGAGTTGTGTTTTCGCTTCAATTTGGAGTATAATTGTGTAACCAATATTCGAGAGAATTCTTCGATCAAGATCGATTTGTCGTTCCATTGATTAACCTCACATCATTCCCAAATTCATCCCGTTATAAAGTTAGGAATTTGCGAACAATTATGCGCTCTGAAAAGTCTTCTTGTGGGTATTAATCTAACTTAGAAGCAATTATAATCATAATAATGATAATTAAATAATAAAACTTATTGTATATCTATTATCATTTTATTATTTGTGCTTGTTTGATTTTTCTCTATCCATTTTTTCTAATTAAAATTCTAAATTCTAAGAACTTCTTACATTTCCATTGTCTTTATTGTTTGTTTGAAAATTTTGATGCTTCAATTTTAAAGTCATTATAACTCCATTCGCTCTTAATTACGTCTCCTGTAAAGTGCAAAAATATTAGGATAAATATAAATTCATTTAGTCATTACTATATTCAGGTATATGTGAGACGAACATTAGGGAAAATATTCTATAGAAAGTGGTAGGAAATTTCCTTAATTAACTAAATCAATTAAAATATAATTTTTTAATATATAGCAATTTTTCCTATTTTATCTCTGTTTAGAGGTTCACAAAAGGGAAAAGTCGGTCTTGTCACTTATCAAACATTAATCATATAGCAAAATATGAAAGGTTCCAACAATCATATTCTAATAAAAATCAGGTAAGAAGACTGAAAGATTTTCCCTGCATTGAGGAAAAGCAGATATTGCAAAGGAAACCAGTGAAACTCAGTAAAACGAAATTAAGAGATATTGTAGGAATAAAAACTTGAAAAAACTATATTACCTGTCATGGAGATGAAATAAAATAATTGGAGCCAAGTATATTCTTATGAGCACAACCGATGATGAGCTTTTGATGTTCTTTTCTTCCCTTCCGAGACGAGAAACTCATTGTTATTGATTTCGTGCCAAATGGCTTTGGTCTCTAAGTCAGCTCAGAAATATTTATGCAATCATGTGCACATCTAATCCAAAATTACCATCGATGATCTGGATACAGGCAAAAACTAATTACCTCACTTTGGGAACGCAAAGGTTCTAGATGATATAATTTGCTTTCAAATGTACTGTAATGAGAAATATATATTAAGAAATTATATTTTTCGAGAAAAAAATGGCTTGGTTCACAAATTCAGCAGTATTCCTCATGTATATTGGTCCCGCCGACCTAAATAAATATTCATAGAAAATATTTTTAATGAGATTTGATTTGGGCTCAAATATATTACGCTTGAAGGACCTGAATAAGAGCATTGCATTTTAAAAGCTTTCTTTTCATGTGGTCCCTAAAAGGCAGTGAATCATCCAATGGAGGATTTTAACGTTTAAAGGGGAAATTAGGCACAAAGATTGACAAACTCAGACTATCGAGTACTGTTCTCTTTTTCTGCCCATATATTTCTACAGGCAATCACTCTGTATTTGATCTTAAATTAAATAATATCCTATTTATCTAATAAATAGTTCCAAGAGTCTGTTTATATATATATATATATATATATATATATATATATATATATGCAATGTCCCGCAGGTAAAATGAATAGGTGCTTCCAAGTACTTTCGAACTTTATTCAGTTCATTCTCAAGGATAGTCTAAAGAGGGATATTAGGAGAGATACGAGACGTAAGCAGATACGGAGAAAATATTTTTAATCTCCCTCTTTAGACTATCGCTTTATCCGTTTATCGTTTTAACCATTTTTGCTCTGTTCTTGAGTCTTTCTGCCTCTCGGTTTGACCTTGATACCTGTTATAGCTAAATCTTAATGTCATTTTGGCCATCCTTTTCCTACTTTCCATTGGCGATTTCGTGTCTTAGAGGTGGTCCTTTATCTTTTTCTAGCTTATATATACCCTTATTATATTATTTTCTCTTGTAGTTATCCTTGAGAAGGAACTGAGTAAAGTTTGATAGTACTTAGAAGTACCTTTTCATTCTTCCTGCGGGATATTCATTTCATATATATATATATATATATATATATATATATATATATATATATATATATATATATATAATATATATATATATATATATATATATATATATATATAAATATATATACATGAAATAAATAACTCACTAAGTAGCACGTAAGTTATTCATTCTTGAAGGCGACGGTGACTTTAGCGTTAAGTCTCTTGATTTGTCTTATGTTCTGCTTTTTGTCGTTAACCCATGGATATGTTCGCCAAAATTCTGTAGAAAAGTAGTAACGAACGAGGGCAGGAAACTAGTTCATTAAGCAAAACAAAATATTTATTGGCCTGACGCGTTTCGATACAAACCCGTATCATTAATAAAGGTTGATATTTGTAACTTAAGGAGTTATTTAGGTCTTAAGAAATATTTGAACATATTTATAGGGAATGGAAATTCTTACAGAGAAAAAGGTGCAATGAAATGAGGGTTGAGACTGCTTCAAATTGCTAATCTATAATGGACACAGGATTAAAATGGACTGGGACGTGAGGAAAGCATAGTGAATTGTATGTTTCTTTGCCTATTTAATTTATGCTGTTTTTTATATATAAGGCTTTAATATAAGTATGTAGTTATCGGCGATGTATCATTGCTAAGGTAAAGTAATCCAAACATACTGTTTATGATCTATCTCTTATCTCCACCTTCTCTGCCGATTTATTACCATTCTTCTGTGATAACATAGTTCATATAGTTTCTAAAGTTCATTTGGCCACGTTTCCCCCCTAACGGGCAATGATTATCCTTTCCCTTCCGCCCGAACTCAGTATCTCACTCAATTTTCTCAAGTAAAACTAAATTCCCTCCTTCTCTCCTAGAAAAATTCTGTTCTCACCTCAACTCTTTCTCTACGTTCAACCCTGACATCTTCTTCCCTTCCGCCTTAATAGTGACTTTAACTACTTCCTCTCATCTATTTTCGTAGCATCAACTTAAAGCTTGGATATGCTAGTGATGCTCTGGTTCTAAATTATATGTTCTCCTCAACATTGATGAGAGCTGCTGTCTGGCTTCAATGCAGGTCACAGCGCTGAATATTCTTGCCGACATGTAACAGAACGCCTTTGTCATACATCTGAGAATAGTCAGCCTTCCATTTTGCTACATTTCAAACTCTCTCCAGCAATTTCAACTGTCGATCACTGTGTTCTTCTAAATGCCTATCATAAATTCCTGAAAGGAAATTACTGGTTCCGCTAGTAGCTATGATCTTGATCAGGAGTGATTTATTTTGGCCGGTGATGCGCGGTATGCTTTTATTCAAGGCTCGGCCAGCTTCTCTTTCGCAACTACCATCTTATCCTTGATAATCGTATCGACAACGTTGGATATCATTCCATTTCTAAGCTAATTACATGCAAATCTAATTTTTCTTTCTCAGAATCGTCTGCTGAGACTCTTAAAAATCGTCTAACCGCACAAGTTATCATTAATGATTGACTCTCAGAAAACTTTTATCAACTGTTATGACAATCGATTCGAGATGACTCAAAGACAACTCATTACTTTTTTCCAGATGGATTTCCAAATATTTAGTTTTACAATTATCTATTTGATTAATGTTTACTTGGTGAACCAAGACAAATAAAAAGCAAATATTCAACTAAAATATTAAAAATATGTCTCCCCAAATTTTCTCATTATTAGCAATAATATTCGTTTCGTCTCCTTATAATGTATGAAAAGAATTTTATGTCACACATAAATCCTCAAGAAAATTCTTATTTTGAGTTATGTTGGTTAGTCATTGATTTGTTTTTTTCAGGGCCAAAGAAGTAAAAATCTTTAACTAGTGATTTTTCAGCTGTCAACAGAATAAAGGCACCTTAAAAGCAAAATCATAAATATTATTAGAATTACGAAAATGTTTCTCGATTTTTATATGAGGGTTCTTTTTTGTGGAAGTTATGTTGAGAACAGCTTCATGTAAATGTTGTTTTAAGTGAGAGAAACAGTTGAAAATTGCCCCTAAACTATTTTTATCAGATTGATCCGAATGGTGAACACAATTTCCGTTGAGTATCATAATCTAAGAGTTGTTTATGACTAACTGTTAGTTTGGTGAATCAAAAAATGAACCCAGGTTTTCTGTATCACATAAGCCTGTTGAGCTACAGGATACACTCTATTTGTATAAAATACCCCATAAAAATACCTCTTGTAAAAAAAAAAAAAATATATAGAATGTTTTAACAATTAACATACACTAGAAAATAATGAAATATTGCTTGACTGCAATGGTTATACAAATATTGTTTGTTCTTACAAAGAATGTTGTTAAACTAAGTCAAATTGTGTGCAAGAAGTTGATGCAAAATTTACGCTTAAAGTTTTTACAATTAAGTATATTTAATATTTAGATAATTTAATATTAATCAGAAAAAATATTTACATTCTATCTACTATGATACTCTTCCTCCATGAACTACAAATCTTGATAGGTCATCTTACTCATCAGAGACTTCACAAATGGTTGCCCGGAAGCTGGCAAGGTGGCTACGGAGAAAGGTTTTTAAATTATACCCAAGCATTCTTTTTGAGTTCTGACATTGGCCTGGATAAATATTCATCTTTGATTAGCTGCCAAATCTGTAAACAATCAAACACACTGATCTTGATTTGTTTCAGGAAACAAATGTAACACTCTATACAATCTTTTGTTAGCTTGCGCCAAAGGATATGTATACTAAATGCCTACTTATCACGTGGTCTATATCCGTAAACTCTCGATACACTGCTATCAGAAAATTGTCCTTCCTCCACAAAAGCGCTGATGTTTGCCTTTTCCCTGGCAAAGGAGAAACTCTAACAAATATAGTAAAAGGATCGAGGGTGTTTAGGCACTTACGACGAGAAGTCGCAGAGGCAGAGATGATCTGAGAGAAAGGAAATAAATATGTGAGAAAAATAGGTTGAGTAGTCAGAATCTTAGAAAACAAAAATAAAATTTACATCAGGATTGATATCCCGTGTATACGCACAGGTAACTAGTTGTCGCCGTTTGCTAATAGTGCCTACTCAATGAGTAGCGGTCAGTGGTAATAAAATTAATTAATAAATCTCTAAGTTATTTTTTTATTCCGATATTTTGGAGTAGCAATAAATAGATAATAAAATAATAAAAGCAATCAGCTCACCAGTCCTATTACTATTGGACAAACAAACAATTTCACTTAAAGGGCGAGTAAGCTGTACAGAAAAATACTTGATTTGATATAAGAAAACTGATTGTAGTTTTGAAATCAGCATCCCATTTTATGCAAAATCGAATTTAAAAGAAACCATGTTAAGAATATTCCCTCTATTTTATTAGGAAAGCGAAACGACCATATAGCACTAATTACATATCCTTTCCATAAGAAAATTAATTGGTTAATAATATGGACCAAAAATTAGTGCCTCTATTTGTATGGCAGAATTTGGGACCTTGGAAAAATCTAAGATTTGTCTTTTTTTTTAGTTTTAAGCTAATAGACGAATAAGCGTCATGAGAGTATTTGGGTCTACTGAACCTATTATTATAATAAAGGTATTTTATTAAAGATTGTTTTCCATGCAAAACCGCATAATTGAGTTGGCATAGAGTTGATGACCTAACATGGCCGGAAGTGATTTTCATGCCTGTTCGTTATTTGCCATATACACAAAAGAAGAGTTGTGGGAGAATTAGTTAATCTGAATGTGGAAAAAACGGATTAATATGGCTAACATTTCGCGGATTTGATTTATTTTACATTTCTGAGTCATGTTATCAAGACTAGACTGACATTTGTTATTAAGTGGATTGCGTAAGTGCTTATCGCCTTATCTCATAGGCACACCAACAAATTACGATGTCTAATTTTGATACAATGGCAAATCAGCGTTTTTAATTAGGATATTTTACCTATTTGTACCCAATAATTTCGAAAATACTTCCAAATATCGATCCATGGATGGCATTAAACAGTGTCAAGAAAAATAGGATATCAGTCAATGAATTTTTTACGTAAACTAAAATTTACAAAACCACTTAGCAAGAAATTATTTAGTATTGCCCTAATTAAAAGATTTCATTGCTAGTACTCAGAAAAAAATATTTAATAGATATCTAGAAGAATTTCTCATTCTAGAAATATTGAAATTATTTATCTAATGTAACTTTCACATTCAAACATGAAGACTGTCGCTGCTAAAGACATGGGCAAAAGTTTTGCAAGAGCAAATTTAAACGACGTAATAAAAATTGTGTAATGGGAAAATTAAATGAAATATAGGGACAAAAACAAGCGAGTGTGGTTTTTTACATAACAGAAAAAAATAAAAATTAAACAATACCATGTCAGTAATATCCTTGCATAAGAGAATCGGTTAAAGATTTTAAGGAATATTCATAAAAATAAACGAATTAAAATTTTTAAAACGGTCCATGGACACCTACAATTCCAAACAGAGCGTTATTTCACTCTACAAGCAAATTCAAAGGTAGGACTTGAAATATGCGACGTAACTCGAGTATCTTTATCCTTGAAAGGGTGTAGAACTGCTTGAAACGATACACCGTTGCGAATCTAAGATGGTCTCCAGATTATGAGACAGATTATTTTAGAACAATTCAAGAGGTTAAATTTGTATTAATTCTAGACGCGTTGATTGTACTCTGATGTAACTAATGTAAGGTTTTAAGATATTAAATAGTTTTGAATATGCTAAATTTGCCGCATTTTTTTAGCTCAAGTCAATTAGAACAAGAAACAATGGATTCAAATTAGGTGAGGTGTTTTGAAACAGAAAGAGGCAAACAAATTCACTTACAAACTCATTAATCATTGGAATCACTTTCCTATAAATGTAATATACAGTGATCTTATCAATATATTTAAAAATCCATTAGACAGTAATTCAGAAATAATGGTAATTTTTGCGGATGGCCACAAACCTGCAAACTATATACTTTTAAGCGCCAATTATCTCAGTCTGCAACCATGATCCTAAAATTTGGGTTAAAGGGATCAAATACTAATTCTCTGAATAAACCTCACTGCTAAGATACCTCCATAAATTTCAAGGGTAGGTCATACTAGAACATCAAAACTCTGTAAAGAACTTTGCTTTTGGAATTGCTATTTTGTCCACTTATGATCGTACCTCTCTGTACTATTTGTATTAATATCCAAGTGTAACTTTTTTCTCACTCTACCAAACAAAATTAGCTTAAAATATTTAGTAAATTCATATAGTTCCCTGCATTTCTAAATGGGTAGAAAAACAAAAAGCTCTACAAAAACTAAATGTAAGAAAGAAATCCAGCAACATTTTTTCAACTCGAACGTCATTTTCTTCTTTACCAGTTTTTCACAATTTTAGAGGAGAGGCAGATAAATACAAATAAGGCAAAGATCGCTTTCCTCTCGTCATCTGAAAGTTTTATAGAAATGTTGTTCCTTAATCTCGTTTTGGAGCGCAAAGGAATCCACTTTTTTCCATTGATTAAATCTTATATAATCAAAGGTCAGATGGAAACTTTTGGCCAAGGTACATCAAACATCACACTTCAATCAGCATTGTAAACTTGTTAGTTAATCTAGAGTGTTAAATCTATGTTTGGAGTGTATTCATTTTATATTGTCAAGTATAGAGGACAACTTTAATTGAACATATGTCCTAAATTAAATGCAGAGGTCTTTACTGACAAAACGCAAAGGAATCTATGTTTACTGATCAAATGGATTAAAGAAAGCTCGCGTTATTATCAAAAATCTAAATTAAATCGCTCGAATTAAAATAATTAAAAAAAATATGTACTAAATATCACTAAATATTACTAAAACTTACTTCATTTTAATGGAAAAATATAAAGCCTATGTTGAGTGTGAGACACCATTTTGAAACAGTTGGAATTTCTTAATTTTTTAATCTTTCATCTAGTTTCTTATACTGAATTGAGTTACTTGCGTTTTATCATGGATTTATAGAAAATAAATCGAAATTCAAAAAGTTTACCAAATACATACTACATAAGAATAAGAAATTTACTTCATTTTATTAGAAAAATATGATGCCTACTTTGAGTGTGAGAAACAATTTCGAATAACAGATTAAATTAGCTAAATGTTTAATCTTTCTGTCCGTTATTTATACTCAGTCAAGTTAGGACATATGAGGTGAAGGTGAAGGTATACGAAGCCTCCTCGCAAAAATCAGGGAAAATAAATATCGAATAGATATAAAGTTGATAATGATTGAGAAAAATATTAATTTATATCTCTGAATAGAGTCAAGTGCCACATTTTTGCGCTTTCAAAGTTTCTTTTTTGATTTTCGGTACTTCAAATGGAGTTAGGACAAGAAAGAAATCATTAAACAGTCGACTCACCTCTTGTTTCACAAAAGTTTCAGATATTCATTGGCAAATGAACCCAAAGAGATATCCAGAGTGTGCTAATTGCCATGTGAACCCGAAGTGATATCTGCGTTTTGTAGTCGCACATATAAACCGAAATTGATGCCTGAAGTTATCACTGCCATAATCATTTTGGCTGTTAGATGTTTAAATTTCTAAAGTTTGCAGGAAAATTTCTATAATTAGGTCTTGCTGAGCAGTCGTATTAGTTTTCCTGATTTGTTCTGATCGTAGTTCACCTCTCTCTCCATCTCACACTTAAAAGACCTCTAAGCCAAACCGCTTATTGAAGTTTTGTAGTTTTATCTTAATGGAGGACTATATTACTCACGTGAGGAGAGTGGCTACTTTAAAAAATACTTTGCTTCTGCTCCCTCATAATCCCTTCCAAGAATGGCGTCTGATTTATTAGAAAAAGTTCTAAGGCTTAGATAATACGACGTCAATCTAAGTCTCTAAGTGGTGCTTAGAGACGCTCAAAGATTTTATTTTATTACTTTATTGCTCATGGTAATAGGGAAAAAAATGAGCATAGGGGAAAAACAAGAAGACATTTTTCGATTAAATATTTAAAAAGAACTCTAAATAAATAAAAATGCACCAAAAGGCAACCGCGGTGACAAACAAATATTAAGATTGAAGATGACTATAAAACTTCGAAATGTAAAAAATAAATAAGTTACCCACCATTTTACTTATTTCCGCGTAGTTTCATACTATAATATTTCACATCTCACACAAGCCCTCAATTACTTATTCCAACTCGTTCTGCACCAAGAAGGCTAAACCAAACATTTCCTTAGATTTCCCGTATTTCTGACCTATCTTCGACTAGAGCGCGACTTTAAAATGTCTTCGTTCCCCCCTTGATTAACACATCACACAGAAACACCCTATTGACTTAGAATAACATAAAATATGTTAGTTTATAAAACAGCAGCAAAAACGTGGAGGTTTTTCTCTTACTATAACCTTATGTAAAACCTTCTGATAGGAATAGATTACATACACAAAAAGATACCATCATTCACATACACCGGAGGTCATAGAAGACGCTGCTGGCGAATCATCACCACTTCTACGAGAGTTAATCGCCCAAGAATGTTACCATTTGGTAACTATTAACCTTGAGAGTAAAGCAAGAAGGTTACCTTTGTTGCCTTGTTTGTCTCATAAGGGCAACTACGGTCTGATTGGAGATTCCTCCTGTTTCCGTGGCTCTCAGAAGAGACAGAAGCAAGCGTGGACCGGTTAATTGGAGATACCTCCTGTTCCTGTCCTGCTTGTAAGAGGGCATTGGTCTGTCCTCCCCTTTGCACCCATGGCACTAATGGCCGAACAAGAGTGAAGCCAGGATGCAAGGGTCGGCGTCCATAGCCACCCCGCCAATGTCTGCGAAGCGGATCCGGAATGGGTTTAGTCCACCCTCACCGACCGAAACTTCCACGCCGAAGAAGACCGCCCGAACACTGGAACCGGGGTTCCTACAGGCAGAGAAGGCCCCCAGCAAGAAAAACGGTCGCCTCGTCATCGACGAGAGCCCCTAGACCGAGGAGGTCCAGCAGGAGAATGATGCAGGCTGGGTAACAGTCTCTCATTCCCGACGAAGACCTCGGCACAAGTTTAAACTGGTGCACCAGGGGAACACTACTAGTGCCTACCAGGCTGTGACGGAGCTGGAGAGAGCACACCCTAGCCTGCGGATAGTCATTCGCCCTACTCTCAACAGCGAATACGTCCTCAACCCGAAGGACGATGAGTCGGAGGCCACGCTGTGCCGCCTTGCCGAGGAGGGGAATCGAGTGATCCTGCTCGACCCCAGAGTGAAGAGGCACAAGGTGGTGCTTGAACGATATCCGATCACTCTCCCACTCCAAGCCGTCGAAACTCACCCCCACGTGCTCTCGGCAACACGGCTCCTCGCACACAGAGACAAGGTCCCAACCAGGCAGATCCTTGTAATTTACGAGGGGCCGCCACCACCCAAGTTGGACCTGGGCAGCTGGAGCCGCTACGCCCTGTGCCCCTACCAGGGTGAGCCTGTGAGATGCTACAAGTGCCAGCGCTTTGGGCATCTCCAGACCATGTGCTAAAACTCCGTCAAGTGCGGCGTGTGCAGCCAAGCACGCCCGACGGAGGAGTGTATCGGTTGCCTCAAGGCCAGCGAGACCACCACGCAACGGTGCTCTAACTGCACCAAGGGGCACCACGCTTAAGACACGAAGTGCCATAAGCGAAAGAGAAGGATGCCACGGGGTCACCGGCGGCAGCAGCAGCAGATGGAACCACGTGCCCCCCCCCCCAACCCAACAAAGTAGAAAGCGTCTGTCGGTTCATAGCCGCGCCACCCCCAATCGGGTCGGCGTGGGTTACCCATCAACCCACGACTCTCGGCCTGCCCGGCACACGTCTGGGCGGTACACAGGAGGGAGAGCAGCAGAGGCAAGGCGAACCACGTAGGCCCCCCCAGCAACAAGGCAACCGACGCCTTGTTCCAGCGCCACCACCAAACAGGCCAGTGTGGGCTTCCAACCCACCCCCTACCCCTCAACAGCCTGGCACAAGTCAGGTCGAGACAGGGAAAGAGGACAGGCAGGGGGAGAGAGAGGGTACCAGTAGCTGCACAACCAGAAACTCCGCTCACAACTCCACCTAGCAACCCACCCCTTCTGTCCCCAAGCCAGAGAGGAGGGGGGGACACAGGCGTTGGGCCCACCACGCCCGCACAAACAAGGAGCAGTCCACGGTGCTACCCAATGCCCAACCACCGAAAGGGTCTCGACGTGGACCCCCAGGTTATGGCGAGGGAATCAATGAGGAAGGCAGAGCCATCGTGGACGTCCTCCTCGCGTGTGTAGTACAGCTGGTGAAGAAGCTGCTCGACCGCCGACAGGGCACCGCAGCCCCCACCGAACAGGATCTCGACGCACTCCTCCACGAAGAGGTGTTAACCGCCGTCACAGAGGGTGCCCTCCAGCCCACACCATCATCTACCACGCCGAGAGGTCCCACCCAACACCCTCTGCACCCACCGGACGCGCACAACCAAGATGGAGGTGCGGATTGATAGCCCAGCCCACGCGCCGGCCCCACGCTGAGGGTGCTGCAGTGAAGTGTGCAGGGCCTCCACCCCAAGAAACATCAGCTGCTACAAGCCGTCTACCAAAAAGACCTGGACCTGGTTCTCCTACAGAAGACGCTCACGCCCGCTGGCTTTGAATGGCGAGTTGCAGGCTACACCCGCCACTCGCTTCCGGCTGATGACGGATATGGGCGTGCCTGTGCAGCCCTCATACGGAACACCATCCCGCATAAGAGGATCGCCGCACCCGTGTACTATGCTGACGGCGTGGAGGTCCTGGCACTGGAGCTACTGTTGGGGTCGCTGATTCTCACTGTATACAATATGTACAGGAGCCAGCGGGACCCGCTGGATGTTGGGGAGCTGCTCTCCCTCGCATCCCACTCTAGCCGTCTTGTAGCGGGCGACTTCAACGCCCACCACACCTTGGTGCACTCCGTGTCACCCACTAACGTCACCGGGCGCCACCTGGCCGACCTGCTCGAAGAAGTTCCTACCGTTCGTGTACTGAACACAGGGGAGACAACGCACGTCCATTGGGGGCGGCTCGATCTCACGCTGGTGGCGGGCGACCTACAGCCCGGCGCCAACTGGCAGGTCCACCCTACCCACACCAGCGACCATTACGGCACCCTCACCACCCTCACTGTGGCCCCACCAGCTCCTCCTCTTCCGCCCCCACAGTGGAACGTGTCAGGAGGGCGGCTTGGGCAATGTTCCAAGCCGCCCTGGACGAATGGTGGTCCACGTATGTGCCTCCGGCAGACCTGAATCTGCAGGAGAGGGACCTTACGGCGGCCATAGAGAGTGCAGCATACGTGGCCATGCCCAGGACAGTCTCTAATTGCCGATGACGCCTGGACTGATGGTTTTATAACAAGGAAGTCCGGGAGCACAATCACCACGTCAACGTCAAGAGGTTGTACGAGAAACGCCCGATGGCCATCAACCGGCAGCTCCTGTAGGACGTGGTATCCCGCGCGCGACAGGTGTTCCTGAGCGCCAGGGAGGCAAAGTGACTGGAGTGGTGCGCCTCTTTCAGCCAACACACCTTCATCGGCCAGCTGTGGGGAAGCTTCAGGAAGGCCTGAGGCGGGGCAACGACCCGCTCAGCTGCCCAACCACGCCCACAGCAAGAGGCAGATCGGCTGGCGAACGGATTACAGCGAGGGGTTCTAGCGAGCAGCTCCCTCTCCACCCTCGCTACCTCCAGCAGCAGCTACGCCCACAGCGTGATGAAGAGGTCAGGAAGGCGCGGGGTCAGCCGCAGGCGACTGACCAGCCTTTCACGCTCGAGGAGGTGGCCAGGGTGAAGCGTAGACGTGGCACAGAGGTGGGAGCCGACGGAATGCGGTACTCTATGTTGGCGCCCGCTGAGCACGCTAGGGACGCCGCGCTGCTAGCCCTTCTAAACGCGTCGTGGTTGGCAGGCCGTCTGCCGCCCTCCTGGAAAGACGCCAACATCCAGCCCATCCCCAAGCCGAAGGATCACACCACCTTCAGGCCAATCTCTCCCGTGGGCTGCACCAAAAAAACAGCAGAGAAAATGGTGCTGACTCGCCTACAATGGAGCGTGGGAAGCCTTCACCACCACGTGTTCGGCTACACCAGGGGGGTGAGCATGGCAGACTGCCTCATCACCCTCCTGGCTCACGCCAACAACCAGCCCACCATCGTAGTTTTCCTTGACCTCGAGAAGGCTTTCAAGCTGGCTAGCTCCCGCGCCATACTAGCCGCCCTTGTGAGGAAGGGCATTCGAGGGAGACTGCTGGGCTGGCTTCAGGACTACCTTTACCAGCGCCGAGCCTGCGTGAAGTTCTAGGATCACAAGTCTCCCTACCTCACTTTCGAGAACAGAACAACCCAGGGCAGCATCCTCAGCCCGTTCCTTTTCTACGTGCTGATGGAACAGCTGGTCGGCCTCCCCTATCATAAATGAACTATCCTCCTCAGCCACCCCGACGACCTGGTGCTCGTCGTCACCGGGGGCGGCGACAAGCTCGCGCGGCCCAAGAAGCGCTGCACCTCATCACTGCCAAGTGCGAAGAGCTGGGGCTTAAGATCTCGATAGAGAAGTCCCAGGCCAGGGCCATCAAGACTTGCACACCTGCTGGCCAGCAGCTTCGCGTCTAAGGAGTCGGCCTGGCATGGACCGACTTCTACCAGTACCTTGGAGTGTGGGTAGACAGGCGGCTGTCCTTCACGCAGCATGTCACGCACCCGAGAGAGCGGACGCAGGCCCGGCTGAATGTGATGAGGGCCATGACGCGGCCGAGCGCTGGTGCAAACTTCCCCGTCCTCCGCGTCTACTACCTCCAGGCAGTGCGCTCTTTAGTGTACTACAGTGCACCGGTCCTTGTAGCACTACCCCGGCAGCAGCAACAGCGCCTGGAGGTGATACAAAACACCGCCATGAAGACCATTTGGGGCGGCACCTAGGTGGGGGAGTGCCTGTGTCATGCAGAGTGAGGCCAGCCTAGTGCCCCTTACCGCCGGGGTGGATTGCATTGTGGCCTGTCGGGTGGCCAGAGTGCTTCAACGCGACGTGGAGGGTGTTGCGCAGAGGAGACTTTGAATGGCCGTGGCACAGGGCATCGAATGCTTGCGTAACAACAGGTGGCTCGTAAACGTCAGCCTAGCAACCAACTCCCCTAACCGGGCAGGGAACTAGCTGTGGCGCGACCCCGACACTCCCAACCCCGCCTACGTTCCACCACCCCTATGGAACGCCCCCGCCGCTCACTTCACCGCCACACAGCTGCCCGCCAGCCAAGCGAACTGCCTCACCGAGGAGCTGCGACAGCACGCTCTCATGGCTATGTCTGAGGTCACGGAGCCAGGCAGCGCAGTGTACTTCACCGACGGCTCTGTCGACCCCGACAGCGGGAGGTCCGGCGCCGCCTTCGTCAACAGAGGCTTGACCAGGCGTGGAGGACATCAAACCACTGCTCCACCCTCCAGACGGAGCGTGTAGCAATCCTGCACGCCCTCCAGCACGCTCTGCTCCGCTCGGAGGCCACTGTGGTAATACACACGGACTCTCGTTTCGGGATTGCAGGCGCTGCAGCATGCCCACTTCCACAACCACACCCGGGACAACATCCACCCAACCACCACCATTCTGTGCACCCTGCAGGACCTGGCAGCTCAAGGCAGGCGTGTCCAGCTCCACTGGATTCCCAGGCTACGTTGGGGTGCGCGGCAACGATACTGCCGACGAGGCTGCCAAGCGAGCCGCCCACGGCCCCACCATCACTTGGACCGTGTGCTCCAGCCTGCAGCAGCTCAAGGTGCAGGTTAAACGCAGGGCCACCCACAAGGCCCACCAGCAGCACCAAAAATGGGAAGAAATCAAGAAGCAAGCGGCGTGGTATGCTCCAGCCACAGCCTATCGCCCACTGAACCCATCCTTCCAGCAGCCCAGAGCAAACGGCGTGCTGCTACAGCGTGTGAGGCTGGGCTAATCCACGCGCGAAGAGCTACACGCCGACTTTGTGGCAGGGAGGTGCGAACACTGCGGCGGCTGCTCCCGGCGCCCACTGGTGCACTACCTTCTCTCCTGCTTAGCCACCACCCGCCTTAGGCCAGAGCGAGCGCCAGCCCCTCCCCCTGTAAGAGGCGCCCTACTGAGAGCACGAGAGGCAAGAGCCGAGCAGGTGGTCCGCCAAACCCCAACAAACGAGCTGCTGGAGGTGCTGAGAACAGCACCCCTTCTGCGCTGATCGCCGCTTGCGCTCAGCCGGGCGACGGGTGATGAATACCGCTGCCACCCACTTGCAGCAGATAAGAAACGCGTGGGACGCTCCACCACGTCAAACTGCACGCCAACACTGACGGGCTGCCCGCTTTGTGTAATGTATACACTTATACCACATGTATTTATATTATTGAATCATAATATTACTGTATTTGTATTGGATTATTTATTTTTTTTATTTGTATTATGATTATGTATAAATGTACGCTATTGCACAATAAACCTATACAATCATACAATCAAAAGATACCAAAACCCATTCTTACAAACAAAAATGATACCAAACCCCACTCTTACAAACACAGCTCCTCCCCCTCCACTAACTTCACTCATCCCTAAATATACACAGCTAGTTTAATAAATTGTACCATTTTTACGTTAAAGAAGGTTAATATCATCTTGAAATTAATTCCTTTTGAGAAACTTTCCATATTTGACCTAAGAGAAACGTGGTGAGCGGATGGAGATAAAACAATTACTGCGTGAATATTCTTTCATTTTGCTGCTAGAGCGACTGGACCTAGGGGTAAAGTTTGTTTAAGTAGTGAATTATTTTCAATATCTCTCAAACAATTAAATCTCCAAACATTTTTGAATTTCTGCTTGTAACATTGGCTCTGAAACCTACTCCTACATTGCGATTATTTACCGTTCCCTTGTCCACCCCGCTAATACATTTTCGATTTGTTGAAGGAATTTATAACGACCATTTTTCTAAATACTCTCCACCCTCCTTATTCTGAGTGGTTTAAATAACATACATCATACTCCCTCTTATCTGCAACTTATCGAAATTTTAAACTTTCCTTTTCCTCTCTCTCTCAATTGGTCTCATCTGCAGCTCATACAAAGGAAAATGCAATTTTACTAATCTCATCACCCTTCCCAATTCATAGACTCACCATGACTGAGCTCCCTATCACACATAACTTTCAGATCAATTTATCATCTATTTCTGTTTCATATAACTGTTATCTTTCCTCCAGGAATTAGTACCAAATGAGTATGTAATATTGCGTCATTATTTCAGCCCTTAGAGTTTGTCACTATCTCTCCTGCTCTACTCACCTCAACTCTTGATCTCTCAAATTTTTCATAGATGTCTTAAATGTTGGTTCTTAGATGTTCTCCTACCTTGCCAAATTGAGGAGGCAGCATCTGATATTAAACATGCTGCTTCTCTTCCTCATCTTAATAAACTTAACCAAAATCCAAACCGAAAGACAAGTCGCCGCTCAATCTTAGAAACCAAATTCCTATCAAAATTCCTTAAAAGGATGGTGTCAGACACAAATCTATATCATTTGATCTCCTACTGTAATGAGATTGTCCAGTCTGGGTTCAAGTCAGGTTATACCACATTATCAGCGCTCCTAAATTTACGATGTTTGCAAGCCTGCCCTAATGGTAATTCTCGACTTTTCGGTAGCAATTGGCACTGTCAATAACACTCTTTTTTTCACCACATGCGCTAATTTTTAATTGTATTTAGTACTACTACCCTATCTTGTTCTGTTCTTATAGTTCACACATATGATACCGTAAATTAATATTGGAAAAATATAGCCAGAACGCCGAAAATGCGTTTTGGCGTTCGGAAGGCAATGTCTTGGCTTGCGTCTGTCTTGTATCTATTTTCTTTCCTATGTTATCCTTACACCTTGCCTTGATCTATCATTCAATGTTGATGCGGTTAAACACAAAACTATATTTCTTTGGCTCACTTCCGTTTACTGATAGTCTTAGAAATCTATATCCGCAAAATAAAAATACATGGCTCTCAGACATCTTTCTTAAACACAACTATGAAAATTACAAGTATTAACCTTGGCTACTCCTATGGAATTAGCTCACTGCAATCTATTTGCCATTTTCTTAAGTTTGGTGCATGCCCGGCCCATTTTTCAGATACTCTTAAATATCTTAGTTTATCTTAGTGTTTCTTATTTTTATTATAATCTTAGCCGCATCCGCTGCCTCTTTGACCATATATATTTGAAATAGCTATTCGTACTTTTGTCGCATCCTACCTTGATTACAGTAACCTTTTTATAGATAATTCAAAGGCTTTCTCACTTAGACATCTCCAACTAAAGAAGTTTAGTATGGGCATTTTAACCATATATGTACATGCAGTGATGTGGAAGGTGTTTTAAGGCTGGAGTTGAATGCTGATAGCTGATCTTCCTTGCCATCTGGTGCCGGTTTCGGCCATACATAGTACTCCATAATTGCTTTCACTGCGAAAAGTTGCTGCGAATTTCTTTAACTATTTGCAGGTGAGAGTCTTTCGGTGCGTTTCAATGTAGCCTGTAATGACTACTGTCTTATACATCCGATGTGAGCACCCATGACAAGGTACTTGAAGTGATCCCATTATAAGACGAAGCATGGTGTTTGTAGTCACCAAAATTAATAGTATTGTTGGCCAAAATGTCTACTTTCTGGAGAGACTTCGTTGTATGGAGACAGCTGTATATTAAAGTGAGGGTACGAGACAGCTTCTTTCTCTAATATATCACTGCACTTATCTTGTTAGGAGCAGCGTTGCTATGAATATAAGTTAGGATGATTTTCTCCTATTTATTTTCTGAATTCATATTGGCTTGGTAGTTGATGTTGATATATTTTCATTTTTGCGTCAGTGTATTATTCTTTGGTATGACCCATCTTTCCTTTCATGGCTTGCTCAAGAAACTTTTCCGAGAGGCTATTGTTGACGAGCAGCTTGTATACTCTTTTATAATTCAGCATCAACTTCTGTCAAAGTATAAGAATAAAAGGAAGGCCTGTGGCAATCGCAATGATTACGGATTTAGTGTATCACTCGGGGCACTCAGTAAAATCGTTTTTTTCTAAATTCAGATTTGTGGACAACGTATCCTTCACTGCGGAAACATTTCCGTTGAGATCGGACAAGAGTGATTAGAAGAGGAAGTAAGGAGTTGTTTACTGTATCTAAGAGAAGGTTACGATAATATTTTCCTTCAAACTTTGGATGAGGGTAGGGACGAAAAAAGTGATATTTGCATTCAAAATATAAATATCATCAAACACGCAGAAGAAGATAGGCTATATTAGGTAAGGATAATTATGAATAATGGTCAATTTTACGGAATTTAGGTAGAAATTAGCCAAAAGGACTATAAATGGAAATCCAATCATTACTACTACGACTTGCACAGACATAGGGACATCAGTGCCATTGGAGGATGCGTCTTTGGTGCAAGCGTCTTTGGTGCAAGCTTGTAAGAGATGTGGATAAAATACTTTAAATAAATATTGAGAAGTAACGTTATCAGTGTGTTAGTTGTTCTGCAATATAAGATAGATCGTTTCCTCTACATGATTGCTGGTAAATTGAGATTTAACTTGCATTAAATATATGAAATCAACGGTTCTGCTTATTTCAATGGACCGGAGAGGTTAGACAGGTTTTTGAGATTTGACTTTGCTCTAATAATAAGGGAGCAGAAAATTAAAATTTGAAAATGGTGCAAAAAGGGAAAACTGAAAGGAATCGCTACGGATACTTATTCCATGAGGAGGAAACATTCGTATCATTAAAATATACATCAAAGTTGCTGAATAAAGAATGTTAGATATTATTTTCCGGATAATATTTCTCGCGATCCCCAAATCTGTAGCATTTTTTTTTAATTCTGGCTTTTACATATTAAAAAACTACCTGGATCGATATAAAGATTGCGACTGCTGAGATTGATAAACTCTATATGACTGAGATCATCAAATGCAGTTTATTGGCGTAAATCTACAATAAAACGAATCAAGTATATCATCCTGAGTTAGGTAATAAAGAAGAGATACAAAACAGGTTTTTAACAGTTTATACTGTTGGAGTGAATGGTATGCATAGCATCGTATCTGTTTCAAAACAATTTTAAAATAGGCAGTTTCTTTTTTAACCTACATATAATGCATAATTGGATTTTCGAAAACTTTCTTACATCTGATGTTCTAAGGATTTATTTTATTTTTTCCGTCCTGATCTTGATCTTCTGAACTAAGAGGCACCAAAACGTTGTGCAAGATTTTTTAAAGCTTTTATCCGCAACTTCCCATGAGAATGATCTTCATAACCAAATTGAAAATAGTTAGCTTCTTTCATATTAGAGATTTACCACCTGTTTTTTGATGTAATTATATTTACTAAAATATTTCTTGCACTGCATGTTCCCAAGGATCCAGTAACATTCACTCCTTACAATCAAGGGTATGTGCACAACTTGCTATCAGATGCAGAACGGGTAAATCTCAATCTCCAAGAAGTCTGTCTTTTCCATCAGAGACTAAATCATAAAATGGAAGGCTGATTCCAGCACCCACCTAAGGATTTTATTGTCTCTTCTCATCAAAACAGACCTACTCACGTTAAATATTAATAAACATTCGACACGCTACGCCTTGTCGTTAACAATAACAGCCAGGTAAATCTATACTTAGTACCATTTACATCAAATAGATTACTCATAAAGCAGTCCCTTTTCTTTTATTTTTTCTTTTCTCTCGACTCGTTGAAAAAAGATATTTTTTGGGTATATCAATTTTCATTTAAATTAATTTATGTTTCCTTATATTAAATAATTACCTTCAGGTAATTTTAAATCTTTATATAATTAGTGTGCTTGTTGTTTTAAGTTTATTTTAAATTTAAATTCCAGTAGGCCATGATTCAGACTATTTTTTATACATATTGTTTGTTTTGTTTGGTCATTTAACTCCGAGTTTATCCCTTTAGGCTGAAGATGGATTAGTTAATCCTAAACATTATTTAAAATAATAAACATCTCACTGATTGTCCCGTTAAATTAAACTACAATTAAACTTACGCCTTCCCAGAAGCAATCCTATTTATTATATATATATATATATATATATATATATATATATATATATATATATATATATATATATATATATATATATATATATATAATATATATATATATATATATATATATATATATATATATATATATATATATATATATATATATATATATATATATATATAATATATAAAATATATATATATATATATATATATATATATATATATACGAGTATGTGGAAAAACTGAATAGCGAGTTATTGTATATGATAGTAAAACCACTGTATAGGAGCATAGAAATTATTCACGAGACTATTTTCGTTATGAAGTTTACTATAACCTCTTAAGTCGTACTCTGAGAATGGAAAGAACACACAAGTCACTAAACACTTCAAAATCCAGACAAAACAAAAGAAACAGGAGAAAAGGGGTCATTAATCAGGGCTTGTGGTTCTAAGATCATTAACTAAACTGTTTACGATCAGATTCCGGGAGTAGGAGCTACATTTAAGGTAACCAACCGAAAGATTAAAATTGGGTATTTCTCCTATTAGTTTCAATTTTCCATTTCTTCTTGTACGGAAATCTTTACAATTGTATATTATTAGGTCCTTTGAATTATCTATTTGGTGGTTGTAATTACGAATGTAATTACAACCCCGAGTATATTCATTCTTTTTAATGTTCTCTCAGTCTCTCCAATATAGAATGAGGGACAGATCGTGGATTAACACGGGATTACATATACACGTGTCTCATTTGGCGGATCCATATGCTTAGTCAAAGGAAAGATTTTAGGATGGAAAAAGGGTATTTAAACGAGGATTGACCTGGAGATATAACTCTATTTACTCTTTTGAGGAGGGAAGAAAATGGGAGGGATAGACAATTCGAGTTATTCACTTTGGTTTTATCCTTAGGACGGTAGTAAGTAGATTTAGCTTTAGATACGCTGTCATTGATAACGTAGAGGGAATAAGTTAATCCAATGAATCTGAAGGTTATATATGTAGTCTCGTCTTCTAGATAACAAGGATCACAGATTCTAACTGCTCTCAAAAACATAACTGATGCAATGTCTCTTTTAATGGTAACATCATGATGTGAAAATAAATGGATGTAAGAGATAGAATGGTTCGGTTTAGGGTACCCAGTGAAGCTAATTTGGTCAATGACTCCTGCAATTTTTACATTGATAAAAGGTATAAAATGTTTTTTTCCCATTCTACTTGTGGTGGGATTTAAGTGGAGTAAATTAGCTTCGAAATGTTCTATAAAGAGGTCACATAATATCGGCATTATTATTCTGTTATTCAACATCAAATTTTGGATGGTTTAAGTATATATATGATGTCATATCGATTTTTCCTAAAAAAGGTTAAATTCATTCGATACTTTCCCACCTCCATAACACCATAAATTTTAAAGTAGAATGAGAAAAATATAATTTTATAGCCTTTCAAAATTGTAAGAGTCATTGACTAAATTCTCTTCACTGTGTTGTTGCTGAACATGGCATAAGTTTCCCTGAAACTCCCAAGCAAACAATACTGGGTAACTATGAGTGGTATTGATCATCCCGATTCCTATTAACAATCTAGTGAAATCACTACATCTCATTTTGGGGAAAACTTAATCCATTGAGCCACCTCTAAATTTAATAGATATCAACAATCTTTGCACTGGGAGTTTTTTAACAAAAAGAAAGACCTTAAGAGGGCCAAACCAATAATTTTCGCAATTTTATATTTTATTGTACAAATAGGTACCATCCTAATATATATATATATATTAGTGTAAAAAGGTAGCAGATCTTCTTGTAGGCAGATTTTGTTAAAGACCATAATATATTTCGCCTTTATTAATTTTCTTTGGAAACTTTCCATTTTCCTTATTATCATTTTTAGTTCATATTGTAGATGCTAAACAACTTCTCCTACGTTCAGCTTTTTTTAAAGGAAATGTGTTTGGTAAAACCAAACTTGAGATTAATTGCTGACCTTTCGATCTATGCGACCATCTTCAGAGTGTCTTTCCTCCTTAATCGATGAAGAATGGTGGAGTCAGAATGAAAAGAAAACAGATTTTAGGGCATATATATTTCTCCTCACTTAAACGTTATGTGAAAGGAACAGGCCGCTTCTGTGTAAACGGAATTTTAAAAAAACTTTAAAGTTCGATTCTAGCAGGTAGTCTGGATGTTAATAGCTGGCCTTTCTCCTTTAATTATGATGGCTTCTAAGGTGTTCAGTCTAGCTTTATTTCGCTCTTTTCTTTTGATCATTATGTTATTAACCAATATGTTCCTGGTTAAGCTGATGTTATGCACAGTTTCTATGTAATCTTTGGGGGCTCCATGTTTAAGGTGCATCGTGAAACGCCTCAAAAGTATGGTGGTAGTCATATCAACCTATTTTGAGTTGTCTTTGAAGCTTACATTATTCATTTGGGCAGGTAACCTCGTACACTATGCTCGTAGACTTCAGGATCGAAGAGTTTTGCAGATGTTTTTTTGATAATGAAATTTTTAACTTTTGTCGTCGTTTTTTAATATATGTATTTAAGGTTTTGGCAATCTTGGATTGAGGAATTCATAGTTCGTAAACGCCTCAGAGGGCATTATAAATTTGTCGATGTATGACGAATTTACGAGATATTTATAAAGTATTTCCTATGAAGGGTTATGGTTACACCTTTTTGAATGTATGTTATAGATTCACTCATCACTTGTGTTATTTCTTTTTTATACTTTTGGGTCGTTCCAGTTTTTCATTCTCAGGGCTAAGTTGAATAAAAGAACTAGAACATCTACAAGTCCCAGTGTCTTTGGCTCCCCACTTCCTGAACTTTCTCATTATGCCAAAAAACAACAGGTTTGAAGATATATTCAGTATGTGAAAGAAAATAAATCCAGGAGCAACAAAGATGTTATTGCTGGAGTATCTGAGGCCCTTACTGAGATTTTGACAAAAGCCAGTATTCCAGTTAGGCCTATCAAGAATGTTGAAACAAAATTGGTCGAATTGGTGGAAAAAGTCTCTGTGGTATAAAAACAAAGAATTAGTGCCACTAAGAGTAGGAAGTTTATCTTAACTTTCGGTCAACTATTTGATATACGAGTAGCAGGTGGCCAGTGTGAAAAGAAGAAGAAAGTTCCACGTTGATAGCATAAATTATTTAGTAACCAAAAAACTGGGGTCACATTGAAATTGAAGGAGGAGATGTAAAAACAAATATCTAATTCAGGAAAGAAGAGATGAAGAAGAGTCACAAAAAAGGAGAAAGAAGAGAAAACTACAATATCAGACGAAGCCTTGGATGAAGAAACCTCATCTTCTGACATATCAATGATGAATGGAAGAAAGTCTTTACAAGAACAGAAAAGAACATCATAACAATACCAACAAATGCCATAGAAGTAGATCGCTATTCTGTGTCAAATAAATCTGCTGCTGCTGCTGCCATTAGTAGTGCGGCCCTATTTGACTTTGGTATTCTAAATAAAACACATTCAAGATCACTATGTGCTCGTAGGAGAACCTGGTACTTTCTATTTAGATCATGTAACTAGAGAACGAGGAATAGATGCAGTTATTTTAGTCGGACTGATGAAATGGCTTGTTTGAAATGATATTAAATATGAGATAAAGTCAGTGGGAACTAAAAGTAGGGCAACTAATACTAGGTACAAGAATAAAGCTATAAGAGGGCTGAAATGTCAATTACATCGTCCTTTACAGTGGCTCATCTGCAGCTTGCATCTAAATGAGCTTCCTTTGAGGCACTTGTACATAAAATATATTGGTCCAACAGAAAGTGAAACTGAATGGAAAGGACCACTTGGTAAGGCCTTAACCACCTGTGAAACTCTACCAGTATCACCAAATGGCTTTCAATGTTTTGCTAAAGGACCTCCTCTACCAGATGTAGATGTGAATGAGCATAGTCGGGACCAAACTTATATGTAGAGAATTATCAGTGCTATTAGAAGTGGTGTAATTGACGATGATCTCCTACATATGAAACCAGAGTCAATATCTCATGCGAGATGGCTTACCACTGGCAGCAGAATATGTCGTCTTTATGTGGCACCAGAAAAACTTAATAATGATTTGTATGTCTTCACAGAGTTTTTCGTGTGTCATTATGGGCCGTTTCACATCAAATTCTTTCCAAAATGAACGGAGGGATCTAAATATCTTTTGGAACAGTTTACTCTTCTACAAATAGTCCAACCTGTCCCTGAAGCCATAACAGGATAAACAATCAAAATGAATTATACCTGGACCAATCCGGGCCTTTTGGCAATATTAGCAGACGTTGATCAGTAGAACAGGACATTTTCTATTTACAGAATCAATAAAATCCGAGAAGTTACTGTGTATGAGAAAGAGAAACTTAATTTCAGGCCACCAAAAATAGATACGACTGATATAAACCTAACAGAGCTCGTTCGCCCCTGAAGAAAGTGCAGGTTTGAAACACCGCATCTAACTGCAAAATATTGTGTAAAATATTGTCGATGAGCTACCTCTCTATTGACATTCTATGTCATTCTTAAGGTGTGGAGTGGTGTGTGCCCATAGTGACGGAAGCGTCTGACCAAGTTTATGGAAGAGAAGGAAGAGATGGCTACTTTCGGGTGGTACTAAAATCACATGACTTCATGCCTTCGTTTGAAATAAAGCATGATTTTAATATATCAGTTTAAATAGTATGTCTCAGTGAAATTATAAAAGTTGAGCTCCTCACTTGTTTGTCGTTAACTTTCAGTTTAAACTAAATGCTAATATATTTAGAAGCACTAATAACAACAAACCCACACCTCTGATGGTGTATATCTTTCTGGCTTGAAAATTTGAAACAATGAAATTTTGAGTCGGAAAAAGTAGGCGTTCCAAATATTTTCCCAAAAAACTTTTCCACCTTTGAAATATGTGTACTCAAGCGTAAAAAACCTGAAATGTGCATTTTGATATGCTAAAATTTGTTTATCGATGATATGACCTACTAATAATCTCATAAAAAACAGTCTATTAACCTATTTCTACACTAAAATCGGTATTAAGTCATAATAACTATAAACAATCCCTTGCGACTTTGTAAGAAACCTTTTGCTTTAGTGAATCTATGTAAATAGAAGCCTCAACCTTTATTAAATGATGAGTAATTATCGGCTTCAAGGCCTATTAATCGCCAAATAATAGTTCAAGCACATGCAGAAGACTTTGACCCTTAAGCGGCGACCATATCGTGTGATCTCAAAGAAATAGGAAAGAAAACCAAATGGAAAAGTATATTCTACAAGAATTGGATAAAACTGAAAATACGAGCATATGAAGTATGTTCATTGTATTTCGTGACAGCAGTTGTCCTGAAGACACCAGAATTGTTTTTATCATGTTGTGAGACAGAATGGGTATCCATATTTGAAGAAAATTATGATCTGTCATAAAAACATGTCATATATGATAGCACCCAGTGGTCTAAACAGGAATAAAAATAACAGACAAATTCAAAATCCATTCATTATTGTACACATAAAGGGTTATGCTTATAGTTTGGTTGAACAGTGAAACCCTCATCCAGTTTTTATTTTGAAACGAGGAGAAGTAGTTAAAGTTCTATGGCATTATTAAATGATTGTTTAAACTCATTTAATTATAGTCATCATACCGCCTGCATTTTTCAATATACTTGATCCAATACTGCTTCATGACAATTCAAGGGCCAATACCTCTTTATTGGCTGCATATAAAAGTTAGCGAGTTGGGATTAATGAATTGCATCAGCATATGTATTCACATTGATATTACCCTTAATAAATAATATCTTTTCAAACACTTTTTCTCCATAATCGCTTTAAAAGTATCATTAATATAGCGGATATGATTAATTTTTACTATTTTGGGTACCAATAGACCAAAAGGATTTAAATACATAAGATCTTATTATTAGAGTATCGTTGGCAATATTTAATTATACAAATGGATTATATTTTAATTAAATAGTCACAATTTGCTTCCTAATAATAAAACAAAGTTCATGTGAATCTAAGTAACATATGCGTCAGCTATTGGAGACTCGATTTCTACGATGAAACACAATGGATACGATGTCATTTTGGTTATTTTTTCTACATGATGTGTTGCAAGGAGCGTTTGCCAACAGGTTATTCCTCACTACTTGCTCAGTTGGTTCAAATTCGTAAGATAAACTTTCTTCTATTAACTCTTTTGAAATGTCCACACATCGAAAAGTCCACAGTGAATCGATGTATATTTTCTCTAATTTTTGTGTAAGGTTCGTACCCAAAAGGACAACTCATCGCACCCCCACATAGCAACCCCAACTTCAAATATTTAAGGTAACTTTCCTAATTGCTCTTTGTTAGACATAAGAGGGAGAGCGAGAACAGACACCTGGTCGACCCTTTTTGTCTGCGCTAATGGAAATGCGAAGTCATGAGACGCCGTAGTGGCCTGAGAAACAAAATTTACTATTGGGAGTCGTACAAAGCTCGCCTCACAGGCTTAAGAACCTTCCCACGATCGTGCTAATAGGGTGAGACTACCCTCGCCTGCAGAATCGTCGGACCCTGGAACCCTACACTTCGGAGGGTGGAAAATCTCTAGTTTACCGCAGTATAAATCCTCCTGTGCCAGAGTTGGAAGGTCGTATCCGCCACCTGCCCGCCTAATCAGTATCCGCTGCCTGCACGCCCCCGTCAGTACCTGTCTTCTGCAATTTTTCGTTCGTAGCCGCTAGTCGCGTCCCACTCGACTCTGCACAATTCCTCTCAGAATCCCTTAAGTTTCGGGTATTCTCGTCTAATTTGCGTGAGTCTATCCCGTACTGGTTGTTACCCGCTCCTCGGACGGAAAGCGCCCAGTCTCAACTCGGTGATCTAAACACAAAGGCAAGATCCTAGTTCATCCCAGTAATAGTCATTGTCAAGAGACTATTTTAAACTTTGCGCCAAGGCAAGGATTACTCCCTCGGAGCAAAGTTTCCAGCAACGCGGAACTCTCCTGTGCAAGTGCTCACTCTAGTACCCCCCTTAGGGCAAGCCTCCATCGTCGGCTTTGTGTACGTTCAAGGTCATTCGAGAGACTATTAGTCAGCATTGTTCGTTCATTTTACGGCGATCGTCCCCGCCAACCCCCTCCACTTTAAGTCGCTGAGATTCGTGTACGTCTAAGGTGTTATATAGCAAGTTTTAAAACCCTATTTAACCTTTGTAAAACAATATTAATTTTCATATTAGTACTGTATTTTTGTACCTGTTTTGCTCTTCTCCCGGAACTTACAAAAGAATTGACTATTAACCAACCTATTATAAATCTCCCAAACACACAACCGTCAAATCTCTCGGCTGAGAAACGCAGGAATTGTTGAATTTGACCCTATTCTACGATATATATAGTAATATCTATTATATTTAAGAAATATCGACCACAAAAGCTCTCTAGCGAGCGTTTCCTCCTTTGTTTTTAGTGTTTTCGTTTATATAGCAAAACCATTTGCACTCCCGTTCCTGCGTAAAGAAATCCATAATTCCGCCCTATTCATTGTCGTGCGTTAGTTTAATTCTTGTTGTCTTCGCCTATCGCGAAAAACCAGCATCATGTCGTCCTTTGAAATTTTCAAGACCAAAAGTGATTCAAACGGGCTCAGTGGCAAAGATCTGATAGCCTACATCCAGGAAGAAGAGAAAGAGCCGAAAGAAGAGAGACAGAGAAGAAAGAGAAAACGAACAAGAAGAAAGAGAGAGAATTCGCGCTCACGAACTTGTATTGAGCAGATGGAGGATTGAGACGCTCTCCATCAACCCCACAAGTTCTAAACTAGACGCATTGCAATCTGTGACCACAAAACTCCCCATCTTTAAAGAAGGCGAAGACTTCGGGTCTTATCTCACCCACTTCGGAAAGATCTTCGAAGTAAACCAGTGTAAAATCGAGAAGGATGGCGTAGCACAATTATTGCCACAGCTGAGCTCTCAACTCAGGGATATGTTTACTTCCCTCCCAACAGAGGCAACAATTTATTACGCATCGTTAAAACCCAAGTGGCTCGTCGCTTATAACATGACCTCAAACTTATAACGAGTTTAATTAAGGCAATGTTGTATTTAACCAAAAGAAACCTCCTGACAGTTCGGCTACTCCTTACAGCATCACTTAAATTTGGGGATTGACGCGTCCCAGGTGCCTCATGGTCACGACGCCTAGGTCGGTATCGTCCTCAAGGACCAATTTCTTGCGTCGCTGCCCTCGGAAGTCAGATCCTTTCTGAAGGACCGGAAGTGCTGTACTTTCAAGGAATTCATCGAAGAGGCAGAAGTCTACGCGGCTAGCTACAGCTGCTATCCAAAAGAAGGGAAGAAATTAGAACTCCCATTTCATAAATCAAAAAGCAGCGAGAAAAAATATATTCCTAATAATGGGAATGGGTCCGTAAAGGTAACCTCGCCCTCCAAACTCAAACCGCTCTCTTCGTCGTGCCACCGTCATGTTAAGCCGTTTGCTCTCAACCACATTGTTTCGTCGTTCTCCAGGAAACCCATCCTGTACTATTCCTGTGGAGTTCAGGGTCACGTGAGTAGCAATTGCAATCAAAACTCGCAGTTAAGAAGCACCCATCCTTCTCACTAATTACACCAGCTCAGTGCCACTTCTACGCCCCTAGTGTAGCAAAATGAAGCCCCACTTTTCTTCCAAACCGCCGAAATCTGCTGGCCACCAGGTAAAACTTTTGTTCGATAAGAGTACCCCTGGGGCCGTCCAAATCGAAACTGGAGTATTAAATGGGTGCCGGATTTCCACCCTCGTCCGTGATACAGGGTGCACGTGCATTGTAGTATCTGATGAATTAATCTTGCCTGTGGATCCAGACCACGATAAGATTGCCGTAGTGCATGATTACCTGGGGTGCGCTAATAAATTCCCCATTGTTCACTGTTACATTGAGTGCGTGGATTTTACTGGTTGGGCTGAAATCGTTGCAGCCCCCATTAACATTTGTGCGGTCCTAATTGGTCAGTCTCCCCGGGTTTTTCTGCTCCATAGCTCAACCTATTGTGACCTCTTCCCACGCAAGGAAGAGACTTAAAGGCCCTACACCACTGAAACCCCCGTGTGTCCATGAATTCTAGAGTTCGATAAGCCATGATTTTCCAAATACTAGAGGGAATGAAAGTCTCTTCGTCCCTTGTGGTCAAAAGCCTAGAAGAAAATGCGCAAAACCTTCAGAGGTAATAAGGTGATTTCCTTCCTCATCAAGGACGACCTCTTATAACGCGTGGGCACCAAGGAAAACGACACACAGTCCCGCACACTATGTGTACCCCACTCCCACATCCCTTTAATCCTGCAAACGGCTCACGATAGCCTATTTGCTGGTCAGTTCCGCCACACGAAGACCGATCAGGAGATCCTTAAATATTTCTATTGGCCTGGCGCGACCGACGAAATTATGTGATATTGTTGTTCATGCGTCATTTGCCAAAGGACGGAAATAAAAGTATGAATCAGATCTCCGCCTTTGCAGGAGGGACCGCTAATCTCTGAACACTTTATCGATTAGCTATTGACTTGTTCGGACCGATCCACTCGCGTCGAGCGAAGGCTATAGATACTTTTTAAAGATGGTCGATTTTGCCATCCGATTCCCCGAGGCTGTGCCCCTTGTGAAAATCGATAGCATCTCCTGCGCCGAAGGCCTTATTTCCATCTTTTCGTGTGTGGGCCTACCCAAAGGATCCATCTCGGATCGTGGTAGTCAATTCACCTCCGAATAAATGGAGTACATCGGTAAATTATTGATGACCAAGCCCCTGTTTGCCACTCCTTTTCACGCGAGTGGGAATGGAATGCACGAGAGACTAAATGGAAGCCTCAAGTCTATTCTCAGGAAGTTTTGTGCAGATCAGCCCAATGATTGGCACCGCTTCCTTTCTGGTAACCCTTTTTTCCAACCGTGAAATCCCCCATCCTACATTAGGATTCGCCCCCTTTGAACTTTTATCTGGTAGCAACGTAAGAGGCTCCATGAGTATCCTAAAGGAACTTTATTCCAATCAAAAATTAGATATAAATATCCAGACTTCTTATACGTATCTACTGGATTAAAGAAGGAGGCTGGAAAAGTGCGCCGAAATTGCGTCTCAGAACGCCAGCATCAATTTTGACAAGTATAAGTCATACTTCGATTGCAAGTTGAAAGAAAGGAAATTCAACCCCGGGGAAAAAGTTTCGCTTTTTCTTCCCATGGACAACAACAAACTGTTGAGCTAATGAAAGGGCCCCTACCACATAGTCAAAAAAAAGGGCTTCGTTGATTACTTATTGAAACCCACTCAGGAAGAAATCTTTTTCATGTTAATATGCTCAAGCGGTACCACCAGTGCACGAGCACCATCTAGATAGTCGAAATCTACGAAGAGTCCCCCATGGAATGTAGCTACCCCCCATACCCCTTTTGCGTAATTCGATTCGCCTGCGTGGATCAAGACAAGGAATACCCGTTGCATGTATTGCCTGACTTTAATAATTCTTCGCCTGCGGAAATTAAGATATGCGAACAGCTATCATCTCTTCAAACTGATAAACTGCAAGCTCTCCTGAGTCAGGTTGATGATGTCATCACCCCGGTTTTGCTACCCACTTTGAGCACAATATTAAACTAGCCACCCTGGAACCCATCCGTTCTAATTCATATCCCCTGTCTATATACCTCCTACAAGCATTCAATAACAAAGTGGATAAACTTCTAAAGTTGCAGATCGTCAAACCTTTGGAGTCGAGCTATTGTTCCCCGGTTGTCATTGTAAAGAAGGCCGATGTTTCTTATCGAATTTGCATCAATTTTGGGAAACTCAATTCGATTACGGTATTCGATGCCATACCAATCCTCAGATCAGAACCTCCACGTTTTTGAGAAAGCCAAGTTCATCTCCGAGTTTTATTTGTGTAAGGCCTATTATCAGATTCCCTTGATTGACGAAGTAAAGAAATTTACTGCTTTTCTCACTGAGAAGGGTCTTATGCAATTCGAACGGCTCTCTTTTGGTCTGGTGACGGCTTGCAGAAATTATGACCGGATGATGAGGAGGATTTTAGAAGGCTTATCCAACGTCACCTTCTATTTTCATGATGTTTATGTCGCCACCCAAGATTGTGATCAACCCTTGCCCACCCTTTAATCACTTCTGTACGTACTGACGCCGGAATCATAATTTACCAATTGGTCGCAGCAAGTGTTACCCTATTTTTGGCACTATTGATTACCTTGGCTTCCATATTAGGAATAATCAGTTAGCGCCCTAGCAAGAAAAGATTCGGGCCATCGTGGACATACCTTTGCCCACTAACAAAAAGTAGCTGCGATCCTTCACAGGCCCTGCATCGTTCTAACCTCGCTTCCTATGAAATTTGGCGACTACCTCCGCCCCCTTATGTGAGCTATCGAAGAAGAAAGGCCCCCGAACGCCTCGAGTAGAAACCACTTTCGATTCAGAGCATCCGCTCCTATCCTCCGCCTTCCTAACCCGGGCAAACTGTTTGATATTCACGCCGACACCAGTAATGACGCTATAGGATGTGTCCTCCTCCAGTATGAAAATAAAGGCGAAAGTTTCCACATCGCTTACACAAGAAGAAAATTACTCGCGCGCAATAAAAATTAGGCGGTAATTGAGAGAGAAGCACTCGTATCATTGGGGAAGTCCGGAAATTTCTAGTGTATTTAGTAGGGAAGTAATTTGTAGTGGAAACGGACCACAAACCCCTATCATACCTACGTAGCCTGAAGAATAATAACGGTCGGTTGAGGCGTTAAAGCTTGTTCCTCCAGAAATTCTAATTCCGCATTTTGTACTTAAAAGGCACAGATAACTGAATGGCTGATAGTATAAGTAGAAACACGTTAGATTCTTTTATACACTTATTCCGAGCCATTTCCATTTTTCTATCCGTGATTTAATTTTTTTTCCGAAAATAAAATTTTCATATCCAACGGTATAATAAGGAAACGCTCAATTATATTTATATATATATATATATATATATATATATATATAATAAAAGATCCAAAACAAATTGGTACGGTTAATGTAGTGGCATTATAAGACAACTAGTCTACTTCAGGTCAAGCGGGACATCTTTTCCTCCTCGAACTGGAAAAATACATTTATAGGATCGCTAATTCACCAGCCCCAAATATAACTGTTTTCAAAGTTACCCCTCTATGTTAGCCTCTTTACCGTCATAGAAATAGAGCAGTAGTCTAATAATGCCACTACATTAACCGTACCAATTTGTCTTGGATCTTTTTCCATCTTTCGAGTGTTTTGGCTAGGTCAACGCTGTTAATATATTAATAATTACGGTTTTGTATGACGGTAAAGAGGCTAAATGAAGGGGTAACTTTGAAACCAGTTTTTTGGGACTGGTGGATGAGATCGAGGAGGAAAGGGTGTCCCCCTGGACCTAAAGTAGAGCAGGTGGCGACTAATGTCACGATATTAACCGTACCATATATATATATATATATATATATATATATATATATATATATTTATATATAGATAGATAGATAGATAGATATTTATATATATATATTGTTTATCAGTGTACAATGAATTCCTTTTATATTTTTAGTTTTTTTCAGTTTTGTATAATCGTATGATAAGCTGACCCTCGGGGGCCAGTCAGCCGCACTTAATGGTATCGTAGAAAAAGCTCTACTATTTTGTACTTTGGTTCCCTTTTGGAAAATTTGTCCTAGGTATTCTCAACTTTATCCACTATTATCATGCCACTTTAAGTTATAAACTTCACTTCCCCCATTAATCATTTTCTGATGTCAATTCTTCAACTAAGGTTCATTCCAGAAAATTAAGCATTTTATTAAGAGAAAGAGGGAAAGAGCATCTTTGCTCACAAAGATGCCTTTCCCTCTTTCTTTCACTTCTTTGCTCCCAAATAAAATAAGAAATTTCCCTTAAATAATTTGGCCTCGATAACTAATATTTTGATTTTGAACCACAATTTCCCTATTACAATCTCTTCTGCATCTTTCACCTTGTACTACATCTTGCTTTGTCAGACTCACCCAAATGGTTTTAGATGAGTTTAAAAACGTTAATTCTCGACCAAGCATTCCCTCTGTTTTACCTCAAAGAGAAACGTTCAACTAGAATGACTGGTCTTAGGTGTCAATCGGCAAAAACGATGGTGTAACATCTGATCACCTGAAGCACAACTACAGTCCACTTCCATCTGTATCAATAACTTATTTAGTGAAGGTCAATACTATTTTAACTACGGTAATTCAATCCTTATTAAAGCCCAAACAGTTTTAGTTCCTGTAGATAAAGATCAAACCATGAACTATAATTTCTATGGAATTATATGATTAACTTTTTTTCTATATCTAATCAACTGAGACAAAATATTAATATTATTATATATCTGGTACAATGCAGTAGAACGGAAAATACATATACCCAATCATAAGCAAAACTCAACCAGCATTTGCTTTGATTTCCCATGATACCCTACACTAGTGACATAAAACTACCATTTGTTTCATAGACTTCAACAGATGAAATTAATTTGATGAAAAAGAATTTTACATAAGACAAGCACGCATTTGCAGAAAAAAGCCTCGTGATAAAGAATAGGTTTTATTCAAACCAAACTAGGCCCTCTTGTTAATATTCTTGAAGAACGGTGTTAAACTACTAGGATAACCAAATATTCTAAAAGTAATTCATTCTTTGTTATTACTTTAGAGTCCAGTAGAGAATATTCCAAACAAAAACACATCGGCATTCTGAATTGAAGTTCCATTCTTCCTTGGCGAGAATAACTTCAAATCCAGACTGAAGTCATAACATCATACAGGTATCCGATTGGTAATCTCGTAACCACGAGAGAAAGTACTTGACGCGCCCTCCTTTGTGGGCTGCGGTATATTTCACACGAGTATCAACATCCCCTCAATCGTAACACAGCTCGATTACGATACAGATAGAAGTAACTACAGCACTCAACCCAAATTCCCCGGGGGAGCCAAAACAGTCTCTAAACACCTCGTCCTTGAGGCTGGCAGTGTGTGCCAACAAGAAGCTAATTTTTCCTTTATATTGCGCTCTTATTATAATAAAAATGTTACTTTTACTAACATATTTATATATAATACTTACCTATATTGTAAGAGCCCTCACTTTTCTTTCATTTTGGTTGGGTACCACGATGGAAAAGTGAAACCAACATATAGATCAGGTTGACAAACTCTTGTAACCACGATGGAACAAGAAGCCAGTGCTAGTTCTGAAGAGTAGAGGCAGGAAGAATGGTAGGAAATCTGTCCATTCCACCCGCTAACGAGTTTTTGAGACTATTATGTGGTTCAAGGGATTTTCACTTTAATAACGTCAGGGGAGTTTACTAAAAACCCCCGGCCTGATTCTGAGATACAGCAGTGATATGATGGCAGCGAAGGAAAGCGCTGAAAAGAAGCAGTGTGCGTATGAGATGTGAGGATAAAATCGTTTATACACATGCGCGATGTTTAGTGCCGCTCTTTGATTGGCGGGAATTTACTATGGCATGGAAATTTTCGGTGTTCGCTCTCCCTTGGAATGGCGAAATGCAGCGCCTTATCCACTCAGCCATAAATCAGGGGAACATATGTGATCTACTTAGTGAATGTAAAAAATTTCTTACGACTTAGATCTTATTTTAGGATTCTACTTATGTTACTAAGTTAGATAAGAAAAAATATATTTTTTCCCAAAAAATATGGGGCTAGAAGACAGATCTCAAAGTACAGATTTTTTTTTTTCATATGAGCATAGCTCTATATCTACCAAATAGAATCTTTTGATTTTCTATATACTAGTACGTGAACTTCCATCTTATAATGCTTTACAACGTCTTTTTGGATTAGCCAATAACAAAATTCGTAAGAAATCCTTTTTTTCATTAGGTAAAATATTTTCAATTTTTGCAATCTTCCAACCATAAAATTAAATTACCGACCTATTTTTTAAAAAAGGCTATAGCGCTATTCTGCATGTAATTCTCTAAATTTTAGATTTTCTTTCCTTAAATCGGCCAATAAATAGCAAAGATATGCTCATTTGAAGAAAAAAAAGATTTTTTTAAGAAAAAAGCAAGAAAAGAAAGGTAGAAGATGTTTATTTCGAATCATTTAAATTCCTATCCTGATAAAAGTTTTGATATTTTCTACAGGTTTCTCTTCAATATTCATTACATTTATATTTTTTGTTTATATTTTACCCTCGTGGTCCCCCTATTGCAGGATACAACGTTTCATTAATCGTTTTGTGTCGACAATTTACTCTTTTCTTTGTAAGTAAGACTTAGACTCCTGTTTCTTTATCTATGGTTATCTTGATCATTTAATCCTGGATATAAGGTTTTCGAATTTAAATTCTATTATTTGAGCGAAGCTTCTTATAGTCTAATTTATGATTTTGAGCCGCATGTTGCACTATAAAGCGGGTCCTCTTCTGACTTGCATATTATGTTTTCTTGGCTTTGCCCCATATTTTTTAATAAAAGGCTTCATTTTGCATGTATAAAATAATTAACTTTATAATGTATTATCAATAATTATCAGGGAAAGTAAAGTATCAGTATTGGTATGGGTAGTATATGATTTTAGGGGGCAGGACATAAGGTAGTTAATAAGGTCCTAACTTACTTTAGGTAATGTTTAATGAAACTACCTAAAATTGCTAACTAAAAAAATCTGCACAGATACTATTTTGGGCCAAAAAATTCCTCTCAAGCAATAATGTTAATAAATCATTTTTTTAATAATTTTAACATACATATCGCAAAGAGGAAAAGCTACAGGCTACTTATCATCGACTCCAATCTGGACAATTTGTCGAATTTCTCTGAATTCGGATAAACAACGCAGCACAAATGACTGACTAAAAAATCTCCGTCGAGAGAATTCTAATTTCTCACAAATAAGGCAAGTTTAATCTGAAACTGTGCACTCATGAATTTACTAAACTTTAAAGCCATTTTACAGTAATGGTATTACATCGGTCTTTTCTACGGCCTAAAAATATTTTGATACCTGTATACAATACAAAAGCTGCAGGCGTAATAGAAATCATTTCCTAATCTACAAAATACAGCAATAAATCATTCAAATAACAGGGATTATATTTTCAGGTGTTAGATACAAACGAACAGGCAAAGGTTATTTGAAAAGGGAAAATCTATAGAAAAAATGATGAAAGTTCAAAAGAGGTACGCGGTGTTAATAGTATTAAATAACTATATTAATGGTATTTTTAGGCATTGTAGTCGTCCTTTACGGCTTTGTTTAGGCGCGAAAGCATTAATTTTAAAACTACTAGCACTCTAACTACGGCTCTATTTGCAGTAATACTATCTTAAGAATAACTGCTTTCCGCGCCAAAACGAAGCCATAAATAATGACTAAAATGCCTAAAGCAGTATAACTACTGGTTTTAAATACAACCTAACCTAACACATCATTCCCACATCTGTCGCCCTTTCGTGGCAGGGCACTGCATAAAACTAATAAACATTGGAGCGCCGAAAAACTCCTGGCAACCGCATTGAATTTGAACCCTAAGGTAATTACTTTAAAATGGAGGCTTCCCTCCCCACGCCCCCATAATTTTTAATCATCTAATAGTATTAAAAATTCGAACGTCTAACATTAGGTTCGAATGTAAATAAAATTCAACCAACGTTACTACATATTTAATGCTGGGGAGTTCTTTATTTTTAAAAATAGTTTGCGATGAACCACACTTTTGCTGTTCTTTCTTTCTCACGGAAAAATACATGTCACGTCTTCACCTTTTAACATTATAATCGATCTGCGCCTCGTTCCCTCATCTCTCGCAATTCTTCACTTTTAAAATGAGACCATTTGCTAAAGAAAAGTTAAATAAATTTTCCCAGGAATAGCAAAAGTCATATATTAGGTCTGCACACACTTTTTGTGATATATCCTTCATTCATTCACTAATCACTCTGACTTAGCAGTACATGACAGAAGCAACGCCTGTGAACACACCTATATCTCAATGGAAGTTCCAACAAAGACTATACTGCTTAAAAATTATTACAAGCCAGTAGGGCGGGTCATACTTTGGGGCAACCATATTTTTTCAATAAATCCTTTAATGAGGGGTGCTTAAATGATAAATTTTTAGGTGTAGATTTTAAGAAAAGAATGTTATTTTGTTATACAATTGCTCCTACCTACATCAATTTCCATTTAAATAAAAGTAAATTTTTACCTTTCGTCACGAGCTTATGTAACCTATTTTTATTTAATCCAAGTACACACAAACACAAAGTAACCTCAAATTTACATGTTTATTGAGTGAGAAAAGTGTATGTAAAGCTCCACATATAGCTGCATGGGTCACTTTGGGTTATATTCAAAAGTTAAACTTCACCAGAGCACACAAATCTTGCTTTGACTCATTGCTGGACATCAGACGTCTATTTGTCTCTTGTACCCTGATTCCTCCATCCCTTTTTTTCACGTGAGAAATACTTGGAAGAAGCCTCAGTCACTATTCCTACAACCCTCTCATTTCTCTGTGTGTGAGAAGGCCAGTCAGGTACTTTCATAGAAGAGGAAATAAAGCTTTTCAAATCAGAAGTACTTAAAGAGCAAGTGAGATGTAGCTCAAAGACATTCTCTGACCAATTGATCAGATCTTCACTCCTGGTATCATCATAATTTATGTCTACTGTCCTTCTAAGCCTTACAAAGGAGTATCCTAGGTGAGTATCTGGGTCCATTTCTTCCCTGATGGTCTGGATTCTTTTCCCCCCTCCACATCTCTCCGCCTGATCTTCAGAGCATAGGAATGTTTAGAGGATGGCTTCACTGTATACATACCAAGCTGATCTCGTAACCGTTGGCAAAATAATATACAACACCTCATTCCTATGAGACTTAAGGCAGTGAAGTTCGTAAGAAATGTGCCTAGGTCCTACGGTTCAGGAGTGCTTAAACTTACCGTTAAACCAACATACTCGTAGGTAATATACACCAATGATGAATTCAATAAACGGTCGTAGATTCTTAAAGACTTTTCTTTTGAGCTCATTGTCGAGGTTAAGTGAGTGGGTAATCACAGTCCCATTTCCTGGACATATATTTTATTACCACACCGAGGTGAAGCGGAGGTGAAGTGTATCCAATACACCTACCTTAGCCAATTCCGGTGAATAAGGATAATCCCAAAGCGTACCTTTTGATCAAAACTAAGATTATGATTCCCTAATTGTGTCCCCACTCAGTAAAAGCTAACCATGGGTAAGTCGATGGAATATTGAGATTTGAGCCGAGTATATTGCTTAATAATTGCCAAAGGATCGTCCAAAATAGTTAAACACACAGATACAAAAATAATCTTAAATGTACAGGAATTTTAAATAAGCAACAGCGTATATAAATATAAATAAAATTAATCTTTCACTGAATCAATAAGTCTACAAAAATGTCGTGGGGATAACTTGAAAATTACTCACTGAGATGCTTGCGTCTTAATAACACCCGACAGCATAAATGGAATAGTATTATTGAATTAAGCATCAAATTAAGTAAGCACTTCTAATACTCAAGGTTACGGGTTTGGGATGGGAATTCTAGCTCACAAATAAACTGGTGAGGTTAGGGGAGGGGATAATTTAATTAACGATACCTTTGAGTTCGTAAGTATTTTTGAAGGGGACGGTAAAGACCTTCTTCTGGTGACTATAATCGCACCTAATCCGGCCGTCCGAGGTTAGCGAATGAGAGGGTAAGCCTAGATCGTTTGGCTCACGAAGGTGAGCCAAACGGTGACTCAAACGGACTTCCTCCTCGAAGTACCTGTAGATTATTCGGCTCCTGGAGTCGGTAGCCAAAACTGATTACCTAGCTACGTCTAGGGTAATCTGCAGAGGGAGTCCTGTGTAACCTCAGACTCTGAAAGGGGGAGGAGGCTGCGAGAAGTTTGGCGTCTACAAGTACCGTGACGGCAACAACCAATTCCCCGAGAAGTTTCTTCCTTGCAGCGGGCGAACGGTTTCCTTTGTGGATCGGGCTTAACAGAAACTCGACGTAAGTCCAAGATCTTCTGCCTGATTCCAGAGAGAAGTTTTCCTTTTATTTCCCTCGCGAGCAGAAATCCGAAAGAAAATCGAATTCTCGTAAAATCCGTATCGTCGCGCGAAAGACCTTTTTTTATCTTTGGGCAGAGAGTATGTCTTTCACGCCTTCGAGCCATCTCGGAGTTTATGGTTGCGCGAAAAAGGGCGACAGAGAATTCGAGGTGAGAGGTGCATTTAGAGATATGAGAGGGCACGCAGCTTGTGTCGGAGTATTTCTGCGTACGCTGATGTACGCAGTATTTAGACTTCTACACTCATGTTTTGACATCCACAGCCGAAGAAGTCTGTTAGCTGTAGGCAGCCAGCGACCGTGGTCTACTGGTCCTATTTGCAATAGAAAAAGCCCTGTAAGAAGCACTCTATCTCTGATTGCCGATACAATTCTATAGCCGTAGTGTTAATCAGTGGAAAGATCTTGCACCACTTCCTGAGGTATCTTGGTAAGATGAGGACCTAAAGATATATGAGTAAAATTTGGGTTGATATCCAAGTCTGTAACAGAGTCAAGGAGCTTTCCTAATGGTCCGGAATATCTGTTGTGAGATGGTGTTTGGCCATCCAGGTTGATAATTAGATGACAGAGAGGGAGTTCCCCAGTGTGCAGGTTGCAGACGATCTAAACAAGCTTTCTGCCCAAATGGAGCTCCATTTTTGGCATTACTCCAGCATTTACACCTGTGTTTACATTCGTGAGTCTCCTCCAATGGCCATGAAGCTGTTATCCAAACCCCTTTCGCTCAGCCATCTAAACATAGCCTTAGTGATCTTCTCTACATGTCATTATTCTTTTGTAGCCTTTTGTGTGACAATGTGGAACAGGTTATTGCTCCCAGGGCTTATTTATTTTGTGGAAAACAGTTTTTCACTTCCCTCTGCCTCCATCATAAAATTTATCACATGAATTCGTCCATCAAAGAGAACACAAGAAATTTCCCCATTATTCATTATGTTTTCTACAAACTCAAGTTCAATAACTGTCATTAGCTTTACCTGTGCTATCTTAACCTTATTCTTATCAATTACTTTACTTTTATATTCCTCAGTAATGAATCCGCCATCTATTAAAGCTGCCATTGCTAGTGCTGCAGTTGGTCTCAATATGACACCATACCTTATACTAGCAAGAGCAATATTTGGAATTTCATCCTTATTCTTTCTATTCCTAGGGGAAGATTCCGGCTCTTGGACAGTTTCAAAAGTTACTTCATCACCCAAATTGTTGTCAGCATCATAATTTTCTGCCTCCAGATCTTCCTCTTCTGCCAAAAATGCTTGATTTCTTTTCTTGCTGCTTTTCCTGCTAAAACAGCGCTTTGCTCATTACTTTTTCTCTTTCTCTCTGCTATCCTTTCTTTTTCTTTCCTTTCTGAAGCTCTTAATTGTCTATTATGCTCTAGAATATCAGGATCTCCAATTTGAAAGGTAACTTTGCTTCCAACCTTCTCCTTTTGTCCCTTAATAAAGGCCAGTTCCCTAGAAGGTATTTTTTTCTGTTTACTACATACAACAGCAGTTAATGTGGGCTTCAGTCTCACAGCTATTACAACTTACTTCCCCACCACTGGAAATTTGACATTTGCATGTCAATATATCTAATAACTTATCTAGTTTTTCAATGAACCTCTCTTTTACTTCAATTTTTCCTTTACCAAGGGAAACTTTTACTGTCTCCTTCCACACCTCCTTAAGCTTTGATATTATTGAGACCTTTTGATTTAAAACAGGTAGTTTTGTCCACTGATTAATCAAGCCCTGATACATGTCTTTTACCAGCTGGTCCACTTCATAATTTTTCCGGTCATCTTCACTTTTCTCCCTCAGGTAGATGCCGTACCTCAAAATATCTCTTATTGTTGCTAACTTAGACACCATCAGCTCTTTCCCAGTCTCAACAAAATTAGTTAGATGAGAACTTTATTTGGACCATTTCTTGATTTTCGCTATTGTCAAACTAATCGCAACTATATCTGTAAATGAAAAGATGGCACTTAGTTTAAGAAATAATCTCAACCAAATAATTATATGGTATACTAAAATAATCCACAGCCTTTACTACTATTCAAATAAAATGTAAATGCTTATAAACAGTTACCAGCTACAATAGTTACCAAAACTGGCAACACTACTGGAATAGCGCCTTCCACTGAGTAATGAGTACTGGCTACTTTCAATTTTGAAGTTAGACTAAACTAAATTAAGGGTGATTTTCAACGTTTTATACTTTTCATGTCGCTTTAATACCTTTTTACATTTTTTAGACAAATATCTTTCAGACTACATAAATATATTGATGATAGAAAACGGTATATTTGATCTTTTATGGGTAACTAAAATAATAGCAAAATATAGTAAATGACCCAGAACTAACAATATTTCAATTACAAATTAATGTAGATTAGATCAATCAGAATTTAACTTTTAGGCCAGAGATATGTTCTTTTTACCAATATTGATCATTTGAATACCTCTCATGACCAATTTCATCAAATTATATAGTACGACCCGCCCTAATAAGACAGACTCCTTCAAGAAAGTGCAGGACACTTTTCTGCATCAGTTAGAATGTGAAATAGCCCCCACCAAGAGCAGAATCCAGCCTCAATGCAGCCAGTGACAACCGTACAATCCATCCAGGACGCCCTAGGAAACGTACAGCAGAGCTGGTCGAGAGCGTGAGAGAGTCAGTTCAGCAGAGTTCAAACGCTCTGTGCATAAGCGAAGTCAGTTATCCCGTAGAACATGCAAGAGAGTGCTATTAATGGATGTAAATGCCTACTCATACAGAATACAAAAGAACCAGACCCATACAACCTCAGACATAGAGCAGAGAAAGATTATGGCAGTCAAGATACTGGAGAGGATTCAGGAGACCACAACTTTCTTTAACCTCCTTTGTACCTCAGATGAAGCTCACTTCCAACTTGGAAGAAAGGTAAACTCGAAAAAAAATAACTTCTTGGGGCTTTACAAATCCAATGAGTTAGCCACCAAGCCCTTACAGTTCCCTAAGTGCAGGGTATGGACTGAAAACTTAGGCAGAAGCATCTTTGGACAATTCTACTTCGCGGAATCTAGCGCGACAGTGACACAGGAGCGGTATGTTGATGTCCTCAAAACCATCAAGAGGGAGCTGCTGACCCTGTTGCCGTCGCTTATGGGTAAGTTCTAGATCCAGCAAGATGGAGCAAGCTTTCACACCTCAAACCTGTCCCAAGATTGGTTAAAAGAGAACTTTGGTGGCCGTGTGATCAGTCTCAAGACTGATTTTGAGTAGGTACCTCACATCAAAACCTTAGCCCCCATATACGTGTACGCAGGGAGACCCAGAGCCACCACGGAACTCAAATAAGCCATCAGGGAGGAGATCAGAACCATTTGTCGGTAGGTTTGTAAGGACGTCATGGACAACTTTGTGTTGCGCCTCAAGAAATACGGAGAGCTAAATGGAGGTCATCTCGAACACGTGCTTTAGAATAAAGAAGGAAATTCCAAAGACTATCATGTTTTGATATGATGTTTTTAAACGCAATAAACTAGTTATCACCAAAGTTTCACTCAATCCTTGCATAAAATTAAGAAATGAGGTCTATTGAAATTTGGGGCCCGTTTTTGGGTGGTCACATTGTATTAAAGTGCAACAAACTAAACGCACAAGAATCACCATCCGCTATCATTCACTAACGATTGCCAATTATTTTGGGGCACATTTTTGCAATCATAGTTGCCAATTTTTCAAATATTGTCAAATTTAGTGTTGTTAATGTTTGAAAACTTGGTTTCTTTGCACATCAAAAGAAGTCAAAGTGGACATATTTTAATTTCATTTTTACCCCATCATGGTAGAGTATCTTAAAAATATGTACTTTCCGCGCCAAACCGAAGCAATATATCGCCACTAAAATGCCTACAAACAACATTAGTACTGTTTATAATTCTGAAAACACAGCTTACGGTGAGAAGGCGAATACCAACCGAATGCTCTGGTCGATAACTATTTTAAATTACCCGCCGCCACTCACCACCAACACAACACCCATCCTCAGTGAACAACACGCGAGCAACAGGTTTCCGCCATCACGACGTCTATGTTTACCAGGTAAGAAAATTGTTTTTTCGGACGCTTCTTGTTATTTTTCACGGTTCTCATATAATCTCCCGCCCTGAATATGGCGGGGTTGTTTTGAATTAAGTTTCAATACGATATTTAGCCATATTGACATGTTATCGAGTGAAATGAAGGGGGTCCTTTTGAAGTGGCCACCATGGCATTGTTGTAAAACAAAAATGGTGTTGCGGGAGAAAATCGACCGCCAACATGTGAGAGGACACTGATGCGTAAAACTCCCTCTATTTGTATAATTTACTCAAATATACTTTAAGGTGTCTTAACCTTGCTCTCTGGTTCAAATAGTTGTTAATAATTCATAAAATTTCATAAAAATTAAAAAAATTATTTTTGTCTGCCAAAGTTAACTTATGTGCTTATCTTTCATTTCATCACTTACTAATGATGGGGCTAGGGTTATCATGTATGTTGATTTGAGGCAAAAAAAAAACAATGTTTTTTGTTTAATGAGCTATAAAAATAAGGGTCGATGTTCCTCTACACCCCGGTCGGTGTTCCTCTGGGGTAGGGCAACACCAACCGAAACCCCCCAAATTTTGAAGTGCCAAAAATGACACTTATTTTCTGAGTTGAGGATTTATGAGTATACCATAGGTTGGCGGCCATGTTGTGAGTTTGTTTTGGGCACAGTTTGCACTCGCTCAGGTACAAAATGGAATTTTTAGGCAGGTTTTTCTACTAATAGGTCGGTGTTTCCTCACCCCGCCTTATGTCTTCTGAAGTTTTACCCCCAAAATATTTACAATGCAAAAAACTTTAGTTACATTTAGTTTAAATAAAAAAAAATGCATTAGAAATGTGTATACGCTGGGATAACTAACAAAGTTCTGGATTGAAGTTTAACAAATGAAGAGCATCATGAAACTGACATTTCAAATATGATAATTCAGCATACTGAGTTAACTTGACTCGGCAATGCTATCATCCTTGAGGTGCTTTGTTTATAGAAATAGGCTAACGACACTTAATATAACAAGGTGATAAGGGTCATATTAAGTATATTTAGCCCATTTCAATACTCAAAGTATCCCAAGGATGATATCATTGCCGAGTTGTTGAATCGCCGTGGATTTTTTTATATAGTAAGCGAATGGTGTTAGTGGAACTGTGGTTAAGTGTATTAGATAGTATTTACATACGTGCTTGTCTTCTAGGCATAAGCTTAATTTGTCTTCTTGGCTAAATATGACCTATGATTTCTCTAGGTGGAGGCGGACTTTTGCAACTTGATTTTATGTTCAATTGTTTCTTTTAAGTCTTTCGAGTAAATAAAATTGCTAAAAGTAACGCAGAAATAGCTACAAGTTGTGATAGATAAATACCATCAAACGATAAGAAGAAACATAAAAAAATAGTAAGAGTTTCCCTTTTTTACCTCATGAATAACTCTAATAACAAAATTTCAGCTAAATTTTCGAATTAAATCTCTTAAACTACATGTATATGGACGCCGCCCTACATTCAAAACACCTTATCAAAGAAATAGCACCAAAATTTTAACATTCGTGCTAAGAATGAACTTAGGGCTCTTAAAATATGTATATAGTTTAATATCTGCGCCTCGAAAAACCTCTTCGTATATATTTATTTATCTTTTTACTGATTAATATGTGTCATTTTAAACTTAAGTTAACCTTTTTCCTGAAAATTTAACTTTCAAACTTTTGTTCCAAGTTGAGGCATTTGCGCGCTGGGGAACAAACTTTAAAGATTATGATACCGGAATTCTTTTATTTACTGTAATAGCATTTAATTAACTGAATATAGCGAAAGTTCTTCCCGCACCACAAATTCTAGTGATAAAAAAATAAAACAAGGTTGTTAAGCAAGTACAGATCAAAAATATGTATTAACTAGTCCACTAGTAACTAGAGAGCTAAGAACTAAAATAATAAATTTATACTAGGCAATCAGTCAGTTTTGATTGATATTTTCTTTTGGTAACACTTCAGTTTTGGGGCGCACAGTAGGTGGCGCTGTTTATAGGCTACAATTTTGTGCTACAATATATGTCTTATGACGTTAGACGGTAGCGTCAGATTTGAACAATTACAGCGTTATATTTTCTTTTGTATATGAGTATAGACTCCCAGACCCCCCCCCCCCCCCAATTGATTGAAACTCCGGATCATCGCAGGGTGGTTTTCCTGCAGTGATATCGCCCCCACGAGCAGTCCCCTTGAATTTACTGTTTTTTACCCCTCCAACAGCTTTTTACTGGCAGAAAAACCGAACCTAATGACAAACAATACTTACTTTTATAGGTTTCTCGATTAGTTTATGCGCCTCTAAATAATCTAAAAGTTTTTCGCGGTTATGCAAAATAAACTCGAATTCGAATAACGAATAAGCACAACTAGAGCACGAAAAAGCAATAACGAAACAGAAACAACTATAAGCGGGTTATATTTATAGCTACGACGTTACCAGTAAGAAGCTGTTATCGTTCCTTGCGAAACAAAATATACGGAAACAAAAAAACAACAATAAAATACATCAAGAAACCTTACCTAACTTAGAAAAAACTATAAACGAGCAAAAGTGCAGATATTTAGTAAATAATACAGAAACAAGTTACAAATCCCCAAAACAACAAAAAAATATAACGCCATGATTGATTACATCTAAAGCTACCGTCTGGCGTTGTCGCAGAATGCTCGTCTTTCTGATCACTCCACTCTTTGACACCACTTTTGTGTCGTGTTATTCCTTGTGGTAATGATATATTTCTTTGATGAAGTATGCTTTGATCTAAGAGTGCTAATTCGGTTGTTTTGTTCTCAAGGAAGAGCTAATCCAACACGTAAGGATAAGAGGAAAAACATGATTTATTCCAAAATAAACATATATTTTAAACGAAACACTTAACTATGACAAACAAACAGTTAATACATTACTATCCTTGTATCAATGCAAAACTCGACTATTCCTGTTGGCATCTAGGCCTATCGCACTGATGCGATGACAAAATTAAACAAATAGGCTACACGAAAACACACCAATTGCCGATCAGTATTTTTTATCGCGAATCTATTTGATTAGCGTTAAACATTGAATTAACTAACTCTCGTCTACCCGCAAATATAAACGAGGTTCACCAACAATGGTTTCAACTCACCTTAAAAATGTGAGACGTACTAAACTTCTACTATCGCAATATGAATATAAATGTTCTTTCTAACTTACATGACAGGCGGTATTAGGGATTTCCGGATTTCGCTTGAGGGCTTATCTCTCGCCTTGGAGTGTTGTGGCCGATGGTTGAATGTTGTCGAGGAGGGATGGCTTGACGCCTTTTGGTGTCTGATTCTTCAACGTAATTAAAGAACGGGAGCTCGTTGGGGCTGGGTTCTTCTTCTTTCACTCTTACGGAGCTTGACATGTGAGAGTTACTCGAGTGTGAGCGGGTTAACTTTTCTCAAGTCAGACTTCTTCTAGGTCTGTAAAGGATTCTTCGGTATGGCACCAATATCACGATTGACTATTTATGTTAATGCGGCCCGAGAAGGGGGGATCGATTTTCACAATCTGATCCTATCGCTTCTCACGGAAATAGTTTTGTATGGCTGAAGGATCGATCTTCATAAACTGAACCTTCTTCCCTCTTATCGAATTCTAATCTTCTTGTCTGGCTGAAGGATCGATCTTCACGAACTGATCCTTTTTCTTTCGTATCGACTTCTAATCTTCTCTCTTTCTTCGCGGGGCTTATTTATAGGCGGATCACCGCTCCATCTGAGGGGAAAGTGACCAGGCCACCGGGAGGGGAACGCAAATGGTCAGGGCAAGAAGGGCTGAGGTTTGCACTGGGGTGCCCAAGTCCGCTCGCTAATTAGAGAGACTCTCAACCACACCGCTACTTGGCGTGCCTTTTGACTAGCACCGCTCTTTTTTCATCCACGAGTTTAGGGGTCTCGTAGGTAATTGGATCGTTAGAGCGTCGTTTAAGGGCCTTAAGTGGTCGCCTTAAAACAGATGTTAGCTCCAACTGCCCAAAGCGGCTGGGAGATCAAACAGGGTAGGCAGTTATAGTTATTTGGCGGCTACCGTTCCCACGCTTCTCCTCATGGGGGGGCTTTAATGTACTTATACTCCTCCGGGATGCTTAATGTAGCCATTTCTCTACAGACGTCATAAGAGATATATTGTAGCCCAAAATTGTAGCCTACTAAAAGCACCACTTACCGTACGCTTCTTTATCTGAAGTATTACCGTTCTTTTTATCTTGCATTTTTAGGAACGATGAGTCATCTAATTGTATGCTAAAGAATTCTAGATTTGATAGCCATGACTTCCGTGTGAAATTAAACAATTCCAATAATTTTAGCTTGCGATTGTTTTAAGGAAAACCTTGTGTACTAATGATCACTCATGTTATATTAGGTTCATGCCAAGTAACTGACTGGGACACGGAAGACTTTTGATAAAAATTTGTAGTTTCCTATATTCAATCTGACTGGCTGCATTATCTGTTCCATTGAAAGTGATCTGCCATTGTAAATGTAACTACTTGAGAATATTTGCATTGGTCTTTGAAGGGTAAAAAGATATTATATTTTTCGATCATTTAAAAAGACGACTCCATATTTAACTGTTTTGACTTTTATTAATCTTGATTCCTTTTCTCCCTCATTCATCATATTCTCAATTTTATCGGTAACTAAAAATTGACTGCCCATAACGACATCTCTACTTAAGAAGCTAAGATACAGAGCCTAAGAGTTTTCTAGTGTTAATATAATTCCTCTTAACTTAGAAAAGCTTTTAAATCATAAAGAATTCTGAAAGAAAGCCCAGAGTCAACAGATCTTAATATAATTGGTGTTTTCTCAATTTCTTTAGATTTCAAGAAACCTAACTATCAACTTGTCCATGAGAACGTCATTTGATATTTTTTTAAAATTATATTGAATTCATGTTCTAGAAATAGTTTATGAGAAGAAAGAAATTTAGTTGTTATAATAATAAAATTAATAAATAAACTCAGAAAGTTATTAAAGTGTCACCATTGTATAAAAAGACATAAGCAGCTGATATTCTTTTGTAGGCTTCATCCATAATAAGCAGCTTTAACAATTTTCCACTCATAAAAATCCTGGCATCGCCACCGGATCCCCCCATTTGCTTTTCCTGTAACTGCCACTGGTGTTATGGCAAGCGAACTGAATGGACTTCAAACATCCTAGTCAATGTCCTTATTCTATTTTTAAAACTGTTTATAACTCCTATTTTTAAGTGGGCGAAATGACTTGCAAGTAGCCTACATAATTATAGTATATACTACATATACATATTAATCATTTATGCCTATAACTTATTAGTATGTATTCAGCACTGATTATTTGTACGATCATACATGTATTACTTGTAAAAATATGTATCATATTAAGCAGCTTGATCAAACAGTGTATAACTTCTATTTTTAAAGAGGATAAACTTATGATGTGCTTATGCTGCGGTCACACATAGCCAATTGTGTGCCCCGGAAGAGCAGAAAGGCGATGATTTTGTTCCGGGAGGCTTCCTGGGCCAAAATCGGCAGGACAGTAGCAGGAAGCGGGGCCGTGCCGGTCCGGCAGGAAAATCGCATCCACCGCGGTATGTACGGGGGATGGAACGCGAGTACCGTTACGTTTCCGGCCAGACACGCGCGGCAAACCGCGCCTTCCTAGGAAAAGCGCGGAATTTGCCCCCCGGATGCTCCAGGAAGGAGCTTATTCCGCGGCGTTCCAAACCTGCCTGGCCGGATTAAAGGAAAGCCGCGACATGTTGCAGCGGATTTTAGGACACGCGGGGATGTGCACGGCGTCAGCAGCGAACCATGGCAGGAAGCATGCCCCAGAATCCCAGGATTAATAAAGGAAACGCCCACCTTGGCACCATCACTTTTGCCTGAGCACTCGTACCTTGAACATCACCATGGATAACGCCACCAAGAAGAGGAACATCACCTTGGCCCTATGTGTCATGCACCAAAGCCTTATGTCAGCATTGGCTGTGGAAGCCCTCGATGCCTCCCCACCTCCAAAAAAGAAGAAAAGGGCTTGGGTGTGGCCCCATTTGCAGAAACGATTACAATATGGCCACTACGACACCTTGATGGATGAACTCTATGCAGACAACCCTGAACTCTACCGAAACTACACCCGGATGGACAGAGAACAATTCCAGGACATAGTGGCTAGAATAACACCCATCATCGAGAGGAAAACAACCAGGTGGAGGCATGCTATTAACCCCAGCACAAGATTAGCCATTACCCTAAGGTTTTTGGCCACAGGTGATTCCTACAAGTCACTCCAATATGCATTTCGGGTAGCCCACAACACCATCTCGGGGATAGTTCCAGACACGTGCAACGCCATCATCACCGCATTGGCCCCTGAACTCCTACAGCTTCCAGACTCAGAAGACAAGTGGACCAACATTGCCAAGGGGTTCACTGATAAATGGAACCTACCCAATTGCATTGGTGCCCTTAATGGCAAACATATCAGGATCCAAAACCACAACCTGGCAGGCTCACATTTCTTCAATTATAAGAAATTTTATTCTATGGTGCTCATGGCTGTTGTAGATGCTGACTACAAATTTATGTATATTGACATGGGAGCTGTGGGTGCAGAATCAGACGGTGGTGTGTGGGCTCGGACCCATCTGAGTGCCATGTTGGAGAGTGGCCAAGCTCACCTACCCCCACCCAAATGTCTGCCCAACACCACCCCCACTTCATCAACTTCCCACTACTACCTAGTAGCCGACGATGCCTTCCCACTGAGGCCCTACCTCATGAAGCCTTTCCCCTGCAGAGGGTTGACTAAAGAGGAGAGAATATTTAATTACAGATTGACAAGGGCACGACGAACAGTGGAGAATGCTTTTGGCATCCTTGCCAATCGGTTCCGTGTGCCCCACACCCCCATCTGTCTCCGACCAGACCGTGTAGAAGCAGTAATAATGGCAGCATGTGTACTACACAACATGCTTAAGATGAGCCTCGAGGGAGATACTGTGGATCCTGAAACCCACGACAGGACTGATGGCTCATGGCGAAGTGACCCACCACTTGGAGAACCCATGCAACGAAGTGCTGGCAACATCTCTACCAACGAAGGCAAGACACAGAGGAACATGTTGAGAGATTACCTCAGTTCTCCACAAGGAGCAGTACCATGGCAGGAAGACAAAATATAGGTGAGTCATTCATGTACATCTACTTTAACCACAGTATCCAAGATGACGAAAAATGGCATGCAATAACATTATTAACATTATGGAAGGGAAATTACAGACAACAGCTCAAATAAAAGGTTTATTGCAAAAAAATATATACACATATAAAAACATACAACCATTCATAAATAATACAGGTAGAATCTGGAACTCTCTTCCTCTTTCTGTGTTCCCCACTGACTATAATAACTTGTTCTCCTTCAAAAAATATGTGTCCAGGCACTTCGATACACTCCGAACTTGATCATGGCTTTGGATTTGCTAAAATTATTTCTGGGGAGTGTTATGGGAACCTTGTGCTGAGGAGGGTGTGTGCACTGGGGTAGATGAAGGAGTGTGGGCAGGGCTGCTGAAGCTGAAGTTGGGGGGCAGATGGTCCACCATATAGCTCTCCAGGCTCTGCAGAGATGTGTTGGGCTCATACGGGGTGAATGACTTGGGTGGTCGGTGCAACACCTGCTGTGGTTGCGCCACCACCTGGTGCTGCTGGGGAGCCACCTGCAAGGGAATTGCCCTGAAAACGGTGGAAGCTAAGGCTGGCTGTAAGGGGTTCGTGCCAGAGACCAGTAGCATGGCACCACTGGGCACTGTGTGCATTGTTTGGGGGGCTCGCGCATCCTCTTGGGGTACTGCCTTCTTCCGGTCATCCACTGCCGCTATCATGTGGAGCATGTGAGCACTCCCCGCCTCCTCTGCACCAGTTCCAGCCAGCTTTTTCCACCTGTTGACCAGTGCCGTCATCTCCATGGTGAAGTCTGACCTCAGGTTACCCTCAATGGACAGGCACTCATACTTTAGGTGGCTAAATTAATCGTCCCAGTACTGCAGCTGGGGTTCCCTGGGGCCGGAAGTAGGAGCAAGGGCACTGGAGACCAGCTCCCTAAACGAATTGTTTTGCTCACGGATCTAAAGAAAAGGGGAAAAAACATTAATTTTGGATTGTAACTACTGCTTGTCAATGCATGATACCAAACAATTACACCACAAATGTTATTTATATAATATATATTATATATTTATATATATTGATATATTATATATTCCACGTACTAGTCCTCATACAAATATATAGTTATATTTTAATTAATTATTACATTCTCTTACCTCTTCAAGCAGGGCGGCCCGGTGTCCAGCCTTTGTGCTATTCGCCCGCGCCAGCTGGAGACCCGTGGCACCCTCAGCAGAAGGCACCGTGACCACAGGAGTAGGCGCCACCACAGCTCCATCCTGGGGCACGTCAGCAAGGGAAACATTGGCTTCGGGGGCACCTTCTTCAGGAGGGACGTCACCGGGCTGTTTGTGGAAGAAAGTGGAGTTTTGTTAATGTTTGAGTATTGTATTTAGTTAAATTATAAACATTGTCAAAATATAATATTAGCGTAAATGTTTAGCGGACTAACAACATTATTAAATAAAGTATAAATAAACTACCAAATCTTTTACTGTACATCCTTAAACTTCGTAGAACACTGGTAAATTCATATATTTATGTGTAAACATCCACTGCTAATAGCACTTAATAATTACATAGTACATACCTGCAAATCTAGGGTGTTGGTGCGCCGTTGGCGAATAATGTGAGGGGTGAGGAAGGCGAAGACCTGGGTTATCCACTTTTCCCTCATCGTCAGGAGTTTGCAAGACGCCCCCTGACCACTTTTCTCGTTGGGCTTGGTGGCTTTTGAGAACCTGGTACGCACGGAATCGTACCAGGTAGAGAGCTGGGTGCCTGAGAGAGGTGGATGTAGGGAGGCGCCCTTCTCCTCCCAAGCTCTGTTCACTTTCAGTTTATCCACGTGGTCCTTGTGCGACTTCATGTAGATAAACGGCACCTCATGTTCCAACCACTCTGCCAGGTCACGCTCTTGTTCTTCTGTCAGGATCACTGCAGCAGCTTTTCTCCGTTTCTGGGTGGTTTTGGGGTGTCTGTTTTTGATGGGTCTCTTGCGTGTGGGGAGTCGATCCACATCCTGGCTATCCTGGACCTCATCGTCCGAACCTTGGGGGTCAGTGTCCGTTGAAAGTTCTTGCTGGGTACATACTTCGGCGTCATGCAATTCCATTACAATTTGTTGCTGGGGGCCTTCGTCAGAGGTACCTGGTGTGGGGCTGGCGGCAGGTGTTGCGGTGTCAGGTGAAGAAGACAATGGGGTCGGTGGTGGTAGCTGCGACGCTGTAGTACCGTCACTAGGGTACAGGGCCTTCTTGGTCTTCATACTCGACTTCCTCATTGCTTTGGCTAGGCTGCAGAAGTAGATGTTGAGGTGGTGGAGTACCTGGTGAGGCGCTGAAGGTGGGGTGGTGGCAGGTTCGGTGGAGTGGCGACGGAGCAGAGATGTGTTTGGTAGGACGCGGACTGAGCGAATGGTGTGACTGGCTCCCGGAGGCCTTATATAAACGCGCGACAAGACCCCACGCTTCGCTCCTTCCGCTTGGCGGGAACGCGGGTGCTGCCACCTACCTACGTCATCCCAGGAAGCTTCCTTTTCATCGCGCATGCGTCGGCGGACTACGCGTTTGGCGCGAACTGGAACGCGCCAATCGCGCCATACGCAACGGACACCCCCGTTTCTCCCGGAATGTGACATATTCCGGGCGGTTCGGCAAAATTTTTCAACACACAATACTTTTCGCCACGGACCGCCAGGTCCCACAGGACCGCCAGTCACGTCCGGATACCCCCGAACACCCCCGAACATGTTTCCAGTTTCGAGCGATTCATGCCGCAAATGCGTTTTTTCGCCTCACGAACGCCACGAATCACAAAATCTTACATCCGGCTCTATCGGGGGCACACAATCGGCTATGTGTGACCGCAGCTTTAGCTTTTAGCTCTTTAATTTTTACAGGTATATAACTAAAGGTTTGCATTGTCAGATGTAAAAGTAAGAAAATATATGAGGAAAGGGAAGCAATTTGCCTATTGTCATCCACTCGAGAGTGAGCGAATTGGTGCTTTATTCAAATTAGCCAAACGATTCATTAGGGAACCTTCCGGATTCCTGTAATATGCTCTTGTTTTTCTATGAAATTCTGTTATTTATTAGGGTGTCTCTATATTATTACATTTTTATTTTACTAAAATTAAATCAAAGCTTTATCTTATATTGATATAAGAGTAATTTCTCTTTATCGTGAAATTATAGTTTTATCACAGCTTTGTATGAGAAAGAATTAGAATGCAACAACATAGAATACATAATTAACCTTTATTAACGTAGTTGTCTAATTCTGGCGATAGGAAACAAATAATTGCAGCTTGCTGGCAAATTTGTCAAAAGCAGCTTAGACTACTTTATTGGTGCATTGCTTAATTAGATATTGTGGAAATTATTACTGTTAGATGAATTGTTCTATTTAAAGTGCAATACTTCAACCTGACAATCAAAATGAACAATGAAGCCATTGTGAAAGAAAAACGTTGCATATTTGAGCGATTAATAGCTAATAATATTTTTAGAAAAGTCACGGAGATAAAGAGAGGATAATCAAAGAAGGTAGGCCTACTCCAGACATAGATTTAATAGCCAAAACAAAGCGTAGTCCTACTCGAGACATAGATTTAATAGCCAAAACAAAGCGTTGTGTTACGAAATTTAAAAAGCGTAATACAAAAAGACAAATATGTTAACTCCTTGTCCTTACTTGAAAAAAATATTTTGCTGGCCGTGTTTGTTGTTTAACAACAAAATAGCTATATTGAATTAATTTGGCTCTATTGATTTAAATTATCTGCATAAGAATATCAAAAGACACGAACTTTCTTCTACTCACATAATATCTGGGATAGATTTAATCCGTTTCTAAAAAACAAGAATTGATTTCTTATTAAACAGCGAACGCAAGAGGAATGTTGAAATGCATAATTGTCGTAGAATGACCCTTGTTTTTGATCCCTCTACTCTTTGACACCCTTTTAGTAGCGGTATGCTTTAAGGGGCATGAGTTACTTCTATGATGAAGTAGGCTTTGTTCTAAGAGTGCTATTTTAGTGGTTTAGTTCTTAAGGAAGAGCTATTTTTAAACACATAAGGATAAGAGGAAACACCAGAATCTACCAAAATAAACATGTATTTTAAATTAAATATTACAAACCAACAGTAAACACATTTCTATCTTTGGCCTCAAAGATCTTTCAATGACAAAACATAAACAAATAGGCTTTTAGTAAACATACCAATTGCCAATTAGTAATTTTTATCACGACCCTATTTGATTATCATAAAACATTAAATTAACGTACTCTCATCTACAAACACATATGACCTAGGTTCAAGAATAATGGTTTCTACTCTCCTTTAAAACGTGGGACGTACTAAATTTCTACTATCGCAATAGAGATATAAATGTTATTGTTAACTTACAGGTAGGTATTCAGGGATTGCCGGATGTCGCTGGAGGACTCATCTCTCGCTTTGAAGTGTGGTCGCTGGTTTAATTCTCGAGGAGGGATTGCTTGTCGCCTGTGACGGGGGCTGATTCTTCAACGTAATTAAAGAACGGGAGCTCGTTGGGGCTGGTTTCTTCTCCTCTCACTCTTACGGTGCTTGAGATGTAAGAATCACTCGAGTGTGAGCGGCTTTACTTTTCTTCAGTCGGACTTCTTTGCAGACGGAAAAGGCTTCTTCGGTATGGCACCGATATAAAACTTGACTATTTAGGTTAATACGGCCCTGAAAGGGGGGGGATCGATTTTCTCAATCTGATCCTATCATTTCTCACGGAAATAGTCTTGTATGGCTGAAGGATCGATCTTCACGATCTAAGCCTTCTTCAGGCGTATCGACTTTTAATCTTATTGTCTGGCTGAAAGATCGATCTTTACGAACTAATCTTTCTTCTGGCGAATCGACTTCTAATAATCTTCTTGTCTAGCCGATGGATCGATCTTCACGAACTAATCCACCTCTGGCGTATCGACTTCTGATAATCCTCTTCTCTTTCCTTGCGGGGCTTATTTATAGGCGGATTGCCGCCCCATCTAAAGGGGGAAGTGACCAGGCCACAGAGGCAAAAGGGAGGGGGGGAGCGAATGGTGAGTTAGCATCTGGGAAGAGCGAGAATTCCTGAGGTGGCACTGGGGTGCCCAAGTCAGCTCGCAAATTATAGGCTCGCAACCGCACCGCTACTTGGCGTGCCTTCTGACTCGCACCGCTTTTTTTTCCATAACCACGGGTTTATGGGTCTCGTAGGTAATTCGATCGTTAGAGCGTCGTTTAAGGACCTTAGGTGGTCGCCTTCAAACAGATGTTAGCTCCAACTGCCCACAGCGGCGGGGAGATCACACATGGTAAGCATTTTCGCCGGCTACCTTTCCCACGCTTCTCCTCATGAGGGGTGGGGGGGGATTGAATGTACCTATATACCTCCAGGATGCTTAATGTAGCCATTTCTCCACAATAATAAAAATTTGGAAAAAATAGAGAAATTTAAAAATATTAATAGATGTGGTTCGTTTTCTTAGGCAAGCAGGAATTAATGTAAGAAACACGATAGGACACTGCGAGACATCAGGGATTGTGAGACTCCTATGGGAGGTGACACTCCTTTACTCTATAGTGATTTCAGGCAGACAATTCCAGTGATTCCGAATGGGACCAGGTGAGATGAGCTCCGGGCTTGCCTCAACTCATCTTTGTAGTGAAATGTTAGGACACTGTCTCTAAAAACAAGCATGAGAGCATAGCTCTTTGATAATCAACTGTCAGCATAATTTGCCAAAAACATTATGACAATGGGAAATGGCAAGGTACCTCTGTTGATGCTGATGGTGGAATAGAAATATCTCCTGTCTGCATAGTTATTCATACTGTTGATGAGCTCAAGGGAAGGTTATTCTACAATCTTCAGCAAAACTACAAAAACTATAACTGGTTGTGAGAAACAGCTATATTGTCTTCGTAGAACAAAACTGTCTGCAGAATTAATGAAAAGCTACTGCAGGCCCTTCATGAATTAAAAAAATTAACAAGTGAGTTGATACAATTCTGAATCCTGCTCTAATAGTTAATTATGCAAGAGAGCTACTAAACTCTCTAGAACATCCCAATCTACGTCTTCAACAACTTGAACTGAAGGTAGTAACTACAATAATGATGTTGCAAAATTGGGATCCACAAAAACTCTGCAATGGCACTCTACTGGTAAAAAAGTTGAAGCCACATGTCATAGAGGCAGTGATTATTACTCGAAGTGGAAAAGGAGAGGCTGTCTTCATTCCCAGAATACCCTTAAATCTTTCAGGTTCAGACTTGACATTGATTTTCAGATGACCTCAGTTCTCAATCCATGTAATTTTGCAGTGTCAATTAAAAGATCCTAGAATTAGACTCTATCAGTGGCAGCATGGTAGTTAGAGGAACCCTGTTTTATTCATGTTGGTTGCTCTATAGTTGGAGGAATAAAGGAAAAATAAGAATATTGTATACCAAAAAGTTATGTAGCGCTGCTAAATAACTTTAATTTTAGTTCAGTGAATGAGAATATAGTTTGTGAAGAATACTCCTACAGTATTTTCGAACTTGTTCAGTTCATCATTCCTTGACAATGAACTGAACAAGTTCGAAAGTACTTGGAATCCGCCTTTCATTTTCCTGTGTGATTTTTTTGCATTTATTGCTCTACTTAGGGGCTACTTTGTGAGTTTCTCATATATATATATATATATATATATATATATATATATATATATATATATATTCATCATCATCCTCATCATCACTAACTCTATAATTTAAGAACGGGATGTTTGTGAGTATTTGAATAATAATTTCATCTTAGTTTTGTCATGACTTAAGTATATTTTAAATTATTATCAAGGTAATTTCTAAGAATTTCTTAAGTTGGAAAAAAATAAATAGTTTTCTTCAGAAAAAACAAATCTGATTATCCAATGCTTTATAATGTTTTCAAAGAAAATGGATTACAATTTGTAAGGTTCAGAAAATTGATTAAAATTTAAGTAAGGCCTCTTCTTTATTTTATCTATAACTATATTTTAGAAAAGTGATATTTTGAAATTGAAGTTCATTTCTAAAATTATTATAATTGACGAAGTTCAGAAAATTTCTAAAAATTTAACCATAGCTGTTTCAAAACTTTAAATTTTAATCTTATTAGCGAAGCGCAAGCTCTCCCTGTAGGGGTAGTTGCGAAGCCTTTGCCTAGTATATATATATATATATATATATATATATATATATATATATATATATATATATATATATATATATATATAAGAGAAAGTGAAATTTGATGCGAATAAGCAATGAGACAAGAAACAGGAGTTTTTTTAGAGGTGACAGAAAGAGACATTAGAACAACACTAGATAAAAAGAGAACAGAGGGCGGCACAATGAAGACAATCCTTTACCGACAAAACAGAAATAACGCAAGGGCAAAAATATTTGAAATTCCTGGCCAGACTCGACCCCGGGTCTGCTGATTGCCGGTCACATGCTCTGCCATTAAGCTACCAGGCACAGTGACTCTACCTTATCCAAAGTGTTACCCCCATCAAACCCAGTATGTCCCTAATCTAGGAACCTCCAAGGAATTTTTATACCACTTCTTACCTGGGTAAGAAGTGGTATATTTCACTCTGATCAATTTCCTTTGGTAACTTTCTATTTTCTTACTCTCTTCTTTATTTAGTCCATCTTATAGATGGTAGATAATTTGTCCTATGTTCATAAACGCCCCTATGGCGGCGTTTATCCATGCATCTTCAAAGCGGAGGGCCCCTAAATCATATGGATATCACAAATAAAATCAACCTAACCAGAGATATTCTGGTTAAAAACACCAAAATTCAAAGAAAAGAGGGAAATAAATCAAGCATCTTAGAAGCCACCTTAATAAACGAAGAAAAGCCGGTCATCAAAACACAGGCTACGAGCTAGAATTGAACATTAAATTTGCTTTAAAAATTTCACTCGCCAGATTTGCTCGTTTCCAAGAACATTACATTCAAACAAGGATGAATAAATATCTCCTAAAAACCGTTTTCTTTTCATTTAACCTCATTCATACTCCACCATGAGAAAAGAATGCCTAAAGACGCTCCGAAGATGATCGAATTGGTCGAAAGCTCAGCATTTTAAGATTGGTTTTTACCAAACGCATTTATTAAAAAGAGATATGAACATACGACAAGTTATCTACCCTCTACAAGATGGACTAAAGAAGAGTGTTGCCAAAGGAAATTGATCAATGCGAAATTATACAATCAAAGTGGTCAGCAAGTGCAAACGTACTGAGAAAGTGGTGAGCATGTTAAGACAAGGTCGAAATGTGGTAGGCTTCAAGACAAAGGTTAATTTTTCGGTCACATCCAAAGAGGGGATGGGCATTCTAAGGTGGGAGGATTAAGCATCCATCATAGTTTGGCTCCTAATTCTACCTTTTGGAAGTATTCCTTTCGAATTGAATTGAATATTATTAAGCTTTGGTTGATTTTTTTCTTATATATGGATGGCTTCTAGGAAAAGTAGCTGTCGGCGATCTGGTACAATATGCAAATTTATTTTATGAACAAAAATTGCTACGTGCATAAAAAAATGAAATTACTTGGAATTGTTTTGGAGAAGGATCTAATGGATTCCTACTTAAACTATTTAACATAAAGCTTTTGGTGCCTTTTAAATAGAAAATGCGGAATTGTATAATTCCTGTAGAAACAAGCTTCAACGCATCAACCGACAGTTATTATTCCATAGGGATTAGTGGTCCGTTTCCGCTACAAATTCGTAGCCTAATAAATACATGCTAAATTTGCAAGTTCCCCAAATGATAGCAAGTGCCTCTCTCTCAATTACCGCATAATATTTCTCGCGCCCGAATAATATTCTTCTTCCGTAAGCGATGGGGAAAGGTTCGCGGTTATTCTCATACTGGAGAAGGACATATCCTATACCTTCATTATTCTTGTTGGTGCGAATGCCAAACGGTTTGTCCGAGTTAGGGAAACGGAGGATAGGGGCGGATGCCAACTTCTTTGAGTTAATTGATGCTGCAAGTTCAAAGTGGCATCCACTCGAGGCGATTGGAAGCCTTCGTCTTTAATAGTTCGCAGAGAGGGGCAGAGATACTCGCAAAGTTGGATATGAATAGACGATAGAACGAGGTAGAGCCCATGAAGGATCGCAGCTGCATTTTTTTAGGGGGCCAAAGTATCTCCACGATGGCCGGGATCTTTTCTTGCTAGGCTTAATCATTATTTGGGATATGAAAGCCGAGGTAATCAATAGTGCCAAAAGCCAAGTAGCTCTTTCCGGAGCCAATTGTCAAATTGTGTTCCCGGAGTAGATAGAGAAGGGATTGAAGGGTGGTCAAGTATTCATCGCAATCTTGGGTGGCAGGATAAATATTATCGAAATAGTAGGATACGTTGGGTAAACCTTCAAAAATCTTCCTCATCATCCGGTTATGAATGCTGCAAGCCTCCACCAGAACAAAAAGGAGCCGTAGAAAATGCATAAGGCCCTTCTCAGAGGCGAAGGCAGGAAAGTTCTTCACTTCCTCCCTCAGGGGATCTGATAATAGGCCTTGCATAAAAAAGGTGGAGGTTCTGATCTATGGTGGGGATTGGTTCGTCAACGAATAGGGTAACCGAATTTAGGTTTCTAAATTCGATGCAAATTCGATAAGAACCATCGGCCTTCTTTGCCATGAAAACTGGGAAACAGTTGATTGACACCGAATGTTTGATGATATCATACCTTAGATTTATCTAGTTCGTTAATGAAGCCTTCCAGGAGATGTATGGACAGAGAGTAGGGTTTGGAACGAATGGGTTTCAGGGTGGTTAGTTGGATGTTGTGCTCAAAGGTGGTAGCACAAACGAGGATCTCTGTAATGACGTTATTTAAACGACTTAGGACTGTTTGGAGTTTATCCTTTTGAAGAGATGGTAGCTGCTTACATATTTTAATTTCTGCATGCGGGGAATTATTAAAGTTTGGCAAGACATGAAACGGTTATTCCTTGTCCTGCTCCACGCAGGTGAATTGAATTACGCAAAAGGGGTCCAGGGCGTAGTCAGATTCTATGGGGGATTCTTCGTTGATTGCAACTATCTGGTTGATGCTCGCGCGCCAGTGGTGCCGCTTGAGCATATTAATATGGAAAAGCTTTCTTTCCGAGGGGTTTTCAATAAGATAATCGATGCGGCCACGCTTCTTGACTATGTGGTAGGGGCCCTTCCACTGACTCAACAATTTGTTGTCGTCCGTTGGAAGGAGAACCAAAATTTCTCCGCGGTTACATTTCCTTTCTTTGGACTTGCAATCGACGTAGGTTTTATACTTGTCTAAATTGACGTCTACGTTCTGAGACGCAAATTTAGGCGTACTTTTCCAGCTTCCCTCATAAATCCATTAGATACGAGTAAGAAGTCTGTAAATTTTGATCCAGTTCCTGATTGGAATAAAGTTACTTTCTGATACTCAGGGGGCCTCTCTCGTTTAAAGGGGGCGAATTCTAATGTATGATGGGTAATTTCACCGTAGGCAAAGAGTGCTACCGGAAGAAGGCGGTGACATTTATTAGGCTTATCTGCACACAACTTTCTGAGAATGGCCTAGATGCTTCCATTAAACCTTTCGCACATTTTAGTCCCACTCGAGTGAAAAGGACTGATAAACAACGGCTTGATCTTCAATAATTTCCCAAAGTACTCTCTTAATTCTGGAGGTGAATTGACTATCATTATCCGAAAGGATTTCTTTGGGCAAGCCCACACGGGAAAATATGGAAATAAGAGGTTCCACCCACGAGATGCTATCGATTTTCTTGAGGGGTACAGCACGTGCAACCTCTATCACAGACGGGGGTGGAGATCCTGTACACATTCACTGCTCTAGTTTTAAGTTGGAGGGCCCCAGGGGTAACTATATCGAACAAAACGTTAACCTGGTGGTCAGCAGTATTTGGCTAGTTTAAAAAAGAGCGGGTTTCCTTTATCAACGGTGGGGGCGTAGAAGTGGCACTGACCTGGTGTACATGGTGAGAAGAAGAGGTGCTTCTAAACTGCTAGTTTTTGAGGGCATTGGACTTCATGTTGACAGGAACTCCGCAGGACTAGCACACGATGGTCCGCCTATGGAACGACGAAACTAGGTTTGAATGGCCCAGTTACCTCAACGATATTATTCCCATTATTATGAACAACTTTGTTATTGCTGGTTTGTGTTTTAGGACTAGCACACGATGGTCCGCCTATGGAACGACGAAACTAGGTTTGAATGGCCCAGTTACCTCAACGATCTTATTCCCATTATTATGAACAACTTTGTTATTGCTGGTTTGTGTTTTAGGAGATGGGGGTTCTGGTTTCTTTCCCTTTCTTCGTCTACAGGGTCTGGCTAGCCGCGTAGACGTCTGCCTCCTACATGCATGTCTTGAGCGACGCAAGAAATTGGTCATTCAGGACCAAATCAACCAGGGCGTCGTATTTATAAGGCACCTTGGACGCTTGAATCTATAAATTAAAATGACGCTGTAGGGAGTAGGCGAACTGTCGGAAATTCTGGTTAGGTTGAATGCCACAATTCCTAAATTTAACTCAATAGAAATCTGGAGGCATGTTATAGGCGTCGAGCAACGAGGCTTTTGACAAAGAGTAATCAATGGTTGCCTTTGATGGGAGGGGGATAAAAATATCCCTGAGTTAAGACTCAACAGGGGCAATAATTGTGCTACGTCGTCCGTCTCGATGTCCCACTGGTTCACTTCGAAGATCTTTTCTAAGTGTGTGAGAAAAGATCCAAAGTCTTCGCCTTCTTTAAAGAGGGGAAGTTTTATGGTCAAAGAACGCAGTGCGTCTAGTCTAGCACTTAGAAGTATATGTAGAGCGTCTTGTTCCTTGCTCTGCTCATTTACAATTCGTGTGAGCGAATTCTCTCTCTTTCTTCTCGTTTCTTTTTTTCTCTTATTTATTCTCTTTCCTTTTCTCTTTCTTCGTGTTCCCTTTCTAGTTCCCTTGCTTCTCGTTCATTTCTCTTTCTTCAGCTCTTTCTTTTCTTTCTTCTTTCTGGATGTAGGCAATCAGATCTTTGCCACTGGGTCCGAGTGAGTCACCTTGGACCTTTAAAATTTCAAACCGCGACATACTGATGATTAACGCGATGGGCACAACAACAAGAATTAAATTAACGCACGGCAATGAATATCACGGATTTATGGATTCCTTTACGCACAAACGGGAGGTAAATGGTTTTGCTAACAAACAAAAACACGAACAACAAAGAGGGAGGGAAACATTTCCGAGAGAGCTTTTGCAGTCGAGATTTCACCGTAATTGAGACGAGGCTTACAGCTCTCCTAGCGCAGTAATACGAAGAATAATAGTAATTTTCTATACCTTTAACTTACCGCACAAGATCAGGCCTTGAAGGACAACAACTCAAGTCAGTAGGGGAATAAAATTAACAGTTCAGCACGGTCACGTTTCCAATCAAAGCTATTGCTTTGATTGCAAACAACATAAAAGACCGGAGTTGCTTTAAGGTTCCTGATCTTTAATAAGCACGTCATCCTATAGCACATTGTAATGAAATTCATACCTTTTTCTGGAGAACTTACTCAAATTAGTGAGGAAGGTGAAATAAAATAAAGAAGCAGTGAATTTTGATGATGATGATCCAAATCCTTTTACCCCTTGGAAGCTAAATTATCTAATTGGCGATCTTAGCTTCTCAAAATCCTCTGCCGCACGTCTGGCATCTAAATTGAATGAAAAATGTCCACTCTGACAGTTCTCGAATTATATTCCATCAAGACATTAAATGGATGGATACCAGGTATCAGGGATGCTGGTATGCAGGCAGGGTGACTGATTAGTGTTAGACTCTAACGAGAGGCATTCTTACCGCTAAGCATTCTAGGAGTATGAAGAAACGGATGTTCATGCCCTGAATTCTGAACAATAATGAGCTAATATCCAATTTACATATAGGTACCTTTATCACTGTTAATGTTAAATATCCACTTATCCTTATTTGTAACATTGAATTAATAAATTGTATTATAAAACGATGTTTTAATGTTAAAAACCTATTTCAAATGAGATATATTAATAAAAACAACTCCAAAATGTCACAGAAATGTAATCGATATAGATTTAAGATGGGGTTTTTTTTTAAATTAACTTAGCAAAAAAACTTAAACTGATCGGAGGGAAGGGATGTCCTTTACGGAGTCAGCTGGGCAATGTTGTTCTAAAGCATTTGATAAAACTTAGCCGACTTAGTAATTTTTTTCTTGTAACTTAATAAAATTAATTTAGAATTATTTTCCTAATTATATGACACTTTCAAATTTCTATTTCTTCTTTAGGACTGGCCTCAAATGCAGCTTAGGATCGTTTCCGGTCCGTAATTCTATGATATATTTTAATAATTTGTTTTCAATCATGTACTTCACTCTCTTTCCATCAGAGAAAACAAGTGAAAGTTTTATAAGCCCCTTTTATCTATAGCTGAATCTTTGTATTCAATTTTATTATCTTTGACTCCTTGCATAAGTGAGTACAAAATTAATTTAGGTAAGAGTTTAAGGTTTGGTTTTTCTCTTTCAGTCTTCTTTTCGAAAATTTAAAATATTTTTCTCAAAAACTATCAAGTGCTCTTGAACGAGAGTCGGCCTAAAGACAATAACAGCTTCCTTTGATGTAAGCAGATTTTAGATACTCTCAAGCACTTTCTTTAGCCACAAATATCAGAGCGGTTTCCGTGAAGAAAATAATGAAAAAATATCATTTACACGCAGCTTTGCACGAACTCGGAGGAATTTAAGAATGTAAAAAGAGTTTATATAATGTGGACAACAAAATAATTATATATACCTATACATTTATATATATATATATATATATATATATATATATATATATATATATATATATATATATATATATATATATATATATATATATATATATATATATATATATATATATATATATATATATATATATATATATATATATATATATATATATATATTTTCTCCTCAAATTTTATTTGATAATTGAAACAAAATAGAGCGAGAAATGATTATATATACTCGTATGACGTAATTATTTAAGTAAGGTTTTAGAACGACAGACAAATAAAAAATAAATTCCCTTAAGTTCGTAACGCTGTTCCTAGTTACTTTCCCACATGTTTACTTCATCTAACATTTCCACTTTCCAAAGCATATATAATTAAATTTTACCATAATATTGAGAAGCTTACTAAAAAGTAAAACCCACAAATTTCCTTCGGTAGTTACTTAAATTAGTGATTCCCGGTTGTTTTCTCGCTTCTCCCAGTCAAAGTATTTCTTTAAAGAAATATTTGAAAGTAAAATTAATATTTTTTACTTTGAAATGTCATGGGATTAAAAAGAAATGGTTTATGACACAAACTCTTTTGACGGCACTCGCCAAAAGTTTGTTTGAAGTAGCCAAAGGCACATAAATTCCTCCCATTTCCTTGGAGAAATAATCTCTTTAGAAAGTTTCATTATATTTTATGACCTAAGACAGCTTTATGCTTGTGCTTCTGGGAAATGAAACTTCTTAGGTTTCGTCCTAGTTAGGCCCACCAATGCCTTTAAAAGGGAGCGGATTAATTGACATACTATTTGCCATCATTGGTTCTTTGTTACTCTGATTGCCATTGACCTATTCACTTGTCTATCGCACTGCTGTCTTACCACTACAGGCCTTTTGATGTCGGTAGCATTATTTGTCTTCCATTTTGTGATAAATTTTAATTTATTCAACATCCCGGCTCCAGCATAAAATCGGAGGATAACAGATATTGAGTTCAGCAACATCAGTGTTTTCCAAAGAAATAGCGTTCGTCTTTGCAAGGAAAACAAAACACTATCTGTAATTCGTTTTCCTAACTTTAACGACATGATTTCTCAATCAAGAATGGATTTAGGGTTTAAGAAAACGACATTGTTGAAAATTTATATTAACTTAAAATTAAAGACATATAATACTTTTACATGTTTTAAGAGTCTATTTATACTTATAATTAAATGGAGAGACATTTTGGAGTCAGTCAATGTAGAAAAGCTGGAAAATAACAGTCTATCAAATAGTGAAAAACGAAGAGCGAGCGGAAAGTTAAGCATCGCCTTTTGTACGATGGCGTCTTGTAAATATATTAATTTAATCCAGTGTTTAGTTGTTCAGTTTATCAATCTTTAGAGCTTTTATACGCTTTATTATGTCCCTCGCTCGTTCTGAGGTATTGATTTTAATCTTTATGGTATACTTCCTGTATATTCACCATGTATCGATCAATATTTCATTGAGTTATAGTCAGTTTCTAGGTACTTTTGTATTTATTGTTGGTTTCATTGACACAATTCATTGGGAAAATAATTTAACTTTTACTTATAGTCATTTCGTTTTGAATGATGTTGCTAAAGTATCACAACGCCATTTATCCATATTTTATTCTTATACTGAATTTTATGTCAATGTTGCCGTGAAGATTCACAAGCTATCATAAATAAAGTTATTTTGGGACGTGTTATAGAAGTTGATCCTTCCTTTCTAATACGTATCTCTGCAGCTAATTCAATATACGTGGTAGCAACAAAATGTATCTTAATTTCAATGTTCATATATAACTTGGAGAGTGGTGTAACCTTCCCCACGTCTTGATCTGAAAAATGCCTTTACAATGGAAGCTCAGCTAAAGCAAACGTTCGAGATAGCTGTGACATCCGTATGAAAATTGCGACTTATATAACTCACTCACATGACGCTATCAAATCGCCTATTTGGAAATGTCCAATATTACGAACGACATTGCCCTAACACGCCTTGCTTGGTTTAAAATTTCCTAAAAGCTGGTAGAAGATCACTTCTGGCTGGCCTCAATTTCCATTTCAAAGGTCTCTTTTATTCTCCCTGACTAGGAGATTGCCTCATACAAACACGACAGTCAAAGAAGCAGATACCACAGCAATCATTCCAGAACAAAGCGAAACTCTCGCTGAACTCCCGTTACTAAGAGCAGTCCAAATTCCTCCATATCTAAACGAGAGATTAGTAATCGTCTTCGGAAGCGAGAACTAACTCACATCGGTCCGAAGCAAAACAAACTTTCCTTAACCTCGAAAAATGACGATTCTTCGGTTTGAAAGTAAATTTTCCTCCTTCGCCGAGGACTTAGTGAAAATTAAATCCTTATTTAGTTACTTTGGGTAAGTACGTATTTTTGCGTAACTATATGTAATGTTGAATTTCTAAAAGGGCCTAAATTTTATAGTAAATATGTATTTCCACTATAAGATATAATTTCCTTCCGCGAAGAGTGATTAGACATTTATTAACAACACACACATCTTTGTTGGCGGTCAAGCTCGTTAACACTTTTATTAAAAATGTTGCGAGATAAGCTGCATAATAATTTGTTGCTCAACTTTGTTTGCAAATTCTATTATATTTGGGTAATAAATAAAGTACAAATCTAAAGAATATCCAATTCATTATAAATATTTTTCACTCTTATCTTCTTGTTGACAATGAAGATATTTTAAATGGAAAATAAATCTATCTCATTCTCACGCTCATTCTCCATTTCACTCTCACGATCATGTTACTCTCTCTCCCACTCACTTTATTTCACTAACAACCACCCTCTACCCCACTCTCTTTCCCTATCTTTCGTCCTCTTTCTGCCCTCTCTCATCCCTATGACGCCCCCTTGTCGCGGGAAGAGAGCTTGTGGGGACCTTGGACTTTTCGAGCTATGTCGGTGAGGGTACCTCTTCTGGGTACCCCTGGTAGGGCTTTCCTTGTCGATTTGGTCGGAAACGAGGTTCCAGACTAAGTGCGTCATTCCTTCCTTTTTCTACTCTATCCCTCTCCTTTTTTTACCTTTATCCTATCTCCCACTCATACAAAAAGAGAGAGAAAAAAAAAAGCCTACTCCTATCGTGTCACTCTTACCCTTTCTTCCTCTATCTACCTATAAAGACCTGGCAGCTACCTCATGCTGCCAGGAACCTCTATAAGCATCGCCAATCGACGCTCACTGGTTGCGAGAGACTAGGACTAGAGGTGTCCTAGGCGTTGGGGCACGATGAATGGGATGAGGGTAGTGCCTAGTTAACCCCTTCCCTGGCGCGTAATTATTGACCGTTCCCAGTGCCCATTGACGGGTGCTTATGGTAACATTGGTCCGAGGTGACGGCCCTTTGTTCCCATGTTGGTTGCCAGGCCAATAAAAAGCCTTGGGTCGAGTTCCTTGGTGTGGCGGGATATCCATTGAACGCTAATCCGAGATCCTAGCCGTTGTGAAGGGAACTAGTAGGAGTTTAGTACGGGGCGTGCTTCGTTGTTGTTCACCTGGTGAGAAATCGATGGCCCCTTCGGGGACCGTCAGTGCTGCTTGGTTGGGAGCCACGGCACGCCGAGGTTTTACGACTCGGTCGGACGAACAGCAGCACATGGAGCGTGCCTTCTGAAAGATCCGAAACCTCTCCGATCGATAGGCGGGAGCGACTCACGCTGGGAGAACTCACCAACCCCCCTTTTTTATCATTGATTGGTCACGAGTTTTCAGAGAGAGAGAAAGTGCTCAAAATGACAGGCAAAAAAGGACCCGTTCGTCTCAAACACAACTGTGCAACATGCCAGTTAGAAAAGGGGTGCGTTGACTTTCCGGAGGGCTGCTACTCAAAATGCAGCCCTGAAAGTATCTGCACTACTTGCATATTGACGCGAGAGGTGGAAAAATTAAAAGACTTCTTAGAGCCTCAGAGGAGAGAGCTAAGGTCCTTTAGGGAAAGTTGGAGAAGCTCGAAGCCCTTAACGTAGCTCAGGTTCGATGCCTAGAAGAGGCGCCGCCCACTGACGTGTCGGAATCCCCTGGTAATGAAGTGGACATTCCGGCATCATCTGAGGCTGAGCCAGCTGAGGCGAGAGAAAAGGAGAAAAAGAAGAAAGGAGAAACGAAGAAAAAGAAGAAAAAAAGATAGTTGAAACAAAAGTAGAACCCAAAATAGAAGAAAAACATATAAACAAGAAGAAAAAGAAAGATAAGAATGTGGAGAGTAAAGAGAAAAAGGGGAGGCCTCTTCCACAAGGGAAGACTTCGTCTTCAGAGACCAAGTGTCCGAAGGTCACCCTCATTGGTGACCCGCAAACATGGAATCTGCAGCCACTGCTAGCGGCCCGCCTTCGCACTAGCGTGAAGGTAAGCTGCCTGTCAGGACGGGGTAACCACACCATCAGAGTAGAGGCAGAGAAAGCTCAGATTTATGAGAATTCAGTTGTTGCTCTGATGGTGAGTGGCAACGACCTCTACCTCAGAGGGGGTAAGGTTGGCCTCAGTGGTAAGACCATCCAAACAGTGATGAGAGCCGTGGACGACATAGAGCTTAAAACCCGCAAACGTGTGGTGGTTGGGATGCTTCCGAGTAGAGGTCCATCCCGAACCGCTCACGAAAGAAACGTCGCAGTGAACAGAAGGTTGGCGGATCTCAGCACGGCAGAAGGAGTCTTCTTCGTGGACCCCTATCGTACCTTTATCGGTAGAGACGACCTCTACCAAAATGACGGGGTACATCTCTCCTTTAAAGGGAAGGCCTTTCTTGCCAATCTAATTCAAGATGTCGTGGAATGCACCCAAAGGAGCGTTCGAAACAGAGCGTAGGCGGACGTGCGCCAGCATGCCCGTGTCACTCCTGGAACGACCTTCTCAGAGGTCGTTAAAAAGGGTGTGACCACGAAAACAGAGAAGCCGGGAAACGGAAGAGCGTAGGGAGTCCTACACTAGGGGACTCCCTCAAAGTTCTTCTGTTCAATGCAAGGTCAATCAGGAATATGTTTCTTGAGCTCCGTGGCCTCGTAGTAACAGAGGAACCTGAGATGGTGGCCATAACGGAGTCGTGAATAAAAACCTCAACTTGAGATTTTGAAGGTAAATTAACGATTTCCGGTTACTAGCTCTTCCTGAAAGATAGGCCTGACAGAGAAGGTGGTGGTTGGGATGCTTCCAAGAAGAGGTCCATCCCGAACCGCTCACGAAAGAAACGTCACAGTGAACAGAAGGTTGGCGGATCTCTGCACGGCAGAAGGAGTCTTCTTCGTGGACCCCTATCGTACCTTTATCGGTAGAGACGACCTCTACCAAAGGGACGGGGTACATCTCTTCTTTAAAGGGAAGGCCTTTCTCGCTAATCTAATTCAAGATGTCGTGGAACGCACCCAAAGGAGCGTTCGAAACAGAGCAAAAGCGGACGTGCGCCAGCATGCCCGTGTCACTCCTTGAACGACCTTCTCAGAGGTCGTCAAAAAGGGTGTGACCACGAAAACAGAGAAGCCGGGAAACGGAAGAGCGTAGGGAGTCCTTCACTAGGGGACTCCCTCAAAGTTCTTCTGTTCAATGCAAGGTCAATCAGGAATATGTTTCTTGAGCTCCGTGGCCTCGTAGTAACAGAGGAACCTGAGATGGTGGCCATAACGGAGTCGTGAATAAAAACCTCAACCTGAGATTTTGAAGGTAAATTAACGATTTCCGGTTACCAGCTCTTCGTGAAAGATAGGCCAGACAGAGAGGGTGGCGGTGTGGTGTTGTATGTCAAGGATACTCTCAACTCGACGGATTGCAACATCATATCCGACCATGAACTACTAGTTGTTGACCCAGAGATAGGTCCTGCCAAATACAGGACCCTGGTGCTTTATAGACCTCCTGCCCAACTCGTTGAAAAGGACAGAGATCTGTACCAGCTGCTAGGAGAACTTGTCGTAGACAGAGTGTGTATCGTCATGGGCGATTTCAACACACAAGTTGACTGGGAAACCAGAGAACCCTGTGGCGAGACCTCACTACTGCTGGAGTTCACGAACAACGAGTTCCTCACTCAGTGGGTGAGAGAGCCAACGAGAGGAGACAATATCCTTGACTTGGTTTTCACCTCTGAGGATGACATCGTTGAGGACCTCTCTGTTGGCGAAGAGCTCGGTGGCAGTGACCACCGACTAATTAGATTTGTAGTCAAAGTCCCCAAGGCAGAGACTGCAACTAGTAAATCAAGGAAACTCGATTTGAGAAGAGCAAACTTTGCAGGTCTACGCGCAGGACTGACTGACGCGAGGCTAGAAGAGTGCAATGTTGTTGAAGACTCTTGGAACAGTTTCAAAACCACATTCATGAGTCTTCAATCACGTTTTATCCCTCCGAAATGCCCCCGTCGGTCCTCTGTTCAACCAAAGTGGTTTAATTGAGAAATCGGGCAACTGCTTAGGGAGAAGAGAAATGTGTACCGGCAATCGAAGATCTCGGGTGACTTTGACGGATATCGGAGGATAGCCAGGAGAGTGAAGTCCAGTATAAGGGCGGCTAAGCGGTCTGAGGAACTCCGAGTGGCGAGACTCTGTAAAGAGAATCCCAAGGAGTTTTTTGGATATGTGAACAGCCGTAAACCAATCCGTCGAACCATTGGCCCTTTGAGGAATGAGGAGGGGACATTAAAGCATTCAGATGCAGAAAATGCTAACCTCCTCAACGACTACTTCTCTTCAGTGTTTACTGAAGAGTGTGGTCCCATTCCCCAGCCGACGGATTCCTACTCGGGGAAAAAGCTGGAGGCAATGGACTTCACCGAAGGAGAAATAAAGAAAAAGATCGCTGACCTAAAGACGAATAAGTCCCCTGGACCGGATTGGTTTCTACCTAAAGTGTTGAAGGAAGTGTGCGATGAAGTATCACGAAATCTGTGCGCTATCTTCAACATGTCAATCCTGACCAAATGCATTCCTAGAGATTGGCGTGAGGCGGAGGTGACTCCTATCTTCAAGAAAGGAGACCGTAACCAACCGTCGAACTACCGATCTATCAGTCTGACTTTGATAGTCGGTAAACTCATGAAAAGCATCATGGTGGACAAAGTGACGTCGTATTTAGAGTCAAACCTGCTACTGAGGAGTTCCTAGCACGGCTTCCAAAGGTAACGGTCATGCCTGACGAACCTTGTGGAATTCTTCAACTTCGTTTTCAGTGAGCCCGATCGGGACAAGGCGGTGGATGTGGTCTACATAGACTTTCAGAAAGCCTTTGATAAGGTACCACACCACCACCTTCTCCGGAAAGTGCGAGCGCTTGGCATACACGGAAAGGTAGCCAGCTGGATCGAGAACTGGCTAAGTGGCAGACGGCAACGGGTGGTGGTGAATGGACAGTCTTCTGAGTGGGTGCCCGTAACCAGCGGGGTGCCTCAAGTTTCTGTCCTGGCACCACTACTATTCATCATCTACGTCAACAACATGGACGGTGCCATGGTTGCCAAGATTTCCAAATTTGCAGACGATACCAAGCTTGGTATGAACGTTGAAAGGATGGAAATACTGCCCGCATGCAGGAAGATCTTGGGAAGATTGGGGAGTGGTCGGACACGTGGCAAATGCCTTTTAACGTGGGGAAATGCAAAGTTATGCATATCGGTAACAGAAACCCCCAATCTCTGTATATCCTTAAGGGCACTGCTATGGAATCCACCGACACTGAGAAGGACTTGGGTGTAACAATCACTAGTGACCTCAAGTTCTCGAAACAGTGCATTGAGGCAGAGAAAAAGGCCCAAAGGATGCTAGGCTATATTAAGCGCCAGTTTGGTTATCGGAACCATGAGATTGTACTGTGCCTGTACAAGTCACTTGTCCGACCGCACCTGGAGTATGCCGTACAATTTTCGAGTCCTTCATTTCGAAAGGGCATCGCGAGATTGGAACGCGTACAAGCCAGGGCAACCAAGCTGATTCCCTCTATCCAAAATAAAAGTTATGGGATAGACTAAGGGAGTTAGATTTGTTCTTGCTGGAAACCCGTAGACTGCGTGGTCAGCTCATCGAGGTCTTTAAAATACTTCGAGGGTTCGACAATGTTGACTATCGGTATATTTTCATACTGAGTGAGAACAGAACGCGCAATCACGGCTTCAAACTTGAACTGAAGCGTTACAACCGCAATATGTGTGGAAACTTTTTCACCTACAGTATCTACGGTAAGTGGAACGCATTTCCAGTGAAAGTTGTCAACAGTGAATCTGTTGACCAGTTCAAGTCAAGACTAGACAAAGTCTTGAAAAGTGGCCGTTTAGGGACGCAAAACAATTGAGCAGCCATGTGCCCGCTTGATTGCTAGCCTAAAGGTACCCTCTTGGAATGGACCGTAAGGTCTCCTAGGGTAGTTACTTTCCTTGTTACTCCTTGTTACTCCTCACCTCTCCCAATTCCCCTTTCACGCTCTTTCTATCCTACACACTTTCTTAACACTGTACAGCGTCAATCCTTTCACTCCCTCTAACTTTGGTATTTCTCTCCCCTTACAATTCTCTCTTTCATTCTTCTTCGCTCTCAATCCCTCTCTCCACCAGCCCCCCCTCCTTCGTTCTCTTCATTTCTCAATTTTTCTTTATCTCTCTTCCTTATTTCTATATCTCTTTTATTTCTCTCATTCTTTCTTTTTCTTTTTTTCTATGCCTCTCTCAACATTTTATATTCTATAATTGCACTGCCATTTATTTTCAATCCTTTACAATGTTTCTCAACTTAGTAATGACTTTCACATTAATATATGAATGGCATTGTTTTCGTTGGAAGATAATGTGTAGAATTAGAGAAGCTTTCTTGGCCTTTGAGAGGGCCGGTCTCTCCGCGTCTAGAGAGAGTCGCTATGAAAACTCATTTGGCAATGTCCGTGACAAAGGGGAGCTTTGTCTTGGGAATTTAGTAATTGGGAAGGAATAGGGAGATGTGTCGTAAAATGCCTTCCGATATGATGCAGCAATCATCAAAATCTCTAATTTCTTAAAAATGCTAATTTACTTCGCGGAATATTGAAAAAAATATTGCGTGACCTTTAATCTCAAATAATCTATCAGTTTATTTTCATAAAACTGCGGATAAAATAAACTTATGTGGACAGGAATGCGCATGAGAAAAAATTATGTATTTAAAACTAGAGAATGCTAACTAAATATGCAGCCCTAACCAGACAAAATTTGTTAATATTATAGAACAAGGAACAATATATTAAGAATTGGTAAGCAGGCCCCTGTTCGCATTAGATTGTGCACATTTTCGGCCACATGGCTTTAATAATTTGTGGCGCTGATATGGGGTGAATTTCTTTCATTCTTCTTCCAATCTTTGCCAGAGATCTTGAAAATTTTAGGTGCCCGAACCATAAGCTGACTGAATGTCTTATATATTTTGGGAATAGCGTTTAATTCTGTGCTCTGTGCAGCCCAAATCCTAGTTTGTTATTTTCACAATCTAAAACTGCTAGACCGAATTTAATATGTGGTGTCAAGCATTGTCCTCATCAAAAAGGGCCAGGTACCTTAGTACTTGATATTTAACCAGATTCTTTTATACCACAACGAGTGAGCAGGCAGAATCTACTGCTTGAAACTATGCTCCCACTCTATCACCCTGTGCCTCCAAAATTTAACACTCCTTTTCGTAATAGTTGTATTCAATCTTTCACCTATGCGATGCTTTACATGCAGCATTGTTCCCAATCCGAACAAATTTAATTTGCTTTCGTTCATAAATATAATATCCATATTTGTTGAATTCCTTCAGACAGGCTCAGTAGTGAATTTCAATCTAGACACTTTAATATATTTACTTATGAGTTGTTTTTTAGTACTGTAGTGTTGAGATTCTCGGTCATTTGACCTGAATTGCAGGCTTCTCTCAATTCTCTTCTTCATCAGCATCCGTTTCATTGTGAGCTGTTACCTAGGGAGGCAGAGGGTATAGTTGACCCGTTTTTTCGTCTACACTTAGGAATCAATATCCCCCATGGAGGTTTATTATGGGTGAAATCTGACATTATCTCTCTTTCCCCCTTCCATTGGACAACCTACTTTGTAAAGGGCTTGTTGATCTTAACTCGTCTCGTCTCGTCTGCCTAATCAATTAATTAATAATGCCATATTTAGCAGTGAAATATACTCGCGGAACAGTGTTGTCATAAGTTACGACATTTTATTTGTAAACTGAAAGTTATGTTATCGTTCTCTCGTTTTGAAAGCACCCTTTCTACTTCTACAAAATTTATAAATCACAAGTTTTTTTAGTTTGGGTTCTATAAAATGAAGCTTGTTAAATCACTTTCAGAGCCAAATAAAAAAATATTCTTTGCAAATTTAAAGGGGATTAAACTATTATTGTAAAGAAAATATAGCTTATAGTATTTTTACCTCTAATTTTCGACGGCACTGTATTTGACTATGTTTATAGTTACATACATAATTGGGGTTATCTCCGCAAATCCCATAAGCTCGAGACATCTGATTTTTGGCGGCTCCTTATCATCGCGAGATGAATGCAGACCTTTACCCCTGAACAGCCGACTGGAGTAAGAGAAAGAGATGCTTAAAGGTAAGAACAATCAATAGAAGGAGGAGAGTTGGCCGTAGACTTGACTTAAAAATTAGCCGCCCTTAAAGTGAATAGGTGAGAAGAAGCTTGAAAGAAAATGAAAAAAAACTTACTAGGGAGATGTTTAAGGGAATATGGAGCCTAGATACTCTCTAGTAGTTTGAGAGTTCCAGAGACATTGTGACATAAAAAAATGACTATGTAGAATTTTATTGCCCTGAAATTTTATCTTTTATTACTTCTTTAAAAGACCATGCAATCAGTTAGAACTATTCAATGATCTTTCGAGGGCTCTCTGAAGTAAATAGAAAGCAATTTTAGGCAACTTTATCATCTTTCTGATACGACTGACATCCATCCGTTCGAGTATTTTCCTGAGAGCAACGACGACCACGAAAATAAGCTATAAATTTCCTTATGTGTAAGTAATAAAATCTTTAATATAGATTAAATTTAGTATATGTTGTTCTTTTAAATATATACTAATTTTCCTCTTTAGTAAACAGGAGATTTGGATATTTGAGCAGCAATCCTAAAGTAATACCCACGTACGTAACGAAAAGGCATAATAGTCTTATGACAAATCTCAGACATATGCATGCTCTATAGCTGCTAAAATTGTTTAGTTTCCCGTTTATCGCAGCTTTCTATGATATATGTATACAAATATATGTTAAAAGATATTCAGTAAATCAAACACATGTTCAATATACTGACCCATTTATTTTAATGGCATCTTCAAGAAAACTAATATTTTAATATTTCTTCATATTGAATACCCATTTAGCCTTTCCAAATACTTGAAGGCTCATCGATATTCGCCTTTACTCGATTCTTTCTCCGCTTCTTATTTTCCGCTCATATCTCAAAGACCTTTTTCTTAGCATTTTTCTTGTTCCTTTCTTACAGCTTACAATAGTTGATTTAAAATAAATCAATTTGAGATCGAATAATTGATGGCGAACAAACTTTTCCTGTTATATTCCATTAATAGTGATTTTTTTGTGTTTTATATTCTTAAAAATGTAAATACAAAACGGTTGTTTGGGAGGTAAGCTGTTTGTTATTATTAAATGTAATAATTAAAAGCCTTGGAGAAAACCAAAGAACCGGAGGAACATATTTACATTTTGAAAGAATGTCATTCGTGACTAGAAATATCGATAAATTAAATAAAATCAATTAATGTTGTGTAAATAGCAATAAAAATACTCTTCAAAGAACTCATTCACACCGAGCAAGTAGATGTATCCAATAAGCGAAGCTTGCTGTCTCGAGGCAGTACCAAAGGTCCATGTACACTACTGACCAAAATAAGGTAACAATTTTGATTTATTAAAGTGTTTAAAAAATATGATGAGTAGGTACTTTCAGTTCGCATCAATGCACCTGGCTCGTTTTCTAGAAATAAAACTAATCATCAGTAAGAATAACCCTGATAAGATTAGGAAAGAATTCATTTTAGCGACGAAAGAAAATTTAGTTTATTAGATCTGATGGCAGACGTATAGTTAGACGCGTTGCAGGTGACAGACATAACCGTAGACGTTTTAGAAATTTTAGTAAACATGGAGAAAGCAGCATTATTGTATGGAAGAAGGTTTCTTCTAAAGGTGTTGGTTGGCTAGTGTGAATAATTAGAACGGTAAATGTGAATGATATACCTTCACTCCTATCATCTTTGAACCAGCCAGCAGTATTTAAGCTGGACAATGTGCTATTCTATATTGCAACGTTAGTAAAATACTATTTCTAACTAGAAAATATCGGAGTAATGAAGTAGTCTGATTAGAGCACAAACCTAAGACCAATTAAGGACCAGTGGAAGATCTTTGGAGATAAAGTTCGAGAGCAGCAGCTTTCAACTGGAAGAAAATTAAGCAAGAATGAAACAAAACCTACCAGACATTGGCAATATTTTGGTAAACTACTGTGGTCGTCTTTACGCCAAGTCATGGAAAACAAAGGCTTTAATACCTCACATTAAGTGTTTTAAGTTTCAGCGTTTTTAAATCTTGCTTTATTTCTAGTGCATTTGCTTGCTAGGCAATTCTGCCAATGATCATTTTCCTATTTGCCCCCTGACAATATTTTATTTTCTTAGTTTATTTGATATAATTTCTTGAAAATACGATTGTATCATAGGAAATCTTCATAAAATATATTAAGTGTATGTCTTTATGTACCATGGAAATTTAATTCATCTACTCATATTTTTTTGAAAATAATTTTAAAAAGGAAAATCGTTCTCTTATTTTGCTCGGTAGTGTATATTTATTTTCATCGCGGCCGCAGACTACCTCTGCCTGCATTGCATTTCAGTAGAAAAATAACATAATTATTTATTCTATAATGAGTATATATGAGTAACTTTGTTTTTATTACCTTTAGGCGCAAGAAAATCCGGATATAAGCCACAAATCCTTTCTAAATTGAAAAATCTAATATTCTTCATCTACTACCCGTTTGACTTTCAACAGTAAGAACAATGTCCGAGTAGATAAAAAATAATCTTCTGATATTTACAGCTTATATTAGACAGATTAATATTGAAGCCTCAAAGAATTATGGAGAATTAACTAATAATAATAATATAAGAAATTAGATATATAGCGAATATGAAAGGATAAAGGAAAATGGTTGCAGGTACTCAAGGCACCATTAAAACAATTTTAAAAATAAAATTGATTATAAAAAGTTTTCATCCCAACAAAACGCCATTGAATTTTTCCTCGAATACTCGTAACCATGGTAACAGTTGTAATATAAGTCACGGCAGATGATTGACTGCTCTTGATTTGATAACAAAAGGCGTGACAATGAATTGAAATCAAAGAACACAAACAACTTTTTTATTGGCCGTATGAAAAATAAAGCAACTGATGGAAAAACAGGTTTTCATAAGTGGCTTTTCCATAAAACATGAATCATGCGAATTTTATAGCCAAGGTTAAAGCTATCTGGTACTAACCTCGGGATTGGTAAGAGTAATTGAAAAACACTCTAGACAAAGAAATTGAAGATGTCGCCCTTTTTCAATCTTATCTGAAGTTGAAAAGATATTCTACTAGAACAGCAAAACATCATTTTCGGGGTAAAAGGAGAGACTAAATTGGAATATACGCTTTTTAACCACACACACACACACATACAACCCCCCCAAAACACACACACATATATATATATATATATATATATATATATATATATATATATAAATATAGATAGATAGATATATATATATTTTTATATATATATATATATATATATATATATATATATACATATATTAAGAGAGCAGAGAGGTTGCGCGTTGCCAGGAGTATACGTATTCTTAGGATAAATAATAAATAAACAGGCTAAATTATGTAAGTTCATTATTATATATTAACTTTGGGGTACCGACGTTTCGGGTAGAAACCCATTCTCAAGGATATGACATTATAAATATATATAAACATAAGATTTTGTTAGATAAGTTATCAGATATTTATAAATTAATTATATGGGAAATAGGAAGCAGCAGAGGTGGTAATATTCAAATTATATAAATGCAGGGCTTTTAACTATTAGGGAATAGGAAAAATGATTTTGTTTTTAAAATAAAACTGAGATTAATTAGCTTTGGGTGTTTTCGTGACAAAAAAGGGGAGATAATAGAAATATGTGAAAAAAAATGGTTGTTTTGGGGAGAGTGGATTTGCCATGTGTAATTCCTTGGTGATTATAGTTGTAGTAAAAGTGGAAATGAGCTTGTGTCAGAGTTGAAAATAGGGTTTATAAATCTAATATAAAGAGATTCCAGGGGACGTAGTTGGTTTCCGTTGTTTACTGTATCTTTAATTGAAAAATTATTTAAGTTGGGTTTATGGTTTGGATGTCTGTTTTTATAGTGTATTCGGATAGGGGAGGATTTGGTTTGGGAGTAGTAAGCGGGGCTCCAGTTCTGTTACTGATGCCGAAATGTGCGCAAATACGGGTATGTAGTGTGCTCTGGGTCGATCCTAAATACACCTCGGAATTACATCTCGAGCAGTTGAATTCATATATGATGGAGGATCGAATCAGCGTTGGTATTTTGTGTTTAATGTTGAAAAGATGTTGTACTCTGCGTCTGTTTTGAAAAATTGGTATAAAATGTGTTGCAGGAAATTAATTTTTCAAGTAATGGTGAGAGTTTAGCCCAGAGTAGTAAATTATGGGGTCCCATATATGGCAGAGGAACAAAACCCATCTCTTTAGGGACGTTGTATGTGGGATCTTTCGGCTTAAATATTTTATTGATTAAATTTCGAAGAGTTCGCTCGTATAAGTTTGAACATTTCAATGACGTAGCCCTTAACATTGACAATAGAAACAAAAAAAAACAAGAAGATGTGAGGCTTAAATTTCTAATTTGATAAAATACTAAATTAAATAGTGAAATTTAGGATAAATTACCTAATGCAAGAAGAAATTTTCCTTAATTTATGATACAATATGGAGATTGGATCCTGTTTGATTTATATTTAAATTATGTGTTTGTTTTAGGATGAAAAGCGATTCTAATATTCGTAGTTCGTTGGCATGGAGGGTATTACTCAGTATTTTAAAGTTATCCAGACTAATTTCAGACCTGCATATTTTGATATGAACTCGTATGGGCGAAGGGTTTGGTTTGTTTAGAACCAGCTCCGCACAGGTCGACCTCTCTTGATGCTGCTCGATGCGACAATGGATTGACCTAATAGTCGAACCAATATATGATAAATCGCCATATTCACACTATACATATTTATAAACTACAGATGATCAGCAGATGAATGGAATTCGGTTATTATCGCCAAAATAGGACTCAATATTATGCCCATTTTTTTAATAACAAAGTTGTCGATTTTCTACCAAAGTATGTATGGGAGACTAAAGAAAATGGATAATCTCTCTACTCTACTTTGTTTTGGATTTTGTTGATAGAGAGAATTAATAAACTTTATATGTAATGTGGTTTTCCACCACTGAGTCAGGGTACCTGACTCAAAAAAACTCCTAAAAAAACCCTACGTAGCAGTACATTTTCATCCTATATCATTTTCATTCCCATTCATTCAGTTGGAAACCCCATTTCCACGTCATTTGAAATTCCTAAAGGCGGGAAAAATCCAACGTTGAGGCTGGCTGTGAGAGTCACAACCCGACTCACTTGCATTCAAATTATCCTTCGGATAACATTAAACTGTCGTAGTTTCTGCTATGATACATCAGCTTTATCTAATTTACTTTAGACCTAGCTGGTCTTTTCAAATATTTCACATTTAAAATCTTTTGTATTATAAGAATTATTTACCTTCGATCCGTAAGAAAAGCTTTGCCCTTAAGTTCGTAAGTACGAGGATATTTTATTATTGGTTATTTATTTATTTAATTACTGAAATGGGTTTAAAATTCTAATCGTTTTCGATATGATGGGAATAAATTTTTTCTCAAATGCTTCCGTGATTTTCATTCAAATTCCATCCTTCATTTATTAGTGTTAATTTCATTTAGTGCTTGTTTGATGTTATTAATTTCATTTATCGTTTAATTATGGATATTTATTGCCCGTAAACTTTTGCCCTGTAAATAAAGCGAGCGCATTAGTAAAAATCTAATATAAAGAATGTTTTAAGAAAAGAGAATTCTAAATCCAGCAGTCTGCATGTAGAACACATGTAGTTTAGGCTGAATAGATAAGAGTTTTCCTGAGGATAAATTACGGTTGCTAGCCAGAAAACTAAAAATGCTTGTGCGTAAATCTGTATATGTAGGCTTCCTATAGAAATAAGTTTGATACTTTGTTCTTCAACGCTTGATATCTACATCCAAAATATGTATATATATATATATATATATATATATATATATATATATATATATATATGATGAAAGTTGATGCAATATTGCAAGGGTGATGAGGAATTAAATCACACTTGAAGATAAATTTCTTCCAGAGTAGTTTCGGTGTATCACAACCCCCTGGCAACTGAGTAGAAAATTAGAGAGAACTCCATATACACCTCTGACCTGATAAAAGATCATGTTACCTGACCCACTCCCCTGCTTGTGCTAATACTTGACTAGAGCTGGGCAGTTTTAAAAATTTTTTATCTGTTACTTATGGAACTATTAAAATAAAATTGAACTTTAGATAAATTGAAGGTCAATTTTTTATTTTAGGTTAGGTAAGGGTAATAATAACAATTCCTTAATCCGCTAGAAAATTCCCCTGGAGATCCTCAACCCTATTAAGGATCGCCATCCATACGACTGGGCAACCATTCATTTCTCTAAAAAGATAAATTTCAAAAGGTCTTTCGTATTAGATCGCGTTCACATTAACAGAAAAAGAATATAGGAAAGTACTCACGGATCTTCCCGTTTTTTATGAATCGCTTCTTTCATGAAATACCTGGATTGTGATTTGGCAGCAGGACAATGCCCCATATCACTAGGCTTTCTCCACCATGCATTGGACGAAAAATCCGTTGATTACTTTCCTTTCCTGATCTCTTCTTCTTAGTAACATAAAACGTCTTCTAATTTTAGCACTCGAATCGAGTAAGCGTAGTTACTCGAAGCTAACCCTCAATTCACCCATACTCGTTTTGGCGGAATCAGGGAAACGACCGTTATTCCGCATGACATCAGCTCTAGCGGATGGTGAATATCCCATTACCTTATCTTGCCCCTTTAAGTGCACAAGTGAGCAGCAATTAATTCTATTTTGATTGAAGAATCCAGAAAACGCGAGGCAAAGCTCCTGCACATATGGTGAAAACATTATCCATAGCATGTCCAAAAGTATAGCCACGATTATTCGGAGTGTGTTACACTAACTAGGCAACATAGTATCAAAGTTAGGCGATTCAATATTATAAGGGATTTTGGGGGAAATATTTTAGTAGTATTACTAGAATGCTAGGATCTCCTAGGTTGTGCAAGTTTTCTAAAATTTCTCAATTTCTAGATTGATGCCACATCGCTCTGAATAGGATCCGATTTTTCAAAGCATTAAATTGAACCATCCTGCGAGATATAAACACGCGTGAATGTTTTCTCACCTTCTTCCACACAAATTCTTCATTAAAATGAGAAGAGGGCCAAAATGACGAATGAGGGAGAGTTGTAGATGTATTATAAAGACGAAGAAGTACGAGTATTGGATGTACTATAGGAAAGAAAGAAGTAAAATTCTTTGTGAAAACTGCGCCAAGTTAACAAAATCTTTGACTTAACTTCGAAATTTGTAATTGATGACAAAGATCAAGCAAAAATGAAATATTGCCTAAAAACAAGTGTGATTGTATAAAAGCGCTTGTCTCTAGACGCACACTCAGGTGGCTAGGGCACGTGATAAGGATGCCAGACAAACGACTGCCTAAACAAGTCATTTACAGTGCACTCAGGGAAGGCGCCCTTTGTGACAGTGGACAGAAAAAAATGGTATAAAAAACATATAAATAAACGTTAAAAGCAGACCACATTTACCCAACTCACCTAGAAGAATTAGTAGAGGACAGACCAACTTGTCGGTGTACTATCACGGAGGGGGTACAACACCTGGAAGGAGAGAGATGAAGAAGGGACCAGGTCCGAGCAGCAAGATACCAGCGGCAGCTACTCCTCCCAGATGCGGACCATAAGGGCTCTGTCGTAGTACACCACTTTATACCATGAACTACTCCTATATTATGGGGAAACGGGGGGGTCTTAATCACCTACTGCAACTCGAACCGTTGAAAGACTGTTCGCAGGGATTAACAACCCACTAGGAGATCAAACTTGAGGCGTTGGGTTTCAAATCCTTAATAATCAGAAAGTGCATAAATGTTTGGCCAGATTTAATTGAATAGGCTGAGAGTATCTTTCAAAATTAGTTTATGATGAAACAACAAACATATAATTTTCCTTACAAAGATCCAAATAAGAATAATAATAGGCAAAAGGGAATTATTTAAATAAAAAAGTCTTTTGATAATTATTATGAGGAGGGATGCTCAAATAAAATTAATTGATTAATGTTACTAGGCTTAGAATAAGAGGGGGGAACTTGACAATACTAATAATGGAGGGGGATTCAGTCTTGCGGGCGGGTGACTTCCAGAAAGGTCTTTTTTACGATGAACCGAGTGGGGAACGATCCGATAAGGCAAGTGGGACACGATCCGATGAGGCAGGTGGGACAAGGTACGAATGAGGCAGGTGGGGCAGGATCCGATTAGGCAAGTGAGCACGGTCCGAATGAGGCAGGTCGGGTTGAGACCCAAACCAACCTTCCGATGAAGACAGCCAATCTTCAAAGATGACGCTCGACACGAAATGTTGGATTACTCGTAATTCCACTGGAAGAGGAAACTTCTTCTCCTCAAAGGCAATCGATGGGAATTTTCTTTGGTTCGATTAAACGAAGGGAGACTGTTGCGCAAATTCAAAGGCTTGCCCTTCACAGAAGCTAACAATTGACTGGGTTAAAATCAGGGGGGAGAAAGTCTTGTTATCTGCCGAACGCTCACGGGACTTAATTAGACTACTACGATGAGGACGGTCTTGAGGTGCAGGCTGGACTCATCGAACTATAGTATAACCGAGTATTTGTATGCCCGATTCTGAGGTGGAAGGGGGAGTTTGGAGAAAAGAGCCACAAGCACCAGACCTCTTAATCGGGAGACGGAGATGATTCATCAATTAGCAGCAAGGTGCGAGAAACAGTGGCTCTTCCTCGCCTTGTCACCTGGGGGAGGGGGAAGGGAGGCTTGGGACGAGTTCGCAGGATTGGGGAATATTTCCCCTATGCGTTTAGGAGTCGAAAATTCGTGAATGTTTGAAAAGGAAATGAAGTTTTCCATGGCAGGATACCATCGCACGTGGTATCCGATAAAGTGTATGTGTGGGGGGGTCAGAGATTGTTCTTTTACAGGCTTCCTGGAAGATCAGGACTGCTCAATCACATGCATGACCATAGGAGAGATGGGAGAGGTCGTCGTCGTGCCTACGGACACCTATAAGCAAGAAAGTTAAATTTTGTGCAAGGAAAACTCTAGATTGAATTAGCTTTGGAATACATATACAAGATTTACTATATCAGCAAAAGCCTTTAAATCTAAATCAAGTAAATAATTATAAAACGTAAACTAGAAACGTGCAATATAAATGTCTGCAACAAATTCATTTCGGCGAAGACTCTTCAAGTCGAGGCGGCTCTTCGCTGCTTACTCGAAAATAATTGCCATCATGTAAAAATCAAATCAAATTGCATTCTATCATTGTTAATTATAGAAATCTTCATAATGTTTTGATTTTCAGCAAAACGATTTGATATAATTATTTTCTAATATGAAAGTTACGAGTATTTATCCAAACAATTAATCAATAATAAGGATATCAAAGTCGGTTCAAAATGTTCAATTTGAACTATAACAAACAAAATAAAGGATAAACTGATAAAGTCGTGAGTATTGAACCAAGAATGATTCGTGTGGGAATGGAAATAGGAATGGGAAAAGGATAAAAGAGCTTATTTGAACATATGTTTTCTTCTAATCACCTTTTATAGGTTGAAAAACTGCAAATTATTTGAGTTACTTAATTCCTCCCCTCCATATTAATTTTGAAATCATATAATGAAATTGACACAACTATCAGAATAACAATCGTTAGCAAGGCTGAAGGCACAGAGAATCACTGCTCTTTAAGTACGAACGTGTAAGAATAGAAGTACTAGTTGTTTGGGTACCAACCAGTGATCAGGGCACTATTTGTTACCTAATGGAAGGCACCTTTACTACGTCAGTGGAGTGTGGACTTAAAACCTTCTCCTTCGGCATGCAGAGGGACGAAATAAGTACTCCTTATACGTGAGGAGGAATTAGGGGGGAATAAAAATGGTGTGCTGCGAATTGGTATTGTGTGGTGGTGTGGCGGGTGAGTGCTGAGTGAGCCCACCCACCAGAACAAACCCCTCTAACCCATAGGAATCCTGGCTTTCAATTTAATGACGTCACAGGTGAATGCTGGGATTTTTTTCCCTGTTACGATATTATTTTATTAAATTGTGTCATTACTCCATTACTTTTATGGAGTAAATTTTACCTTACCACTATTTATTCACTCAATTCTATCACAATTCAGGACCCGTTTGCTAGAAATTTTAAGTACGATAACTAAAATCAAACAGTATGAAGGGTATTTAACACAAAAGATTTAAATATTTATTTCATATATCTGAACCTACACTGAGACATCTTAATAATGCTTACAAGTATGTGTAAGCTACCATGCAAAATCATGCATAAACATGGGATCAGAGTATCGAAACAATGACTTAGGTCTCATTCATAGGACTGAATTTGCTTTTTCTACAAAAGCCAAAAATAATATGTAAGATAACGGCAGGCTAAAGAACTTCTTCCTGCTTTTACAGGTTTTCTGAACTCAAATATTATTATTGTATGACTTTGGAAGTTTATTCAATAATATATTTGAAAAAACACAAACATAGGTTAAGGATTCTCTTTGCCGAAGTAGTAGCATTATTTAAGATTCCCTGATATTCCAACATACTGTAGCTTTACAGCAATATTTAATGCTCTGGTTAATCACACTGAAGAAAGTCTTTATTGTAATTAAATATCAGGATTGAATTCGTTGGAAAATGCTCTTACACATAAAGTGAAGTCTGGAAGCCCTTGCAAGCCGCATCTATATTGATAGAGCTAGAACCGACCAAGTAATATAATAAGGAGGCCTTAGTGTGTATTTTGAATTAAGGAAAATAAGAACGAGGATAAATAAAGAAATAATAATTTAGTAGATAGAAATTGTGTTTTTTTAGACTCTAGACCAACGTCCCCCTCTAGTGTATGTTGCATGTACCGCTAGCACAGACGAGAGCGATAATATTCTTACAGCATGCAACATCTTTTCTCCACAATAACGTGGTTCCTAAGGAAGGTCTCCTAGAATGTTAGGCCACCTTGATTGTGGTAACGATGGCGGTGCATACAACAATGGCTGTATGAACAAAAGTTGCCTCTCCTAATCCCCCAAGTGGTCGGATGGACGAGAGTTTATCTGTTCTTGGGGAGAAAATCAGCAACAACAAAATACGCTGAAACAATGACTAATATTAGGTTAGACAATAAAGGCCTTTATGGAGCCGAGGGTAGCAAAATTGTCCAGTTGATAATGTCTTGATACCGAGCAGATTGCTTAATGTATATTAAGCATTCATATCGAGGAAAATCAATATATTTTTCATTCGAATGGCCAAAATTTACTAGTAGCTATATAGGTACGAGGGGCGGTCAATAAGTTTTGCAATTCGGATATAAGGAAACGAGATATGAAGAAAAGTGTTTTATATATTTTTCAATTTAACTACCTTCGACTTCAATGCACTTGCGCCACTTGTCCCTGAGGCTTCGAATTCCCAAGAAACACAAATCTTCCGACTGCTGTTCAATCCACTCCTGGACGGTGAGCTGGACATCTTCATCATCCCCAAACCGGCGTCCACGCAGTGCAGACTTGAGCTGGCGGAATAAAAAGTAGTCGCTAGGGTCCAGATCTGGACTGTAGAGGGGATGGTTGAACTCCTCGAATCCGCACTCTCGCAGGGCAGCTTGTGCAACTCTGGCCTTGTGGACTTTGACGAAGTTGAAGTCGATCATGGGGCGTTAGGTTTCTAGGGACCCAACGGGCACAGACCTTGGTCATGGCAAAATTGTCGTGCATGATGTGGATAACACTTTATGTGATATTCCAAGTTCTCGCTCGATTTTTTTGACCTTCACCCGTCGATCTTTGAGGATCCTTCTCTTCACACGGGCCACATTGTTCTCGTTGGTCACGTCTCACGGGCGTCCTGAAAGGGGGTCATCTTCAAGGGACTCACGACCATGGCCGAACTCCCTATTCCAGCGAGCAATAGTTACATAGGAAGGGGCGGTATCGGTGTACACTGCAACCATGTGTTCATGGATCTCTTTTGCATTTTTGCCTTCCTTGGTCAAAAATTTGATCAGTGCTCGGTGCTCGACCTTCTCGATTGTTGAAAAATTTGTGACTGACGATCTGCGATTAGCTACTGCTTCTTAAATAGACGACGCAGGAGCGTGCGGTTGCAGGTCTTCACTCGTCATAACTTGTCTTAACACCCCCACAAACAGCCATCCCGCTTTTTCTGTTTTGCCCTACCGATTCGCAAAACTTATTTCCTGCCCCTCGTACATGACGATATAAAGCATCAAGAAATTTGAAGATAAATGGGAAATATATGAGTACTTTAAAACACAATGAAAGATTATTTTTAGCCTTTAAAAAGAGAAGATAAAAATCCCCGAGGTGCCACTGCAAGATATATCAACTATTAATAGGGTTATTAAAGAAACTCTTTATGAAAATGCGAAAGCAAAACTAAAGGGAAAAAAGAGATTAAAAGTAAAGTTATGTTAGAGGACACCTTAGATAAATTTGAGTGAGAAAAGGAATTAAGGAATAAGACATTGATTACACAACGCAGAAATGCAAAAAAATAGGGAAGAGCAGGAAAGGTTCAAAGTACTATTGTAACTCTTTTTTCCTGGAAAAACAGGACAAAAGAAAGTTAAGATAAATCTATATTTACGAAAACAAGGATAGAAGGAAAATCATGTAAGCTAAAAACAAGAGTATAATTATGTCCGAGTTCTTCTATATTCACCTAGCTTATTTCCACACGCTCCCTAATATTTCACTTATCAACTTGGACCAGTCCTTTAATTACATTTTAAACTCCATCTGATATATACCAATGGGACATTGTGTTATGTTTAAAAACAATATCCATATCGTTATATATTTTAATTGGTTCTTATGCATCAAGATCCATTTCATTTCCTCTGATATCACCCATTCCCTGAATTTTAATTCCAGGTTTCCGGAATTCTCTGACAAGCTCATTCAATTTTCCTAAATCAAATACTTTACAATTAAGAAATTGTTCTTCGACATATCTTCTACTTTTAGCAGTCACACATTCCCTTCACCCTCTTTAACAATATGGTTCTTTATGTGTGGTCCCCTAAATCCTTTACCTTGTATCTTCCCCCCAAAAAATCATTTTATTTCCCTCGCAAATATGTTTACCCCATCTGATTCCATATCAAACCCATTAGTTCTCAATCACTATTTCCAACTCCTTGCCTTTTGCCCCAATCTCTATAGTATTTACTCATGAATAAGCCACATCCTGACTTGGCAAATCAACCCATCATATCCATTCATATACACACGTTTCAATTACTATTTTCCCGATCAGCATCACTGCTAGGCTTAATACTAATCACAGGCGTTTTATCCTCTGATCACGCAAACTTTATAACATTTTAAAAATCTTTCAATTTCATCCTCTATCAAAATATTTCCTTCCAGTGGCATCAATAGTCCCCCATTATTTTTGAGGGCCTTGCATTTTCTTATAGCCGCATCGCATATCGCTTTTTTCCCTCCCCTGCCAGAGTAGTCACTTCTCTATTCAGTCCATAGATAGCAAAACTCTTACCAGGTTTTTAACACTACTATCCTATCACACAGCATGTGTACATCCAGTTCCTCTCCTTCCCCCTCTACATCTAACAATTCGAACACACTTTCTCGGTTTTCATTAGTGTCCTCTTTTTTCTTCTTTTGCCACTCCCATATTCATATTGTTTTCTTTACCCATCGGTTCCCATCCCATCATTAACCTGTCCAACCTCCCCATAGTTCCTTACTTGGCCATCGTCTCTGCCAGCATCCAACCACTAAGACATTCCCGACAAAATCCAAGACTCTGGAGTAAATGTGTTTGTTTTCTATCCTTCCTTCTATCATTTATCAGTATATTTTCCTTTTTAAATCTTCTTACTACCAATCCTGGTCCTTTTTAGTAGTGCCATTTATTCCCTCACATAGGGCTTAAGCTCGTTAAACTTAAAAACGAATATTTTCCCTTTCTCCAGAACCTATCCTTTTTCCGCTCCCAATATTTTCACTAATTATTAAAATAAACAAAATTATTTTACTTATTCACTATCGGAGGAATCAAGCTTTAAATGGGTTGCTTCCAATCCAGGTGTCTTATAATATATTTCGAAGTTTTCGCTTATATAAAAGAAAGTTCTCTAGCACTCACGATCATGGGGTCTCAGACCTGGTGCAAAATTTACTTATTGACTGATCATTCCAGCCTCATGTCTATATAGTTTTGGACTTGATCAGAATCGATGCAGCGAGCAGTAGCGGCAGGCTCTCAACGAGCGCTAAATTATTTTGTGTGCTCCTGCTAGGAAACTAGCCCAGTTCCAACGCCTTATCTACCAGGGTACTCAGATCTGTGCAAAAGAGAAAAGAATGGTGGCTGCTCTTGAATTGGATTAAGTAGCTACAGGAGACTTTTCGAGTCGATTGATCTTTTCTTGCTACTTCCCTTAAATAACCATATATATATATATATATATATATATATATATATATATATATATATATATATATATATATATATATATATATATATATATATATATATATATATATATATATATATATATATATATATATATATATATATATATATATATATATATATATATTTTATTTGAATATTGTATTCTTTTTCTTGATATTCTTAAGATGCTCAAAGTGTGGTATTTTTTTCATTGTTTTGATATTACTGATGTAACGGTTCCTGCAATTGTAAGTGTTGGTGTTGTAATATGTATCTAATCTTAGAGTTTCAACATATCTTATTTTATATCAGGACATTTCAATTCATTAATAGGTTTATTGTTTGTGAAAATACCTAAAGTAAAACTAAGGCCTCTAACACGGAAGAAGAGTGAAGGAATATATGGACGTGGCGGTTCCACGTGTTCACTTAACGACAATCTAAAATCATAGCTCTCCTTCCTCACTCATGCCACTACATATTTTCCGTAAACCGAAGCGGTGGCGGGCCTCTATTTAATCATTTGATTCAGAGGAGACACATCTGCCAAAAGTGGCCTTGAGTGGGGCTCCAGGGAATTCTACTTCTGTCTTCCGTCAAGTGGAAAGAATTATGTGTGTATTGGCTGCCTCGTCCATGCCCAAAGATGGACAAGACACCTCAGAGATTTTGTAACCCTGCAAATGACAGGGGACCCACGACTCACCGATCACCCCACCCTTTAAAGGAGACAAGGCAATAGGATTAAAAAAACTCGACCATCGAGTACAACCCCTTCTAATATATCTGCGAATGCAGCGCGTTTACGTTGCCTTCGGTGGCACCCAAGCCCAAATAACCCCAGATATCTGCCTTGAATAATGCTAATGCAATCAGAAGGAGATATTTATGCTTGAGTTGGGCTCTGAGGATCCTTTGAGTTAAACTTAGAGGGCATTTTCCCTCAGGATAATTGCCCATGACTCTGGAAAAACTGGATGGTTCGACGGAGGCTTAGCTCCTTCCTTTTCCGATTAGCTACTTGTATCCAGGAGACTATACTGGGTGTAAGCCCCCTATCGACCCTCAGGATATAGGTGTTTCACAACTCCTTGCTGCGGAATGGGCGCCAGGCAGGCGGATGCTTGATTTTCTAAATACTTCCTTCCAGGAAATGGCATTGTAGATATACTTTTATTTCTTCGTTCATTCTAGTGTCAGTCGACCTCTAATTGGTGAAATTCTACCACGGCCTGGTGCAGATTCCTTTTCTCCGCCTCGGTTCTTTCCAAGGTAGGCAAATTATTTTCATACACTACAAGATTGATCTAAACTTTTAAGTCCGTATCGTTCTGGTCAATGAGTGGAGATAAGTGTCTTTAATGTGGATGAGTTTAAGCATCACTGCCTAAGAACCGATACATTCTATTGTATATATCTTTCCTTTAGCTCTTCAGATGCAAAGGCTTAGTTTGGGTGAGAGTTTGCCGATGACCTTTAGTGTTGTGATTAGCTTCCTTAAAATTATCATTTTCATGACTACTACCGAATAAATAAACACCCTGTTGGTGCTTGAAATGGGTGCGGTTAGGTTAGGAAATAACTCACTTATCTACATATACCATTCGAGGATTTTAGGTCGGTCCATGAGTCTGTAAAGCTTTTTTCTTGCGGTAATGCATGCCATCCTTTTCCTTTGTGATTGGCTGAGTGGGAGATAGCACGCAGAAAGATGCGATATGCCTCTTTGTGTTATAAGCGCTGTTCAAATAATTTTACTGTAAGTGAAATTCTTCGAGCGAGAGCTAGCTTCCGGTATGTTGCAAAGTATTTATGTCGTGTTGAAGGCCGACTTCCTGTCCTCCAGGACAATGGAAGCGCACTGTCGGATCTGCATCAGTGGCAGAGTCGCTTTGACTGCTTACCCCGCATATTCTAGCAGGGATGCAGTCGGGCTAACAGTTATTTCTGTTGTAGGATTACTGCAAGCCGCCGACTAGAATTTACTTGCAGAGGTACTGTAACCCTTGAAATACATGTTTATTCTAAGCGAGCTGTGTTTCTCTATATCATCCCTGATATACTGCCCATGCCAAGGCCCTAAAGCAGATAGACATGGTCCAAAATCTGGATGAGCGATTCATGTAATTTCTGTTAGAATTGTTCAACCATATCTGACCTAAGAGTCTTCTTCCAGATTCCTGGCGAATGGCTACCGTGCTTGCTTTTCGCAAGCTGTACAGGGAGCACTTTCTCACGGCTTGTTTTTGCCTAAATTTTATAAGATCCAGCGTGTGTAAGTTGATGGAGAAATCGCTAAATATTAGATTATTTTACTTCTTCGACAACAAAGGCTACTTGTCTCGTTCATAGTGCGGCATTCACATGTTCCACTTCGTCGAATGGTCTGTTCAGCAAGCAAAATCCTGTTTGCGAGGCCATCCTTCGTAGACATCAGTTCGCCACACACACGCACACGCATATATATATATATATATATATATATATATATATATATATATATATATATATATATATATATATATATATATATATATATATATATATATATATATATATATATATGCATGTGTGTCTTTGTGTGTGTGTGCCTAGGTTTACACAGAAACAGGAGAAAAAGAGATCATTCACGAGATCAACAAGAAAAAGCCAGGAGGAAAAACACGTTTCCCGCCAAAGACCTGAAACTCAAACCATTGTTTATCTAGACCAATTCTCTAGCGCTGAGCAAAGAGGAACAATACATAAAGCAACACATTTTCCCAAGTTTTCCGACCTGCTCGCATCTGCAACGAACACCCTTCAAATAAAATCTGTTACTCGCCGGATGAGATATTTTGAAACTGCAAAGTAAACCCTTACTTTCTTTATGACCAAAAGCTATTGTCCAGTTGTGGTTGGCGTGGACACTAGCATGCATCTCCTAAGTTCAAGCTTATGCCACCTGATAAATGAAATATGCACCAAATGTTACCCAGAAGAAAAGCCACGGTAGAGCACTGGTCTATGTAGATAACCAGAGATTTGGGGTTGGAATCCTTGTCGGAGCGACATGTCTTTTTCTTGGCTTTTTGCAGAATAATCTACTCTTAGATCCCTGTTCTCCTGTTTCTGTATATCGTTTTGGACACATTGTTCATTATTTCCAAAAATTAGAAAGGGCAAAGATTCGCGAGGAAATTCACATTCCCCGTTAGCTTATACAAAAGTCTTCTTGAAATTTCTCTTTTTTAGAGAAATAAATGGTTGCCTAATCGTATATGTAACGCTCCCCAAGAAGGTTGAGGAACTCCAGGAGAATTTTCTAGCGGATTAGGAAATTCTTATTATTACCCCTTACCTAATTACCTAATCGTTTATATATATATATATATATATATATATATATATAATATATATTTACCTAGATTTCTTCTACAAAGCTTGAGTCTTGTATTCAGTAAGAAAGACAAAACGAAGAAGGCGGGTGCCATCTTTAATTCCAACGATTCGGGTTATTTTAAAATCATCTTCAGGAGCTAAAAACAAATTCTAAATTAGTAATCTAAGCCAAAAAACATAAATAACAGCACAAGTTCAAAGTTAAAACCACAGATCAGAGAAAATCACCAAAACAACGTTAAATATATAAAATGAACGTTACGTTAATGAACAAACAAAATAGTGAGGTAAATATCAGAAAAATTATTTGTAAAAAGATACTATCACTTAAGAACAAACAAAGTAAACGTAATATCACAAAATTAGACAATTGAAATGGAAAATTAGAGAATTGGATACAAACAAAAGGTAAAACTAAAATATAGACACTGAAACATTACCTTACATGGTCGGATCAAAATGACGAGTGAAAACAGGAAGGAATTCAAAGAATGAATACAGCTCGGTTAAGTTATACATAAACAGAGGAAAGGATGAAGTGTCCTTATTTAAATTTGGGTGTTTGTATTTAATACAAAGTGATTATTTAATGCGGAGGGATGAAATAGATTTAGCATATTTTAAGACAGAAAAATCCCTTAAAGACACGTCTGTTTTACAATCAATCGCATGTTTCCTGATGGAAGAATGCTCTTTGTTACTTATTGTTTTACTGGTTCTATGGCTAATTCCCATGTGAGTACAATATTGCGACTGAAGAGTACGTACTGTGCTTCCTATATAAGTCCTCAACTTACAGCTAAGTCAAATGTATTTATATACAATGCACGAACTAAACGGCGTGGGAATACTGTCCTTCACTTTAAAGAAATTCCCAATATTTTTGTTATTAATGAATATAAGTTTAAAATTAATTTGGCAATAAAATTTCTTAGGAATGAAAATTAAACGTTTTCGGAGAAGGTCATTACAAGGGCTGATGTCTGGTAACAAAACATATCTGATTTCCTTTGGCACATTAAAAGAAGTGGAGGGGTTATAAAGCCTGAAGAGGAACTTACTAATACAGCTTTCAAATAAAGATAAGGGATAATCATTTTTTACAAAGTATTCTTTTAGAAAATTAAATTCAAAATGCATTTTGAATTCAATTTTTTACTCGTCATTTTTATCCGACCATGCAAGGTAATGTTTCAGTGTCTATATTTTAGTTTTACCTTTTGTTTGTATCCAATTCTCTAATTTTCCATTTCAATTGTTTAATTTTGTGATATTACGTTTAATTTGTTTGTTCTTAAGTGATAGTATCTTTTTACAAATAATTTTTCTGATATTTACCTCACTATTTTGTTTGTTCATTAACGTAACGTTCATTTTATATATTTAACGTTGTTTTGGTGATTTTCTCTGATCTGTGGTTTTAACTTTGAACTTGTGCTGTTATTTATGTTTTTAGGCTTAGATTATTCATTTAGAATTTGTTTTTAGTTCTGAAGATGTGTTTTGTAAAAAGATAGGACCCGCCTTCATCGTTTTGTCCTTCTTATTGAATATATATATATATATATATATATATATATATATATATATATATATATATATATATATATATATGTATATATATATATTTATATATATATATATATATATATATATATATATATATATATATTATATATTATTGGAGTTTGTGAGCTTAGGGGGTAAAACTAAAAAAGCATCTGATTATTAATAATGTTGATTTGTATGTTTCAAAAGGTCAAGGAATTAGCATATTTCTATTCCTTTTTTAATTTAATTAATTAAAAAAATTGGTAAAGTTTTATCACCAATTTCAATTCATATCAAATATCTTAAAATTCCTAGTTTTTACCGTAGGATCTAAACTACCGGTATCTAGAGGGCGTAAGAGACGCCGTGAATTCAATTCGAATTTCTGACACCATCTGGTGACTAAACACACATGGGGCGGCTTAACTTCGATGTATTCGGAACCTGTGTTTCCACTAAGCTAAGCTGTACCCTATTTAATCATTGTGTGAAACGCATTCCAAACATAAGTAGAATCTGCAGTTATCCTTATGTGATGGTTAAACTGAAAAGATATGATCGATCTATCGAAACCAGATAATAGGATGTGTTCAGATCCGAGAAAGTTTTAATATTCCACCAAAAGGTTACAAAGAGCGAGGATTATCGATGCTCAAGGCGGATTGTTATTTTCAACGTGTTTTTTTCAAATGTCTATATATGTACATATATTCCTATTTTGTTTTTCTTTTAATTATATTTGATTCGTAATATATTTTTCATACTGTTCTAGATTTTCAATATATTATTTTACTCGAGTATTGACCCTCCTACACCATCTACTCTCTTTCAGAGTCTTCCTGACCTGGAAAGGCTTTTAAGAATAGTGATTTATATGATGTCGGCGCTGCTGGTAATGAGGGCACCCATGGATCACTCCTTAGGGAGTGTCCGAGTTTAGTCGTTTAAGGGTAATGGTGGAAAGGGGAGTGGTAAATCGTGGCTTAAAATAGCGTTAAGTTGTGCGTGAGGTTGAGTCTGCGTCTGTAAAAGATAAGAATACTGCACTAACACACCAAATTATCCAATACGGTTCTTAAAAAGACAGTGTACTGAAAGTGACGAGTTAATATGGCCCTGCGGAGATGCGTAGGCCAACGTTATTGGGACCAAATTCATGCGTGCTGGTTAAAAATTTTGTTTTTAAAAAATGGTTAAGGTTGGAACGTGTTATGTGTTGCTTACTAGTCTAAATAAATTTAATGTAAACTCTGGTCATTCATTCTCTTAAAGGTTTTCTTTATAAGTTCCTTGTCTTTTTGATGTGTATCATTGTGCCAGAGTACTTTTCTTAATTAAGGTCAAATACTGGTGACTGAAAGCAAGGACATAGACGACGAAACTACAAATTGTTTGATTTAAATATTTACTCTAATTTAAGATATTTCAAAATGAACATCAAAAATATAATAAAACAAACATTAACCAACACTTAACTAAACAAAATAAGTTTAGCAAGAAAAAGTAAAGTTATGAAGAGATACAGCAGGAAGCCTGATCCATTCTGGACTTGAGTATACAGAAGAGTCACGCTCCTAGCAAGACCGAAATATCACATAATTGGATGTGAATGAACCCTTTCCGAATACAATAGGATATCCGAAGCAGCTATGCTTATCTTGGTACTGAGGAAGGTAGCCTGCGCGAAAAATACCCAGGGTGGAAATTTCTACGAGAGTGTGCCGGAGAGTTTGTGGCTCCCATCAGTCATGATATTAATAAAATTCAGAGGAACGTTTAATGAATTAGTGTCCCACTGTATTGGGAGCCGGTACAGGGAAAATGTAGCGACGCAGTGGCATGCAACTTTAGATTCCCCTCAACCTTTTTCGAGCTTCTTTGCTAGAAAGCCTAAAGACCTGGTTTGATTCCTGACATATATTTAGAGTTATAAGCCAAACGCTTATCCGGTCAAAGAGTGCTTACTTAATCTTGCCGCCATCATCAGCAGGCTTATTTTACGCAATCCCTACATGGTCAAAAGGCGATCTGGACATCTTTCCGGCTTACAGGAACCGTGGCGTAACAGAAACTGCGAAGAGAGGAGCGTGGTGAGTAAAATGCCCCAAGGGCACTCATTGCCCACTGTAACTAATTATAAATCATAATTCGATCTCCGAACCCGGCAGTGCACGTAACGTTTCCAGCCCGAACGGTCTATTAGAATCAGCTCTGTCTCGATGACAGAGAATGGTCACAGAGCAGCCCCGACAACTCAAATAACGGGGACAAGACGTTAAAGTCGACTAAATATAGGGATTTAGAGCAATCCGTCGACGCCGGAAGGCTCTAGTATGGCACAATGTTTGCTACCAAAAAATCGAAAGCAATACTCTCGGTGGTTTCGAACCTTTGTGAACATAGTGGTGGCAAAATACGTTGAGAGGTGGTACCGTGTGCAGCAATATCCTGGGTGACTTAGAGTTAACACCGGCTTGAGAGCTTCTTCTAGGTCTCTAAAGAGTTAACTTTCGAAAAACTCGAAAGGTTGATAGTAGGATTAGCGTACTGCGTCAACCTCGGCTACTTAGAAAATGTGAGCCATTGGCTAATGAAATAGACACTGAGCTTCTATGTACAAACGCATAATGCATCGTCTACGGCTCAAATCGAGCGTCATCTACCCAACTTCTAAATGAAAGCTCGCAATATGGGATATGCAAAAGTGGCGGTGGATAAACGAAGACCAGTAGGGTGGATCGAGTTCACATTCCGCAATTCACGATAGTAGGCGAAGGCGTAGAATTCGCATATTTAGTCTAACTTGCAACAAACAAAGGATCGGTAAAAAAAGAATAAGCTATATTAACACTCAAGGGGCTTCTTACAATCGTTGTTGGGGGTCTGAAGGCTCAGAACTGATAGTCGTAGAATTAAAAGTGGTTGAAATACAAATGACTAGAATCCTCAGCAGACTGCTCTACAAGCACATTTACTACGACTTCGAGGGCATCTCTGTATAGATAAAGTAAAATCCACTTCCGGCGGGCCCGTAAAAATAGTTAAGCGTTGGTCTGGGTAATATTAGTATTTTGCCAAAGAGGCCGACAAGCAGAGAACTCTTTTTCTCGGCCTCCCTTACCCCAAGAGCCCGAAGACAAGAAAATTACATAATAAGAAATAAGAACTAGGAACAAGGAGACACCACGCTGCTGTATTCGAGTCAGCTTCTCCGCGGAGAAAAGAAACTCTCGATACCTCCTTTCGAGGCTAGCAGTGGTTGTTAGAAGAGAGGTTGTACCTTTCTTCCTAACTTTAAGCAGGCCGAGTACTAATCGGCCAAGTGCAAATCCAACCATGTTGTTGAACAGCAATTGAGCTCAACGCTCACCCCTCTTCCCACAGACCATCTCGGAGGAACAAAATCTTCGGGAGGCAGATCCACCCGGAATGGGAGTTTCCCTTTTGTCAGTCGAGTACATTTGTCTGTAAGTACTTACGGCTCCTGGCTGGATCTGACGTGTGTAAACCTTTTGCCCATTTATTTATTTTGTATTTTTATGTTGCATCCATTATTTTATTTTTGTTTGTACAGTAGTAAATATTACTTTTTTTCATGCAGTTCGATATCTAGAACCTCCTAGTTAGTTGATTTAATTCGGCAAAGGAAAATAGTAAATCTTACTCATTTTAGTGCAACCCACATTTAAAGTGCATTATTGAGGACAAGGCTAATTGCAGAATGTCCTGCGGGCTTGCCACTTTTCCTTACGAGTCAAATGAATCAAGCAAAGGTCAGGAAATCTAACATGGCCTACGACACAGTGGACTCATTAGTCGAGTTGACATCAGATCAGAAGTCGTACGAGGCTCTCAATGCTCTAATTCTACAGCACCATGAGCCTTCTTCGCTCAGCAAAGATAGCAGAATCCCACCATTAACATCACTACGGTTGGGCAGAAGCTCACAGATCTCCTTCGGCACCTCCGAGAAGCTCAGGGTACTGATTCCTCGGTGCCACAGCTCAGGCAATCCTTTCTCAACCGTCTACCCATTCATGTAACTTACTTACATGCTGAATGTGGTGGGGGAAGTTCAACACATTGACAGCTTAACAGTGATTGTCGATCGTATCACACCTTGGGATGCGTTATTTGGCAAGGAACTAGTCATCGCTTCCACATATAATATTATGACATACATAAGTTCGCACAGCTCTCTTTTAACCAACATCACCCATCTCTAGAAGACCATCGGTACAAACTCAATGAGGCAGTCCAGAATCTTGACAAAGGGCTGTCAGTTAAAAGGTCATTACTAGGTAAGAGTCCCATTTTCTGATCAGATACCTGATGCGTGAGGCACATCACTGCCTCTCACTTGTAGGTTCTGCCTGGAAGAATACCAATTAGAAATTTCTGCTCCCTACAAAAGCACCCTACGTTCATCAGCCCCAACTTCTCTTCCTTTGCCAGAATCCACCAAGAGCGTTCTATTGAAGCCTTAAACGCTTCATTAGCTTCCTCACTCACTGCTGTGCATCATCCTTCATCCTGACACTGCACGGAAGTTTCCACGCCACAATTTCAACATTCAGCAATCGGCAATTGAACGGGAAGTGACAAGCCAATTTTTAAGATGAATTAAAAAATGTAACGTCATCTTCTCAGAGTTGTCATTCCCGCTCTTTGGCTTCCGTCAGTCACGCCACGAGCACCATCAAATGGACACCTTCCTCCATGTAACTCTATTAGCTTATCAGAGCACTCACCGTTGGGAGGGGGAGGGGGTTGCAAGGATTGAACCTTTGACTCTTAATTCTGTATCTAAATACGAAACTCAACATCCTTGTTTACAGAGACTCTACCGTCTCAATTCTTCTGGCTTCCTATCGGGACAGATGTCGCCCTCAGATAGTTTATTCGATACAAACTATCTAAGGTCAGCTTATTATATTCTATTCAAAGAAACTTATTTCTATCTCTATCCTTCTCCGGCGGTCTATTCATTGGCTCTTGTTCGTTGTCAAGCTCGGTCAGCCCATCTTAGGACACGACCTCCTGAAACATATCTCGTTGTCTTAGATTTTAAAAGGCGTACTCTCACGAACCGAGTTTCTTCTTCTCGCTGTTCAATATTTACGCGCCTGTTCAATGACTCGACTTGCCGAGTTAAATCAGGCCTCCTTTTATCGTGCATCCAATAATATATGCTAAATACATTTCTTTAATCACATCCTTCCCAGACCCCAAGTCACTCCGGTTTTTTAAACAACCATTGAAGTATTTTATGTAGAGTACTTCATTGCCCCAAAAGAGATTTCCAGATTGGATAAGAAAGGCATAATTCGAAAATCATGACCTTCCTTGGTATCTAGCTCACATATCGTTTTTAGGAAAAATGGGATCTAAAGGTCAGTGTGTGAATTTCGGGAACTATGGCTGATACTTATTCAACTCTCCTTTTATGGGTCAAATCGATTGTGTACACATACTTTCCTAATTTCATCTGTAGAAAGCCTTCCATTAAATTCATGTGGAGGCATCGATTGTGGGAAATAACATGTGTAACCACGAGTTTGGTACGGGTTGTTGTACATGGTACTTGGTTTGAGCTTCTCCTTGTAAATTTGTGCGATTTTACGAAGTTCTGAGAGATCTTCTACTCCTTTTCGCTTTTATAGATATCATAATGGACTACCGTTCAGACTAGGTAACGTTCTTAGTACATATATAGCAGGTATTTGACTGCTTATTGGCCTATAGTCTAAAGTTGGAACCACACAAATATCATTTAGGGTTAAACCGGGTTGAATTTCTGGGATTCTATCTAAGAGCGGGGTCATTTCTTATCTTTCCACACCCCAACTTCTACATCAGTGGTCGAAATATTCACGTGAAGTGACTACCCTATTTCACTTCTAAAATAAAGAACGTAACATCACCCTGTTAGAGATCTCAATGCAATCTACGCACCCGATATTTAGGAATGCCAACTCTGATGAGGTGAGGTTACGTTCGGTATTTGATGGTGAAATACAGTATTTCATTCCCTGGGATTTCGCAACTGCTGAAAGCTTAAGTTGGGGTGAGAAGAGGCATATAGAAAGGTTTCCTGACCCCATGACCCCACTGCTGGCAGAAGTCAGTGCAAAGTCCGGCTCCCAATTAACCTCTCTTTCTTCTGCCAACCCGTACCTCTTCCTTTTGTACCAAGTCTCTTTCATCCTACTTTCGTCCTTCTATCCACCCTTTTGACTCAGCCACTTTCTCTTCCGTTTCTGCGGCCCCTTATTTTCCAATTTATGGTATGATAATAATATGTGATCACCCACCCTACTCGTTAGTGGACTGACTTATCTCTACTTCTCTTTATTACGAACCGCCTACCACCTTCCGAACTTGCTCTTCATTCAATCGAGCTTCTGGCTGCATGGCGAACTAGGATGCGCATACCAGAACTTATCCCAATGGCACTGCATACCGTGAGGTCTTTACCGCCTGAGCTGGATGAAAGTCAGATGGCTTAAAGAGATATTAGATAAGAGGTGTGCTGGGGGTGTCGAATATGCTGAACGCCTCAAAAATACATAAGAGGTGTGTGTCTCTCCCGACACCATCCTATATGATGAAAGCTCCTGGAGATATTTGCCTGAATGGCTGGATGTAATTACAAGGCTCATCTTAGACCTAACCTGTAGGCCAAGTAAATGTAAAGGATCAAGCTCTTGAATTTTCAGATAATTATATGTGGGACGATAATAGTAAACCACAATATTTGAATCAAAATTTATGTATAACCACAAAACTAGTTTCGGCAAAGTTATAATTGCTTCTGGGGTTTATAAATACGAGGAGAAAGCAATAAATTTTGTAATTCAGATATAAGGAAACGAGATATGAGAGAAAGTGTTTTATTATTTTTTAATATAACTACCCTCGACTTCAATGCACTTGCGCCACTTGTCCCTGAGGCTTCGAATTCCAGACAACCAGAAATCTCCCGACTGCTGTTCAATTCACTCCTGGACGGCGAGCTGGACATCTTCATCGTCTTCAACCTGGCTCTTACGCAGTGCAGCCTTGAGCTAGTGGAATAAAGTGTAGTGTCACTAGGGGCCACATCTGGACTGTAGACGGGATGGTTGAGCTCCTTGAATCCGCACTCGCACAGGGCAGCGACTTTGGCCTTGTGGACTTTGACGACGTTGGAGTCGATCATGGGGCGTGAGGTTTCGTGAGGTTTCTAGGAACTCAACGTGCAGAGACCTTGGTCATGGCCAAATTGTCGTGGATGATGTTGATAACAATTCCATTTGATATTCCAAGTTCTCGCTTGATTTCCTCAACCTTCACCCGTTTATTTTCGAGGATCATCCTCTCCACAAAGGCCACATTGTTCTCGTTTTTCACGTCTGACGGGCGTACTGGACGGGGTCATCTTTAAGGGACTCGAGACTATAGCGAAACTCCCTATTCCAGCGAGCAATGGTTGCATAAAAAGGGGCGGTGTCGGTGTTTACTGCAATCATGCGTTCATGGATCTCTTTTGCATTATTGCCTTCCTTGCTCAAAGATTTGATCAATGCGCGGTGCTCAACCTTCTCCATTGTTGAAAAATTGTGACTGGCGATCTGCGATCAGCTACTGCTTCTTAAATAGACGAGTCAGGAGCGTGCGGCTAAAGGTCTTGACTTGTCATAACTTGTCCTAACACCCCCACAAACATACATCCCCTTTCCTCTGTTTTGCCCTACCGATTCGCAAATCTTATTGACTGCCCCTCGTATCTTGATGAAAACTCTCCCCGTGTTCATAACTCACGTTGCCAAGATTAGCAGGAAATTCATCAAGATGGCTCTTAAGGAAATAAACCTTTATGCTCATGTAGCAGCCTAAACGATGAAAGCTATCAAGTAGTCTCTACCAAATCCTTGTATTTAGAAGCCTTTTCTTTTCAAGAAATCCTTTCACAACAGCCACAAATGAAACCTATACTACTTTTTCTATGTCAGTACTCCAACTCGAGAAGTTTTGGTTTTTCTTTAACTTTTGGGATTGTGGCCCTTTAAAAACTCCAGCCTTTATTTTATAACTTAGGCCAGAAAAAATATTGAACATAAGAATTTGAAACAATCAGAGTTTCTGTTCCCAATGTTTTTCCTTGGCTTGACTGTCCCATAAACCCAGGAAACGGATATTTTGTATAGCCTCCTTGTTGGCTAAGTAAAGTATTTACCATTTTCAGATCTACATATATGATATATTTGTTTTTATCATATTATAGTAAATCTAATACATACGAGGGGCGGTCAATAAGTTTTGCGAATCGGTAGGGCAAAACAGAGGAAGGGAGATGTCTGTTTGTAGGGGTGTTAGAACAAGTTATGACAAGTCAGAACCTGCAGCCGCACGCTCCTGCATCGTCTATTTAAGAAGCTGTAGCTGATCGCAAATAGTCAGTGACAAATCTTTCAACAATTGAGAAGGTTGAACACCGCGCAGTGATCAAATTTTTTACCAAGGAAGGCAAGAATGCAAAAGAGATCAATGAACGCATGGTTGCAGTATACACCGACACCGTCCCTTCCAAAGCAACGATTGCTCGCTGGAATAGGAAGTTTTGCCATGGTCCTAAATCCCTTGAAGGTGAATCCCGTCCAGGACGCCCATCAGACGTGACCAACGATGACAATGTGGCCCGTGTGGAAAGAATGATTCTTAAAAATCAACGAGTGAAGGTCCAATAAATCGAGCGAAAAATTTGAATATCACATGGAAGTGTTTTTAACATCATCCACGACAATTTGGCCATGACAAAAGTCTCTGCTCGTTGGGTTACTAGAAACCTCACGCCTCATGATTGACTTCAACGTCGTCAAAGTTCACAAGGCCAGAGTTGCACAAGCTGCCCTGCGCGAGGGAGCATTCGAGGAGTCAACCATATCTCATACAGTCCTGATTTGACCCCCTAGCGAGTACTTTTTATTTCGCCAGCTCAAGGTTGCACTGCGTGGACGCTGATTTGGGGACGATGAAGATGTCCAGCTCGCCGTCCAGGAGTGGATTGAACAGCAGTCGGGAGATTTCTTGTTGTCGGGAATTCGAAGCCTCAGGGACAAGTGGCGGAAGTGCATTGAAGTTGAGGGTAGTTATATTGAAAATAATAAAACACTTTTCCTCATATCTCGTTTCCCTATATCCAAATTGCAAAACTTATTGACCGCCCCTCGTATCTTATGTGTTCATGCTTCTCTTTTAAATGCACACAGTTACCAATAGGAATTGCACCGAACAAATCTCCATTATGGAGTAACACACAATTTAAACCCTTCTTTGAACTATCTATAAAAAGTCTTTATTCACTTGGATTATGCTCTTAAACATCCATCGCGTTTAACAGTCCCGCCACGTCAAAAGAACAAACAAAATCTTGTTCAGTTTTAAAGAATGCCAAGAGATCTCTCTCCCTGTTTCGATAAAAAATTACATTTGTTTTTTCCTGCTACAAATTCTTCTCTTTAAGTCTAGAAGCTAACACTTCTGCTAACTCTTTTGACAGATCGAGGTAGAAAAATAAATAATTCAGTTCTAATTGGCTAAAGTTTTTACGTTCTAGGTTCGATGTATATACAAAGTCTGGATCACTGTCAAGTTCATTGTTTACATCAGGTTCATGTATATCACTTAGATCGTCCAGTGAAGGAAGTTCCTTGATTACAGGTACTGGAATTTCATCTGAATGAAGCACTGCACGAATTGCTGAATACAGATTTGGGTAACTCTTTTGACGTCGCGTTTTCTTTATATAACCAGAGGTGTTTGTGAAACAAAAGTATCAATCGTTTACATGTTTTTTTATCTCTCGCCACACCATAGGAATGCCAAATACTAATTGTTTCCCTGTACCTTTGTCCTTTGGCGTAGATTTTCGACACATGGTTTACAAACACTGTGCGGGGCCTACGGTTTATCCTGATCACCTAATTTAATCTTAAATTAAGCCAAATATGCTCTTTTCACGAAGATACTAATGTTCATTCTTTGAGTTGGTGCAGTAAAACAACCACATATATAGCAAAACAAGTCAGGGTAATTCAAACATTTCCTTCGTAATGAGGCTATACAACTGAATGTTATTTCATAAAACAAATCTGTAAAGACACAAAATTATATTATACACAATTGCATTATATATCTAGATGTACATAAAGAGAAATCTAAATACATAGATAAAATAAAATATGAAGAATACCAAACGCTTCCAATTCCGTTCACTTGGTCGTAAGATAGCCTGCTACTATGAGTGAGACCAATATGGACCAGTCCCTAAAAAGAAACTTGACCCGATTGAAGAAAACTATTGCCATTTTTAAACTCAGTGACCCTGAATAATGAAAATTTGTTTACCATTGTAATGAATGTTTGAAATTTAATATTTGATGGATATTGGGTTTTTGAAATTTTATTTTATGTGTCAAAATTACAAAATTTACTAAAGCAAGAAAATTTACTAAAAGTATTTCCTGTACTAAAAGTACTAAATGTGGTAAATATACTAAATGCTATAAACGTAATAAATCTACTAAATGTGTTAAAAGTACTAAATGTGCTAAAAGTAAAAAAATTGACTAAATGTACTAAATATTCTAGAATTACAAAATTTAATAAAAAACACAATGTACTAAAGTACAAAAATCTGCTCAATGTAATAAATGTGCCACCCAAAATACTAAATATAACAAATGTAATAAAAGTAAAAATTTCCCCAAAGTACAAAATGTACTAAGTTTGCTAAAAATAAAACATTTAGTAGTACAAAATATATTAAAAAAACTGAAGGTGCTAAATGTACTAAAAGTACTAAATATGTTAAATGTAATAAAATGACTACATATACTAAATATACTAAAATAGTACATGTACTAAATATGCTAAAGTACAAAATATACTAACTAGATGGTCCAAAATTAATATATGTACTAAAAGTACTCAATGTGCTAAAATACTAAATGTACTAAATATTCTAAAAATAAAAAATACTAATTGTGCTAAAAGTACTAAATATGCTAAAAGTAGAAAATTTAATAAATGCACTAACAGTACTAAAAATAGTAAATCTAATAAAAATACTAAATGTACTAATAAACCTATCATTCGATAACCAAAATTGAATCTACAGAGATTGAGTTTGTACTCGAAGTGTTGCGCGTTAAATAAGAGGTGTTGCTCTCAGCCTACTGACGTTAATCAATCAGAAAGGATATGTTCAAGGTAAGGTGATTAGGATTTTGCTAGAAAATTATTTAAAAGAGGTGAGCAAATTTTTGTCTTATTAACCTTCTTAAGTGCACAAAGAAAGGCTATTAGTAATTTTTGTAGAATATAATAAATTGCAACAAAAAGGGCTTGAATTTTTTAATGAAAGGATGCGCATATATATAGATTTAATGAGAGAAAAGCGGCGAGAAGAAATGATAGCCCGAGAAAGAAGGAGCTAAAAAAGTCGAGCAGATTTGAATGAAGCAGAGAGAAATATTTTCTTGGAGCGAGGTAGGCTACGGCAACAAGAAAGAATATACAATAAGCAACAAGAGAAACTCAAAGAGTATTTACAAAGAGATAGATTAAGGCAACAAGAAAGAAGAGATAAAATACTTGATATTGAGAGAACACATAATCATAAACGGCGGAGAGAGTTACATAGACGTAAATTACCAAATATGAATGCTAGAGAACTTTACAATTTCAGAGAAATTAGGATGAGAAACGATCGTCTTAATTGTTAATAATAGCAATGTTGAAGAATTTCTTATCGAAAATATGAGTATTCCATGTGACCATTGTGGAACTGTGAAATTATCTAATGACACCTTTAACTGTTATAATATTGGAAGAATTCAAATGCCCCATTTGAAAGTATATCATGAGAGACTGAGGAACATCTTTGATCTAGAAGACCAGGAAGGAGCTGAATTTCACATGAATATACGCAATTACAATTGCGCATTTTCCTTTGCTTCATTTGGTGTTAAACTTGTTTTACCACCTTGAAGAGGTCCATATTTCTTTCGCATTCAGTGTCAGACATATCACAACACTACACCTTTGTACCCTGCAGAAATCCTACCACAATATATGCAGCTTTATATCATTTAGGCAATGAAGTTGTGCAGCACAGATTGCAGGCACCACAAAATAATCACTGTTGATACATTTGATAGAGTGGGTCTGTTTCTTTCTGAACCAGTATTCAGTCAGTGTCAGTTGTACGTCGCTCTTTCAAGGATATGCAGACAGACAGATGGGAAAGTTAAAGTGTGGGAATCTGACAAGCAAGGAAGGAGACGTAACAAAACTGCGACAAAGAACGTAGTATGCCAAGAAATAATAACACAACTGTGAGCTTATATACGATTTATATTTTTTAAATGAATTTATCATTGAATATATATTCCGTGGAATTTCCACGGGTCCCGCTAGTAATAATAATATAAAATTTATAAATAATTAATCTGTTGTTACGGTCTAAATCCAGCTCACGTTTCCCGGACATCCATACCAGAAGAAGTTTTTTAGATCCCATTAAAAAATATGGAGTTCAGGATAATATAAAATATAATATATATATATATATATATATATATATATATATATATATATATATACATATATGTTAAATAAATAAAAATCTTTTAATGTTCTTATTTTTTAGTAAATTTATAGATTTTCCTTCTGTTTAGGAGCTCAAGGGGGTGTTTAAACCTGTAGTTAAAACCGTTATGATAAGAGAGTGAGTGGTGAAGCCATGGCCTGTATATTATATACTCTATACATATATAAAGGACCTCTAAACAAAGAGAAAAACAATCCCATTCTAAAAATATAAAGCTAAGGATAAAAAGAAAAGAATTTCAAATTAGCCAATGGTCATGGTATCGTAAGTGTATATATACCTTAGCAGCTGTGAAGGCAATTACACTTACGTGGCAGACGGCCTATGGGCTATGGGTATCGGCTGCACAGAGCTATTACAGTGGGGCAGTGAGTCCTCCTTGGGTTCGGGAAGTGTAAATCAATTAAATCTATGCTAGTGCGTATTCGTTTGCCGGGGTGTTCTTTAAATGCCAAGTCTCATTCAAGGTTATTAAAATATTAAACACCAAAAATAAAGGTTTAATTACAACAAAAACAAAATAAATATGGAAATATGTACATATGGTTAAATTGAGAGATAATTTTAGCTTAATGAAATAATGAATCAATGGCTAAAGAGACAATCAAGGGATAAATGCTTATTTCGGTCAGAAAGGAAAATAATGACAATAAGGGATATCTTAGGGACGAAGTATAAAAGGTGAAAATGTTTTTACCTTGTAGACTTGACGCTTGATGAAGGGAAAAGGGAAGCCAAAGCTCGGATTCTTCGAGGTGAGATAATCTTACGGCACGGGCGAAGTAATCTCAACGGCGGGATTGGATTACCTCGGGCACGAGGGAGGTAATCTTAAATACTGGGCGAATTACTCTTGAAAGGTGACTAAAGATATTCTTGAACTCGGGGCGAGATGCTCGGTGATGCGGGAATAAGTAACCTTGAACAAGGGGCGAAGTAATCTTGAAAACGGGATGAGACGAGTGGTGCGCAAAATTCTCCGAGAAAATGCCGCTTTCCGAATTTGCCTATTGACTGTGGCCAAAATTCACGGCAATTGGTCTAGTCGACAAAACCTTCTAACTCTGAGGTTTGACTCGAGACTACGGGATGTATCCTCACGGACAGTGGGCGCTCTTTCTCTCTCTCTCGAGTAACAGGAGACCTCAGAATAAATACGCCGTTTGCTTGCTCACTGAAGGCTTCCAGGGCATGGCAGTCCCAAAAGAATTGTGTGTCGCCGTTCTCCCTTTACCAGACCAGATAAGTCATCGCGAAGACGTTCGTTTGGGCGGCGATCCTTACCTCAGGGCATGGGGTTTAGCTAGAGACTCATGTCTGTGGGGGATTAGTATGTGCGCAGGGCATGGGGTTCTCGTCAAGGCGTCTCAGCCGTGAGTCGGTCGGCGTGAGCATACACAGGTGTGGACAGTGGCGGCTGGCTCTTCCCACGCGAGAAGTTCTTTGCTGCCTCGTTTTTAAAAATCTTGCTTAAGGCCACGTAGCCTCTACCCGACGGATGGGCGGGTCAAGATGTAGCTTGAAGGTCGTCAACTCACACCAATATTTACTTAATCTAAGCTTTTTTCCATTTCTTCAAGGAAAAGAATCACACACCTTTTTCAAAGAGGTTACCATAACAATGAAATATTTTAATCACTAAATAAGAGAAAACTTTGGAAGATTAAACGTGTTATCTTTGACAAATCAATGCATTTTATTATTTTCAAAATAGAGGATCTGCCATAGCTTTACTATTAATTGTCAAACATTGAGTTGAAAAATTATATTGCTCTAACGTCCTTAACCTCTAATTTTTACATTGAAAATGAATTATCTTAACCTGTATTGATCACAATTAAAAATATTTTACGACTTCCTTTCTACCTCCAATTTCGCGGGAGCATAATAAATTAAACGAAGGATGATATTATCACAATTGTTCCTGATTTCTCTGTTGCTGATGCTGTAGATACTGTTCCCGCTGGATGTTTTTTCCTGGGTTTCTTGAGAGTTGGAGCGTTCTGTCTTATCCTCCTTTTTTCTTAACCTTCGTAGTCAATTCCTACATTTAGTGCAATGATTTTTTTTATGAGGAATTTAAAGATGGGTTTATCTCCCTCTTATCATCGGAGTTGGCGGAATAACTCCTATTTATTTAATAATTATAAATAAGTCTGACAACTTCGCACTTTTAAATTCATATATATCCCTACTTTGATCTAAATATGTAGGTCCGGACATCCGCTTCCATTTGTTTTATGATTCTGACATAAAGGCTTTTGTATGTCAAACAATGATTTCAACTATATTTCGATGCTTTTTCTAAAACTAAAGTAGGACATCCTTTCATTCCAACGCGATATTTAAGTAACACATGGATCATTAATTCTTTCTATTTTCTCTAAATCTGCGCCTACAGTGCTAGGTATTTCTGAACTCAATTTTATAGAGACACGTATATTGCCCGAACGTTTCGTCTCTATTTAGAAAAAGTTATATGAGAGCAAAACTTTAGTAAATCGTAAATATGCTAAGCTTTATTATCTCTATATTTAAGCCCAATCATGGAAGCTTCGAAATTGAGACAAAATGAATGGTATCTCGGTCTCGATGCCTTAACCACGAACGACGGTTATTTGGAGATTGTCACATTGAAAGTGACCAGGTTCTTCGTATTCAGGGCGGGAAAAGATCCTCCGACTCTTGGGGTGGATGTGTAATTCGTAATCAAGGGAAATAATATTTTTTAATGACCAGCCGTCGTAGAGACAGCCATTTTCGTTAAACAGGTACATCAGCCCATAAAAAACGACATCAACAATCCATGTGGGTTCCTGGGTGGCCCATGGTTGCCTTATTAGAACCATAAGTTTTATTAGAACTCTAGCTCTTCTCACAAAACCCAATCTACAAAATAAAAGACTGCCAAGCTGACAAAGGTAATGCTCATGAGACGCATAACATTTGATCTCATTGCATTTTAGAGTGGATCCCCAGTCCTATCACTTCTAAAGCGTCGTTAACAGAGAGAGTGAGAGAGAGAAAACAAGCAAGAGAGAAGATAAGCGAGAGAGAAGGAGAGAGAGTAAGCAAGAGAGAAGGAGAGAGAGAGCAATTATCAGTTTTCCAAAACCATTGAGTCGTTAAAAGCTGACTTCGGAGACGGTATGGCTAAGATGAAAGAGACCCAATTTCCAAGCAGCCAAAGAGGCTACATGAAAGGTGTTTTTTTTTTAATTAATTACCTTTGCCATACTTCTGAAAAAGCATGTGCACCAATTTGTATGTGCATAAGGTTTTTTTTATATCCAAAATATTCGTTTATATTGCAATGATAATTTGTTCTCAAATACGTGGCGCTACCCATATTATATACTTCCGCTATATCCTGAAATGGACTCAAAACAACCAACTTAATGTATAGTAATTTTGAGACTTCTAATAAAAGATCAATAATCCCATCTACAGCCTTAACCTCAATACATTTTCACTGAAGTATCCCATACTTCCCTCGGCAACTTTAACATCTCGCATTTCTTAGCTTCCCTTCCACGTGTGTGAAGAGTTATCATTGTCGGTAGAATTACTTATATTCGAACTAGTACCCAATAAATATATCAATCCTAAATTACATCACTACTACCGTTCTACTCTATCTCTCAATCCTAAATTACCTTACTACTACCATTCTACTCCGATCTGAATTTGAAATGCCTTGCAATAAAAACTGATAATTGGCCTCTTGTGAACGATTTAGGAACATCATCTCAATGGAAGTAGGTAGCTGCCTGCAACATTTCATTTATGCTCAACTATTTTATTGCGTTAAGAGATGGAGTTACAATGAACAGATCTCCAAGAGGAGTATTAAGATGATGTAAATTTCAACTATACATATATCATATAGACTTTTGTGGTGTTATGATTTCACGAGTTAATTATTCACTATCTATTGACAATCTCATTAATGGGACGAAAAAAGTACCGCCGGCCAGGTGACCAGAGAACCTCCTTTTTTTAATGTAGAAATATTTCTCCTTATCGGTTTTAATATCATTAGCCTCCCAATTTCATTAGGTTTTGACCTCCAAGTAAAGTAATAAAATGTAAAAAATATTTTCTTTAATTGAATATGAAGGGGGAAATTGAAGATTGTTTAAATAATAAATATCCTATTTTGATAGTATTTTATTTACAAATACCAGAAATGTTGAAGTTCTTTGCCTTCCATGAAGACTATATCCTATTCTCTCTCCCTCTTTTCCCTCTCCTAAAGTGAGTGAATAAATGGTAGGTGGTGCTAAGCATCACTTTACATTATCAGAAGCAAAGTGACCTTAATTTTCTTCTTGTGACCAATATTTATTCGCCAAATCGCGATATATAAACTAGTCATTTTTATTTCTTTTTCAGTCATTCTTTTGCTCCTAAAGAAAAAGATGTTGTAGGAATTAAAGATTCATTTACTCTGCAAAGAGTGCAAAAGAACTTTGCTACTGTCGTGTTTCGACAAACTTTAAACAACGCCGTGTGTATAATTCGCTGTACGTCCATTGCCGCTGTCATGGACATAATAGAAATACGCAATTAGATCAAAGTCCAAAGGCGAAAAAGAAAAGCTTAAAGTACAAACCATCTATCAGTACCTAGCTGAAGAAATAATGTTCCGAAGTTTATCACTCGAATCTTCAGCTACGTCGTCCACTCTGTAATAATGTGTAGTAGTCCACCTACCCTCATCTCCACGAATGTCTAATCCATTTCTTCTTTTTCAGGTGTATGGAGCGTAGAAGATGAAGAAAGAGGTCGATCCGGGTGAGGGAATCGATAGACTTCTATCGTGCCTCCCATTCCTCTCTACATATCTTTTCCTACAGGTGGAATTTTGAGATTAACTAATATAATTGATTGATGCTTAAATATTAAGTTATACTGGAATAAAGTGAAAGGAAGTAAAGTTAATTGGATAAACGATTGGGGAGTGTAGTTTGTGTGAATGTGTGGGTGTATGTATGTGGGCGTTAATGATTTCTGAATGTGGCAGTGAATATGTGACTGAGGATGTCTCCTCCTTTTCAGCTTCTTGCTACCGGTTATTGCAGCACCACAACTAACCTTGAGGAAAGCGGCAGTCAGCCTTGACTCACATTCACAATGACTCTGATAGAACCGTCTTGAAGTGTGAGCCATAGAAACTAGTGTCTCCCAATCTCTAACAAAGTTGTTAGAACCGAAGAGTCCCAGATTTCTGACCACGGAACTACAGACCCTTCCCGCTTACCCTTCTCTTGACTTTTCTCTCACTCTTTGTCCGGTTTCGGTTATAGCCCTCATCGCGATTGGATCCAATATAAAGGGTGTTCCATTAAGACGGAACGAAGTTAGCAGTAAATAAAACAGTGTTATTGGTGAAAATTTATTTATTTTACTATTAGATCATGTTATTTGAGTCATAGCAATTATATGTGGAAAATAATATCGCCTAAATATCCGCCAAGACTTCGGCGGCACACCTTCACTTGATGGTCAAACTTTTGATAACGTCTCTGAATAGGTTCTCCTTAATCTCACCAATATGCATTATTATCTCATCCTTCAGCTGTTGAATTGTTGTTGGCTTGTTGGCATAGACCTTACTTTTGAGATGACCCCAAAGGAAGAAATCTAAAGGCGTCAAGTCATACGATGGTGGTGACCAATTGACTTCGCTGTTTCGAGAGATGATGCTACCTGGAAACTTCTCATTTAATAAAGCCATTGTTCATTGGCTATGTGGCATGTGGCGCCGTCATGTTGAAACCACAAATCTTCGACATCCATAGAATTCAATTCAGGCTATAAAAAGTTGGTTATCATGGAACGGTATTGCTCGCCTGTCACCGTAACAGAATTGCCGGCATCATTTTCGAAGAAATACGGCCCAACAATTTCGCTAGCAAAATAGCTCCTCGAATTCACTATAAGGCCTTATTATCTCATCCTTCAGTTGTTGAATTGTTGTTGGCTTGTTGGCATAGACTTTACTTTTGAGTTGTTCCCAAAGGAAGAAATCTAAAGGCGTCAAGTAACACGATCGTGGTGGCCAATTGACTTCACTGTTTCGAGAGATGATGCTACCTGGGAACTTATCATTCAATAAAGCTATTGTTCATTGGCTATGTGGCATGTGGCGCCGTCATGTTGAAACCACAAATCTTCGACATCCATAGAATTCAATTCAGGCTATAAAAAGTTGGTTATCATGGCACGGTATCGCTCGCCTGTCACCGTATCAGAATTACCGGCATCATTTTCAAAGAAATACGGCCCAATGATTCCGCTAGCAAAATATGCCCACTAAACGGTGACCTTTTGTGGATACGTTGGCTTTTCAATAATCTTCCTGGGATTTTCATCAGCCCAAATCAGACAATTCTGCTTAGTAACGAATCCACCAAGATGAAAATGGGCTTCATCACTAAAGATCATTTTTTGCGAAAAATCATCATCGTACTTCATGGTAAGGAGTTCATTTTAGAGGTTGACCACAAGCCTCTTCTAAATCTGTCTATATTTAAGGGCAAAAACTACAGATTACTCCGATGAGCTTTAGCCCTCCAGGCCTTAAAATTTAGGGTTGTCCATATTGCTGGGAAGGACAACCTAGGTGCTGAACATTTGAGTAATTCTTGCCTTGATGCAAAATTAAAATAATAGTCTCTTGACAATGACGACTAACGTAATGAACTTAGATATTGCCTTCGGATTTAGAATAGTGGGTCGAGATTGGGCAGGTTGCGTTCGAGGAACGGGTAACAACGAGTATGGAGTTGAATAGCCGGAGCTTGAGGGGTTCTGCGATGAATTGTGCAGAGTCCAACGGAAGGCAAAAAGCGGGTGCGAACGGAGAAGTGCAGATAGCAGTTAATGATGGAGGCAGGCTTACAGCGGATATTGACGGGGTCGTATACTGACGGAGTGGGATGGCGGCGGATACTACCTTCAAACTCTGGCCCCGTAGTATTTATGGTGGGGTCGAATGGGGATTTCCCCCCTCCGTCCGAAAGGGTGGGTTCTAGGGTCGACGGATCGGCAAGCGGGGGTAGTCTCGCCCTATTAGCACGCCTGCGAGAAGGTTCTTAATCCGGCGAGGCGAAACTTTCTTTGACTTCCAATGGGACTTTTTTGGGCTCCTCAAGCTTGTCGCCAATTTCTGCGATGGCGGTCTTTCAGGCTACCATGGTTTGTCATTATTTCAGGCTTCCATTTGCACAGACAAAAAGGGTAGACGAGGTGTCTCTTCTCTCTCTCTCTCTCTCTCTCTCTCTCTCTCTCCCTCTCTCTGATCTCTGACATTAATAATGGACAAAAATATAAAGAATAAAATGTAAGAAACAGAGAGAAGACTAAACCCAAGTATTCAGTCAGAGTTAGGACAACCGAAATTTACAAAAAGAAAGTGCAAGCAGGGGTGATTGCTTTCTACATGAAAATTATGCGTGATAAAATCGAGAGAGAGAGATAAAGAAAGAAAGATTTGTCGCTCTATAGGTATGCTTCAGGTCTTATTCACTCGACCATCATACGAGGATAAACTGCCCATTTTAAGGCCAAAATTCTCACGATGCTGAAGACTTGAGCACAAGTGGTAAGAATGCATGAACAGAAAAAAAAAACTCTTTAGGTGTAGAAAATTTTACCCCGCACTGCCCTCCAAGCCAACTAGCAATGTTCTGCTCCGTAAAGTAACAAACGAATACCTCGGTTGAACTGTTATTAAATGAGTACAACATCTAGCCCTATAAGCAGCTCATGAAAATTCACTCACCTTCTAGAATTGGCCAAAAGGATGGAAGGAGTTAAACAGGAAGCAATGCATACACAAAGGCAATAATCACGATGAAATAACTCATAAAGCAATATGACAACAATAAATATTAGAGCAAAGTAAAAGGTTTCCTGAAAAGATAACGGAGGCAGAAAAAAAAAGAAAAATATACTGTAAAATACTAAAGACAATAGACCAGCCATTTTGATTATAAATGAAAATATAATAAATTTAAGAAATTAATAGATAAAAATACCCATTACAATATAATAGCTACATCTATACTCAAATCAGATATAATGGAATTTTTATGAAGATAAAAAAATTGCCTCGAGCTCTTATAAATCTAAGACTTAGAAGAGTCATGAATCGCCCTAAGGTAAAAATGACCACCGTTGACTTTATAGTAGACGCGCGGCAGGGAGATGGGGTGTATCAACCCTCATGTCAACGTATTTTCTCATACTTATTTTATTTAGAATCTTGCCGATTAAACAAATACTATCAAATGAGGAGGAAAAACACAACTACTGCTATGAAGAAACATTATTCAAAGAAAAGGTGCAAAATTTTCTATAAATAACTGAAAGCAGGATGCATTTATTTTTTAATATACGAATTTAACTATTAAAGTTAAAGAGAAGGCAAATTGAATACAAAATGAAGTAAAATATGTAGAATAAAAATATTCAACGCCACGTAAAGCTACGCGAAAATATTTTTCTTGTGTTAGAAATTATTTTATTCCTAATGGCTACTGATAGGAATAGACAATGAACATCCTGAGTCAGCTTAATATCGAGGAAGTAAAAGTATTTTTGTTGTTTGAGATGCTTTGGAAAATATTCAGGAAGGTTTCAGTAGCTCGTTTGATTGGTATTGTAAGCAGGTCTATTTAATCTATGCTTGCCTTGATCGTCTTATGAAATTACAGTACAATTTCATGAGTTACACAGCTGTTTTAGCGATTAGAAGGTGTAATGTTTGGTCACTGCTAACTTTGGATATTTTGCTCGGCAGTTTATTTATTTATTTCGATTTTATACAATCCTTACCTCATACGCATTATTAGTCATTTAATACATTTTGATTATAAAGATCGCCTTTAATTTCCCAAACTATTTCGAAATGATTTATCCAGAATAAGCCACGTATCTCAAAGTTTACAAACACAAATATTCTGTAGACAAAAGGAACGAGTTTGACGCTTTATTTCAGCATATGAGGTCTACGAAAGGCAACAAGCATTGGGAAAAGACCCACTTACTTATATATTTAATTTCTTGTAGAAATGCAACAATAGTTGAAGCCTCATTTATTGATTCCATTACAAATTTTAATCTTTAAAAAGTGAATTTCAGATTTAACCCAGTCATTAGATTGCTAAATACCTGCAAAATAGGAACCACTTGACCATTCCAGTTTATTAATATTTCTTCCACGTGTTTTAGCACTTCTTTATCTGTCAGATAGTTATTATTGAAATATTACGGCAGAGCGTATTGCTCCTATATTAGTCCTGTACGTGTAACAATAAAAACAAGTTTCTTCAAGAGAGCTTTTAGTAGCATTTAACTATCAAAGTGTACACTAAGATCATGCCTTTTAGGTCTCTTTCGAAGTTGAATCAAGACCTACTTTTTCACAAGAGAGGCTCGACTTTCGAAATGTATTATTATTCGAGATCATCAAGCCTCTTGAACACATCCCCTGACCCCCAAAGTGAATTTTGGGTCCTCGTGTGGGAGAGGCAAAGAGGCACCCCCAATACTCAGCCTTTGTGTATAAAGAAAGGAATGGTTTTGATGACAGAAAAATACCCAGAACCAAAGTGTGTGCTCTGTATTACGCACATAAAAAAACATTGCGCATTCGCACAGGCGAATAACGCGAGGAATTGATTTATTTTCTCTTCAATGCGAGACGGATCTTTCCAATCCTCGACATTTTCTAGCTAAAATGCCAACGTGAACTAACGATGGCGAAGGTGCGTGTGTTTTTAAATCAAGTGATTGCATATTCCACGAAAGGGTATAGAAAAAAGCATTAGAGGCAAGAGAGAATTACTGAATGACAATTTGTTGAGAGTAGATATAGTATAGAGCCGGGATCAAAGAATAAAGGAGGCACTCGACACGAAGAAAAGTAGTAAACGGATCATTGCCCCAGTTAAAAAATAGGGAAAAGTAATCTTAAAATAAAGTCGTTAATTTTTACTCAGGAAAAGTATGTGTAAGGAAGGAAATGTTAAAAATTCTGATAATTGAAAGGAACGTAGTAGTTTAAAAAGGGCCCACAGCTACAAGTCCTCTACCATGAAAAGGTATCATGAGCCTTTAGAATATGTTTGTACAAACAACATGGCTCAAAATTACCAACTTTAACTTTCTAGTGTGAGAAAAGTGTCCAAGTGGATAAATTATAAGAATGGAGAAAGAAGGAAAGCGGAAATATATGAAAGTGTATGGGAAGATAGAAGAGCAGTATACATGACAATGTGTAGTTAGAAAAAAACGCATGAACATAAACTAAAAAGACTACAATAAGATAAAGAATAAGAATTTATGGAAGAGAAACAAACGAGTTTTTGTCGTTCGTAGTGTGTTAATTGAGGAAAGGGGCACACTATTTAGTTAACAACACAACGATAATAGAATGAGAAGGAAAAATGTAGAGAAGGAAAAATGCAGCTAAATATAATAAGAAGAGGTTCATAAAAATCCCACAGCGAATCAAAAGTATTTATTTATCCCCAGTGTGATTCGAAAAAAAAAAAAAACATTGGATAAAATACCCAGATAAAACCTTTTACCATAGAAATAGAGAGCAACAATCTCTTTAAAAGAAACAAAATGCGATATTCGAGCAGAACACAAACAAGTATAACACCACAATCCAAGATATTGTGCGAAAGTTAAATTTAAAAACGATTGTTATTCTTTTGAAGCTTCGGGGACTATCATATGAGAAACAGCAGCATAATTTGTTTTAACGGGCTATTAAAAATAAATAAACAGTGATTGAGAGAAGGAGAAAAAAAATTGCGTTATGTTCAGAAAGATGGTGCAAGTTAAAAAAGGAAAGTTTTCTTTCTTATTCTCTCTGTAATTATTCATTAAGTAATAATGATTACCTGTAGCACCGTGTTACCGCAAATTAGTATCATCAGTTCTTAAAATGTATTGAAGTTAAGCGTGGTATTACGAAGATTTGAGATGAGACAATTTAAATCAATAACATTTCTTTCCAGGTTTTGCAATAATTGTGCAGTTTTTGCACCATCGGTTCAAGAAGAAAAATGATTTAAAAACACATTTTATTGATCGATTCCATCAGTGAGGGGATTAAAAAAATCTAATTTCAGCCAAAACAAAGCAAGTACCTACCACATTGAGTAACTGAATTAAATAATCGTTTTACAATCTCCACAGAAAATGATAAAGTACAATCAAACCGTAGACAATAATGATAATAGCAGAAGCATCGAAAGAACAAATCGATTATACATTATAAATAAGGATAAAAATTACATTAGGAGGTAAAGACGAATTTGTCTAAATATTAACCCTAAAGTTAAAAATGACTAATGTGGTACCACTGTCCTAAAAATGGCAATCCTTGTCTAAATATTAGCCCCCAAATATAAAGGCATAAGATGTCAATTAAAACTCGAATTTCTTGACTACGTCTCGTATGATTAACTTATGTAGATTTTCCGTAGCTCATTTCCTCGAATTTTACATACAACATTTCCTCTAGTTTTCGTGAGCATATTTCTTCTGAATAACGAGCATACAACAATCTTCTTATTTGGTGTTCGTTTACAATGAAGACTACAAACACATTCAACCTTTATTGTAAGGTCTACAAAATAATCTAACCTACTTAATCTTAGGTTAGGGATGTTCTGTTGTAGATATTTATGTCCCATTAAACAGAAGGCCCCTCATCAAATTGATGACCGCCAAGATCATTCATAATCCGACTGAGAACTACTCCACGTAAGCCTGCCTGTCCAGGTTAGCCGTTTTTCCTTCTTCCTCTAACCTGTATCTCTTTATTTTGAACCAACTCTCTTACCACTGCCTTTGTTCTTTCATCTGCCCCTTTTCATTCCGTCACTTTATATACCCTTGAGTCGGAACACTCTTCTGCTACAAAGGTGGAGAAACCCTCGCTCGCGAGCCTAATTTTCATCTTCCCCTGAGTAATATATTTGTATGCACAAATTTTCAATACTGAAATTTAAATAATATTTGCATCTCCACAACGAAAGAAAAATAAAAGTAAATGTTAATTTTTTCGACTCATTGTTAGATTAATGGAGTCTTTTAGAATTTTGTTATGAATGCTACATATTTGCTTTGCCTCAAGGAGTATCTGGCAATTTTGCGAGGCATGTTTTAACTTGGACTCTTTTTGTAAATTTGTACCGAGTTAATTTATTTCGTTTTCCTCAGTGGTAGTATAGAATATCCTTGCATTGATAACTTAAATTTAACAAATTTACAACATGTTTAAATTTCTTTTTATACCTTTATCAATATGGCAAGTGGTAATGAAACTCTTAAAAGAAAAAGTGCTGGTAAGAGTGCCGTATTTTGTGAAAATTGGACTGAACTCTATTTTTTTATTGAATTTAATGATAGGTGTATTTGTCTTATTTGCAATAAACTTGTTTAATTTTCTAAAAAAATATAATATTGAGCGGAATTTCATGAGTAGAGATAAGAAATATGTATATTTGAAAGGATCTGAACGTTTAAACAAGATAGGTTAATTGAGAAAAAATATGGAGAAAAGACAATTTTTTTTAAAAAAGCCTATTCATGAAAGGGAATCTGTAACTCAAGCTAGTTATGTGGCATGTGAGAAAATTGCTAAAAAACTTAAATATCATAGTGAAGGTAAATTTGTAAAAGAATCTATGCTTAATACTGTTGAGATTTTATGCAATGAAAAAACTAAAATTGTTTGAAAATATTAGCTTATCGAGAGGAACTGTTTCTTGATCGTCTCAAGGAAATGGCTAATGACATTTAAACTTCTTTAGAAGCAATATCAACATAACTTGTGTTTAATTCGTTTGCTATTGATGAGAAAGCAGATTATCCAATACTGCACAGATTGCGATCTTTATATGTGGAATAACTGTAGAATTCAACATACAGGAAAAGTTTCTTGCTTTGAAATCAATACATGGAACAACTAGGGGTAAATATTTATATAAAATGGTAAACTCAGCATTACAGGATTTGAATTGCCGTATTGAAAAACTTAATGGTTCTGCCACAGATGGTGCTCCCTCTATTTCAGGTTGTGAAAAAGGGGCTAGTTTTTCATTCACGGCTCAAGCAGTTTTCCCCTCCCTGTTCTACTTTCACAGTATAGGGGTGCGCCGATGTGTTTAAATTGCAGCCGTGCTAACGGGACTCAGCGCTCCGTCTAGGCCCTAGCTTTGCATCCTCCCCGCCCAAATGCTAACACGTTTCTTCATTACTGTAACACCTGTCCTCTTCTTCAAAGCGATTGGTTCAACTAAATATGATGCCCCCTCTGTGATTTCACCCGAGCTCGTAACTACTTGAGAGGTGGCCTCTGATTCTTAGCGAGAAGCCCTTGATTTCCAAACTCCCTGGTAACAGCAGCGTAATATTAGCAACTACTAACACATCTCCTTCCCTCCCCCCTTTTGTATGGCTGGCAAGAAGAGTTGGAACTCCGTAGTCACCGTTATGTCCATGGGAGCGTGCTTAAACCAAGCAGGAAAGAGGTAAGGAATTTCAACGCACCAGGATGCGCATGCAAGGTCTGCATCGGTTTATCCCGATGCGAAGATGCCCATGGCCTATTAACATAGAACTCAGCCCCATCACTTACACGCCCTTTGTATGCAGCAATGGGCATCAGCAGTAGTTACTGAAAACCAGACTTCTAGCCCTTTTCTTGGGTTTCTGGGCCCTTCACTGTTGAAAACTAGATAAAGGGAAGGTTTACGGATGTATCAGCTCTCCTTTGTCTTAAAAAATGATTTATTTCTAAAATTGACGACACAAAACCAAATGTGGAAGCCAATTACAAGTAAACCATAAAAAGCAGCAAATCGAGCCTCCCTCAACAATCATCTTCCTTGCACTCTCTAGTTTCTTAACTACACTGTACAACAAATTTCAGTGTCAAGGGTAAAACATATATACTATGTGCATTTTATCATAAAGTTGAGTGTGCTGAATTCGAATTTAGTAACAAATATTTTCCATCACCTAACATTTTCTTGTAAATTGCCGATTTAAAAATTATGCAATTGATATCGTTTTCCACGATACCATAAAAGTATTTCACTCTAAAATTCAGATTAAATGTGTCCATTGTAATTTATTCATGAATATATTTATGAATCAGCATGTTTAATTGCATTATATAATGCATTTATCTATATTTTAGTATTTACTTCCGTTTGTAAGACGTCTCAGGTGGGTCACGCTTCAAGTTTCAGCAGAAGTCAGCCATCATAGCAGGGATCCATTTTGCCCTATACCGGTTTTTCATTTATACTATATTTTGTTGGAACTTCTTTCCATGTTCATCAGTCACATAACATGCATTCTCTGTGAAGAACAAATAAAAATGACGTCGGGGTATCTTCTGTGACATATTGTATGCGAGAACATGGTAGCACTTAATTTGGCTCTCACAATCCGCTCTCCGAAACGGGCACGTCGCGTAATCTCCCATGACCGAGTAGTGTATTTCCACAAGCTTAGCTGTGAAGACAGACGCAGTGCCTGGCATAGTCCCACTGACTTCAAACAGTTTGGATACGGCGTGGAAGCCGACCACGCCTTGGGATTTGGAGCCATCCATATACACAGGTACGGTTCCAGCATGACACGAGGTATGATCCAAATATGTCGAACGCAATACTCCCGACGCTGTAGAAGCTATGGGAGCAGAGGCATGGCGATAAATAGCAAAATCGGCACCCTGCAAGGTGGCGTCCTGGGCAGAAACAGGGGCGGCACCGGCACGAGAGCTATACCTAGCTCTCGAAGGAGTTTCCTAGCCCTAAACAAAAAGGGTTTAGTTTATGACTGGCGTCTCTCGGTGGCATAGGCACTGTTGAGATCATCTGTGGATGCAGTGAAGGCTGTTGGCGACTGAGGGAGGCGCCTGGCTCGCGCGTGCAGGCAAATACTGCACTGTCCACGGCGTAGAGCAAGTGGCATCTTCCCAAGATCGAGAAGCAGGCTCTCAAGGGGAAAAGTGCGGAAGGCCCCAGTCGCCAGGCGAAGGCCGGTGTGGTGGATCAAGTTCTTCTTCCGAAATACACGCTCAGCTGCGGTGCATAAAACTCGCATCCTTATTCGAGCTTCGAACAAATAAAGGATCGATAAAAAAAACGGCAGTAGCCCTATCAGCTCCCCAAGCGCTGAACGTCACGGAACGGAGAATATCCATGGTGCGGGTACAAGAGACCCTAAGGCTGCAAATATGAGCCTACCAGATTAGGCGTCGGTCAAATCCAAGACCAAGGACACGGTGCGATTTAACCATTTCCAGGCGTACCTTATTATGAAACAAGTCTGGATCAGGATAGAGCCGTGGATGGCGGCAGAAGTGCATCACTATATTTTCGGCCAAGGAAAACCGAAACCTGTGCGCTTCTGCATAACGAAAGATGCGGTTCAATGCCTATTGAAGTTGACCCTCTAGAGTTGGCATCGATGGTCACCACGTAGAGCGTAGCAGAAACATCTTCCGGCAGCACCGAGGTGATGCCGTTGATGCTCAGGGCAAAGAGTGTAAGACTGAGGACACTTCCCTGCGGGAAACCATCTTCCTGCTCCATTGGTTCGGAAAGGGCCCCCCTACCCGTACGCAGAATCGACGATTTCGTAAAAATTCAGATATAAAGACTGGGTGGCATCCCCTCGCCCAAATCGTGTGGAGAGTCTCCATGATATCTTATCGCCAGGCGGTATCGAAAAACACCGAGGCGTAGTGATGTGTACGAAGAAAGGTCTCGTAGACGGCATTTTCCACTCGAAACAGAGCATCCGACCTGGAATGAAAATTGCGAAAGCCGCACTATGCAAAAGACAGATGGTCTCCGCTGTCCATAAAAAAGGTTAATCTAACATTAACTGATTTCTCTATTAACTTTCACACTCATGAGGTTAGAGAGATTGGGCAGAAACCGACCGGAGTGGAGTGATCTCTCCCTGGTTTGCGAAAAGAGAGCACAGTAGCGATTCGCCAGGAATTCGGGAAGAGATCTTCCACCCAGATCCTGTTTAACAAATCTAACAGAAAGGCCATGCCTTGCTCACCCAGGGATTGAAACATGGCGTACGGGATATCGTCCGGACCATGGGCATTTTCCGCCCACGAAGCAAGAGCGTAACGCAACTCACTCAGAGTAAACCTGCTGTCGAAGGGTTTTGCGCATCTGGAGGGAAAGTCCAGCCGGCAGCCTTCTGCGCCCTCCCCAAGTGCATTGAATGCTGGCGAAGCAGCATCCCGTCTGCGAGAACTTGAATCGAATCCTTTTGACTCTCTTCCACACCTCTGCTAGAGGGGTCTTTTTCGTTAAGTGAGGACACGTATACTTCGAAATATGCTAGAACCTAGCTTCGAAATATACTGGAACCTCCCCCTAGCGCGACGAAATTTACCGACAGTAAAATCGTTCGGGCGGTGCTTATAGCGCTTGTACGCATAACGCTTCTGCTTGAGCGCCGTCCTTACACTCAGATGACCCCCCCTTGGAGTGGTCGGCGTGCAAAAGGACCAGACCTTCTAGGAATAGTTTTTAGGCCCGTGGCGAAGTTCCCGGAGAATAATTCAACGGCCTCATCTACCGACCTAAACTCCTCAACTGAGATAGAGAATTCAGTCATTTCCTGAACTGCAAACCACCGCACCCACGCCAAGCACCACCGGGGCGGGCTTTCGGGCAGCAGCGGTCCAGAAAATTATATTTGAATGGGAAAGTGATCACTACCATGGGGGTCATCGCCCACCCTCAGCAAAATCAGGCTGTAAATCCGTAGAGCACAAAGATAGATCGAGGCAGGAAAATGAAGCGGTTCTAGGGCAGTGATGCGTATACTCATCCACATTTAGGACACTCATCTCAAGCTCGTCGATTAGGTAGGTAAGGTCTCGACCTCAAGAATTAATAGAATCGTCTCCCCAGAATGGGTGTATACCGTTTAGATCTCCGAGTTTAAAAAGGGCCTCGGCAACCGTGCCACGGCGAGGTGGAAGTTCCGCACGTCGAAGTTGGCTGACGGTGGAATGCAGGAGGATATAACAGTATATCACCTATCAAGATGCAACTGCACAGCTACTCCCTGAAATGAGGTATCTAAAGCAAAGAGAAGAACGGAGACATCATGCCGGTTGTAAATCGCACATCCTCCCGCTCGGCCCCCATCCCGTGGTGGTGGGCACACAAAACCATTCTACCCCAGGAAGGTGGGCAGGGGGCATGCGCCAGGCATGGTCTCCCCTCTTCCGGCAGGCGTCCCCTAGGTCAGATGGACCGGCCTCGGCAAGGTCCTTCTCCGAGATGGAGATTGCCCGTTCAGTCGCAGGGGCACCAGCCGGAGGAAAAGATCCCTCCCCGCCTTGTACTACCTTCGAGACCAGAGCAATTTGAGTAGGAACTTGCATATGGGGGAGGGGGGGGGACTCGAGTTCGGTGCTTGGTGCCGAGCCTTGATTCGCCTCCATGGAGAGTTAGGGGTAGGTGGAACATGCCTTGACCTCCACTAGGTTTAATATTCGAGCCAGCAGGTCTTTTGAGGGAAGCGACCGATGGGCACTGTCTTCCCTCTCCCTGCACAGGAGATTTGCCCTACCGAGCCACTTTATTGGGGAGCGGTCTGCTATGGACTCCCTACCGGCTTGCCTGGGAGTCCGTTTGGAAATTAAAGGAAGGAGGGTGCTGTCGCTTAAAAGAGGGAGGCATCCGAGGGCACAATCAGAGAGGGCACAATCTTTGCCCACACGCGTAGGCAAAGAATTAGAGTAAACCTTCTCTCCGGTAAAAGAATTTTGATGGTTCCCCTGTGAAAACACACGGGGAGGACCTTCTTTTTTTTAGTGGAGCTGCCTGAAGGCGGTTCCGTCGATGGTGAGGGGAAAAGGGAAAGAGGTTTTTTAAGATTTTGATCATCGGGCATGGGGACCCTATTCTTTTTACGGGATGCAGATGCTAATCACCCCTGGCATTAACCCGTTCTGCAAGGAGTGTGTACATGGATGGCAGAGCCAGGTGCCGATATTTAAGGCCACCCCTTCCGCTTAGTGACCTGGCAACCATTTGGTATCGCAGCCCCACCTTGGGCACGGCGTTAAAACGATATAGTGTGAAGTGAGAAAGAAAGGAGGTGTGAGCAAGTTATACGTGGAGATGAAGCAGGTTGTTAAAAACCCACCAACCCAAACCGGAGATCACGGGTTAGGGAACATTGTCTCCTCCCCCCTCAACCCCGATCCGGGATAGTTGGCTAAGAGGAAGGTCAGCATCTACCCTGTAAAAATAGAGACCGACCAGAGGTGGGCGGGGAGAGCTTTCATTTATGCTATACTTTCTCTTATGCTATAGGTTAGGGCCTTCCAAAAATAGTACCTTCACGGTATGGTCAGCAATGTCCTTTGATGTTCTACTATTCCTTGTGACTCTCTAACTCTCTTTCTCTCTAATTCTCTCTAACTCTATCTAACTTTTTCTAACTCTCTCTCTAACTCCCTCTCTAACGCTATATTTAACTGCCTCTCTAACTCTCTCTCTCTCTCTCGCTCTTTCTAACTCTCTCTCTAACTATCTCTCTCTAACTTTCCCTCTCCGTTCAACTTAAGTGGTTTAATCGAGAAATTGGTCAAGTGCTGAGGAAGTAAAGAACGGTGTAACGGCAGTCAAGGATTTCTGGTGACTTTGATGAGTATAGTATGCTAGCTAGGATGGTGAAGTCCAGCATAAGGGCGGCAAAGCGTACTGAGAAGCTCCCAGTGGCGAGATTTTTCAAGTAGTACTCAAGGATATTTTTAGTTTTGTTAACAGCCATAAACCAATCCGGCGCACGATTAGCCCTTTAGTGAATGAGCAAAGGGAATTAAAGCACTCAAATGCAGAAAATCTAACCTGCTGAAAGACTACTTCTCTTTAGTGTTTACTGAAGAGTATGGTCCCATTCCCCAGCCTACGGATTCTTACTTGGGGCAAAAGCCGGAGGAAATGGACTTCACCCAAGGAAAAAGACGGGTTTCTTCCTAAAGTGTTAAAAAAAGGGCGCAATGAAGTTTGAGGACATCTAATCACAATCTTCAACATGTAAATCCGGACCGGATGCAATCCTAGAGACTGGCGTGAAGCGGAGGTGACTCCTATTTTCAAGAAAGGAGAAGGTAGCCAACCGTTGAACTCCTGACCTATTATTAGCTTAACTTCAATTGTCGGTAAATCATGGAAAGCATCATGTTGGACAAAATGATGTCATACTTAGAGCCAACTTGCGATTGAGGAGTTCCCAGCAAGGGTTTCGAAGGCAACGGTAATGCCTGACGAATCTTCTGGAATTCTTCCACTTCGTTTTCAGTGAGCACGACTGGGATAAGGTGGTGGATGTTATCTACTTAGACTTTCAAAAAGCCTTAGTTAAGGTACCCTCCCCTTACCTCCTCTGGAAAGTGCGTGCGCTTGGCATAGAAGTAATTGTAGCAAGTTGGATAGAGATCTGCCCAAGTAGAAGACGGCACCGGGTGGTATTAAATGGACAGGTTTCTGAGTGGGTGCCCGTTACATTCTGGGTTTCTCAAAGTTATGTCATGGAACCACGACCCACTACTGTTCATCATCTACGTCAACGACAAGGACGGTGACATGGTTGCGAAGATTCCTAAATTTGCCGATAATACCAAGCTTAGTAGGAACGTGTCAACGGAAGTAATTACTGCCCGCCTTTGAAGATTGGGGTGTGGTCAGACACATCGCAAATGCCTTTTAGTGTAAACAAATGCAAAGTGATGCATATTAACAACCGAAACGCCCAATCTCCCTATATCCTTAAGGCCGCTGCTCTTCAATCCAACGATAATGAGAAGGACTTGGGTGTAACCATTTTCGAAAACGGAACAAGGAGATAATACTGTGTTTTTAAATCTCTCTTGTCCGACCGCATCTGGACTATGCCTTACAATTTTGGAGTCCTTTGCTTGGAAAGGATATCGCAAGATTAGAAGGTATACAAGCCAGAGCAACCACACTGACTCCCTCTATTAGACACAATAGTTACGAAGATAGATTAGGGGCTTTAGACTTGTTATCACTGGAGACCCGGAGACTGCATGGTAATCTTATTGAAGTGTTCAAAATACTTCAAGCCTTCTATATTGTAGACTACAGGGATATTTTCCAGCTTAGCCAGAACAAAAAAACAACTCACGGCTACAAACTTGAACTGAAGTGTTGCAGGCGTGATCTGTGTGGGAATCTTTCATATATAGCATCTGCGGCACTTGGAACGCACTTCCAGTGCAAGTAGTCAACAGCAACTCTGCTGAACAGTTCAAGGCGAGACTAGACGAAGTCTTGAAAAATAGCCGTTACAGAGACTTGAAGCTTGGCGGGAGTGCTCTTCTAGAGCGTCAATCTAACCCTTTAGAGGATTACGCCTGCTAAAGTGTTCATTCTAATGTACCCTCTTTGAATGACTCGTAAGGTCTACTAGGTGTTGACCTAGATATAGGTCCTGCCAAATACAGGACCTTAGTGCTTTACAGACCCCCAGCTCAACTCTTAGAACAGGACAGGAGTCTGTATTAGCTTATGAACGAACTTTTAAAAGACAGAGTGTGTACTTCTGGAGTTCGAAAACAACGAGTTTCTGACTCAATGGGTAACAGAACCAACGGGAGGAGAAAATATCCTCGACTTGGTTTTGACCTCTAAGGATGACATCGTTTAAGACATCTCTCTTGGCGAAGAGCTCTGTGGCAGTGACCCCCTACTAATTAGATTTGTAGATAAAGTCCCGAAGGCAGGGCCTGCAACAAGTTAATCGAGGAAACTTGATTTGAGAAGAGCAGACTTTGCAGGTCTTCGAGCTCGACTGACTGACGCGAGGCTAGACGTGTGCGAGGCTGTTAATAACTCGTCGAACAGTTTCAAAACCACATTTTTTAGTATTTAATCGCGTTTCATCCTTCTAAATTGCACCCGTCGGTCTTTTGTTCAACCAAGGTGGTCTAATCGAGAAATCGACCAACAGTTTAGGGAGAAGAGAATTGTGTATAGGCAATCGAAGTCCAGCATAAAGGTGGCTAAGCGGTCTGAGGAACTCAAAATGGCGAGACTTTGTAAAGAGAATCCTAAGGAGTTCTTTGGATATGTAAACAGCCGTAAACCAATCCGTCGAACGATTGGCCCTTTTGGGAATATGAAGAGGACATTAAAGAACTCAGCTGCAGAAAATGCTAAACCTCCTCAACGACTACTTCGCTTCAGTGTTTACTGAAGAGTGTGGTCCCATACCCAAGCCAACGGATTACTACTCTCGGTAAAAGCTGAAGGATATAAACTTCACCGAAGGATAAAGAGAAAAAAAGATCACTGACCTAATGACGAATAAGTCAACTGGACCGGATGGGTTTCTACCGAAAGTGTTGAAAGAAGTGCGCGATCAAATGTCACGACATCTGAGCGCAATCTTCAACATGTCAATCCGGACCCAATGCGTTCCTAGAGTGTGAAGTGAAGCGGATGTGACTCCTATCTCCAAGAAGGGAGACGGTAGCCAACCGTCGAACTACCGACCTATCAGTTTGACTTTGATAGTCGTTAAACTCATGTAAAGCATGTTGATGGACAAAATTACGTCACATTTAGAGTCAAACATGCTACTGAGGAGTTCCCAGCACGGCTTCCGAAGGCAACGGTCATGCCTGACGAACCTTGTGGAATTGTTCCACTTTGTCTTCAGTGAGCCCCATCAGGACAAGGCGGTGGATGTGGTCTCCTTATACTTTAAGAAAGACTTTAAATAAGGTACCACACCGCCGCCTTCTCCGGCAAGGGCGAGTGGTGGGCATAGAAGGAAAAGTTGCAAGCTGGATAGAGAACTGGCTAAGTGGCAGACGGCAACGGGTGGTGCTGAATGGACAGGCTTCTGAGTGGGTACCCGTTACTAGCAGGGTGCCTCAAGGTTCTGTCCTGGAACCACTATTATTCATCATTTTCTTCAACGACATCGACGGTGAGATGGTTGCTAAGATTTCTAAATTTGTCGATGATACGAAGCTTGGTATGAACGTTGCAAAGGATGGAAATACTGCCCGCCTGCAGGAGGATCTTCGGAAGATTAGGGAGTGGTCAGAGACGTGGCAAGTATCTTCAAACGTAAACAAATGCAAAGTGATGCATATCGGCCACCTGAAACCCTAATCTCAGTATATCCTTAAGGGCACTGCTATTGAATCCACCGACACTGAGAAAGACTTAAGTGTAACATTCGCTAGTGATCTCAAGTTCTTGAAACAGTGCATTGGGGCGGAGAAAAAGCCCAAAGGATGCTAGGCTACATAAAGCGCCAGTTTAGATAACGGAACAAGTAGATTGTACTGTGTTTGTACAACTCACTTGTTCGACCGCACCTGGAGTATGCCGTACAATTTTAGGGTCCTTCATTTCGAAAGGACATCGCGAGATTGGAACGTGTGCAATCCAGGGCACCCAAACTGATTCCCTCTATCAGACACAGAGTTATGAAGATAGGTTACGGGAATTAGATTAGTGGCTGATTATCGAAATAGGGTGCCATTTGGTGGGAGGAGAAGATTGTCATTGACTTTATTCCACGAGGCAGCAAAGAAAACCTAAACGCAGTTGCATTCGTGGATTTATTAGAAAAGGTTGTGGTCGAAGGTAAAGTTTTTCCTCTAATTGCCTTGACTCCATTAGAGGGCTTGGTGATCGGTGAGTCGGGGAAGGCTTGTCATTTGGGGGTTACAAATCTCTGAGCTGTCTCGTCCAGCCTTGGGCATGGGCGAGGCAGCCAATACTCACAGAAGTAGAATTCCCTGAAGCCGCACTCAAGGCCACTTTTGAAAGATGTGTCTCCTCTGAATCGAATAATTAAATAGAGGCCCGCCACCGCTTCGGTTTACGGAAAATATGTAGTGGCATGAGTGAGGAAGGAGAGCTATGATTTTGGATTGTCGTTAAGTGAACACGTGGAGCCGCCACGTCCAAACATTCCTTCACTCTTCTTCCCTGTTAGAGGCCTAGTTCTCCTTTAGGTATTTTCACAAACAATAAACCTATTAATGAATTAAAATGTTCTGATATAAAATAAGATATGTTGAAACTTTAAGATTAGATACATATTACAACACCAACACTTACAATTGCAGGAACCGTTACATCAGTAATATCAAAACAATGAAAAAAATACCACACTTTGAGCATCTTAGGAATATCAAGAAAAAGAATACAATATTCAAATAAAATATTAGTATATATATATATATATATATATATATTTATATATATATATATATGCAATAAACTACATTGAAAGAGAAAACGGAATACATTTTTTTCTTACAGTAATATTTATTACCTTTTTTCGAAAAAAATCCGTGCAGGGAAGCGATTCTCCCGCGCTACTTTGAGAGATATTATATATATATATATATATATATATATATATATATATATATATATATATGGTTATTTGAGGGAAGTAGCAAGAAAAGATCAATCTACTCGAAAAGTCTCTTGTAGCTACTTAATCCAATTCAAGAGCAGCCACCATTCTTTTCTCTTTTGCACAGATCTGAGTACCCTGGTAGATAAGGCGTTGGAACTGGGCTAGTTTCCTAACAGGAGCACACAAAATAATTCAGCGCTCGTTGAGAGCCTGCCGCTACTGCTCGCGGCATCGATCCTGATCAAGTCCAAAACTATACAGACATGGGGCCTGAATGATCAGTCAATAAGTAAATTTTGCACCAGGTCTGAGACCCCATGATCGTGAGTGCTAGAGAACTTTCTTTTATATAAGCGAAAACTTCGAAATATATTATAAGACACCTGGATTGGAAGCAACCCATTTAAAGCTTGATTCCTCCGATAATAGATAAGTAAAATAATTTTGTTTATTTTAATAATTAGTGAAAATATCGGGAGCGGAAAAAGGAGAGGATCTGGAGAAAGGAAAAATATTCGTTTTAAAGTTTAACGAGCTTAAGCTTTATGTGAGGGAATAAATGGCACTACTAAAAAGGACCCGGATTGGTAGTGGGAAGATTTAAAAAGGGAAATATACTGAAAAACGATAAAAGGAAGGATAGAAAACAAACACATTTACTCCAGAGTCTTGGATTTTGTCGGGAATGTCGTAGTGGTTGGATGCTGGCAGAGACGATGGCCAAGTAAGGAACTATGGGGAGGTTGGACAGGTGAATGATGGGAACCGATGGGTAAAGAAAGCAATATGAATATGGGAGTGGCAAAAGAAGAAAACAAAGGACACTAATGAAAACCAAGAAAGTGTGTTTGAAGTGTTAGATGTAGAGGGGGAGGGAGGGGAACTGGATGTACACATGCTAAGTGATAGGATAGTAGTGTTAAAAACCTGGTAAGAGTTTTGCTATCTATGGACTGAATAGAGAAGTGACTACTCTGGCAGGCGAGGGAAAAAAGTGATATGCGATGCGGCTATAAGAAAATACAAGGCCCTCAAGAATAATGGGTGACTATTGATGCCACTGGAAGGAAATATCTTGATAGAGGATGGAATTGAAAGATTTTTAAAATGTTTCAAAGTTTGCGTGATCAGAGGATGAAACGCCTGTGATCAGTATTAAGCCTAGCAGTGATGCTGATCGGGAAAATAGTAATTAAAACGTGTGTATATGAATGAATATGATGGGTTGATTTGCCAAGTCAGGATGTGGCTTATTTATGAGGAAATACTATAGAGATTGGGCAAAAGGCAAGGAATTGGAGATAGTGATTGAGAACTAATGGGGTTGATTTTTTTTGGAAAAGATACAAGGTCAAGGATTTAGGGGACCACACATAAAGAACCATATTGGTAAAGAGGGTGAAGGGAATGTGTGACTGCTAAAAGTAGAAGGTATGTCGAAAAACAATTTCTTAATTGTAAAGTATTTGATTTAGGAAAATTGAATGAGCTTGTCAGAGAATTCCGGAAACCTGGAATTAAAATTCAGGGAATGGGTGATATCAGAGGGAATGAAATGGATCTTGATGCATAAGAACCAATTAAAATATATAACGATATGGATATTGTTTTTAAACATAACACAATGTCCCATTGGTATATATCAGATGGAATTAAAAATGTAATTAAAGGACTGGTCCAAGTAGATAGGTGAAATATTAGGGAGCATGTGAAAATAAGTTAGGTGAGTATAGAAGAACTCGGACATAATTGTACTCTTGTTTTTAGCTTACATGATTTTCCTTCTAACCTTGTTTTCGTAAATATAGATTTATCTTAACTTTCTTTTGTCCTGTTTTTCCAGGAAAAAAGAGTTACAATAGTTCTTTGAACCTTTCCTGCTCTTCCCTATTTTTTTGCATTTCTGCGTTGTGTAATCAATCTCTTATTCCTTAATTCCTTTTCTCAATCGAATTTATCCGAGGTTTCCTCTAACATAACTTTACTTTTAATCTCTTTTTTTCCTTTAGTTTTGCTTTCGCATTTTCATAAAGAGGTTCTTTAATAACCCTATTAATAGTTGATATATCTTGCAGGTGGCACCTCGGGGATTTTTATCTTCTCTTGCTAAAGGCTAAAAATAATCTTTCATTGTGTTTTATACTACTTATATATTTCCAATTTATCTTCAAATTTCTTGATGCTTTATTTCGTCATGTACGAGAAGCGGGAAATAAGTTTTGCGAATCAGTAGGGCCAAACAGAAGAAGCGGGATAGCTGTTTGTGGGGGTGTTAAGACAAGTTATGACGAGTGAGGACCTGCAGCCGCACGCTCCTGCCTCGTCTATTTAAGAAGCAGTAGTTGATTGCAGATCGTCAGTCACAAATTTTCAACAATCGAGAAGGTTGAGCACCGAGCACTGATCAAATTTTTGACCAAGGAAGGCAAGAATGCAAAAGAGATCCATGAACACATGGTTGCAGTGTACACTGACACCGCCCCTTCCTATGTAACCATTGCTCGCTGGAATAGGGAGTTCGGCCAGGGTCGTGAGTCCCACTAAGATGACCCCCATCCAGACAGCCAGTCAGACGTGACTAAAGAGGATAATGTGGCCCTTGTGGTGAGAGAGGATCCTCAGAAAACGACGGGTAAAGTTCGAAAAAATCGAGCGAGAACTTGGAATATCACATGGAAGTGTTATCAACATCATGCACGACAATTTGGCCATGACCGAGGTCTCTGCCCGTTGGGTCCCTAGAAACCTAACGCCCCATGATCGACTTCAACTTCGTCAAAGTCCACAAGGCCAGAGTTGCACAAGCTGCCCTGCGCGAGTGCGGATTCAAGGAATTCAACCATCCCCTCTACAGTCTAGATCTGGCCCCTAGCGACTACTTTTTATTCCGCCAGCTCAAGGGTCTACTGCTTGGACGCCGGTTTGGGGACGATGAAGATTTTCAGCTCACCGTCCAGGAGTGGATTGAACAGCAGTCGGAAGATTTGTGTTTCTTCGGAATTCGAAGCCTCAGGGACAAGTGGCACTTTTCTTCATATCTCGTTTCCTTATATCCAAATTGCAAAACTTATTGACCGCCCCTCGTACCTATATAGCTACTAGTAAATTTTGGCCATTGGAATGAAAAATATATTGATTTTCCTCGATATGAATGCTTAATATACATTAAGCAATCTGCTCGGTATCAAGACATTATCAACTGGACAATTTTACTACCCTCGGCTCCATAAAGGCCTTTATTGTCTAACCTAATATTAGTCATTGTTTCAGCGTATTTTGTTGTTGCTGATTTTCTTCCCAAGAACAGATGAACTCTCGTCCATCTGACCACTTGGGGGATTAGGAGAGGTAACTTTTGTTCATACAGCCATTGTTGTATGCACCGCCATCGTTACCACAGTGAAGGTGGCCTAACATTCTAGGAGACCTTCCTTAGGAACCACGTTATTGTGGAGAAAAGATGTTGCATGCTGTAAGAATATTATCGCTCTCGTCTGTGCTAGCGGTACATGCAACATACACTAGAGGAGGACGTTGGTCTAGAGTCTAAAAAAACACAATTTCTATCCACTAAATTATTATTTCTTTATTTATCCTCGTTCTAATTTTCCTTAATTCAAAATACAAACTAAGGCCTCCTAATTATATGACTTGGTCGGTTCTACCTCTATCAATATAGATGCGGCTTGCAATGGCCTCCAGACTTCACTTTATGTGTAAGAGCATTTTCCAACGAATTCAATCCTGATATTTAATTACAATAAAGACTTTCTTCAGTGTGATTAACCAGAGCATTAAATATTGCTGTAAAGCTACAGTATGTTGGAATATCAGGGAATCTTGAATAATGCTACTACTTCGGCAAAGAGAATCATTAACCTATGTTTGTGTTTTTTTTCAAATATATTATTGAATAAACTTCCAAAGTCATACAATAATAATATTTGAGTTCAGAAAACCTGTAAAAGGAGGAAGAAATTCTTTAGCCTGCCGTTATCTTACATATTATTTTTGGCTTTTGTAGAAAAAGCAAATTCAGTCCTATGAATGAGACCTAAGTCATTGTTTCGATACTTTGATCCCATGTTTATGCATGATTTTGCATGGTAGCTTACACATACTTGTAAGCATTATTAAGATGTCTCAGTGTAGGTTCAGATATATGAAATAAATATTTAAATCTTTTGTGTTAAATACCCTTCATACTGTTTGATTTTAGTTATCGTACTTAAAATTTATAGCAAACGGGTACTGAATTGTAATAGAATTGAGTGAATAAATAGTGGTAAGGTAAAATTTACTCCATAAAAGTAATGGAGTAATGACACAATTTAATAAAATTATATCGTAACAAGGAAAAAAATCCCAGCATTCACCTGTGACGTCATCAAATTGAAAGCCAGGATTCCTATGGGTTCGAGGGCCTTGTTCTGACGCGTGCGCACTCTCAGCCCTCACCCACTACACCCTCGTACCTAGAACAAATCAAAGCCTTGCCTTTTAATTCCCCCAAAATAAGGAGTCCTTATTTCGTCCCTCAGCCTGGCTACGTTGTGGGTTTCATATCCACACTCCATTGACGTGGTAAAGGTGGCTTACATTAGGTAACGAATGGTGCCCTGATCGCTGGTTGGTGGCTAAACAAATGGTACTGCTAATCCTGCACATTCGTACCCAAAGAGTAATGATTCTAAGGTGCTTTTAGCTTTGCTAACGATTTTTATTCTGATAATTGTGTCAATTTCATATATGATTTAAAAGGTAATATGGAGGGGAGGAATTAAGTAACTCAAATAATTTGCAGTTTCTTAACCTATAAAAGGTGATTAGAAGAAAACATATGTTCAAATAAGCTCTTTTATCCTTTTTCCATTCCTATTCCCATTTCCACACGAATCATTCCTGGTTCAATACTCACGACTTTATCAGATTATCCTTTATTTTTTTTATTATAGTTTATATTGAACATTTTGAACCGGCTTTTATATCCTTATTATTGATTAATTGTTTGGATAAATACTCGTAACTTGCATATTAGAAAATAATTATATCAAATCGTTTTGCTGAAAATCAAAACATTATGAAGATTTCTATAATTGGCAATGATAGGATGCAATTTGATTTGATTTTTACATGATGGCAATTATTTTCGAGTAAACAGCGAAGAGCCGCCTCGACGTGAAGAGTCTTCGCTGAAATGAATTTGTTGCAGAGATTTCTATTCACGTTTCTGGTTTACGTTTTATAATTATTTATTTGATTCAAGTTTGAAGGTTTTGGATGATATAGTAAATCTTGTATATTTATTCAAAAGGTAATATAGTGATTTAATCTAGAGTTTTCCTTGCACAAAAGAATTTATGTTACCAACATTACCATAATTTAACACAGCACAAAAGTTTCATACACAAAGTAAAAATAATAATTAATATTTTGTCTCATCACCTTTGTTATCACTTAGAGATTTCGAACCTAATTCAAAAACTTTGTTAACTTGGTGCACTTTTGACAAGGAATTTTACTCCTTTCTTCCTACCAGTACATCCAATACTCGTCGTTATAATATATTTTCAACTCTTCCCCATTAGTCTTTAGAACACAACTACAACTCTTCCTTATCCTCCTTATAGTAGATCCAGAAATGGTCCTTATTCCTCCTTATAGTAGATCCAGAAATCGTCCTTATTCCCCCTTATAGGACAAACACAACTCGTCCTTATTTCTCCTTCTAGTATATCTACATCTCGTTGTTATTCTTCCTTAAAGGACATCCAAAACACTTCTTTATTCTTTCAATTTCATTGAGGTCTAGATTTTTAAATTCCTTCCACTTATTTTTAGTTTAATGCCTCAGCTTTATGATAGTAATTTCAAAATATTATCTTTGGAATCTTCAGCCATTTCTTCACCCAAGAGGTGATATGTTTAGAATAAATGTCATTTTGAACGAAAACTGGTTAGCTAACTCCAATCTTTTGGTTTAACAGTTGAAGATTTGTTTCGAAATTGCCCCCCAAATTTAATTCCTGATTGATTAATCGATTTTAACTGAAGATACTTGTACCATTCTCAGAAAATACATTCCACATTATTCTTCCTCCAGGGTGCTTCGGTGCGGTGGTTATCTAAAGAAGCTGCTTTACCATGTTTCTGCCAAACAACTCTTCTTCGAAGTATGGCCAAAATTTTCTAATTTTGTTTGGTTGCTACTTAATGCAGTATTTTAAAAATTATGCGACTCCACTTGGTCTTTGTCACATCTTGAATTTTAAAATATATGGATTCTTCTAGTTGCGTAGCTGTGGAGGTCATTTTAGTACAGGAACCTCTTAACTTTCGTCTCCAAAACCTTTTGATAAAAAAACGTTGTATTTCATTTATCAAAAATAATTAGAAAGGGCAAAAATCCGCGGCGGGAATTCACGTTTCCTGTGTTTTCCTTTGAAGTCGAACGTTAACTTATATAAAAGGTTTCTTGAAATTTCTTTTACAGCGGAAGTGGATGGTTGCCTTGTCGTATATGTAACGCTCCTGAAGAAGGTTGAGGAACTCAAGGAGACTTCTCTAGAGGATTAAGCAATCTTATTATTACACTTACCTAACCGCCTATATTATATATATATATATATATATATATATATATATATATATATATATATATATTTATAGCAGAAATATGAAGACCCAGGTGATTACACTAATCATTTATTGGCCAGACGTTTCGGACCTTTACTAGGACCATCTGCAGCGACTGTGTTGACTGTGTTGACTAAATGAATGCATTAAATAATGGCTAAAAAAGCGGATAAAGGAAGTTAAAAAAATAAGATTGACAATTATTAAAATTAAAGTAAAAACATTAATAACAATATAAATTAAATAATACTATTAAATAATACTATTAAATAATACTACCTAGTGTGATTTTAAAAAATAATAGAAAGTGAAATTATAACATAAACTGGCTTGAATTCCATATTAAAAGTTACTGGAGTAAACAAAAAATAATCTATTATATTAAATTGTAAAAAACAACAAAAAACCCGAAAACAAATCAGAATAAACAAACTGACAATCCTTTATCGGGGGAGTTGAGAAATCAACTAACTAAAGATATAAAACTACTAACGAAATTTGTTCGGTTGGTCCGTTGGCTAGTTAATCTATTGAAGTGTTGGTTGGTTATACTGTGAATAGTTTAATTGAGGAGGAGTAATTATTTAGGTTTAGATTTATATTAATGATATACATTGACTCTAAGATTTTCAAATCGAGAGAAGTTAAGAATGAAGATAATACGATTAATGAATTAGTAGTAAGAGGATGATAGTGATACTCAGAATGTTGCTTGATGGAAGAGGCTTCAGGTTTAGAAATGGGAATACCAGTCCTATGAGACAAACCCAAGTGCTTCGCGATCCTGCATTTGAGTTGTAAGCCAGTTTAGCCTACATAACGACTGTGGCATGTCGTACATGTATAATTGTAAATTATACAGGATCGCAAGCCTAAAGGGATTGGCTCCTTATGGAGTAAAAAGGAATTTAACGATACACGGTTGGAATTTATACAAATGAATTGGCATTAACGGAAATGGTTGTTGAGGGTCGAGAGAAGGGGTTTGTTAAACTCTGATGTTAAATGCTCGAGATAGGTTAGTCTAATGAAAACCTTGTGCTTAGAAACAGTAGTAAGTAAGGGTCGAGGATATATATTTTGGAGAGAAATTTGGATACTAACTGGTCGAAGATAAAATTGGGGTAATAATTAAATTTAAAGAAATCCTTTGAATAAATTGGTTCTTCATGAAAGGATATCCAGTTAGAGCATATATGGTAGGCTCTAAAAATACGGCTTTTACTACTGGATAATTTAAACTGACGGGGAGAGCTACTAAAAAAATGTATACCTAATCTAGTGGTGGTAGGTTTTCTGTAAATGGATGTATTGTAAGACGAACCTGTTCGGACAATGTTGACATCCAAGAACGAGTCCTTTACTGTTGCCATAGAAAACCTTATGTTAGGATGTTTTTGGTGAATATAATTGAGAAATAAGGGTGCATGATCACTGTGCTTAAAAATTAGAAAACAGTCATCTATAAATATTTTGAAGAAAATAGGCCTGAATTCTAGAGGACACTTGTCCAGCCACCGAGATTCGTTGTGACACAGAAAGCTATTGGCAAAGGAGGGAACCAGTGTGGAACCCATAGCCATGCCTTCGTGTTGTAAATAGAGCTCGTTGTTAAAAAGGTAATGGTATCCTTTTTAAAATATTTTAAAAAATATGAGTAGATAAATGAAATTTCCATAGTATATAAAGGCATATATTTAATATATTTTCTGAAGATTTCCAATGAAATAATCGTATTTTCAAGAAATTATATCAAATTTTATAACAAAATAAAATAGTGCTAGGGGACAAATAAGAAAACGATCATTGACAGATTTTCCTAACAAGCAAATACCCTAGAAATAAAGCAAGATTTAACAACGATGAAACTTAAAACACTCAATCTAAAGTGTTGAAGCGTTTGTTTTCTATGACCTTGGCATAACGACGACAATAGTAGTTTACCAGGTTATTGCAAATGTCCGGTGTGATTTTTTTACCTGCGGCAAACCGCCAGGTTAAGGCGTCGCATTTTTTCAAAAGGAGTAAAGTTCAATTGTACCCATTTTGAACCTATAAATGACTCATATGACCATGAGACATATGGTTATTCACCTTAGAGATTTCAAATCTGCTATTGTATTTGGCGCTGGGTAGCGGCATCTAGTGGCAGAAGCCTTATTTAGCCATTCAAAGGCACTTGTAACTGATTTGAACCATGAGAAACCATCAATGCAATAACCATTTATCATCTTATCACAAAACGCCACAGATAATTGGAGGTATTTTCCCGCTTGTTTCATTCTTGCTCAATTTTCGTCTATAAATCCCTCACAGTGTAAAGCTGTTGGTCTCGAACTTTATCTTCAAACATCTTCCAGAGGTTCTCAATTGGGTTCAGGTTTGGGTTCTAAGCAGAGCACATCATTTCTTCGATATTTTCTTGTTAGTAATAGTATTTTACTAGTTTGGCAGTAGAGAATGGCACCTTGTCCAATATAAATACTGCTCGGTGGTCACATATGCTTGGAGTGAAGGTAAAACTTGTTGATGAACGAAATTTAGGCCCCTATTCGCATTTACCGTTCCAATTATTCGCACTAGCAAACAAACACCTTTAGAAGAAACCATCTTTCATACTATGAAGCTGCCTGCTTCATATGTGGCAGAATCTTTCAAACATCTAGGGTTAAGTCTATCATCTGAAACACGTCTATCCAAACGTCTGCAAATAGATCCAACAAAATGATTTTTTTTCGTCGATAAAATGAATTCTATCCCAATCTTATTCTTCTTTTTCTTACTGATGATTGGTTTGATTTCTGGAAAAAAAGCTTTTAAACCAGATGCATTGAAGCGGCGGAACACTTACCTACTCATCCTATTTTAAAAATATTGTAATAAAGGAAATTCGCTATCATATTTTGGTCGGTAGTGTACATCGACCTTTGTTACTGCCTCGAGACAGCAGGACTCGCTTATTGGATACATCTACTTGCTTGGTGTTAATGAGTTAGTCTTTCAGATATGCCAAAGGTACTCTGAAGGTTATTTCTATTGCTAGCGTTACAATATTAATTGATTTCATTCAATTTCATCGATATTTATAGTCACGAATGACATGCTTTCAAAATCTACATATGTTTCTCGGGTCCTTTTTTTTTGCTCCAAAGCCTTTGGTTACTACATTTAATAATAACAAAACACATTGCCTTTTAAGCATTTTAAGAATATAAAAGGAAATAATCTTTTATTAATAGAATATAACAGGAAAATATTGTTCGCCATTAATGATTCGATCTCAAATTGATTTTGTTTAAATCAACTATTGTAAGCTGTAAGAAAGGAACAAGAAAAAGGCTAAAAAAAAGTCTTTGAAATATGAGTGGGAAATAACAAACGGAAAAACAACGAATATTGATGATCCTTCAAATATTTGGAAAGGCTAAATGGGTATTCAATATGAAGAAATATTGAAATATTAGTTTTCTTGAAGATGCCATTAAAGTAAATGGGTCAGTATATTGTACATGTGTTTGATTTACTTAATATCTTTTAACACATATTGGTATACATATATCATAGAAAGCTGCCATAAACGGGAGACTAAACAATTTTAGCAGCTATAGAGCATGCATATGTCTGAGTTTTGTCGTAAGACTATTATGCCTTTTCCTTACGTACGTGGGTATTACTTTAGGATTGCTGCTCAAATATCTAAATCTCCTGTTTACTAAAGAGGAAAATTAGTATATATTCAAAAGAAAAACATATACTAAAATTCATCTATATTAAAGATGGCATTACTTACACAAAAGGGAATTTATAGCTTATTTTCGTGGTCGTGGTTGCTCTCAGGAAGATACTCGAACGGATGGATGTCAGTCGTATCAGAAAGATGATAGAGTTGCCTGCAATTGCTTTCTATTTACTTCAGAGAGCACTCGAAAGATCATTGAATAGTTGTAACTGATTGCATGGTCTTTTAAAGAAGTAATAAAAGATAAGATTTCAGGGCAATAAAATTCTACATAGTCATTTTTTTATGTCAATGTCTTTGGAACTCTCAAGCTACTAGAGACTACCTAGGCTGCATATTCCTTTAGACATCTTCGTAGTAAGTTTTTTCATTTTCTTTCAAGCTTCTTCTCACCTATTCAATTTGAGGGCGGCTAATTTCGGAGTCAAATCTACCACCGATTTTCGTCCTTCTATCGATTGTTCTTACCTTTGGGCATCTCTTTCTTTTACTCCAGTCGGCCGTTTAGGGGTAAATGTTTGCATTCATCTCGCGATGATAAGAAGATGCCAAAAATCAAGTGTCTCGAGTTAAAGAGGATTTCCGAAGATAACACGAGTTTCATACGTCATTATGAACATCATCAAATTCATTGCCGTTCAAATTAGAGAAAGAAATTCTAAGATTTAAATTTTCTTTAAAATGCTCGTTTAATCTCCTTGAAATTTGCAATGAATATTTTTTTCAGTTTGACTCGGAAAGTGAGTGAATAAGTATCATTTTATAGAACCAAAACTAAAAAACGTGTGATTTATGTAATGTGTATGTAATAGTAGTGTAATGTGTAGTAGTAGAGTAATATGTAGTATTAGTAGATTAATGTAATGTGTAGAGTAGTAGTACAAGTAAAAAGTCCTAACTTCCGACATCATAGTTCCGCGCGTAATTTTCACTGTTAAATATAGTATTATGAATTAATTGATTAGGAAGACGAATCGAATTAAGATTGACAATCCCTTCCCAAAGTTAGTTGTCCAGTGGAAGATTGAGGAAGTGATAATGTCTGATTTCACGCATAATAAACTTCCACCGGGGATATCGATTCCTAAGAGTAGACGATAAAAACGGGCCACCTTGACCCCCTCCCTCCCTAGGAAAGAGCTCACGATGAAACGGATGCTGATAAACAAGAGGCTTGAGACAGAATCCTGTATTTCGGTGTAAATGGCCTGAACATTAACATTACGGTACTAAGAAACGACTCATAGGTAAACATATTAAGGTGTCTAAATTGTGATTCACTACTGAGCATCTCTGAAGGAACGCAAGCTCTAGCGTGTGTTTGCTCGTCCATTGTGGTATAAAAGAATCAGGTTAAATTATATGGGATCACCAAGTGTCGAATACTAATTTATCTGCTCCTTTTCGATGAGGCAATGCTTGGCACGGCAGATTAAAGAAGGTGTAGCAGATTTAGATGATTAAAATAATAACGGGTCGATTTGAGATGTACAGAGCACTGATTTAAACGCGATTCAAAACATATGTAAGGCATTCAGTTAGGTTATGGTTCGGATACCCCCATTTTTTTAAGATCTCCGGCAAAACTTGGAAGAAGAATGAAAAAACCCACCCCATTTTAGCCCCACAAATTATTAAAGCCGCGCAGCCGAAAATGTGTACAATCTAATACGAACAGGGGTCTGCTTACTACCTTTTAAAATTTGGTTACTTTTTCTATGATATAAATATATTGTATCTGGTTAGAGCTGCGGATTTAGTTAGCATTTTCTAGTTTTAGATACCTACTTTCTTCTCATGCGCATTCCTGTCCACATAAGTATATTTTATCCGCTGTTCAATGAAAAGAAACTGACAGATGATTGAAGGTTAAAGGTAACACAATATTCCTTGCAATATTCAGGAAATTAAATGAGTATTTTTAAGAAATTACACATGTTGGTAAGTTGCTCCATAATATCGGAAGGCATTTACGACACACCTCCCTATTCTCTCCCAATTACTCAGTATATACACAAGACACAGCTCCCTTTTGTCACGGAAGTTGCCTAATGAGTTTTCATAGCGACTCTCTCTAGACGCGAAGAGGCCCCCCCCCCCCAAGGCCAAGAAAGCTTCCCTAATTCTACACATTCTCTTCCAACGAAAACATTGCAATTCATATATTAATGTGAAAGTCATTACTAAGTTGAGAAACATTGTAAAGGATTGAAAATGAATGGCAGTGCAATTAACAAATATAAAATTTTGAGGGACAGAAACAGAAACAATAGAAAGAAGGAGAGAAATAAGGAAAGAAAGATAGAGAAAAAAGAAAAGAGATTTAGAAACGATAGAAGGACAGAAAATATATGGAGCGAACGAAGAGGGATAGAGTGCGAAAGAGAAAGAGGAACAAAAGAGAGAGAATGGTAAATAGAGAGATACCAAAGTTATAGGGAGAGAGAGGTTCGAGGTGGTAGTGTATGGAGAAAGTGTGTAGAATAGAAAGTGCGTGGAAGGGGGATTGGGATTGTGTGATAAGGATGAGAGACGGCCATAGGAGGGCGAAAGAGAGGGAGAGAGAGAGTGGGGTAGAGGGTGTTTGTTAGTGATAAAAAATGAGTGGGAGAGAGAGTAACAGCGATAGTGAGAGTCAAATGGAGAATAAGCGTGAGAATGAGATACATTTCTTTTCTATTTAAAATATCTTCATTGTTAACTAGAATATGAGAGTGAAAAATATTTATTGTGAAATAGATGTTCTTTAGATTTGCACTTTATTTAGTACCTAAATATATTTTCCAAAAATAGCATTTGTTCACAAAGTTGAGCAACACATCATTATGCAACTTATGCCGCAACCTTTTAATATACTCGTAAGTGTTAACGAGACTGACCGCCAACAAAGAAGATCTATGTGTTGTTCATAAATGTCTAATCACTCTTTGCGAAAGGGAATTATAACTTATAGTGGAAATGTATATGAACTTTTAAATTTCTGTTCGTTTAGACATTCAGCATTACATATAGTAACGCAAAAATACGTACTTACCAACAGTAACAGGAGAAAGATTTAATTTTCGCTAAGTTCTCGGCGAAAGAAAAATAAGATACACTATTTGCAAAGCGAGATTTTACTATCTAACCGAAGAATCATTTTGCGAGATTATAAGAAGTGTCTTTTGCGTCAGACCCTCGTGAGTTAGCTCTCCTCTCGAAGACTGTTGCTTTTCTCTCGCTTATATATGGAGGAATTTGGACTCCTCTTGGTGACGACGAACGCAGCGAGAGTTTCACTTTGTTGTCGAATGATTGGTGTGGTATGTCCGTCTTTGATTGCCATAGTTATGTATAGGAGGCAGATTTGATTGAGTTTTCCCTAATCTCTGCGGGGGAAATCAAAGAGACCTTTAAATTGGAAATGGAGGCCAGCCGAAAGTGATCTTCTACAAGCGTTTGGGAAATCTTGGACCGAACAAGGCGTGATCGGGCCAGGTCGGTCGAAATAGTGGAAAATTGCGGATAGGCGATTTTATAGCGCCATGTGAGTGAGTTACATAGCTCGCAACAATTTGCATCTCGATGCAAATTGTAAAGGCACTTGTAAAGGCACTTTTCAGATCAAGACGTTAGTGGGAGGAGGTTACACCACTGGCCCAATGATATATGATCATTTAAATTAAGATAAATTTTTATTGCTACTCTGTATATTGAATACTAGTCTAGCTGCAGGGAGACATATTATAAATGATAATCAAAATAAGCTTTACTTAGGATTGCTTGTGAATCTTCATGGCAGCATGGAATGGAGAAGGGAAATGATTCTAAGAATAAAATTATGAGGTATAGGGGTGGGACACTTTACTATATCATTAAAAGCAAAATGACTCAGTACGTAAAAGGTAAAGGATTTTCCCAGTGAATCGTATCAATGAAACAAACAATAAATACTAAAGGTACTCAGAAACTGAGGACAACTCAATGAAACAAAACGATACATGGGGCAGATAACCCAAAGGAAGTATCCCATCAAGATGAAAAATAAGAATTCCAAACGAGCGAGCGACATAATAAAGTGTAAAAAGTTCGGAAGTTGAAATAAGCAAGAAAAAAAGCAACAGAAGATTGATGAACTGAAAAACTAAACAACGTATTACATTAATAGAACTACAAGAGTCGATCTTATAAAAAGTGATGCTTAACTTTCTGCTCACTCTTCATTTTTCACTATCTGAAAGACTGTCATTTTCCAGCTTTTCTACATTGGTTGACTCAAAAGTGTCACCATTAAATTATAAGTATAAATCCACTCTTAAAACATGTAAAAGAATTATATGTCTTTCCTTTTAATTTAATATACAATTTTTAACAAGATTGTTCCCTTAAACCCTAAAATCCCTTTCTGAGTGAGAAATCGTGTCGTAAAGGCTGGAAAACGAAATAAGGACAATGTTTTGATTGCCCTTGCAAAGTAGTACGCTATTTCTTTGGGAAACACTGATGTTGCTGAACTCAACATCTATACGCTCTGAACTCATGCTGGAGCCGGGATGTTGCCTAATTTGAAATTTATCACAAAAAAGAAGATAACTAATGCTAACGAGACTAAAAGGCAGGTAGTGGTAAGACGGCAGTAAGATGTACAAAGAAACAAAGATGGCAAAGAGTATTCAAATTAATCCCCTCCATTTTGGAAGCATTGGTGGGCCTAACTAGGACGAAACCTAAGAAGTTTAATATCCAGAAGCACAAGCATAAAGCTGTCTTAGGTCATAAAATATAACGAAACTTTCTAAAGAAATTATTTCGTCAAGGAAATGGAAGGAATTTATGTGCCTTTGGCTACTTCAAACAAACTTTTGGCGAGTGCTGTCAAAAGAGTTTGTCTCATAACCCTTTTTTTTAATCCCATGACATTTCAAAGTAAAAATTATTAATTTTACTTTCAAGTATTTCTTTGAGGAAATACTCTGACTAGAAGAAGCGAGAGAAAAAAGAAACCATTAATTTTAGTACCTACCGAGGGAAATTTGTGGGTTTTACTTTTTAGTAAGCTTCTCAATATTATGGTCAAATCTAATTCTATATTTATACTCCTTTAGTTGCAAAAACTAACGTAGGAATATGGGATAGGAGGCTTTGGAAAGTGGAAATATTAGAGTAATTAAACATTTGTGAAAGGAACAAGGAACAACGTTAAGAACATAAGGGAATTTATCTGTCTGTCGTTCTAAATCATTACTTAAATAATTAAGTTTAAATATATTATCGTTTCTCGCTCTATTTTGTTTCCATTACCAAATAAATGTTAAAGAATATATATATATATATATATATAAATATATATATATATATATATATATATATATATATATATATATATATATATATTTATATATATATATATATATATATATATATATGAAATACAAAACTCACAGAGTATCACGTGAGTGTAGCAAATGAATGCAATATCCCGCAGGAAAAAATTAAAGGTGTTTCCAAGTACTTTCGAACTTTATTAAGTTCCTTGATAAGGAACTTATTAAAGTTCGAAAGTACTTGGAAACACCTTTTCATTTTTTCCTGTGGGATAATAATGAAACAATATCATTTACACGCAGCTTTGCACGAACTCAGAGGAATTTAAGAATGTAAAAACATTATCGATAATGTGAAAATCAGAATAATTATGTATATATATATATATATATATATATATATATATATATATATATATATATATATATATATATACATAATTCTTCTGATTTTCAAAATACACAAGCCTGCGTTTGAAATTTTTTTTAAGGTTCCCCAGGATTTTTTTGTGGTTTATTAATGAATCCAACCTCCTGAGCTCAAAAATGAATGTATATTTGTTCAATCAGGTCAGATTTTCTCAGTACAGCCTTCCCCCATTTTCATTGAGATTACCTCATTTTTTCTGAATTTTTTTTTTAAAAAAACTTTCTCTATCTAATAATGCATTATTACTGTTATATCATATAAACAGGAATACACGTATGTCAACTATAATTCTTTTAATAAACAAAAAATAAAAGAATGCAACATAATAAAGAAAATAATTATAATTTCGAAAAACAGACGCCCTTGACGATTTTCGTTTGTACCTGTCATCTGGTGCATCACGCTTCAAACACCAACAGTAGTCAGCAAGCATGTTTCCGTTCCATTTAGACTGGTACCTGGATTCCATTGTTTTTTATGTCCTGGTGGAATCTTTGCCCCTGTTCTTTACTGTTATCCCTAAAGTTTTTGGGAAAATAATCCAGATGGTACTGTAAAAAGTGTATCTTTATAGACATTCGAGCTCCCAAATGTTTGAGACTTGTTAAGAGCTGATTGACCAGGGCAACATATTCTTCTAGGCTTCTTTTATTGCCTTGAAAATTGTTAACTAGAGCTTTGAAAGCTTTCCAGGCATCTTTTTCTATGTCCTTCATTAATGCATCAAATTGCTGATCAAGTTCCTGATTTGAAGTCCATCAAAAATCTTCCCATGGAGCTTAGCGTCACTGATGTATGGAAATTTTTGAAGAAGAAATTTAATAGCTCGGCCTACTTTACTAAGGGTTTTGACATCATTGTTCATTATACCAAGCTTTATATGCAGTGGAGGGAGGGGTATTTTTTAAGGAGGCACTAAAGGTTCAGCTATCACATTGTTTGATCTAATTCTAAATGCTTCTCGTTCAGGCCAAACCTTCTTCTCATAGTGCATACTATCTGCACGACTGTCTCATAAACATAGGAAACAGGGATGCTTCGTGTAGCCTGTTTGCGTCTCAAGCGTAAGAGACACTACCTGAAAAAAAATTAGCACGGTATGTAAATTCAGTGTAATATTTCTAAAAACAAATTCAAAGTAATATTTCTTAAAACAATAAGAATATATATATGTACTGAAAAATCTTGTATGCGGATGCATTAAATCATCGTATTGGAACTAATTGGATATATTTACATCTTATTTTGAGTTTATTGAGTTGTGTTGTATACCTTCTCAATAAGGATAAGTTCCCCATTAACCCAATAGGATGCATTAACCTATAGGGACACACTTCAACAAAAAATATAACTAAAAAATGACTCATGATTTCCAGATTTGCATTCTTGTAAAATGTAAGTTAACCAAAAGGTGTATACAAGTGTTAACAATTAAAGGTGAAAATGTCAATATCAAAAAGCTTAGAAATGCCAAGTGTAAAATGATCTTACCTTCAAGTCACCACATATCCTCCACCTATAGCTAGAGTAATTTATTGCATCCAGCAATTTTTTCATATTTTCATAACTTTCAGTAAGTTGGATTGAATGGCCTATAGGAACGGAAGCTATCTTGTTACGAATATTCAGTAACACAGCTTTTAAACTTCTACTGGAGGAATCTATAAACAGTCTCCATTCTAATGGGTTGTAGGGAATTCCAAGGGCATCAACAAGTCCTTTAATATTAAGGCAGTATACTAAAGAGCTGGAAGAATGCTGTAAAAAATAGCTTCGAAACTCTTGTTCTCTATTTCTGTACCCCCCTAAATGTGTTTTCTTAAGCGAGAAGATTACTTTCACGAAGTCGAGAGCCAAGAAGTTGTGTATTCGCCTTTGAAACCCCCAGATCCCTGGTCAGCTCATTTAACTGAACTTGAGTGAATGGTCTTGCGACCATATCATGTGTGGAAACCTGATAAGACTCAGATGTGTCATAATCTTGGTCAACTTCCATAGTAATCTCTTCATGTACCTCTATATGTTCAGGGGGAGAAGGTATAGGAATTCCTGGGCCATGGGGCAGGGGTTTGATGGCAGAAGGAACATCCGGATATGCCTCATTATGTTTATTCTTCTTATTTATACCTGTGGAAAATATAATTGCATATTACATAAAGGAATTGATTTGGAGTTGCAGATAGTACATAAATGTTTAGTAAAGGATATGTTCATGCTGAAGTGAACTATATTAGTTTTTAATTTTATGCTAAGTCTTTGCATAATAATGACATTTTCAGGAGCCAGAGTATAATACAGAAATCTTAAATACTTGATACAATGCTCACCTTTAAGATTTGTCATGCAAAAATAGCAGTCCGTAGTGTCGTCCTTGCCATCTCTCCACACCATGGGAACACCAAAAGAGAGGGACTTCTGTTCGCCCTGACTCCAGCGTCTTAAACTTATGAGGCATCCCTTGCAGCAGATATGTGGTGCAAAACTTTTATCTTGATCTCTTAGCCTTACTCCAAAAAAAGCATTATACAAAGATTTAATTACAGGGGGGATTGTACTTTGCTGCTCGGGAAAAGTCACTTTGCCGCAAACATAGCAAAATCTGTCGGAGCTATTCTTACATTTTCTGTTCATTTTTAACTCAACCACTATTATTATTATTCTTATTATTATAATGCTAAGCAATTTTTAACCTGCAAAATATAAACCTATTTGCATAATTACTTAAAATGTACACAAAATTTACTGCGAATAGAGCAGTGCAAAAACTATTGAAATTTGATGTAATATAGGAGATGTATAAACTATAAAATTATTATCCCTTCCTGTATCGCAAAAACTGGAGGTGATAGAAAAAAACGGATGACAGATTCGGATTTAGGAGGTCAATTTTATTAAGAAACACTATAGAAAACCTAAGGTACATCTTTGACGCAGACCAGTGTTATCGATAATGTTTTTACATTCTTAAATTCCTCCGAGTTCGTGCAAAGCTGCGTGTAAATGATATTGTTTCATTATTTTCTTACCGGAAACTGTTTTGATATTTGTGGCGAAAGAACGTGCTGGAGAGTATTGAAAATCTGTTTACATCAAAGAAAGCTATCATTGTCTCTAGGCCGAGCCTCCTTCCCCAGATTTCTTTAGAGAAATAGCACTTGATGGCTTTTGAACAAAATATTTTAGATTTTCGAAAATAAGACTGAAAGAGACACACTAAGCCTAAAACTCTTATGTAAAGTAATTTTGTCCTCACTTGTGTAATGAGTCAAAGATAATTAAATTGAATAGAAAGATCCCCATATAGATAAAAGGGGTAGGTGGCTTATAAAACTCTGACTTGTTTTACTGAGGGAAAGAGAGTGAATTACATGGTTTAAAACAAATTATTAAATTGGTATGGTTAAGATTGTACATATGTAAAAAAAAGCGTTGATTGTTCAGTATGATTACGTACATTGGTTTATGTTGATTAACCCGGACATTTAGTTCTTTTCATGGTTTGTGCATATTAACATTTTCGGCAGTTGTTGCAGCCTATCGAATCAACAATGCCAGGTCGGTGGGGTGGGCGAATTTTTGACAAGGATGCGATAAATTGTAGTTTCTTACTTAAAAATTACTAGGTAATTTAATGAAAATATGGTTATAGGGTAACCAACATTATTTTTATAATAGGAACGCTTAGCAACCTTATAACAATTGTCGAGAAAGTACAAAGGGTAGCAGAAATTTATCCCTATTTAATATATTCTATCGCCTTCTTTGTCCAGGAATTCTGATGAGACAATTCTATGCGCACGCAAAAACATAAAGGAGAAAACACTTTGTTTAATGAAATAATGGTGGTTAGAATAAAATGTACATAAGAGTCTATGGCTGTTGGTTTTCTATATATTTCATATTTGAAACAATGGTTTGTCGGATGAAGTAAAATATCTAAGAACGGGAGTGTGCGATTTTTTTCAACTTCTAAAGTAAATTTAATCGAGGGCACTAAGGTATTAAAATTAGTAAGAAATTTATTAATATTCAAATTATTAGGCTAAAGGTAAAGAATGTCATCAACATAGTGCATCCAAGCTATAGGGGTTTCATTAATTTGGAGAAGTATTCTAGATTGGAAGAATTCCATGTATAGGTTGGCCAGTACAGGGGACAAACATTTCCCCATTGCCATTTCAAAGGTTTGGCGATAAAATTTTCCATTTAAGGGAACTTTGCAATTTTTGATTAAAAGAGCAATAAGTTTAATGAGGCTAGAAGCCAGTATAGGGAGAGTAACTGTGTTGAGGTTTTCGTCAAGGAAATTAAAGAGATCGGGTACGGAACGTTAGTAAAAGGGAAACAAACATCGAAAATAACACAGTGGAGTTGAGTCTTTAAAGCAAGGGGGTATTTGGTAGAGTTGACAATTCTTTTTTTTCTGAGATTTCATCTATACAGTAAGGGCGATACTTTAACACTATAAAAATGCATGTTATGCAGGTAATTTCATCTTGTAAATTTATGGGTTACAAACTTGAAAGACAACTAAATACACACACCCATATATATATATATATATATATATATATATATATATATATATATTGATAAATGAACAATAATTTTCAGGTCAATGCGGTTAGGTAAGGGTAATAAAAAGAATTGCTTAATCCGCTAGAAAAGTCTCATTCAGGAGTGTTACATATACGATTAAGCAACCATCCATTTTTCGAAAAAAGAGAAATTTCCAAAAGCCTTTTGTAAAAGCTAACGTTGAACTTTAACAGAAAACGAGGAATGTGAATTTTTTCACGGATCTTCACCTTTTCTATTATTTAGTTCTTTAGATTGTTCCTGCTTCTTTACATTGCTTCAACTGTTTTATTTATAAATTTAATTTTATATTAATTCTTTATTTTGTTCAGTTTTAACCACTAGAGATTGTCCTCGTTTCGGCAACGTAACAATTGATGCAATTTTCAACTAAGTAATAGAAAAGCTGAGAAAGGAGGTCAGTATATATAAGGCCCAAAAAATAATAACCAAATGGGAAAACGCAGGAAAAAAAGCTAGAATAACATAAGTATTTGGGTGGATTCAGGAGAAGTTAGTAATCTCCCAGAACAACTTACCCTGAATACTCCCAAATACTTCTTTTTCCAGCTTGTTTCCTGCATTTTCATTTCTTTAGTATTTTGTTTGCTTTATATATATACTGAGCTCATTGCTTGGCCCTTTTCATTACTTAGTTGAAAATGGCATTAATTATAACTTTGGCGAAACTAGTTCTGTGGTTATCAATAAATTTTGATTCAAAATTTATATATATGACGCTACTGTGATATGTTTTAAATATATATATATATATATATATATATATATATATATATATATATAATGTTTAACAGAAATCCCAAGGCGAGGAAAATAGCTGGTATCATCCTTTTTATTTACCGGCGACGTTTCAACCAAAATACGGTCATCTTCTTAGGCCTAAATTACAAAAAACGAAACAAAATATTTTGCACTGTTAAGAGAGCACACTGCTAAATGTACATCTAGATGTTGACTAGCTAGTATTAGCTTTGATTGGCAAATTTAGATTTAGGGGAATATTTCGAAATCAAGCTCAAATTTACAATAGAGACTAGGGAAGGATTTTAAATATTTAAATTAGTTAGCGAGTGTATAATTGCTAAAATCTATTAAGGGAGGGGAGATTTGATTTATGAATCTAATGATTATATAAAACTGTTTTAAAATGAATTTTAAACAAATAATTGAAGGAAAAATTGGCGAAAACTAATAGACAAAATCACAAACCTTGCCAACGAGCGTGTTACGTGCTCCGGCCGACCCAAAAGCACCAAAGCTGCGCCCCGCAACCCACATCCAAACGAATTCAGGTAACAAGGAGTGGAACCGACGAGAGATCATTATTTAATTTCGGAGAGAGCTGTTTTATATAAAGTGTTTCTAAGATTCGAAGGGTAATAGGGCATTTGTGCGAATTTAGAATTTCAAAGTTAGCTAAGGAGATATCACTTTTACACTTTATTACGTGATCTCTTATCGCTTAATTTTCTTTGGTTTCAAGTATCTTGCCGGTTTTTTTATTTATACGCATATAAAAAGAGAATCTTGCCTTCAGTTATCATGGAGCTTCCGATATATTCCTTGGGAAGAACCAGGACATTTAAATAAGTATATAATCGAACTCCGAAGACTCTTTGTAACCAGATCCTTTATTGTAAAGAAAGATTTTATATTTATTTTGTTGACAAAAGCAATTTGAAATTTAATTTGATAGAAGTATTTCCTTAGCAATATGTGTAATTTTCGGCTAAGGACTTTATTGTGAATACCCAGCTCGGGCATTATTAAATAATGTTTGTCTTTTGCCACAGTTATTTCAGGGTGGCTTGGTTGATACAATCCACTTAAAAATGTGCGAATTGACTCTTCTTAATGGATGAGATTTTGTATTCCAAATCTAAGCAACTAAAAAAGTTCAATCCTAACCTCGTATTAGTCTCTTTCCTATATGCTGATGTTTCTAGATTATTTTTATTTTTTCTTATCAAAAGATCTAAAAAGGGGAGCGTGTTATCACTCTCAGTTTTCATTGTACATTTAATACATAGCTATATTTAAACAACGAGATCAAGCTTTAGAATTTCTTAATTTTTTAAACAACAATCTCTGTTCATCCTACAATTTTATAGACAAAGAATTTCAGTACCTTAAATCTTTTTTTATGCACAATAGTTTTCCTTCCTTTATTGTAGAAGAGTCAATCCTAACATTTTTAAGTGGATTGTATCAACCAAGCCACCCTGAAATAACTGTGGCAAAAGACAAACATTATTTAATAATGCCCGAGCTGGGTATTCACAATAAAGTCCTTAGCCGAAAATTACACATATTGCTAAGGAAATACTTCTATCAAATCAAATTTCAAATTGCCTTTGTCAACAAAATAAATATAAAATCTTTCTTTACAATAAAGGATCTGGATCCAAAGAGTCTTCGGAGTTCGATTGTATACTTATTTAAATGTCCTGGGTCTTCCCAAGGAATATATCGGAAGCTCCGTGATAACTGAAGGCAAGATTCTCTTTTTATATGGGTATAAATAATAGAACCGGCAAGATATTTGAAACCAAAGAAAATTAAGCGATAAGAGATCACGTAATAAAGTGTAAAAGTGATATCTCCTTAGCTAACTTTGAAATTCTAAATTTGCACAAATGCCCTATTCCCCCTCGAATCTTAGAAACACTTTATATAAAACAGCTCTCCCCGAATTTAAATAATGATCTCTCGCCGGTTCCACTCCTTGTTACCTGAATTCGTTTGGATGTGGGTTGCGGGGCACAGCTTTGGTGCTTTTGAGTCGGCCGGAGCACGTAACACGCTCGTTGGCAAGGTTTGTAATTTTGTCTATTAGGTTTCGCCAATTTTTCCTTCAATTATTTGTTTAAAATTCATTTTAAAACAGTTTTATATAATCATTAGATTCATAAATCAAATCTCCCCTCCCTTAATAGATTTTAGCAATTATACACTCGCTAACTAATTTAAATATTTAAAATCCTTCCCTAGTCTCTATTGTAAATTTGAGCTCCATTTCGAAATATTCCCTTAAATCTAAATTTGCCAATCAAAGCTAATACTAGCTAGTAAACTTCTAGATGTACATTTAGCAGTGTGCTCTCTTAACAGTGCAAAATATTTTGTTTCGTTTTTTGTAATTTAGGCCTAAGAAGATGACCGTATTGTGGTTGAAACGTCGCGGGAAATAAAAAGGATGATACCAGTTATTTTCCTCGCCTTGGGATTTCTGTTAAACATTAAATTTAGGCTCTCTAGAAGCAATCCTTATCGATATATATATATATATATATATATATATATATATATATATGAACCATCTTTTCTTCATGTTCAGCTCTATGTAGTTTGCTTAAGAGTTGGAGGCAAAAAGGAAAAACTAAGAATATTATTATTTTTCAATATAACTACCCTCGACTTCAATGCACTTGCGCCACTTGTCCCTGAGGCTTCGAATTCCTGACAAACACAAATCTCCCGAGTGCCGTCCAATCCACTCCTGGACGGCGAGCTGGACATCTTCATCGTCCCCAAACTGGCGTCCACGCAGTGTAGCCTTGAGCTCGCGGAATAAAAAGTAGTCGCTAGGGGCCAGATTTGGACTGTAGGGGGCATGGTTGAGCTCCTCAAATCCGCACTCACGTAGGGCAGCCTTTGAAACTCTGGCTTTGTGGACCGTTGACGATTTTGAAGTTAATCATGGGGCGTCAGGTTTCTAGGGACCCAACGGGCACACACCTTGGTCATGGCCAAATTGTCGTGATGACGTTGATAACACTTCCATGTGATATTCCAAGTTCTCGCTCGATTTCTTCGACCTTTACCCGTCGATTTTTGAGAATCATCTTCTCCACAAGGGCCACATTGTCCTCGTTGGTCACGTCTGACGGGCATCCTGGACAGGGGTCATCTTCAAGGAACTCACGACCATGGCCGATCTCCCTATTCCAGTGAGCAATGGGTGCATAGGAAGGGGCGTTGTCAGTGTACACTACAACCATGCGTTCATGGTTCTCTTTTGCATTCTTGCCTTTCTTGGTCAAAAATATGATCACTGCGCGGTGTTCAACCTTCTCCATTGTTGAAAAATTTGTAACTGACGATCTGCGATCAGCTACTGCTTCTTAAATAGACTAGGCAGGAGCGTGCGGCTGCAGGTCCTCACTTGTCATAGCTTGTCCTAACACCCTCACAAACAGCCATCCCCCTTTCTCTGTTTGGCCCTACCGATTCTTAAAACCTATTGACTGTCCCTCGTAAGATAGGCGTGATTGAGATGGGAAGGTTCTCAGATGATAAGGTTGAAGGGGATGCTACCTTTGGAATGTAAGTACTTTTTGCTTTACGCCAAAAAGAAGGAAAAGAACCGGTCTTCAGAAGCAATCTAAAAACAACAGCCAATTTAGGTGCCAAAATTGGGACAATCTTCTTAAAGAAAAGAAGGCAAAAACCCATCCGGGTTCGTCCCACCATAATTATCTAGATTAAGAAGATACTTTTAAGCTCAGTTGATTTAAAGGCAACTGATTTTAACTTTGAAAAGGGAAAACAAGTCAAGGGAAGTGACAACTCATGATCTCTTTCTTTGTTTATAAAGGTATTAGACAGCAAATTAACTTTATTTAAGAGCTCAAAAGACATGAAATCATCAGGTTCACGTAGTGAAGGGATACTTGAGTCCACACCAAACATTGAAAACCTAAGGCAGCCCAAGGATTTGTGTGGCTGAGTAACTACAGCAAAAACATCCTGTACATGAACTACAGAACTACAGAATCTAGGACCAACAAAGACCCTAAGGTCCGCTCGAGGCTAGTCCGCTACACTACATCCGAAACTACGATACACACTTATCTACGAGTGTATCTCTAACATGCTATTTTTTTATTTTTTTATTTTTTTTAAATATATAATCTACTGTACACACTTATCTACATGTGTACAATGTCAGGCATATTAACTACTTCAACCTAAGGGGGGGTGATAGAAAGTTTTTCTTCTCAACTTCCGCAGCCCTCGACTGCTAGTGGTGAAAATCTAGTTATAGGATAGGCGGAAAAGAAAATGGATATCTAAACTACACATGCAAGAGAAATCGCTGGCATCATTTTTAGTCATTATTTTTACTCTCGTTGTTCCTCCGCTCCAAACTCCTTTTGCAAAGACGTTATTATTTACTGTGCTCAGACTACGTTATATTTATACTATTTAAGTGCGCGTCGAGACGGTTTTTAAACATATTTACCGACCTACTATCCACTACGTGGGTGGGTAGCCTATTCCAAATTTGATTAATTTTAAACGTAAAATAGTTTTGGGCTATACTAGTGTTAAATCGCTTGTTGACTAATTTTAATCCGTGTTGCCGAGTATTTGCCCTATGATCCAATTCGAACAAATTCCTATAATCAACGTTTGAAAATCCTTTCAATATTTTAAATACTTCAATTAGCTGGCCACGTAATCTTCTGCCTTCGAGAGATGGCAAATCTAATGCCCTGAGAAATATATGCAGCTTTAGCAGCATTATAAATTCTTTGAGCCTCAGTTCTAAGAGTAACCTAATTATCCATAAGCGACTGGCTTCGATTGCGTCTCCACAAGTGGTCAGCAGACTGTTTGTTATCAAAGGCACACTTGCAATCATCGTCAAACCAAGCTTTATCTTTGACACAGGAGTTAATTATTTTGGATGGAACCCTTTTATGTATAATATTAAGAAGACAAGTATTTAGAGCTAACACTGGGTAGGTAGAATTAAAAATAGTATTCCACTGAATACGGTCAACTCCCATGCATACATTGTCCCAATTAACTTTAGATTTGAGATATATTTGACGGGAGATGATTATGTCAGGAACAGTAAATTGAAGACAAATGTAGTACTGGATGGCATTATGATCAGAGATACCTAAGAGAGCGAGAACAGAAGCTTCAACAACTCCTGGTGTGTCTGTCAAGACAATATCCAGGCAGTTCCCAGAATTGTGTGTAGGACGCTGAATCAGCTGTTCACAACCGGACAAGTTAGAGAAATCCAGAGCTGCAAGACCATTTCGATTGGTTGGTGATACAGACTCCAACCAATCTTGATGATGAGCAATTAAGTCTCCAACAAAAATAAAGGATGCCTTTACATCAAGAGACTTTATTGGCGCTATGGCAGTAAGAAGGCAGTCATACAAGTCTTTGTTGGCATCAAGGTTTCTATTACAGGGTTTCTTTTACAAATTGCATTTCATGGTTGGAAAAGCCAAATCTGGTTGAGTGTGATGCACTATAACCAGATATAATGTAAACACACATACCACGGGCTCGAGGAAAAGAGTTCCTTCGAATAAGGGGAGGCATATTAAAATTTAATATAAGCAGCTCTAAACTATTTTTATGGTTGAAACCAGAGTTTCAGAACAGAAAATTATGTCATAATTGGTAGCAGCCATCGTAAGATCTTTGAGATTCTTATGAAGTCCGCGGATATTAGAGTATAGTATACGGCAACATTTAGCAAGCTGCCTCAGGGGACCAGAATTCAACTCAACATCACCTGCCGATTGAAAGAGTAAAAGTAAAATTAAGGTTCAAGGAAAAGAATTAATTTCCATAAAGAAGGTAAATGAGATGAAAATAAAAGATCCACTCAGAGGGAGCCATCACATATGAGCAAGACAAACAAGTAACCCTTACGGACGCCATATCCAAAGGGAGGAGTAGCAGGAGATTTTTAACGAAAAAAAAGAGAAGCAAACAGAAGGACAACCTCTAGGAAAATCCACCAGACAATCAATTCCTTCTTCATCAGCCTGCTAAAACCATGTCGAAGAAAAAACAGGTGATTGGAAGACAGAACGTGAAAGAGAAGTAAATAATGCTGTACAAGACCATAACAGCATGGATGGATGAAACAAGGATACTGGAAGGTCTTAGGGCAAAGGCTATGGTACCACCCCAAAATCACCCATCATGGCTTTTGCCATGATGGGTGAAGAAGGCGTTCAAAGTTGTGCCCGGCTTAATGGAAATAGATATAATATACAATAACTTTGTAAACGAAAAAAGAAATCAGAGTCATCCATGATTTAGTGCGGTCGGCAAATTGATTCAGAATGACAATCAATAGATTGTTGACAGAAAAATAATCTAGGCAAAATATATAACAATCTACATCGGCAATAACGGAGTTTCATTGAAAATCGTGAGGTAGGCCTTATAAACCTGAATGTTATACTTTTCTATGTCGATGTAATGCAAAAAATAGGGGTGGGATCTTTCTCGCTTGAGAGGGTAGAAGAACACTGCTCTCAACACGAGTGTTAATAAATGATGTAAAGCAAAATGTTGACCTAGATACGAAAAGGATAACCAACCTGAAAAGGAGAAATACGGCAAATTAGCCTACCTTTAAGTCACTTTTGTGATCCATTTAAACTATCAAAATGTGAGGATATTTAAAATATGGCAAACAATTAGCTGGATAATGTGATAAAGAGATAAAAGGAGATCGAACAGAAGAACCAGAGTGAAAATAGTGGCATAGATGTTCAAATTTTACCACTTTATTACTATGTTATCTATGGTAGCAGCAGAGATCCGAAGTTTGAGAATGATGAAATAGGCAAAAGAGGAGAAAGGAATGAATGATCATGCTTTGTTTCAACTCTCGTGCTAAAATGATTCTGCTGGTTGCCTTTCCTTGAGATGAAGAGGTTCGTATTCTGGGATGCCTGACCTGACATGACGATGCTCTCATCTGTCCCCATAATATAACGGAGCTTCTTCAAGTTCCTCTTCATGAGCTTGCTAATACACGGCGACAAATGGACTACCACTCTACCACACTCTGGTCGCATCCTGGAAAGCTTTAATTATGAGGCGCAAAACTCAATCAAACAGTTCCCCAATTTTCATAATGGTTGTTAAGCAACCTTCAGCGTCTTTGGTCAATTACTCCAAACCAAGTGACCTTGCAAACATCAACAAGGAACAGATTGTTCTCATGAAGATATCATTCAGGAGCGATTCAAATAGTTCACACACAATCACATCAACCTCATCTTGCTCCCTGAGGTAAACTGGAAAGCGGTTGCACTTCGTGTACACCTTAAACTTGGCAAAAAATAATCATGGGATAAAATAATGGAAATTTTACGATGGTAATCAGCACCAATATCCAGTACTTCTCTGGTGACTAATGCTCTTAATTCATTGATCTTATTTCTTAAATTGTACAAGTTTTTAAAAATACACCATAATTTAGGCATTCTGTGAAAGATGAGGCCTGCAAAATAATATCAGCTGCTTGTTTCTTCTTATACAATGGTGACACTTTAATAATTTTCTCAGTTACAACTAATATTTCTTTCCTGTTAAGGTTTTCATAAACTAATTCTAGAACATGGAAACTACATGATTTTTTTTAAATATCAAATGACGTTCTCATGGACAAATTGCTAGTAAGGATTCTGGAAATTTCCTAACCTAGTACTAGGCTGTCGTGAGTACGGCGACTTGTGTTCAAGTAGGTAGTCGCGAGATGGGCTCCTAAAATTTACAAAACAAAGTTAGAAATTTCCTTTGTTAGGGACATCGAGATAATAATCGTAATAATTTAAAGAAAATGAGAAACCCCAATTTAAATTTATATTTGGTGACTCTCGGCTTTCTTTAAGAATTCTTTATGATTTTAAAGCTTTCCCTGTGTTAAAAGGCATTATATTAACATCAGAACCCTATTATACTATGTATCTTAGCTTCTCAAGTAGAGATGTGAAGTTACGGGCAGTCAATTTTTAGTTACCCCTAAAATTAATAATCCGATGAATTAGTGAGATAATGAATCAAGATTTAAAAAGGTAAAAACAGTTAAATATGGAGATGTGTTTTTAAATGATCGAGAAATATAATATCATTTTATCCTTCAAGGAATCATGCAAATATTAGCAAGTAGTTAAATTTACAATGACAGATTCTATGGATAATATTTTGGCGCGAAAAGCAGTTATTTTTAAGATAGTATCAGTGACAATAGAGCTGTAGTCAGAGTGTTAGTATCCTGATAATAAGTGCTTTCCGCGCCTAACTGAAGCCGTAAATGATGACTAAAATATCTGAAACACACTTAGTACTGGTTTTCATACAACTTAACATATTGAAAACTAACCTAACACATCATTCACACATATGTCGCTCCTTCGAAGCATTGCATAAAAACAATAAACATTGGAGCGCCTAACAACGACTGGCAACCGCATTGAATGTGAACACTAAGGTAAATTATCTCGAAATGGGGAGCTTCGCTCCCCACGCCCCCTATTTTTAATCACTTAGTAGTATTAACAATTTCAAACCCTAGCCTTACCTTCGAATGTAAAGACATATAAATAAAACTTACTATTTAATGCTGGAGAGATCTTTACGTTTAAAAATAGAGTGCGATCAACCACACTTTTGCCATTTTATCTTTCTCAGCAAAACATCCTTGTCACATCTCCATCTCACATCTCCATTTTTAAAATGAAGCCATGAGCTATTCAAAAGTTAATTAAATTGTCCTAGGAGTTAGGAAATGTCAAATTTAGGTTAAAAAACAAAAAGCATCATGAATCACTGCAATGCCTAAAAATATCGTTAGTACTGTTTTTTAATACTAAAAACACGGGGTAAGTCTTTCGAGGCTTCATAATTTTTTATTTAGATTTCTCCTTTACAAATGACCCTTTTCTGTTCGTTTGTATCTGACACCTGAAAATTATGATTGCAGTTTTTGTATAGTATACTGAAGCAAAATATTTTCCGGTCGTAGAAAAGACTGGTGTAATACCTTTGCTCTATAATGGCTTTGTAGTTTGGTATCTTCATGAGTGCATAGTTTCAGATTAAACTTGCGATATTTGTGAGAAATCAGAATTCTCTCGACGGAGATTTTAGAGTCAGTCATTGGTGCTGCGTTGTTTAAACGAATTCGGAGAAATTAGACAAATTTTCCTGATTAGAGCCGATGATAAGTACCCGGTAGTGCTAATAATGTAATAGCCAATGTAAAATAAGTTAGCTTTTGATCTTTGCGATTCGTATGCTAACATTATTGCTTAAGGGGATATTTTGTCCCAAATAGTTTTTGTGCAGATTTTTTATTTTTCATTTTTAGTAGCTTCTTTAACCATTACCCAAAGTTAAAAATCCGCATCTTCAGTATTTACAAAGTTAGAACCTCATTAACTACCTTATATCCTGCCCCATAATATCATATACTACGCATAACAATACTGGTACTTCATTTTCCTTTATAATTAAAGTTAAGACATTATATAATTAATTAAATTATACATGCAAAATGAAACCTTCTATTCAAAAATATGGGGCAAAGCCAAGAAAACATAATATGCAAGTGAGAAAAGGATTCGCTTTATAGCGCAACATGCGGCTCAAAATCATAAATTGGACTATGAGAAGCTTCGCGCAAATAACAAAATTTAGATTAGAAAACCTTATATCCAGGATTAAATGATCAAATTAACCCTAGATGAAGAAACAGGAACTGAAGTCTTACTCACAAAGAAAAGAGTAAATTGTCGACCCAAAACGATTAATGAAACGTTGTATCTAGCAATAGGGGGACCACGAGGTTAAATATAAACAAAAAATATAAATGTAATGAATATTGAAAAGAACCCTGTAGAAAATGTCAAAACTTTTATCAGGATAGAAATTTAAATGATTCGAGATAAACGTGTTCTACTTTTCTTTTTTTCGCCTTTTTCTCAAAATTTTTTTTTCTTCAAATGAGCATATCTTTGCTATTTATTGGCTGATTTAAGGAAAGAAAACGTAAAATTTAGAGAATTACATGCAGAATAGCGCTATAGCCTTTTTAAAAAAATAGGTCAGTAATTTAATTTTATGGTTGGAAGACTGCAAAAATTGAAAATATTTGACATAATAAAAAAATTATTTCTTTCGAATTTTGTTATTAGATAATCAAAAAATACTTATATACCATTATGAAACTGAAGTTCACGTACTAGTATATAAAAAATCAAAAGATTCTATTTGGTAGGTATAAATCTCATACGCACACTACTGCTTTTCAGCGCTTTCCTTCGCTGCAATCATATCACTGCTGTACTTCGAAATCAGGCAGGGAGGTTTTAGTAAAACTCCCCTGACGTTGATTGAGTGAAAGTTCCTTAAACTACATAATAGTCTCAAGCACTCGTTTGCGGGTGGCATGGACAGATTTCCTACCATTTTTCCTGCCTCTACTCCTCAGAACTAGCACTGGCTTCTGGTTCCATCGTGGTTACGAGAGTTTTTCATCGTGATTTATATGTTGGTTTTACTTTCCCATCGTGGTACCAAACCAAAATGAAAGAGACAGGTGAGGGCTATTAAAATATAGTTAAGCTCAATATATAAATATGTTTTTTGACAAGGTTGCACTCTGCCATACCTTTACCCCTTGTATTGCCCATTTTTCTTTCTTTCTTAATACTTTCAATCAAAATCCTCCCGGTGGCACGCCTTGACACGGCTCGTACAATGGGCACGAAGGGGGAGCCAGAGTCAAAACTATGAGTTGTCGTAAAGATTAATCATTAGATCAAACATTTGTACTATCGTAAGTGAGAAAAAAAACAAGAATAGAAAGTAATCATAAGCATAGAGGCGATTCAAAATAACATTGCTACGATCCGCTCAAAGATTCTCGCTACCTTTAATCATCATGTTGTATTCACGTGTTATCTTAAACTCGAGCTCTGATTGGAGGAGGGGGATCCTGAAATTTGAGCCGAGCCAATCAGTAGTGAGATCTGTGGCATGTGCCAATACTTTCTTTTTCTCTCTTATCTCTGTTTTAGTCCGGTTTTTACTTGGGCATTTCGCCTATTTAATTTCCGCTTTTCATGTTTTGTTTATTTCCTTAGTTTTTTTTTTCTTTTGGGCACTTCGCCACTTTTATTTACGCTTTTCTTGTTCTTTTTGTTTTCCTTCGTTTTTAGTCTTGGGCACTTTGCCTCATTTATTTACGCTTTTCATGTTTTTTTCCTTCGTTTATTTCGTTTTTGGCCCTTCGCCTCTTTTATATACGCTTTTATTGTTTTATTATTTTCCTTCGTCTTTTAGTTTTGGACAATTCGCTGCTTTTATTTACGCTTTTCTTGTTTTGTTGTTTACCATCAATCATATTTTAGTTTGGGTCACTTCGCTTTTTTGTTTACTTCTTTACTTTTATAACATCTTGTCGATCTTAATCTGGGCATTTGCCCCCTTTTGTTTTTAGTTTCCATATCCGTTTTTAGGGCCTTGATTTTGTAGCATGTTCCTTGTAATGTTTTTACGTGCAAATTTGTTTTAGGTTTTACTTTTAGTTTCTTCCGCTTGAGAAAAATGATGTTCTCTCGACTGTGTATTGCCTTTGTTTGGCTATTGTGTATATCACAAACGCTTCACACATTTTATCACTAACTCCATAATTTAAAAAAAATGAGAAGACTGTAACAACTGACATATGTAAATCCATTGCATCCTTCAAAAGTATTGTACTCGTATATATTGTCAAAATTGCCTAAAGCAAGCAAACACGCTAATTCTCAAAGTAGGTCAAATAATATCATTGGACTGTCTAAGCCGTTGCCACTCTTAGATCTTCCGACTTAACGAGATAATTTAGCCTATATTTCTCTTCTCGAGGTGGGTGACAGTAAATTACATGTATTTGTCTGAGAGAGAGAGAGAGAGAGAGAGAGAGAGTAGGGGGAAGCGGGATCAATTCCAAACCGTCAACGGACCTACCACAGGCAATATCTCTTTCAAGGCACCAATAGGGGTCTTTGTCAATGGTAGAAAAGTTACAATGGGATGAAGTGTTCGTTCCAATGACAAATGAAGTATTGTCGGATTTGTCCTCTGATCAGAAGTAACTTTTCCTCCTCACCAAATCCATTCAAAGCGGGAAAATTGATCGCCAACTGAAAACTTTGAAGCCAAGACTCATTTTCCATTTGAAGTGGTTGAATTTAACCTGTCACCTTGGCGCAACTTATCTCCCCAAGCATCCCTTTAAAGGTAAAGTTAAGAAAAACCTGCACTCTCTCATCTTAAACGTCGTCACCAACTACATTTATTGTTGGTTTGCAATTAATACTCGACTACATATTTCTAACGCCGACAAATACATTCTTTTCTAAATCAAATGTCTCCGCCTTCTTCCTCAATCAATGCGAGACATGTTGATCCCTTGCATCAAATCATGAAATACACACCTTGAAAATCTGTTCTTCTCTCTCTCCTGCGACGATGATTCAAATCTCCGCGCCTTCGCCGTTCACAAGATTATGGATGGACCTTTGCCAAGTGAGCGATGTTGGTGACAATTCGGAGAAAAAATGCGTTCTTTCTCCCTTAACTTCAATGCAAACAACACTGCTGAACTCATCGATTCAGATTCAGTTACGATCTCACCATCGCTGAACTTCAGGATTTGATTGTCAGCAAACTTGAATTGCCATCTTTCCAACCCACTCCCAATCGGTTGAGTGGCTGATTCGCGAATTAACAAGTGCATGCGGAAAAAAATTGCTGGTCATAAAGAAAGAGATGGGTATATTGGTGCGAGAATGGCTTCCATATAATTTTTTTCGAAAACTGACACGAAAAATGATTTTGTAAAAGTGATTAATTAGTTAAAATCCTTCTATTTCTCATAGTGAGGGCGATGATATGCATTTCTCATGTTTTTAGTCCTTCTTCCGTTCATTTGATTTGATGTTCCATTAAAAAAAATGTGTTCCTTGCAGGTAATTTAGTTATATTATCAAACCTTAATTTAGAGATACATAAGATTAAGTTGGATAAAGGTAGGCATTCTCGGTGTTCAAACTCCTACCTAATGAGCGGCTTTGAATACAAGCAGGTGACCAACGATGACCAATTAGAATGCAGGATATTGATTGGATTCTTAAATATGATAATATATTACTATAAATAGCTCTATGGTTGAATTGGCCGGACGTAGGTAATTTCTTTTTCATTTTGCAATATATTAATTAGTGTGTAACCAATTTCTTTTTACAACAATCTTTTATTTTTAAAATAGTCCGATTTCATTCCCCCCTACCGGTCACTCAATGCGCCGTCTCAGGATCAGATTCAGAGAGTGGGTGGTTACCAAAGGCAACCTTTGTAAAAAGAGTGTTACTCTGCCCAATAATTTAAACTTGAAAAATCTCTAACTCTTGAAGGTGGTATTTCTCCTTCCTCTACTTCTCACGGTAAAGGGGTTTCCTTTTCGAAATATTCTCTCTAATAACTGACCTAAGCTTCACGCTTACTAGAATGTAATTGGATCCATCTCTCCTGTCTCAGAAGGCCTTCGTACAAATAGGAAATTTAGTATATTTCTTTGGCATTTGCGATTCCTGGAGAGACAATTTGAACCCCTGTTAGTGGTATTATGTGGCAGACCACACAGGGACACCGTCTAGTTTTTATGATACCAAATTGTAAACTTCCTGGAAGCCGTTGTGCCGGCTCCACCCATACGCCCTTTTTTAGGCCAGTGTCCCAACCAACCAGGAAACTTGTATCCCACGGGCTACAGATCCTTGATCGCCTTTTAAGTAAAACTTCATCATAGGTGATGGCGAATTAGATAAGCGGCACATTAGAGAGGGGCAATGGAAGCTCCTTCCAAGTTGAGCGGTGATCTCAATAGAGGAGCCAGGGTTGTCTCGCTTGAGAATTCCAAGTCCATCCTCGGAAAACGACTTGACTCTGGAACAACACAAAGCCACATCAACCTCCTGAGCAGGGCCCAACTGCATCCAACGTGGCAAAAAAAAGAAAAAAACAAAGACCTACTCTCCGTAAGAGATGCACATGAGTGTGTGGGAGCGAAACTTTCCTCATATCAGGAGCAGGATGAGTCAGGCTCGTATGACCTCTGGGCCTTCTCGGTGGAGGTGCAGCAAAGGGCAGAAATCTTATTCTCTTAACCTAATAAAGCAAAATCAGAATAGTTCTTCTCGTTCCAAGGAGCTCAGAAGAGAGGCCATACCAATAAATCCTGTAATCCTCCTAAGTCAGTTTAATCTCAAATCTGTTAAACTATTCTGAGGACGTACCTGATAAAAATGTTTTTTTCTAAGGGCAATTGTCTGAATTGTGGTTGATCGCACCCTCTTTACTCTAAGCATTATGATTTGTATTAAATTGGAAAGCAAGATTTGGCCCTCCAAGCTGTGGACAGAATTTGGTCCTGCATCGGGATGTGTGACCTGGTACTTCTTACGCTTCTTAAATTATAAAAGTACACTTCGCTCCTGGACATCCATTTCCAGGTCGTTGAGTGCGCAAACTAACGCTACCTTTAGCAACCTATTCTAGTTCCACCAGGTGCCCTCACAAAAAAACAACGGGGATAATATCTTCTACCGGGTCGCTCATCTTGGATTTGAAACCTCGCACAAAGGTGGCAATACCCATTTAGTTGGTTAGGATTCCATACTGTATTCCAAAACGAAGGCAAAAAATATAAATCTTCAATTCCCTTAACCATGTATTAAGTTGAATGAAGTGCAAGAGATGGGCGTCTAACCCTTAAAATAATGGAGGACAATGCCCCCATAAAGCGCCTGGTTAGCAGTAGGTTTCAATGTAGAAGAAGGATAAGGCTTGCCTTTCGCGCCTGATCTTCTCTACTTGTGTTTCATAGACAAAAACCTAGACTCCGCATTCAGCAGCAAAGAGCCTTAGTGGTCTATCTCCCGTGGCCTACAGCCATCAGAGTAAATGTCTTATTTTCGAAGGAGCTTCCCTTATTTCCTTTCAAATGGAATGGCAATAAACTTTAAGTCCGTTGGATGTAGAGTTATAAGTGAGTTCCTACCATTTCCTCTTTAGCAGTCTTCTCTAGCAGACCATATAGGCTGCGTGCTTCCTGACCTTCCCCATGAAATATATACGTCGCAAAGTTTATTTCTTAGATGATGAATATGTTAGTTTTGGGTATTTTACCTCACTTCAGGAGAAGGCCCCCTCTATAATTTCCAGTCAGGAAACTTTGAGAAGGTGAAGTTTCACCGAATCATAACGTTTTTTATTCTCATAGAGATGATTGGGGTGATAACACAATCAATCACTAGGGCTAGATCATGGCAAAACTGGTCCATGTGTTGGAGTTCGGTTATCATAAGGTATATATATTCACATATTACAGCCCAAGAACCAATGCATTTTCCTGCTTTAATCTTTCTGTTATCCCTGGATGCACATGCGGAGTTGAGTGGAAGAAAATCGACGTTCTCCATGTTACTAATCATTTTCCGATTCAAATATTTTTACTAGGCCATTTTTCCCGAGAAAACACCTACGTGGTGCTTTGATTGGATACAGTAGCCTGTATTCGAAGAAATTACTGCCTCACTTATCTCAGTCAAAGAGTCTAGGTTGGTTGATGAGGACATATAGTTCTTTTCCCACACCGTTATCGCTGCAAGACTGAAATATATACATTGAACGGCTGTTCGTTTTGCTTAGTGTCAGCTTTCCTGCTCGTCCAAAGTGCTACAGGCACTGTTCCAACGATTTCAAATTCTCTGAATTTTTACGTGGTTGGGCTATATTCCTTTTTGATTTAAAGAATGCTCTTGTCGCTCTTCATAGTCGGCCTACGGGTCTTTATTCAAAGAAAGAACCTATCATTTAATACCCTTAGAAAGGCTTATGGATAAGTTATCAGAAGACCCAAACTGCTCTTCTCCAATTAAAGGGCACTATAATATAAAACTATGGATCATTGATTGATTTTTTTTACGACTGTTAACTCCACATTCTCTAGCAGGGATGCTGCTCAAGCATCATTCGAACTGCGTTACACGGTCACAGAAGCTGCCAACTTGCCTTTTCTTCCATAGGCGGCGAACACTGTAATGACATGGTCATGTTGATCTACATGTGTTGCACTCTCGAGTCTTGCGTAGATATGGCCTCTGATCAAGTGGATACACAATAAGACATGAGATGAACCCTCTGATGTGGTCTGATAAAGTTGTTGCTGAGCTTCTTCCCTTTCTTCCTCTCAATGCTACTTTATCCTTATTTATTAATTTTTTATTTGATTTTTTCTTTATTTATTTTTTGTTACTGTCCCATTACCCCTTTGTCTACTCGCAATTAGTATCAGCAGGAAGTGTTCTCACCTGGACAGAGTTCGGTTTGGTAGATATGGAACCTGTGTGTACTGTACGCTATCCCTGGATCTCATACCACCAGGGTATGATAATAATAGCTTAACACCTACCCTACTCGTTACTGAACTCGCCTATCTCTACTTCTTTCTAAAGGGGGGATTACACACACGCGGATCGCCCGCATGGTCCACACCGGGTCGGCAGACGGGTTTGATAGGGGTTCATGAGGTCAAATTACAACATAGGTAGCCCAGCGAGTTATCCGTGATATACGTAATACATGCCTGGTAATCCAGCGTGTTTGGGCCAAAAATGGGCGAATTTGGTGACGACTACTACAGGTGACCCAAAGGGTATCACGAGTAACACGACTAACCTGGTGAGTATTACGGATTACCCGATGGGTGTAGCCGAGTACTACGGATTACACGCCAAGTACACATAAGTACTACAAATTGCATACCGAGTGCACCCGTGTACTACGGACTACATGTCGAGTAAATCAGAGTACACAACGTGTACTACGGATTGCACGTCGAGTATTACGTCTTTCTCGTGTTACTCGGCAGGTTCTCGCGAGTAGCGTTTTTTTCTTTCGCCTGCGTATGGTATATAAATAATTCCCTGTTGCGGTTCTTCCAAATCATTCTTACTGCTGTCATCGTAGAGGTGACATGTCTCTCGTTCAAGGTGACTACGAGGATAATAGAATTGAGAGGCTGGCTTCTAATCATTTCTAGTAAAGTTTACCTGTTGCCGCTGTTATTGACCATATGGAAAAAGAGCGAAAAGAAGAAAAGTGAAGAAGGAGGCAAAGAGAAAGAAGAAAATGAATGGAGAAAAGGAGGAGGAGATTGTGGACCAGAGATTGGTTACTACGCCAAAGATTGGCCACTACCACACCTTATTGAATAAACTGGAAAAGGAGGATACAGCTACATACAAGAACATGATAGGAACTGACCCTGCCTTGTTCAAGGAAATCCTGGAGAATATATAACCTACGATCAAGAAAAAAGCCCCATTCTAAAGGAAGGCCCTGGAACAGGACTGAAGCTGGTGATAACATTCTGCTATCTAGCTACAGGCCATAATTACATGGCCTTGCAGGCCGCCTTCAGAGTTGCCAAGAGCACTCTCTCCAAATTTATTACAGTTGTTTGTGAGGCCATCATACAAGCTTACTCTAAAGAGGTCATGACTTGTCAAACTACTCCAAAAGTGCTCAAGAAGGTTGTAAAGGAATATGAAGAGAGATGGAGCTTCTCACACTGTGCCAGAACTATATATGGAAAGCATGTGACAACCAAGTGTCCACTGAGAGGATGGTCGCTGTACTACAACTACAAAGGATTCCATTCGATAGTGATGATGGACTTGGTTAATGCTGACTACAAGTTCCTCTTTCTTGCTTTCAGAGCCATTGGAGTTGGATCAGACGATGGGGTCTTGACACAGACAGAGCTTCAAGAAATTTTAGATGATGGACTCATTAGCCTCACTCATTTAGAATCTCTAGCTGGTGGTACATACTTATCTCCTACTTCACATTGGACGATGACGAATGCCAAAAGTACAGAGAATCTACAGTTACAGACTCTTCAGGGCAAGAAGAGTAGTGGGAAAATGCATTTGGCATCCTGGCATCCAGAATTCGCTGCCTCCTGATCACCATGCCACAAATCCCAAAGGTCATTGAAGCTGTTATATTAGTCTGCGGTTGCCTGCACAACTTCATGCGAATGAAGTACCCTACAGCACAAGAGAACATGCTGGATCATAAAGAGAGAAGGCATCTTCAGAGGCAAGAGGCTGCGTTGAGTCTCTGGCAGGATCCTTGAATCATTTCCCTTTATCACGGCGGGGTGGCATGCTGAGGATGTAATGTAGGAGGATGAATTCTTGATAAAAAAAACTTGGAGGTTATCTGGGAGCCTAAAGAGGTAGCTCAGCAGCTGAAGAAGGAAATAGTGGGTGAAGTCTACGCCCTATATTTCTGCACTGTGGAGGTTAATTAGGACGGCCTCGCAGCAAGGTGAATCAATGTATATGTTGTTGAGTCTGGCAGAGATATGGCCCGAGGACGTGAAAGGAGGAGATGATATTTAGATAAATAGCATAATCTACTACAAAATACATTATGGTCAGAGGTTGAAGACTGCTCCTATTTATATGATTTTGGCCACCCACGTGGGCACGGGTGAACTCGACGGGTAACCCGAGTTATGCGGCGTGCAACCCGTAGTACCTAGCATGTCACTTGTAATAACAGGCGGGTCACCCGTAGTACCCAGCTTGTGACTCGTGAGTACCAGGTGCTTGCTATGAACACCCGTAATACCCGGCGTGTGACCCTTAATAGTCGGCGAGTGACTGTTAGCACCCAACAGGTTTGCACGGGTTTAGAAGGGTAAATACGAGGCAGGAGAACCATTCTGGTAACCCTAGATGCTCTCGGGTGCTCTTTGGTACTGCTGCGTAACACACCGAGTGTCTAAGGATTACCGACGGGCTTCGACCTCCCAGTGGCGTTTTTAAAGCTTTAAAGATGCGCAAAATTTGTTCCGCTAACCCCCGGATCACGTGAATGTGCTATGTACTACAATCATTTACTTGGTCTCTCGCAGACGGGTTTGCCAAGAGTTTCTGTGGTTTGGAACCCGGCGTGGATCCCACGGGTGATCCGTGTATATGTAACCCCCCCCCTAATACATATCGGTCTACCCCTTGCAAAATTTCTGTTCCAGTCACAAAGTTTCTGGCTGCTCGCCGCACTTTTGTCCTCTTCTAGGTCCTTAATTGAGTGTCAGTGTATATAGTGATGTCACTACCTACCTCCGGAACCGAAAGCTTGCTGGCTAAGCTAAGTATTAGGCACGGAGTGTGTTGGGCCGTCAACTCTCATCACCTTCTCAAATACACATATCATGTGTCTACGTCAGCATCATCCTTTATGGTTAAAGCTCCGAAATTATTTTTTAGGAATTGCTCGTCGGGTTATCAAGGTCCATCTCAGGTCCTACCCATAAACCACTATTTGTAAATGGTCACAGTAGGAACTTTCTGATAATATAAAGACTTTTGTTTTAACCTTCAAAGGCATTGAGAGCTCATTTGATCTAGTTCCATGTTTTTTTCCATCCCTTTGTGTAATTATCGCTAAACCTAAAGAAATATTGGGTGAATCGAAATGCACGGAGAGTCGCATCCAAGCACATCCTTGCCCTTCTAAGGTGGCGGAGACGAAGAGGTAACACGAGAAAGAAATAAGGGTAGAATGTCTCCCCTCTCACCAACTTCATGCGGCAAAGGGGCTTCCCCTTGGGCATCATTGAGCCACCCACTGGCAGCTCCAAAGGAAAACAGGAGGTGGCCTTCCCTAAGCCTTCTTAGGAGCCCCTTATACTTTCATCAAGCGGAGAGGAGGTTTACTCAACTCATACGTCTCCGGGTGATTTCCGTCTCCCTCATGACCTTCATCGAGTCGCCCAAGGGTGACGGTTTCAATGTACCAACGTGGGTAACCCCTTTGCTATAGCAGGGAACTGTCAAGAGATTTACGCGTGCGGCCCAGAATCGTCTGCTCCCAGTGGAAATGGCTCGTTAGGAACAAGCACCTCATACGACAAAGGGATAGCGAGGCACGCCGGATCGTGGCTTTTAAATATTTGCAGGTATGCGTTTGAGCTTGCAGGGTAGCAGCGCGGGTACCCCTTGACTTTCCAGATGGAGGTTGGACAATCGGCCAGAACAGCTAAAGATTACATGACTGAAGAGCCCTAGATTGCGATCCATGATACTTTATGAAAAATAGCAGGTCACAGCTGGAAGGAACTTTAATGGGGACGAATCATGAATCCGCTCCTGCGCAAGCATCTCTGCAGGCGACTGACAGGGAGAAGAAGAACCTCATATTCCGACTGGTGCATATTTCACAGCTATGTAAGGCCTTTCCAATTTCTGAGAAGGATCTTACTGAGGGTGGTCCGTCCCGCCTAGAGGTGCCTTAAACCTCTCAAAATATAAAAAAGCACAAGAATAAAAAGTAGTCTAAGGATTCCTAGACCTCTGTGGGATCCCGATAATGACAGATCTACTGATGTTTCTGCACTCAACCAGATCAAGATCGCTACCTTCAATCCCTAAGCACCCTCTGCGAGGAAGTCCCAGACTAAGACCAAACACGCAAGTGGGCGTAGCGGAGTCTCGATTACGTCGGTTCTCCTAATTTACAAACTAATTGGCGTTTTTAGGTAGCTTAGCAATAAAGAATTTATGGTTATTAGCTCCACATATGACACCATTTTGGCTAAAAGCAGTATTAGCCATCAGATGAGTACATAAGCTTGTTTGATTGGTGGAGACTACTAATCATGACCACCATGGAGGCCATGATTAGTGCACTTGCGACACTCTGTGGCTCGCAGGTAAGTGTGACGACGAACTCTACCATGAACTTTGTGAAATGATTGCTTTATAGAGGGAACTGGTGGAAAACATCTTTAAAGACAAAAGTTCAGAGTTTGCAGAGCGCCTGGAGGTAAATGTTGCCCTTGAGGCCCACAACTACACTCTTCGTCACGTACGACCGTGACAGGCTCCCTCAGTATGATAGTGCCGGTTGCTAACCATACGACGGAGCTATTTGTGCTAGTGCCCCGAAAGTGCTACTACTGCCACCACTTCTACATACGAATCGCTTATGTAGACGTGCAACTCCTGGTTTAGCCGAAGTCTGTATAAGTTGCTCCAAGGCTGGACACGATAAGCCCCTATCGTGTAGCGGGTAGAAAAGTTGTTTTGCACTCGAAAATTTATCTTACGACTCACTTACGAAAGTTCCATCAAACTAAAAAAAATTTCTGCTTTTTCAACATGTGTCATTAAAATGTCCTTTCCATTGTATGCAGTTATGTCGAGATAAAAGTGAAAAGAATCAAGATATCAGTTCTCTTGCGCACGGGCCACATTAAGTCCGAACTCACCAAGAGGCTTAAAATCAGCTGGGCGACCGTGGACAGTCTTAAAGAGGATCATGAACGGGGGACATTACAAAAATCGACCTTGTGCATACATAACTTAGGTTATCAACCGTTTGGCTTTGAAAAATGCAATAGAATGTACATACTCTAACGCTCAAAACGACTGAACTCGAGAAGAATAAAAACATGGTGGCCATAGAGACAGCGGGCTTCAAAGAGTAGAGCAGCAAGAGCTTAAGTTGAGTGGAAAGGCCTCTGCTCACCGATCGATTGCGAGAACAACGTCGGGATGGCTGTCGTGGCCATCTTAACGACTTAAAGAGTCATGGCAATGGAATTCTCATTTTTTTCTGATAAAAAAACTTCACAAGTTATCTGGTCATCATTAGGAAAACTTTAGCGAGGACGTCTCCAAGGTCCACTATGTTTCCATCACCAAGCACCCGGCCTGCGTGATGAAGCCTGCCATCGTGGCTTCGAATCGTAAGAATCGGCTCTTTCTCCCCTAACAATACAGAACTGAGTAGCTCAGATTCAGTGGATCCTCCAAAGATTACGAGGTGAAGGGAAGAAAAGAATCACATAGGAAGACAAACCTCCCACGTGAAGTCATCGAAGGCGACAGCGCCTTCATCGTCTTATTCAACTAACATCTCTCGGATTTCTGCTGGAGGAAATCATACTTGAATTCCATTGAGGATATTTATTTTCTTAGAAGAGAGCATCTATATCTCTTTCGATCTATACCTGAAGGCCATATTCCTTCAATCGATTTGCCCGGACTACGGGCCAACTCGGTGGAACCACCATGTTAGCAATCTTGCTGGACAAGACCATGCTAGTACAGCGGATCATACTTTGGGGCAACCATATATTTTCATTAAATCCTTTAATATGGGGTGCTTAAATGATATATTTTCAGGTGTAGATTTTGAAAGAGCAGTTTATTTTGTTTTACAAGTGCTCCAAACTACATCAATTTGCATTTGAATAAAAGGAAATTTTTCCCTTTCCTCACGAGCTAATGTAACCTATTTTTATTTAATCCAAGTACACACAAACACAAAGTAACCTTAAATTTACATGTTTATTAAGTGAGAAAAGTGAATGCAAAGTTCCACATATATCTGCATGGGTCACTTTGGGTCATATTCAAAAGTTAAACTTCTCCATAGCACACAAATCTTGCTTTGGCTCATTCCTGGATATCCGACGTCTACTTGTCTCATATGCCCTGAGTCCTTCCTATTTTCATGTGATAAATACTTGAAAAAAGCCTCAGTCACCATTCTTACAACCCTCTCAATGCTCTACGAGTGACAATGCTAGTCAGATACTCTCATAGGTAAGTCAATGAAGTTTTTCAATTCAGAAGTACTTAAAGAGCAGTGGAGAGGTGGCTCAGAGACATCCTTTGACCAATTGATCAGATATCCAACCCTGGTAGCATCACAATGATGTCTGGTGTCCTTCCAAACCTTACAAAGGAGTCTCCCAGTTGAGTATCTGGATCCCCTTCTTCTTTGATGGTCTGGATTCTTTTCACCCCTTCAGTCCTCTACGCCTGATCTTCAGAGGTTAGGAGAGTTTGGAGGATGGCTTCACTGTATGCATACCAAGCTGATCTCTTAACAGTTGGAAAAACAATATCTAATACCTCCGTCCTCTAAGACTTAAGGCAGTGAAGTTGATAAAGAATGTTCCCAAGTCCCTTGGTCCAAGAGTGCTTAATCTTAACGTTAAACCGGCATGGGTAATATATGTACACCAATGAGGGACTTAACAATCAGTCGTAGATTCTTAAAGGCTTTTACTTTGATCTCATGCTTTGGCACCTACAGCCGAAAAAGTATTTTAGCTGTGGTCAGCCAGCGACTGTGGTTTACTGATCCTATTTCCAATAAAGAAAGCCCTGTAGGAAGCATTCTATATCTTATTGCTGATACAATTCTATAGCCGTAGTGTTGATCAGTGAAAGATCTTGCACCACTTCCTGAGGTATCTTGGTAAGAGGAGGACCTAAAGATATTTGAGTGAAATTTGGTTTGATATCCAAGTCTGAAAAGAGTCAAGGAGCTTTTCTATTTGTCCGGAATATCTGTTGTCAGATAGTGTTGGGCCATCCAGGTTGATAATTAGATGACGGAGAGGGAGATCCCCGGTGTGCAGGTTACAGACCAACCAAACAAGCTCTCTGCCCAAATGGAGCTCCAATTTTCTCATTACTCCAGCATTTACACCTGTGTTTACATTCTTAAAGTCTCTTCCAATGACCATTAAGCTTTTATCCAAACCCCTTTCCCTCAGCCATCCAAACATAGCCTTAGCGATCCTCTCTGCATGTGATTCTTCTTATGTAGCCTTTTCTGTGACAAAGTGGAAGAAGTACTGGCTCCCAGGCTCAATGATGACAGTGTAATGCTCCTTTTTTGTTTTTGCTGGAAACAAATTTTCATTTCCCTCTGCCTCAATCATAAAATTTGTCACATCAATCGTCCATCAAAGAGAACATAAGAAATTACCCCATCCTTCCTTAGGTTTCTCTCAAATTCATTTTCAATAACTGCCATTAGCTTTAATTGTTCTCACTTAACTTTATTCTTATCAATTACTTTACTTGTATCTTTCTCAATAATGAATCCAGCATCGATTAAAGCTGATGTTGCTATAGCTGCAGTTGGTCTCATTCCGACACTATACCTTATATTAACAAGAGCAATATTTGGATTGAAGATTCCGGCTCTTAGATAGCTTTAAAAGTTACTTCATCACCTAAACTGTTGGTACCATCAGAATTCTATGCCTCCGGATCTTCACCTTCTGCCCCAAAATGCTTGATTTCTTTTCTTGCTGCTTTTTCTGCTAAAACAGTACTTTCCCCTTTACTTTTCCTCTTTCTTTTTGCAATCCTTTCCTTTTATTTCCTTTCTAAGGCTCTTAATTATATATTATGCTCTGAAATATCAGGACGTCCAATTTGAAAGGTACCTTTACTTCTTACCTTCTCCTTTTATCCTTTAATAAAGGCCAGTTCCCTAGAAGGTATTTTTTTCTCTTTACTACAACAGCAGTTAATGTGGGCTTCAGTTTCATAGCCATTACAACCTACTTCCCAACAACTGGAAATTTGTCATTTGCATGTCAATAGATCTAATAACTTATCTAGTTTTGCAATGAACTTCTCTTTTATTTGGACTTTTCCTTTACCAAGGGAAACTTTTACTGCCTCCTTCCAGACCTCCTTAAGCTTTGAGATTATTGTGACCTTTTGATTTACAACAGGTGGTTGAAGACAGCATTAGCTTTGGTCCACTGATTAATCAAGCCCATAAAATGATCCACATCTTTTACTAGCATCCAAGTAAAATGTAAATGCTCTATAAACAGTTACCAGTCACAATAGTTAGCAGAACTTACCACACTCCTAGAATATTACCTTCCACTGAGTAATGCGTACTGGCTACATGCAATTTTGGATTTAGACCATACTAAATTAAGGGTGATTTTAAAAAAGATTCCTTCTTCTCATGTCTCTCTAATACATGTTTCCCTTTTTTTAGACATATATCTTTCAGACTACTAAAATGTGTTGAGGATACAAAACGGTAAATTTGATCTTTTATTGGTAACTAAAATGATAGTATAATATAGCAAATGACCCAGAATTAATAATAGTTCAACTTCAAATTGATGTAGGTTAGACCAACCAGAATTTGACTTTTCTGCCAAAAGTATGTTTTTTTTTCACCAATATTCATCATTTGAATACCCCTCATCACCAGTTTCATAAAATTCTAGAGTATGACCCTCCCTACCATGCTAGTAGACACGTGCCCCCTGACCACTAACTATCCCATAGTATAACGGTTCTGCAACCCAACAGCCACGGGATGGGGACCGGATAGGACGATGGGTGATTTACACCTCGCAGGCTGTCTCCGTTATTTTATTTACTATAAATATCCTCTTTCAGGCAGTGGCCATGCAGCTGCACCTGGACAGAAGGTATACTGCGATTTTTGCGTACGTTCTATCGTCAGACGCCATCGACGTGGGGAACTTCAGCCGCACCGTAGCAGGTTGCAAAGGCTATTTCTAATGTTCGTGTAATTGAACTCTAAAACCTCCTCTGGTATGACTACACGAACAATACCAGGGGTCAGGTACTTGCTGACCTGATCGATTAGCTGGAGGTAATTATTTTATATATGTGTGAGTCTACGCGCATTTTCCGAAAAATGTTTCATTTTTCTGCCTTCAACTATTCCTGTGCTATCTTGATGCACAGCATTATTTTGGATGGGAGATGATCGATGACATCCATGGTAGTGATGACTTTCCTCTTCCTAAAAAAAAATTGGGCGAATGGTGTCTGAAAAACAACCCCGCTGCTACTTCAAACGGACGTGGTGGTCGACATTTCAGGAAAATACATTCTCTATCACTGTTTGGTGAAAGAGGCCGTTAAGTTTTTCTCCGGCAACTTCATCGCCGTGGTTCTAACTAGTATTAATAATACCTTGTCGTTTGCACGCAGTCAGGTCTGCGTGGAATGGCTGAATGTGAGACTACCCTCTAACACAAGCGTCATGCCTACTTTCAATCATAGCGCCGCAAGAACGATTGAATGGCCGGTGAATTTCTTCAAGCTAGAGCTAAGTTACGTTATATTTCGAAGCAAGTGCTTCGCACTTCATGACGCTCATACGTGTCTTGACTTAACAGGAAGACCACTGGTGCGTGCCAAAGGAATTCGGGGCAAGTTGCCGCGTGACCCACTCCCGTTCTCCAGGAGACGGGACCACATTCTCAGACCATGCATGCGTGGCGGATTCTTTCTCGACCGCTTTCTCCACATTTTCTAACTAAAATGCTGCTAGGCCAGCATTCAATGCAACTCCTGATGTTGATGAAGGCCGCCGACTGGACTTTAGCTGTATAGGCGGATCACCAATTAACGACAGGCACACAATCAGCGAGTATCATTCTGCTCTCGCTTCATGCGCTGACACCACCACTAGTCTGAGCGATGTCCCGTATGCCATGTTTCGAAATCTAAGTGAGCGAAGTATAGCCTTTCTGTTAGATTATCTCAACAGGATCTGTGCAGAGGGTAACCTCCCAGACTCCTGGCGAATGGATATTTTCCGGCTTTTCGCAAGCTGGGGAGAGATCACTCTATCCAAGTCCTCCTCCTGCATTTGCAAATTAGTGGAGAAATTAATAAATGTTAGATTAGCTTTTTCTTGAAAGCAGAAATCACTTGGCTTCTAAACACTGTGGATTCCGCAAGTTTGAATTCATGTCAGATGCTCTGCTTCGACTGGAATTAGCGTCTGCAAGGCATACCATCTTACACAGCCCTATACCACGATGTTTCATGATCTTGAGAATGCGTATCATATCGCATAGTGATAGGATATCATGGAAACTCTTCACAGGAACGAAGCGAGAGACATTATCCCAATCTTTATTTCTGAATTTTTGCAAGATGTCTATTCCGCGTACAGGTGGAGGAGGCCTCTGCGACCAATGGACAAGGAAGAGGGTGTCTCTCAGGAAAGTATCCTCGGTGACAGACTTTTCCCTGTCCATCCGATTCTCCTTCGTACTTGTGACGAGTTCGTGTACAAATACTTGTGGATTATCTTCCTTTTTATAGGAGGCTTTTAAAGCCATTTTATTTGACTCTCTTTGGTGTTGGTTTCATTTTCCTGCCCCGGTGGGAGGCATGCATGTCCTGATGCCGGAGCGCGCTTCCTTCTTCTTGCTCTTTTGCTTATTGTTCCGTTTTTGCTTTCTTTCATCTTTGTTTTGGTTTCTGAGTCTCTTGCACCTTTTTAGTCTAGCCTAACATTAGGCTATGGCTGATTATGGTGACTGATGGCTTATTAGGCAGTCGCCAGATTAGTGCTGAAAAAATGATTTTAGGATATCTTTTCAAATCCATAGCAACTTGCAGCCCTACTTGCTTTTCACGAGCCGAAAAGATATCTATCCACACCAATCGATTTCTCAAATATATTCAAGCTCTTTCTTTTTTAGTTTTATTTAGAAAATGTTAAACTATAGATTAACTAACTTCATTTGCAGCGGAGGTCTCCTCCCTTCAGCGCAGTGCAGCTTTCGTAAGTTCCAGTTTTTAACTTAAAGAAGGCCTATGATTCTGATTGGCAATGGAGTAATACGGGAACCCTTCATTCTATGTGGCGAGAGAAGGCTACCAATTTTCAATCGTGTGCGACTCTATTTCTCACTATGTCGGTCGGTCTCCATTTTTGTGTTTTTTTCGTCCGTATAATAACATTGTTGCTATTTGGCTGATTCTAACGAAATTTAAAAACCTTAAATTGTTTTACATTTTTCTTCGAATGATATAATTGGCAAGGTCCTCCCAAGGTTAGTCCGGGAATTTTTTCGGCAATATCTTCATAACTATTCAGCCGATTCTATCGAATTCGAGACCTTTATGTTGTTTGAGACCTTTGTTATGTCACTGTCATGGATAAGTACTAAAATCCGCTAAAGGGAGTTGCAAGAGATGCTCTCTCCAGACCAACATAAAGAATGAGAGTTTCCAATAAGGAACTGTCCTTAGTTTCCCTCTCTTTGCCTTAAGCATCAACAGCTTCGTCACAATGCTGCTGTATGATGTTCTCGCCACTCTCTACTTCGATTTATTTTCATCTTGTCTGGAGGTTTGGATTACTACTCTGGAAAAATTGCTTCAATAAGCATTGGGCGCATCTCTATGTGTGCCCAAACGAATGTGCTTTAGGTTATTTGGCCAAGACAACGGTCGTTGACATTGTCTGTCTATACAGACTTACTCATAGATGAAGGTCTCCTGTACGTGGTAGAGTTGATAGATTCTTTGCTCTTTTTTTACCCGGCACCACACCTGGCAGATTCATATATGCAGCCTTATGGCTATTTGTGTCCATACTATTGCTTGCTGATATAACTACATTTTTCGCTACTGTTCCTTTTTGTCAGTTTTTACTCGACTCTGGATGTAATTTACTCACGCATGCAAGCATCTATTGGTGAAAGTAGGATTAATCCAATAAATTGGTTTCCGCTTTATGACTAATGCTTTAGGCAAATTATTTATTAAGACACTGATTGTCACTGCAGCAGAGAGACCAATCACTTTGCGTCGTGCAAAATGCACTATACAATGTAAGCGCAAGTACAGTGTCAGCCTCTGTTACCACTTGCTCTTATGTCTATAAGACACACGTCAATCATAACAATGTCGTTTTATGTTTTATCCTAGGAAATTCATTCGAGAGCTTGCTATATCTGACCGGAGAGTGGCATGGAGGGATTTGCTCAGGATGCTGTATTGGCGAATACCACCTTTAAAAGTTTGTTTAAAAGTCCGTTTTTATTTTTTTACATCCATGTGAGTATGTCGAAGTATGGCTAAGTGTACGGGAATATGCACACACGGGCTCTAAGATAGGCTGAGCAAGGCAACAACTGTTATTGTTCTAAGAGTGCGATGTGAATAGATAGATTCAGCTGCATGACCAAGGAAATTTCCAAACACAACGACAAAAATATATTTTTAATACACACTAAATAAAAGGCACAACAATAAATATTGATATATATAGGTATATAAATAAGACGGAATTAGGTTCCGAATACTAATTAGATAACCAGGGTTATTGAATTGTTATAATGGGAGATTCAGGGTAATGAGTGATTTAGTTCCTTTGAACCTCGAGAGTAAGGCGGGGCAAACTTGGGTGGAGGTCTTGGTGACCTTAATTACTCACGGGGGTAGCCAAAAGACAGCAGCGGGTGGGGCTTCTTTCTCGAAACTTGTGTTTTGCGAGATGCGAGCCTCTCGTCATCAAAAGGGCACCAGACAAACTTCGAAGAGGGGGGGGAGATGACTTCTCCAAACTCGAGTCGAGCGAGCTATCGGGCCTCTTTTCCTCAAGAGGTCACCAGTCGAACTTCGTAAAAGGGGGGGGGGGGAGAGGACTTCTCCACACTGGGCTTGAGAGAGCTATCAGACCTCTTCTCTTCAAGAGATCATCAGAAAAACTTCGGAGGACGGCTTCTCCAATCCTTGATCTGAAGGCGTTGGCCTTAGGAGACTCTTCTCACTGACTCGAAGATACGAGTGTGATGTCAAGCTCTTCCGTGGATTGCGACTGTCATTCATACTTTTTGGGAGAGAGCTTCGTTGAATCGAACTCATTTTGGAGAAGTGTCGTCTAACCAAATTTGTCTGTAATCTTTTGGATGGTGCATATATACCCAGGGTTCTCCAAAACACGGAGAGAGAGAGAGACCTTGTCAAACCCTCGTTATCGGCCGTGACAAACCGAGCTTCTCCTTGCGGGAAAGTGTAAGAGGCAGGGATCAGCGGCCAGACAGACGACCAGCGGCTGGAGCCCTAAAAGCTGTTTGCCGTGAACCTACAAAATAGATGAGTAAACGCTTGACCTGAGAGGGGGGAAGGAAGATTGAGACGGCGGGGAGGTAGCTTTCATTTTCCATGTCATGCCTCGGTGTGAATTTTTACGGTGACCTGGCGGCAATTCCAAAAAGGGTGAAGTCAGAGTGTGGGGGAGAGTAACGGCTCACTTTCTCTCCCGAAGTAATATCTTAGGAGGTGGGGAAATAATATTATTCTAGGTGATCCCTCTACACTCCTCCCTATCCAACGACATTTTTACAGCACAAAACTCTTTGGAGCGAAAAAAAATGTGTACAATAATTTCATCAAGAGGGAAACTTATAAAGATACAATTTTAACTTTTACCAACAGAGAAAAAAAAACATAACACTACACGGGATATACATATGTGTAACTACAGATAAGTTAATCTATACATACGCACGCACAACATCAACAAGGCTAATCAAATAGTAAAATAGTATTCACAAAAATTAATCAAAGGCGAATTTTACTATACACTCAGGTTGCTGGATGGGGGAGGGGGGTCTTCTATTGGATTCCTACTCAAGCTATCGGGTAGGCAGTTGTGAGGGCCTTTAAATTACAGGATCCGAAATTGGTACTCCATAAGGTAGTAGACTCCAACTCATTAAACGGGCATTTTAGATCTTACAGTTTTTAGGTACGCCAGGGGTTTGTGATCACTTTCGACAATAAATTCTTTACCTAAGAGATACATCCTAAACTTACGAATAGACCACACTATAGCTAACGCTTCAAACCCTATGGCGTCATACGCCTTTTCGCTATGGGATAGCTTCCTGCTAGCATATCTTACATGATATCCCACTCCATCGTAATCATATTGTACGAGAGCACAATCTAGGCCATCCTGGGAGGCATTGGTTCGAACCCCAAATGATTTATTGGGATTCTATAATCTCCGCGGAAGGGGTCCAATTGCCTGGTATATGGGCCGTTCTCTTTATCATGTCGTTAAGGGGCGAAGCTATGACAGTGAAATTAGGCTAGATTGGCGTTTACTTTCAAGTCGGAGTTAGGCTTCGCTTGGGGGGAAGGAAGAGACGGCAGGGGATACTCGTCTTTTGCTTCTACGTACACCGTTTGGCCCAGACACAAGGGTTCAACAGTGTAGATGTGTCCCTCCCTCTTGAAGGGGAACGAATTGGTCCTATTAGGTCGATTGAGACCCGGGCGAAGGGCTTGGTCACTCTCGAGGTCTTTTGATGGGGGCTTGGGGGCTACACGCCCTTTTGAGGTGACCTTCTGACAAAGGTTACAAGACTTGCAGACTTCAATAATTTCTTTGGCCGCGCCTGGCTAAAAGAATACTTGGAAACTCGCTGTGCTGTTTTGTTATGGCCGAGATGGCCGGCCATTAGGCCATCATGAGCCATCTTTAGAACGGGTTTGATATTCGCTCTCTGCACACACAACGCGTTGGTTGGGAGGGCTCTCTGGTTCAACAGATGAACAATATAATAACTCATCCTTCACGGTGTATTCGATCTTCCGATTGCCTCGCAACGTTTTAGTCTCCTTCTTCCTTGCTTTTTACCACAATGGTTTTAATGTGGGACATTTCTTCTGCGCCTCAGTAAATTGAACATGGGTGGCGAGGTCGATGCCTAGGAACGATAGGGGTACCGGGAGCGATACAAGCTTCTCGGCCTGAGCCTTGGTAAAGACCCACTGAGAAATTGGGTATTCGAAGTTCGCCTGGTTACCTCTTGAGGACAAGAGGCCCGCACCTGGTTTGTGGCTACCCTCCGTGAGTAATCAAGGTCACCAAGACCTTCCCCAAGTTTGCCCCACTTTACTCTCAAGGTTCAAAGGAACTAAATCACTCACTACTCTAAATCTCCCATTATAACTATTCAATAACCCAGGTGATATAATTAGTATTTGGAACTTAATTCCGTCTTGTTCATGTTTTCATATATATCCATATTTATTGTTGAGCCTTTAATTTATTGTGTATTAAAATCTATTTTTGTCGTTGTGTTTTGTATATTCCTTGGTCACGTAGCTGCCGCTATCTATTCAAATCTCACTCTCAGAACAATAACAGTTGTCGCCTTGCTTGGCTTACCTTAGAGCCTGTGTGCGCATATTCCCGTGCACTTGGCCATACTACAACATGTTGAAATAAACCCAAATTGGTATGTTATGAAAAGAATTGTCCAAAAAAAATATATTCAGGTTTACCTATCGATTTTAAGAGGATTTCATATGATAATGCCATCTACAATAAAGGGTTTTTTAACTATTGATCTTATTGTAAATGGTAGTCTCATATCATGAAATCCTCTTGAACTCATGAAGTAAAGCTTACTAAATGTTCTTTTTAACAATTCCAAGTGGTAAGTTTCTTTTCATAACCTACTATTTTGGGTTTATTCGTTTTGCGCCCTCAATATATTCTATTATGTGTGATTTTACAAAACTCAACTTTAAAAATAAGCCAAAAAATATATATGCAATGATGTAAAAAAAAATGCTTAAAAAATATTATAGTTAGATAATCTTGGAAACCAAAAATGGAAAGATCGTGAAAATGTTAGATGCGGTAAAAGATTTAAAACAGTTACACATTACCGTAATTACGTTTTATTATAGCATCTTTGTATAATTGCTATAATATATATCTAGGATTTTCTGGGCCCCGATCTTAGCCTACATTCCTTCAAATATATTTTGATGTCATTTATTATGTGCCTAAGCACATAAATCACTCCTATTAAATTATAAACAATATCATAAAGAAACAATTTCTCTCCAGAAGGATGCCATATCGAGGAGCAGGAAAGAAGAAGAATTCACTTTAATGTACATACCTTCCTCTATTTTCTCTTTGGTTTAATGTTCAAAGAAAACCATCAAAACACTTCTCCCTCTCTCTTTATTGCAGTTGGCTGCCATCAGCGAAAAAGATAACATTTTACCTCACTAAAAATACTCGATTTGACATTCATGCGTGAAGACTGGAAGCTCAAAAGGACATTAATGGACTTATACACGAAAAGCTTTGATTCACTCGTAAGGATATAGAAAAGGGGATTTGGAAATGGATGGCCAATGATTATATCAGATGAAGTCATACACAGATTGCAGACAAGGAAAAGAGGAACTGTTAACAAAAATCATATATCAGCGAAAGACATGAACTCAAAGCTAGAATGAAACAAGCCACGGAATCTCAGCTTTTAGATAACGATAGCAAAAATTTAAATGAATATGCAATACTGTATTATCATTATTTTTAATTAAATATATACTCTGATTGCCGCAGTAAACATGGAAACAGTTGCTTAAATTCGTCGTAAGAGCAAAAAGGAACTATAAATATTTAACAAAGTACAGTTCTTTTCATGTGTGTCAAAAATGAACTTTATTTATTTCATTGGGAAAAAGATCCATTCAATGATCCTTAGAACATGAATTCTTAGCCGAGGACATAGAAACAAATAGTTGAGGCTATTGTTTTTTAAAGTATTTTAATTTATTTGTTAATGATGTACGATAAAAACAGTGAACCTAAACTTGTGGGAAAAATAGTTTTGCTCTAATATTGTTTTCATTAGTCATTTCTCGTTGTGTTGGTTCAAAAATGAACTTATTTATTATTAAAAATTTGATTTAGTTTTTCTAAAATTTTATTTTTACCTGCGGTGAAGCGCCAGTTCAAGGCGTTGCTTTTTTCAGAAGGAGTAAATTTCAATTATACCCATTTAGAGCCATAAGATTTCTAATCGCCATCAGATTTGGTGCTGGGTGGTGCCATCTAGTGGCAGAAGTCTCATTTGGCCATTAAAAGGCACTTGTAAATGATTTGAATCATGAAAAACCATCAATGCAATAACCATTTATCATCTTATCACAAAGCGCTGCAGGTCATTTGAGGGATTTTCTCTCTTGTTTAAAGATTATTTGCAAATTTCTGCTACACAATTGGAAGTGAAATATTGAATATCTTGAAAGATCCTAAAGTATGTTTGGTGATTTGCTTATGAACAAACGAAATTTTAAGATATCGGGATTGAGAGAAGACCTCTGAACAATTTCGGCACATAGATTAATCATTTTAAGTTGAAAAGCAATCCAAAAAAGAACTCTAATTTGCATACACCTTTTCGCTTCTACTGAAAATGCCCTTCTGCAAGCAGAGAAAGCTCAGATTTCTGAGAATTCAGTTGTCGCTCTGATGATGAATGGCAACGACCTCTACCTCAGAGGGGGTAAGGTTGGCCTCAGTGGTAAGACCATTCAAACGGTGATGGAAGCCGTGGATGACATAGGGCTTAAAACCAGCAAACGTGTCGTGGTTGGGATGCTTCCGAGAAGAGTTCCATCTCGAACCGCTCACGAGAGAAACGTCGCAGTGAACCGACGGTTGTTGGATCTCTGCATGGCAAAAGAAGTCTTCTTCGTGGACCCCTATCGTACCTTTATCGGTAGAGACGACCTCTACCAAAGGGATGGGGTACATCTGTCTTTTAAAGGGAAGGCCTTTCTCGCTAACCTAATTTAAGATGTCGTGGAACACACCCAAAGGAGCGATCGAAACAGAGCGAAAGCGGACGTGCGCCAACATGCCTGCGTCACTTCTGAAACGACTTTTTCGGAGGTCGTCCTAAAGGGTGTGACCACGAAAACAAAGAAGCCGGGAAACAGGAGAGCGTAGAGAGTCCTACACTCGGGGACTCCCTGAAAGTTCTGTTCAATGCGAGGTCAGTCAGGAACAAGTTTCTTGAGCTTCGTGGCCTCGTAACAACAGAAGAATCTGAGATGGTGGCCATAACCTAGTCGTGGATAAAAACCTCAAGCTGAGATTTTAATGGTGAATTCACGATTCCCGGTTACGAGCTGTTCCTGAAAGATAGGCCAGGAAGAGAGGGTGGTGCGGTGATGTTGTATGTCAATGATACTCTCTACTCGACGGATTGCAACATCGTATCCGACCATGAACTACTAGGTTTGACTCAGAGATAGGTCCTGTCAGATACAGTACCCTGGTGATTTACAGACCCCCTGCCCAACTCTTAGAACATGACAGGAGTCTGTACGAGCTGTTGGGCGAACTTGTAAAAGACAAAGTGTGTATCGCCATGGGTGACTTAAATACCAGAGATCCATGTGGCGAGAACGCACTACTCCTGGAATTAGCGAACAACGAGTTCCTGACTATATAGGTAAGAGAGCCAACGAGAGGAGACAATATCCTCGACTTGGTTTTCAGCTCTGAGAATGACATCGTTGAGGACCTCTATGTTGGCGAAGAGCTCGGTGGCAGTAACCACCGACTAATTAGATTTGTAGTCAAAGTCCCGAAGGCAGAGCCTGCAACTAGTAAATCGAAGAAACTTGATTTGAGAAGAGCAGACTTTGCAGATTTTCGTGCTGGACTGACAGGACCGAGGCTAGAAGTGTGCGATGCTGTTGAAGACTCGTGAAACAGTTTCAAAACCACATTCATGAATCTTCAATCACGTTTCATCCTTCTGAAATGCATCCGTCGATCTTTTGTTTAACTTGAGTGGTTTAATCGAGAAATTGGCAAACTGCTGAGGGAGAAGAGAAAGGTGTACAGGCAATGGAAGATCTCAGGTGCCTTTGACAAATACCGGAGGCTAGCCAGGAGAGTGAAGTCTAGCATAAGGGCGGCTACGCGGTCTGAGGAACTCCGAGTGTCGAGACTTTGTAAAGAGTATCCCAAGGAAATCTTTGGATATATAAACAGCCGTTAACCAATCCGTCGAACGATTGGCAGTTTGAGGAATGAGGAGGGGACATTAAAGTACTCAGATGCAGCAAATGATAACCTCCTCAACAACTAATTCTCTTCAGTGTTTACTGAAGAGTGTGGTCCCATCCCCCAGCTAACGGATTTCTACTCGGGGGGAAAAGCTGGAGGATATGGGCTTCACCGAAGAAGAAATAGAAAAGAAGATCACTGACCTAATGACGAATAAGTCACTTGGACCGGATGATATTCTACCTAAGGTGTTGAAAGAAGTGCGCGATCAAGTGACGACACCTGAGCAAAATCTTCAACATGTTAATCCGGACCGAATGCGTTCCTAGATAGTGGCGTGAAGCGGAGGTGACTCCTATCTTCAAGAAAGGAGAACGTAACCAACCGTTGAACTAGGGACCTATCAGTCTGACTTCGATAGTCGGTAAACTCAGGGAAAGCATAATGGTGGACAAAATGAGGTCGCATTTAGAGTAAAACCTGCTACTGAGGAGTTCCCAGCACGGCTTCCGAAGGCAACGGTCATGCCAGACAAACCTTGTGGAATTCTTCCACTTCGTGTTCAGTGAGCACGATCGGGACAAGGCAGTGGGTGTAGTCTACTTAGACTTTCAGAAAGCCTTTGATAACGTACCACATCGCCGCCTGCTCCGGAAAGTGCGAGCGCTGGGCATAGACGGAAAAGTAGCAGGATAGATAGAGAACTGGCTAAGTGGCACACGGCGACGGGTGGAAGGGAATGGACAGGCTTCTAAGTGGGTGCCCATTACTAGCGGGGTGCCTCAAGGTTCTGCCTTGGGACCACTACTATTAAGCGTCTACGTCAACGACTTGGACGGTGACATGGTTGCCAAGATTTCTAAACTTTCCGACGATACCAAGCTTGGTAGGAACGTTGCAAAGGATTGATATACTGCACACCTGCAAGATGATCTTCGGAAGATTGGGGAGCGGTCGGATACGTGGCAAATGCCTTTCAACGTGAACAAATGCAAAGTGATGCATATCGGCCACCGAAATCCCTAATCACCCTATATCCTTAAGGGCACTGCTTTTAAATCCCCAAACATTGAGAAGGACTTGGGTGTAACTATCACAAGTGACCTCAAGTTCTCAAAACAGTGTATTGAGGTGAAGAAGAAAGCCCAAAGGATGTTAAAGTATATAAAGCGACAGTTTGGATATCGGAACAAGGAGATAATACTCTGTCTGTACAACTCCCTCGTCCGACCGCACCTGGAGTATGCCGTACAACCAAACTAATTCCTTCTATGAGGCATATGAGTTATAATGATAGACTAAGGGAATTAGATATTTTCTCGCTGAAGACCCGGAGACTACGTGCTCAGCTTATCGAAGTGTTTAAAATACTTCGAGGATTCGACAGACTGGACTACGGGGATATTTTCCAGCTCAAAGAGGGGAGAACAAGAATTCCCGCTACAAACTTGAACTGAAGCGATACCACCGTGATCTGTTTCGGAAATTCTTCACATACAGTATATGTGGTAGTTGGAACGCACTTCCGACGGAAGTTGTCAACAGTGAATCTGTTTACCAGTTTAAGTCAAGACTATATAAAGTCTTGCGAAATCACCGTTAAGATCCTCACGAGTGATCTTCGAAGTTGCCAAAGGACACCTTCGAAGATTGCGCCAGAAGTACCCTCCTTTTATAGACCGTAAGGTCTTCTAGGGTACTCTTCCTCCTTGTAGCTCCTTGTAGCTCTTACAAAGGTTCGTAAATGAATGGCAAAATATAGAAGCCTCCACAGAATCGCAGAAAGTAAAATAAATTCCTTTAGTAAAAAATCTGTTATGGAAAGATTTCCTGAAATACTAGAGAATTCAGACCACGAAGACCCTTGGATCCAATCAAGGCAAGCCCAAGAAGCAAGAGTTTGAAAGCTACAGTCACAGAACTATGTATATAATACACTGAACATATTAACCATTTTGAAACCTTTTTTAAAAGTTTGTTTTTTATTGATTTATTTAAAAGGTTATAATTTTTAGATTTAAACAGGCTGTAGGACTAGTTAATGGTGTAATAGGTCACTCTCTACTTTTAAGTGAGGCCACATCACAGTAATTATATACACAACCTATATGATATCTAAGTATCAGAAATTAAGCACCAATTCAATCTTTTTTGTAAACCGAATCGAAATTTATTACTGTATGCTTAAAAGTCCGACCTAAATGCTGCCTAATCACAAGTTTATATTAACCAAGCTTTTGGAGAGGACACAATAGGTCGTTGCACATCCTAGGATTGGTTTAAGAAGTTTCAGCGTTGCAAATTTGCAGCCCAAGATCAGCCAAGAAGTAATCAGCCCTCACTTATTGAAAATGACGGTTTGTTCATCTGTGTCAAAGGTTATCTACATCTGCCATCAAGCGAGATGAACGACAACTTTAGTTGCAGCCATACTGGTATTTTGGCTTATTTAGAGGAAATGGGTAAGGGCAGCAAACTGGACCTATGGATGCCACGTAGGACCAACTTCGACCGTCAGTGCCGCATAGATGCCTCTATGACACTACGGTCCAAGAAATGTCGTTTTGTTTGGCTGAATAAAGTGTTTATTGCAGATGAGAAATTGTATCTACAGTCGGAAATGGCATGCACAAGAAGGTGGAAAGACATAGGTGCCCCTGCCAAACTTCAGGCAACAGACATCAAAATAAGCTTAGGTTTGTTTCTATTTGGATGTGAATAGAAATGTTGTAATGCAATTAGTCTATCTAACCTCAATTATACATTCAACCATTTTAGGAGGTGTCAGATGTAATTGCGTAGAAACGAACAGAATTGTCTAATGTCATGTTTTTTATGATAACGCCTGACCACACGTTTAAATCATTCCCGCGAAAACCTCATGGAGCTGTAGTGGGAAATTTTCCTTCACCCAAAGTACTCGCCTACTTGGCGTCAAAGGGATAAAATCTATTCCCGGCAATGCAGAACTTCTTGAAATGCAAAACGTTCGCAAACTAGTCCAATTTTAAAACAAAGACATACGTGCAATATCCCCTCTTTAGAAGAAGGTGCTTGAAAATATTGTCAATCATTGTCACCAAATGTTGGGCAGGAACTTTTTTTCCGACCTATTAATTACATAGCAGAAAAGTTGGCGTAACTCTGATGTTAGTAGGAGTTAACTGATACACACTTATCTACATATGCATCAATTAAAACCATAATTTTTACTTGCACAATTATCTACATATCTTCCTAGAACTTATGCAGGGTTCTAGTAAAGCACCAAACAATCTCGCAATAATAAAAAAGGGAGATAGAAAAGATTTTCTTCTCGCGCGGATTCTGCTATTGTTGAAAGGAATATATTAGGTTGAGGAATAAGTTCTTGCGTTTTTTTTAAATGTTGTGTTGATTTAAGTTTTGTTGACGTGATTTGTGCACATATTAAGAAACAATAATAAATAATGAGAGCAAAATTTGCAAAGGTTAGGCTACGTCTCTTAACAGCGTAGACTATTAGGCTTTTGCTTAGGCTACGTCTTTAAGTTGAGTAATAAGTTATTGCGGTTTATTTAAAAGTTGTGTTAATTTAATTTTTGTTCTGTACCCTCAAAATGGAATGTCAAGTTAAAAGAATCGAGACGGGAACAATGCAAATGCAGCCAAAGCTCGTTGCGATATTTGTGCTGTGTACGGGGAAAATGCTTTATCGGAAAGGACAGCTCAATGGTGGTTTTCACGATTCGAAAACGGTCATTTCAATCTTAAAGACGAAGAACGTTTTGGTCGGCCCAATAAGTTGGATGAAGATCGATTGAACGACATTCTTCTTGAAAATCCTCGTCAATCGACTAGAGAATTGGCTGTACAATTGGCGTGTGATCATAAAACTGTAGTGAATCACCTTCATACGATGGGGAAAGTTAAAAAACTCGGTGCATGGGTTCCACACGCTTTGAGCGAAAGCAACAAACTTCAATGCTCCACGATTGCCGCAGGTTTGCTTGCTCGTCACAAGGCTACTCGTGGATATAAGGACAGATTTACTCACCACATCATTACTGGCGACGAAAAGTGGTGTGTTTCTGTCAACATGAACCATTGAAAACAATAGCTTAGCCCCCCCAAAAAGCCACTTCCGCGATTAAAGCAAGGACTTCATCCACGAAAAACGATGCTGTGTGTTTGGTGGGATTGTGAAGGCATCAGTCCTTATGAGCTCCTTGCGAACAATGAGATTGCCAATGGAGAACTCTACGTTCAACAAATGTATCGACTCGCCGAAGCTATTCGTGAAAAGCGACCTCATCGACGCAATAAAGTCCTTCTGCAACACGAAAATGCTCGTCCTCACATTGCCAATATGACAAAAGACGATATCCAAATGCTTAATTGGGAAATTCTGCCTCCTTCTCCATATTCGCCAGACTTGCTCCATCGGATTTCCATCTGTTTCGATCGCTCTCCAACAATTTGCGCGGCGTTTCGGTCAATACTGATGAGAATTAAGAATCTGGTTAGACGAATTCTTCGAGTCAAAATCCAAAGATTTTTATTTCAGAGGCATCGAAAAACTAGTTGAACGTTGGGAAGAAGTCGTAAATAACAACGGAGAATACATTATTCATTAAATTGCATATTGTTATCAATTACAAATGAAGTTTTTTAAAAATTGTTAATGGTAATGAATAAATTGGATAAAGCAGCAATAACCTATTCCTCAACCCATTAGTAACAGGAAAATCAGAAAAGAATAAGGAATTGCCCATACGAGTTTGCTTTACAGAGGAAAATCACGGAATTTTTGTATTTGTTTATATTCTTTACCCTACCTAAACCTCAATTGGACTTTTTAATCAGAGCACTTATGACGATAATACAGTATATGTGGTATATTTCAGACTCTGCAGAGGCTTTTCAGGGAAAGTAATTCAACTTCACTTAGGGTGGAGTCGTTCTCTCCACCTGGATGGACATACGCCATAGGTGTGGGTTTCTAAAATAAATTAATGGACTACTCTTACTTTAATTATGCAGTGTAGCAAACAAATTAATAGGGAAGTATAACTTATTAATATATGGATTAAACTGCATAATTCTATTAAATTAAAGCACGACTAAAACCAATGAATTTGGAGTTATCATCATCATCCTCATCAATAATTCTATAATTTAAGAAGGGGATTTTTGGGTGTAGTTGAATAATAATTTCATCTTAGTTTGTTTATGACTTATGTTTTTTTTATCAAAGTTATTTCTAATAATTCTTTTATAGTATCTAAAACCAAAATGGCGAAGTTCAGAAATAAATATAAGTATCGAAATTTGGTGAATTTTTTAAAACCCAAACAATTACAAATGGTGAAGTTTGAAAATTTATTTTTATATATATTCTATAACCATATTTTAGCAACGTAATATTTTGAAAGGGGGCAAATTTAGTTTAGAGTTCTTTTTCAAATTTTTTAAGAATTAGCGAAGTTTAGAAAATTTATAAAAATTAAACCATGGCTGCTTTTTTTAGATTTTAAATTTTAATCTTACTAGCAAAGCCATTGCCTGGTATATTAATACCAAATTACTGCACTAATTCAATTAGCTGTCCGTGAGGGTATAAAAAGCTTGGGGCAGGTAAAAGACTGAGGTCAGTCCAATACTCATACCCAGAATTCTTTCATTAATCTTCCCAAGGTTCATCTCAATGCTACTAAATTAACCCTTTCCAAAATTGTCTCCAAATCTGCTACATTTATATGATTATAATCACGTTCTTCTCTTAGCCAGGCAGCATCCTCTGCTGCACATCCATCGATCTCGAGTAACACCCCAAGAGCGATACTACTAGCATCGCAGTACACAACACCACTGTCTTTCTTCGGAACATACCAGTACCCTTTACTGGGTTTGTCCTTCTGAGCTCTTCCAATACTTCCTCTATCAAACGCATTGTGTTCTCTTCCAAAAATTCATCGCACATTGTTTCCTTATCTTAATATAGCTACAAGAAACTCGCAGCCATTCAGCCAGGGGTGAGTGCTCGACCAACTTGCCACATACAGAGAACAACTCCCTCCTTGTCAGACTTTCCACGATGCTTAACAACTCATTCCCCCCTGAAAACAATGAGCTCACCTTTCTCATTTCTTCAAAACGTCCACAGGCTCTAGTGGCTTTGTAACTAGAGCAAACATATTTAGTTGGCTAATTAATTCTTTGGCCACCACCCTGACTCATCCACCAAACCAGGATATCATCAATGTGCGAGCTTGTGTCCAACTGCATCCTCTCTGACTTAGAGAGTACCGTTTTCAGGATTTTTGCCATGGCGCGTGGTGCACAATTTAACCCAAAGCCCAACCGCGTCCAGCAAAACGTCTGGCCTTTCTACTTGACTAGTTGATATTTCCATAATTCATTTGCAAACTATATTTGCAAATAAGTGGATTTAAGATCAACAGGAATTGCATCTCCCTCTACCTGCCTCCACTCACGCATAACCTCACTGCACACATCAGTCACCTCATCTCCGGTGTGACTCTTTACATACTCGTTTGCATTCAACTCTCAACAATCCAAAACAGGACGTACTTTTCTCTCTGTTCAAGCTTATTCCCGGTAAACCCTGTCAGGCTAGCTAATGTCACTATCTCATTGGCATAAACATCTGTTTGTTCATCAGTCCACCTCATATTCACTAACTTACCATAAGCTACAAAATGCCCATCAGTAAATGCTTCCTTTAGCTTGATCTCAATCTTATCGATATCTGTTTACTCACTTTCTGTAATCTCTAAGATATATTACTAAGGAAGCACCTTGCAAAAATAATGGAATGGAATTTGCTGGGGCCGTTATATTTTGCAGCTAAGCCACCAACTTTACTTTTCTCAACCACGCCATCACGTCACCCTCTACAGTCAATAGCTTTATCACATCAGACGGCACTTTAATTTTCCTTCCATGGTTGGGGCTTAGATTGCATGTTGCCAGATGATACAAAAGTAATAATACACAGGAGAAACACTTTTATTTACTCGAGTAGCAGCGTGAAAGACGATCGGGTACGATCGATGGCGTCAACGTAACAAACTTTTTCTTAAACAATAACTCTACTGATCCGCGCAGATAAGCCTCAATCTTCATTGCTTCCTAACGCCGTAATCAACTTCGGAGCAAATCAGGATCTCTAGCCAAACTCAGGATTTGCCATAACGTCAGGATTTGACATAACGAAACAGCCTCAGGACCAATGTGCTTTTTGCTACTGTCGGCGAACTGGGGTGATTTCTTCCTTCTCAGTTAGGCCATACAACCCATTCCAGCATTGCCAAACCACAACATTTCTGGCTGGGCTTCCCTATAACTACACAAACCAAACAAGTTGACGTCAAAAAAATCAGAATTTCACATGGAATTGGATCGTTCATATAACCTTAACAAGTAAAGTGGGAGGGAGCGATCAGATAAGGCCAGTATGTTGAAATCAAATATATTTAGATGGAGCCCAATTTAACATGTAACTCTACTTCTTATGAGGAATTACTCTAATTCATTCTTATCTTTATATAAGCACGAAATCGACTTAATCACGGAATAGAAACCCAAAGTGCTGAACAAAGTTAAGTTAGCCATAGGTCGACGGGCCAATGCGAAGCCGTGTAGAGCAAACTTTCTCTTAACTTAGTTCTCGCCACCTCTCTTGCTCTTTCTCGCAGATTTAATCTTATAAATGATTGCTATAATTTTTTTTGTACGATAGAGTTATTATTGGGCTTAGACACCATCACAACACTCACTGACCTATGAAAAGAACTATGGCTTGGGGAGATAAAGGAATGTAAACATCAAACTTGCGTAATTCTTTGAAGCTGAAGCTATTAGCAAGTAATTTACCGTAAATATACGAGGAATACGTTGTATGGGAGAGTACAACTACTTAGAAATACCAACTATGGACGCGTTGTCTGCAAGAGAGCCGGTGAATTTCTGTCGTAGGTACCAAATAATATTTCGATAATAAAAGGCGAGTGAAAGTTCGATATTATTTCTTCATCCTCGTTCAATTACCTCCTTCAATGTTACTTGCCACCAGATCATAATAATTTATGAAAATAAAATGACAAATCAACCAAGTTTTAGAAAGGGGGGTGGGATTTAGGGCAAAAAAATGTTTGGCAAGTAGCTGTCTTAAGTAAACTATCCAGTGTACTAGGTTTTTAGACGCTGTTAATTCATTTGAAATTAACCCTCTATTGCAATGAAAGCAGATAACCTAATGATGCGAATCTCTTTGATCTTGCAATGGAATTCGTGAGAAATAATCTCCCTCCATCCTTCGAATCCCTAAGTGTGAAGTTCTCTTAATTAATTAGTTTATCACCATATTAAGATTGCCCAGATTACTCCATTTCATTACGAATGTTATTTTGGCCTATTTGCTATATAAACTTGCTTTATATGAATAGGGAATTTCCCAGCCAAGAAGCAGGATGCAATGTGAAAGGGTGCAAACCAATGCTATACAACACTTTGAAACAAACCAACGTATATTGATGATAACCGATGAAACCGAAATGAGTGAGATTTATGGTATGGTGAAACTTTAGAAAACTTACCTCGTGTTCTTGTCGTAAAAACAGTACTAATTGTGTTTTTAGGCATTCAGAGCACTTATTTTAAAGATACTAGCACTCTGAGTACGGCTCTATTTACAGTGATAATATGTTAAAAATAACTGCTTTCCAGGCGACAACGAAGCCGTAAATGATGACTAAAATGCCTAAAAACAATATTAGTACTGTTTTTGTACACTTATTCTTTTTTCATAGATTATTCGTATATGCGTTTGGTTACTGGAAGCGGTTACTCAGCCGTGCTATAGGTTGCAATTATGGGGTGCTCCAATCCTCCCATATCCTCCGCTCCCTCTGATCTTACCTCAGGGACAAGTAGTAGAACGAAACCTAATATAAAACACAGGTTTGTATTAAAAATTCGAAAGCCTAGCATTAGATTCGAATCCAAAGACAAGTCAAACATACTATTTAGTGCTAGAGATATTATAATTATGCCGCGCCTCGTTCCCACACCTGTCGCAATGCTTCACTTTCACAACGAGGTAATAGGCTCTACAATAGTATATAAAATTGCAATACCAAGGAATTATCAGAAGTCATATTAAAGCTTAAAAATTAGATACGCAAAAGCCCTACAACTCCGATACGGGGTTTGACGATACAATCGAAAGCAGCCGAAAAAGACAATTACTTGTTTTATAATACTAAAAATATGGCCTATGTTTTCTTAAATTTGATCAATGGTATACATAATTCCTCCATTTAGAACAAAAGTTTAATTAATAGGAGAGGGGTACAAACCCATATTTGCGGAAAAGAAGGATTCTGTGACTATAGTTTTACAAAAGCCTTAATATAGTAGTTTTGATTAAATAATTATTAGCGCAATTTTTGGAAGAAAATGATTTAATAGAAAAAATAGGTCTAAGTCCCAATTTAAAAACAAGTTTAGGGCCCCAGAGCCAAAACTTAACCGCGCATCAAGTTATAACTCAGTGGATTACCGCACAAGAAATTAGGAATGAACTCAACTTATTTCCTCTTAAAACATTCGATGATGAATGTCTTGCCATTGCTTAAGACTTTTATAGATTGCTTTCCATTTTATATCGCTACAACATATTAACTGTATTATGTTCGCTAGCTTTACCTAACTTGAACTACCGCAGTCTAAGTTAGTGTATTTTTTCACTCTCGCAAAAAATGCATAGTAGGTGCATCCAAACCAAACAATTTAAAGCAGTCTTACCATCTGAAATGACCTGATTATATTGTTTCTAACTGGCCCTGGGAAGAGACCAGTTAAAATGGTGTGGGATCATTGCTAGAAAAATATTAATGCCTTCTATAAATATCTAGGTTATCAATTTTATCTGATGATGGATTCCGCACTGTGCATAGATGGGTAAATGTTGCTCTGAGAGAAGAGAATAGAATCCGAACGAAACAGGCTGCGAAAGTGATAATTAAGAGACGCCTGGGCTTTCTGAAAAATATTTAACCTAAGGATATTAGTTACCCTTTTCCCAACATCGAAGAATAAAACCAATGCATTAACTAGAATAAAAAAAGGGTGGCTGGCAATCAAAGATGAAGATCCCATGGGCAGAGATTCAAACATATGTGCAGCGCCAGTTGACCTGAAAGAGATTCATGATATACATCATGTAGGACTGGACTGTTCATTGTTTTTAGTCAGGAAAATTGATCCTACTGTAATTAGAAATGCAGTGCAGCAAGTTAGAAAAAGATATGTGAGGTGTCAAACGAGTGGCCCTGCCTCTATGGTGCATCGCAAAGGAGAACTTGGGGTACTGAAGAATTGCAAGAGGCTAACCGTAGATTTTGCCCACTATAGACAGGTGGCATATCTGTCCATTGTACATTTTACACTAGAGAGATTTGCCATCTGGAGAGAGCTTAAGAAAGAATCTGCTGAGTGTATAACTTCAATAGTAAATAACTTCTTTTATAAAGGTGTCAGGAGAGGAGGGTTTGATGGACAATGCTACGATTTTCCGGTCAGAGTTAATGGAAAGTTCTCAGAAAGTGGAATGTTCACCGGTTTTTCAGAGCAGCATATTTGCCAGCCGGCAATGGGATAGTAAAAAGGCATAATAGAACGATTAAGGCGATGGTAGAAAAAGGTGGTATTGGCCCCTTGGAGGCCGTCCTTTGGTATAATATGTCCCCTAGGTCTGGACAAGAGGAACAATAAGTGCCCCAGAAATCGGTATTCCGATACAATTGAAGACACCCTGCAGCCGTGCTATCTGAGTTTGGGGAAAGAGAAGTTTCATCTGTAAGGCTGGCAGAGGAAATTTGGTGAAACCGTCACATGCTCGTTTTATGTTCAATTGACAAAAATGAGTACTTACTGGAATTAACTAGGAAAAAAATTTGTCGATAGATGGTATGGCAAGATATGTTCTTGATATGCGTAAAGAAATCCATCCACACGAAGCTGTACAGAGAAATGAGATTGAATAAAAGTAGTTTGGAGCACGAAGGATCATACGTCACTCCAAAGATGCAGTGTATAGTGAAGAAGAGCCACCACAAACGGAAGTTGTTAAAGAAGGGAATGATGTGGAAAATGGTGAACCGCGATATCCCCAGAGAGTATAGGGGCCCCTCTCTAGAAGGAAGACAATGTTGCTTAAATGTCTCTTAATTTTGTTTTCTTAGTCTTAAGAATTTGAGTTACAGTTGTTAAATGTTATTCTTAAGTTAGTTATTAAGTAATAGATTTACTCTGAGGGCCTGCGTTTATGATCTTAAGATCAAAGGGGTATGTAGTTATAGGCAGCACATTAAGGAATGTTGTGGTTTGGCAATGCTGGAGTGAACTGTCTGGCCTAGCTGAGAAGAAAAATCCCGCTGGTTTGCGCACAGTTAACCAAAAGCGCGTTGGTCTTGAGGTTGTTTCCTTGGGGCAGATCCTAAGTTGGTTAGGAAGTCCTGATTTTGTCCATGGTAGCTTAAACGTTGGCAAGCAATGAGGATTGAGGTTTACCCTTAGGTCAGTAGTGTTATTGTTTTGGAAAAGGTTTGTTTACGTTGACGCCGTTGATTATAACCGATTCTACACTGCAACTCGAGTAAGACGGTTTCTCCTGTGTATTACTTTTTTTGTTGACCTGGCAACAGTTTGGCTGAACTGCATTGCTCAGTTTTAAAGTAGTTTCCCCTAACAAATATGTTGCACAAATAAACTACTCAAACTGTAAGGTGCTGATATTAAACATATTCCTAATGTTGCTAAATTGACATAAGAGTACAAGAAAAATTCAGCTGGATGCCAAATTTAAGAACTGGAAGTTTAGTTTCTTAAAAAATACAGCTAAAAATCCAAATGTTTGCAAAACTTTGGCTTGTAAAGTGCAGGTGAATACGAGTTTGCGGAAATCTTCATTGGGCCGTGAGTATTTGAGTCTGCAAGTACCTAAATATTTTAGTTGAAAACGTTTGCTTAGCTTTAATAAGCATTAATTGTTTGAATTGCCCATTACTTTCTTACGCACAACCCCTTGTGCACACTACACACACATATTTATATTATATATATATATATATATATATATATATATATATATATACCCATAGTTTAGGGTGGTTGCCATTTATCATTACCCGGCCAGGCTTATGTTTTAAAAAATAGCCTCAACCTTCATGAACAGTGAGACCAATCTGTTAATTCGATAAAAGATAAAAGACCCAACTCCTACTCCTATAACCAGTTCGTCCAATGATAACAATGATTAGCTTTATCTCTAAGCAGATTGCATCACTTGGCAAATCTACTACTTCTTTAACATTTCATCACTATTTCTCAATTTCTTACCTGGTGTAAGGGAATGGTCCCTTTTCCCCCTTCCCCTCGACCACTCTTGGTGCAGTTCCAAGGTGGTTACCGCAAGGACATCCACCCCAGGCATCGGCGAGTCAGTGTTTAACCACAGTGTGGCACAACTCGGGGCCATGTAAGACCCTAAAGGTCAAAAAGGTAAGATCTCCCCCAGGAGAGTGAGATCCAGTTTCACGTCGAACAAGAAATTGGAGACGGGTTTCTCCCAATCTCGATGGCTAACGAGGAGCCGATGTTTGACTTCGTGGGAAAGACCGTTAGGAAAAAGAACTCTCCTGGGGCCGTCCTCAAGCCCCTCTCCCCCTTACCACTCCCCCAGTGGGGGGTTCGAGGTAGCGAGGTATAAAAGAGGAACTCTGAGGAAAATCGTGGTAGTATACGTCAGTCTCTAGGTGACGAAGTCCTCGGATCCACACCCGAGCTACCGAGACTAGAGAGGTAGTTTACTTGTGTCGCCAGACCAAGAAGCACCCTGCAAGAGAGGCAGGGCTACCTACCTTAAGGGGCTAAGAAAAAGCTCATCCTTGAGCTAAGTCCCTGGTTATCAAACCAAACAATAAGTGAACTTTGGTAAGTTCGACTTACTCTCGCCAGAGAGATTCCTCATATCCTGGTGCACTTTAAACACCAGGGGTATTCCTCGTCCTTGAGGAATTAAGAAGAAGAAGAAAAAGGCTTCCCCTCGAGCTCGTTATTCGGTGGCCACACCAAACTTTAAGTAACTTATTCTCGCCAGAGAAACCTCCCTCCGTTATCCTCGCCAGTAAAGAAGACCCTCCCCGAGTTCAGTCCTCGTCCATACGGAAATTAGTAACGAAGGAGAAAAGCTCCTCCTCGAGCTCGTTACTCGGTGATCACACCGCACTCCAAGTTAACTTGAATTAATAACCAAGTTCGACTCACTCTCGCCAGAGAGACCACGACTGCCTGGGTGTTGCATAGAGCACCGTATTGGTTCTCGTCCTTGAAGAACCCTTCCCCCCCCGGAAGAACGTGTGGACCCCCCAGCCGCTACCCTCGCCAAGACGACCGTGGAATTCCGCCCATCTACACGCGTCAAGAGTAAATATTTCTGAGCACTTTAAATTCCACGAAGCCGTAAGCCTAATTCTTATATTATTGTTTTGTCTAGGGAAAACGTTAACCAATTTTTGTGGGGAAACTAATTTAATTAATTCTTGTTTATAATAATATTCAGAGTATTGCTGTAGTTAATGTATAAAGGTTGTGTATTCAATGGTTAAAGATAAAATATAAGTTTATTTTGTGAATTAGTGGGCGTTTCTTTTATATCCTTACGTGTTTGGTAACGACTCTATTCTTTAAGATATTCCGATATCAAAGTATATTAGACAGCTCTCAGCACTCTTAGAGACTAGAACTAAAAGGAGGGGAATTCTACGACACTAAATAAATGTGGTGTCAGGTAAGTAGGGTTCTTATCAGAAAGAATTCTACGACATAATTAAAGTGGTGTCAGGTTTTGTAGGTTGTTATTAGAAAGAACCCAGCAGTGTCAAATTAAGAAAGAGCCAACACGTAAAGGAATATCAGATCAGGAATAAGAGAATAATTGACGAGAGGAAAATTGGTAGAGTTAGGGGGGTAACAATATAAAGGTAATTGGCAGGTCAAGTGGTAAATTTGTTGTCGGGGGTGGTATTTCAATCAGCATAGTAGTGGGATTAAGGGTAAGTTATGTTGAGCGCTACCTGGTGAGTGGTGGCATAATTACCTGAGAATACAGAAAGGAAAAATCGACGGACCAACACGAAATGGATCCAGTCACAAGATTTTACCAACAAGCCCAAAGTCTGGGACTTGACGGCACAGAAATGCATGACTACGTCATGGCAGAATTAAGAATAGATTGTGTAGAAGAAGAAAGAATTTGGGATATAGAAAAAGAACAAGAATTAATAAAGTTTGAGAGAGAAACAGAGGATATAATAAGAGAGGATAAAAGAGAACGTGAATTAATGGAAATATGGATGAACCGGAAAAGTGAAGAATCCCGAATACAGCGGAAAATAGAAACAGAGGAAAGAAGAAGGCTGAGAGGAGGTAAAACAAGCGAAAGAATAATACTGTTGAAAAGAGAAGCACGAGAATTCAGAATAAGGACAGAAATGGAAGATGAAGAAAGAAGAACTCGACGGGAAAACGAAATAGCGAAAGCAGAACAAGAAGCCGAGGAAAGGAGAATGAAGAGGGAAAAAGAGTCAAAAGAGAGGAGAATAAAGATTAAAAAAGAAATAGATGAAAGAAAAATGAAGAGGAAAAAAGAACGTGCTCAAGCTGAAAGAGAAGAGAGAGAAGAAAAGGCAAGATTGCTCGCACTCGAAAGAGCACCTATCGAGAATCTCATAGAGGCCGAGGAAGTTGTAGCCCGGCCTGGACCTAAGAAAGGACCATCGAGGGAAACCCAGCCAAATGGGGTATCGATGGAAGAAGTAGGAAGTAGCGATGAGGTACCAGCAGGAGTACCTAAGGTAGAACCTACGAGGAGAACCCAGCCAAATGGGGTTATCAGGGAAGAAGAAGAAGGTAGAGTAGAGGTACGAGCAGGTGTACCTGAGGAAATACCTACTAAGAGAAGTGAGTCAAACGAGTTGACAAGGAAGGAGGAAAGAGGTGCTATGGCTATGCACTCAGGTAAGACTAGTCAAATGGTAGACGCGGATGAGTATCCCCTACTCCTAGTAGTCTCCTCCCCGAACGGAACGTCCACGGAGTTACCGCTAAATCACCAAGTCGTAGTGAGCGCCAAGCCCATTAACGACCTCGCAGGGAAAAGTTTTCTCGATCCCCAAAGATCGAACCCAGACACGATCTTCCCGTGTACCTGGTTAAAGGAGAGCTATGGGACCTACGCTCCCCTCAATTATGCCCCGCTGCCACAGGCCGCTCTAGCCTTAATGTTCAATTTAAAGGTAGTCAAGTACCATAATATGAGTAATTCGAGTAGGTTGAAATACCGCTACCATTTAGTACCATACTTGGGTAGACTCAATAACCAGAACGGCCGACTCAGGCGCGGTAGAATAATGGTCACAGAGCACCATTTTAGGATCAGCTACCTCAAAGGAGCCGATAATGTACAGCTGCTCTATAGGTGGAGACGAAAAACCATGGAGAGTTATTTCAGTACCTAATGAGCGTGAAACCATGTTTTCATTTGTTGTTCGTGTTAATATTTATCGGTAGGATTTAAGTTCTCAAAAACTTAGAAAGGTAAGGAAGTAGCTTGTTTTGTTGTTTATTTTTGTGTGGGTAATCGATGAATTAAGTTTTTTTCTAATTTTCTATGTAAAATTGTATTGCGAGTAGGTCTAGCTCGACAAATTGCCTGTGTAAACGCGCGCGTGGGCGCTCATGTGTAAGGAAACTTAATGTAAGAGAGGGCTCAAAAGAAATACAACTTTGCTAAGCTCGACTAGGTTGAGTAAGTTGTTTTGAGTTCCCGGGGGCATCCCCCTCTCCCCATTAAGTTCTTCGGTGGGAGGTGTGTAAGGGAATGGTCACTTCCCCCATCCCCCTCGACCACTCTTGGTGCAGTTCCAAGGTGGTTACCGCAAGGACATCCGCCCCAGGCATCGGCGGGTCAGTGTTTAACCACAGTGTGGCACAACTCGGGGCCATGTAAGACCCTAAAGGTCAAAAAGGTAAGATCTCCCCCAGGAGAGTGAGATCCAGTTTCACGTCGAACAAGAAATTGGAGACGGGTTTCTCCCAATCTCGATGGCTAACGAGGAGCCGATGTTTGACTTCGTGGGAAAGACCGTTAGGAAAAAGAACTCTCCTGGGGCCGTCCTCAAGCCCCTCTTCCCCTTACCACTCCCCCAGTGGGGGGTGCGAGGTAGCGAGGTATAAAAGAGGAACTCTGAGGAAAATCGTGGTAGTATACGTCAGTCTCTAGGTGACGAAGTCCTCGGATCCACACCCGAGCTACCGAGACTGGAGAGGTAGTTTACTTGTGTCGCCAGACCAAGAAGCACCCTGCAAGAGAGGCAGGGCTACCTACCTTAAGGGGCTAAGAAAAAGCTCATCCTTGAGCTAAGTCCCTGGTTATCAAACCAAACAATAAGTGAACTTTGGTAAGTTCGACTTACTCTCGCCAGAGAGATTCCTCATATCCTGGTGCACCTTAAACACCAGGGGTATTCCTCGTCCTTGAGGAATTAAGAAGAAGAAGAAAAAGGCTTCCCCTCGAGCCCGTTATTCGGTGGCCACACCAAACTTTAAGTAACTTATTCTCGCCAGAGAAACCTCCCTCCGTTATCCTCGCCAGTAAAGAAGACCCTCCCCGAGTTCAGTCCTCGTCCATAAGGAAATTAGTAACGAAGGAGAAAAGCTCCTCCTCGAGCTCGTTACTCGGTGATCACACCGCACTCCAAGTTAACTTGAATTAAGAACCAAGTTCGACTCACTCTCGCCAGAGAGACCACGACTGCCTGGGTGTTGCATAGAGCACCGTATTGGTTCTCGTCCTTGAAGAACCCTTCCCCCCCCAGGAAGAACGTGTGGACCCCCAGCCGCTACCCTCGCCAAGACGACCGTGGAATTCCGCCCATCTACACGCGTCAAGAGTAAATATTTCTGAGCCCTTTAAATTCCACGAGTCCGTAAGCCTAATTCTTATATTATTGTTTTGTCTAGAGAAAACGTTAACCAATTTTTGTGGGAAAACTAATTTAATTAATTCTTGTTTATAATAATATTTAGAGTATTGCTGTAGTTAATGTATAAAGGTTGTGTATTCAATGGTTAAAGATAAAATATAAGTTTATTTTGTGAATTAGTGGGCGTTTCTTTTATATCCTGACGTGTTTGATAACGGCTCTGTTCTTTAAGATATTCTTATAATATCAATATATTAGACACTCTTAGCACTCTTAGAGACTAGAACAAAAAGGAGGGGCATTCTACGACACTAAATAAAAGTGGTGTCAGGTAAGTAGGGTTCTTATCAGAAAGAATTCTACGACACCTGGTATAAGTAAAATTTTGTCCAATCGCATCGCTCTTTGGAAACTCAAGTTTTTGAAGATAATGTAAATTTCATTCTTGGTCATTTGAGCGACCTCGCAATGAGTTCAAGGAAAGCAATCGAATATATCGTAAGAATTTTTTATTTTCATTCTGTAGAGAAAATGGGAAAAAATTGATGACGGAAATATGGGACTAAATTGAAGAAACAGGCGTATTGCACATTGTTATGGGGACTATCCTGCCTGTAAATTTATTTTAAGGCATTATTCTACTTGTTCGCTATAAGGTCAGAGACATTTTTGATGATGCTAAGCTGTGATATCTAGTCAAAGTCTAACAGAGTGAGATTGATGAAGCTGGCGCTATGTAAGACTGCCACGAAAGGAATGAATTTCCCCCCAGATTTAAAGTTCAATACCAACGAGTGCAAATCACGCACAAAATTCGGACTATATATAGGTGGAAGATATATGGCGGTAGATCTTTCTGAGGTATTTGGAGCAAGGAAGATAAACTGAGGGCGATGGGACCGCGAGAAAGCACTATCCAAAATTGCCGATGCTCCGCACGAGATCTCCAAGGAGGAGCGTAAAAGGATAGATTAGGAACAAATATGAGGGGTGAAGAAAAGTAGTAAGTGGAAAGGGAGGAAAAAATGGAGTCCACCAACTGCCGAAAAAGTGTCGAAAAAAACACCTTCGAAATTCTTTTAACAAATAAAGCTCAGGTAGTCTCAATCTATTTTGATCTTTTCTCCGCGCACTGGAGCCTGGATTAGGTGCCACACTTGCGGGTTTCCATTGTGAGAGATGAAACCTGGCTACACTTCTCCACGCCCTTGCAGTACTTGAAAAGGAAGGAAGCGGATGTGTAGGATTGAATGAATGGAGTATGATAATGTCGAAAGAATTAAAGGGATATAGAAGCCTTTGCTTGGCACGAGAGTTGATTGGAATTTGGAAATGAGTATTGGGTAAAGGTTGTAGAAGAAATGGAATGAAAGAACTATTGAGAAAATGAGAGAGAAATCTGAATCTTTTGATACAACTCGAGAAAATGAAGATGGAAAGAGTGTAGTAGATTTGTATTAAAATAAACTTGTGTGGAGCAATTTCCTAAATGTGAAAAACTTGGGTAAAATGAGAGGGAGAAGATTGCCTATATTTTTCAATTTGAGCAAGAACCGACGATGTCACCTCCTGCAGAAGGTATGTAAGGAGAGAGCTCTCTAAAGAAATGGATGAATATATTGGAAGTGAAAAAGTGTGGAACATTTATGTCTCCAGATCTTCATGCAGGCAAAAAACACGAGGAGGAAACACTCAAACAGAGATCAGCTGGAGCATCATGGCAAATGGTACACTTCACACACCTGTGAGGGGTAAACACTGGGGCCGGAAGGGCGTGGGATTTATTCACGTTTCAGAGCCGCAGGAGCTTTAATCCCGCTACACCATCCTGCACATTTCGGGGGGAAGAAAAACGCAAGAATATAACGAATTTGATACAGGAGAGAAAGAATGTGCTGACGGATGACTTTTGATGCGAAAGCTGTGAGAGGTATGCGATTGTGTAGTACGAGATTAATATGGGCAGTTTGTTGAAAGGAAGACGTGTAAATGGTGGAAAACTAGTGCTAATTAAAAGTGAATGACTGTTGAATCAAAAAGAGATGAGGGAGTGTTTGTGGCAATTATTTAGTGTAAGAGAGAAAGGCTAATGGTGAACATATGGAAGAAGCAAAGGTGCTTTAGGGAGGCCCGCTTCGATCAGATTCTGAATATTAGAAACAAATACTTAAAGAAACACACTATATAAAATGCCTCTTTCTTACAATAAACTCTCCAAACTAAAAGAAATTGAGGTAAGGTGTGTAGGAGTCCCTCTCAAGGACTCATGGTAGGCGGAAGCGACTCCGCCTCTTTCCTAATCAAGTAGCTCCACCAGACTAGGACATTATACCAAAAGTGTCTTACTATATGGGAACCAATTAATCTTTACAGAAATTTACAGGGGGGTGCTCCTTGATAAGCTGCATCCTATTTGGAAGTGGCAATAAATATACATGATGACATCGTTGAGGCAATGTAGGTTGGTTCAAATGAAATGTTATAGTGCAATAACCTGCAACTATAAATTTCCATGCACCGTCTCCCAGCTTCTTTGCATAGCAATCAGAATTGACTGTAGTGATTCCTACCAGGAAGTCATAGTAGGGACGAGCAAAGCGCTGACTTGGCACACATTTTTTCCAGAGAGCTTTAACAATCTCGAACATACTCATTTTCCGCAACGCTTTCAAATTCAGGAACTCTCCAAAGGATAATCTCGACATCCTTCTGACTCTCAAAATCCATGCGGATACTGCAAACAATGTAGTGAGAAGTATCCAATGCCTTAATTAAATAGAATTTAGCGCGCTGTTTGACTTGCTATGAATTACCATTCGGTTTCAGAACCGGCACGATGCTTAAATTCCCGTACCGAACGGTTTATTTCAGGCTGATCGGCTGTGAAAACAAAAGCAGCACCCGGAAAAGAACTCCCAGTTTCAAACAGGGATGAGATAATATCGAAGTCATATCAGCCTTCGGACTTGGCGCCATATGTATATAACGGCACGGATACAATGTGACACGATACGTTTTTAAATAAATAAGAACGCAATACTTCCATGGATGTAGATCTTTGAAAAAAGACTTCTAAACAAAATTTAAAAGCGGTATCCACCAATATGCCTAATGAGCAAATTCATTGGTGACAATCTCCGGTGAGATATAGCGAACTCTCGAATAAATTTCATAGCATAAAACATAAAAACAGGTATGATTGACGGGTATCTCATTGACTTAAGAGGAAGTGGTAACAGAGGCTGACGCTAAACATGCACTTACATTGCATTGTGCACTGTGCACGACGCAAAGTGATTGGCCTTTCTTCTGTAGTGAAAATCAGTTTTTCTATAAATGACCTGCGTAACGTATCAATCATCAAACGGAGACCGGTTTAGCGGATTAATGCACCTTTCACGAATAGATGCTTGATGTTTGAGCAAATTACATCCAAAGTCGAGAATTAACTGAAAAAAGGAACGTGGGGTGGCAAAACTGTTGTTATATCAGCACCCAATAGTATGGATACAAGAATCCATAATGTTGCATATATGCATACCCCAGGTGTGTTGTCGGTTATAAAAAAAGAAAAAGGAATCAGTACGAGTCTACGAAGTGCAGAAGACCTTCGTTTATAACTATAACTGTGATGGCAGACAATATTAACGACGGTTGTTTTGGCCAAAAACCTGAAGCACATTCGTTATGTCACACAGAGAGAGGCGGCCAAATCTTGTTGAAGCAGGCGTTCCAGAATAGTCGCCTAAACATCCAAAAAAAAGATAAAAATTTATCGACTATAGCGTGGCGAGAAAATCATACAGCAGCAGCGAGATGAAGTTGATGATGCTTAGGGCAAAGAGAGGGAGACTAAGGACATTTCCATACTGGACACGATCATTTTCCATATAGATCAGGAGAAGGCTCCTTTAACCTCTCACTTAAGCGGAATTGAGTAGTTATCAAATACACTGACGTAAAAATTGGTAGACGCTCTCTCGCCACATAGAATGAACTGTCCGTGTATTATTCAGTGCCAATCAGAATTATAAGCTTCCTTAAGTTGAAATATTTCCATGGTGAAATACTGCCTAGCAAGAAAAGACTGGCACATAGAAACTTCTATTCTCAGTAGGGTATCCAGCGTGGAAGGAAACTTACGGAAGCTGCACTGTGCTGAATAGGCGCAACTTCCACTTTCCTTGAAGGTACTATCGTTTACCATTGTATAAATAAAATTGAAAAAGAAAGAGTTTTTATATATTTGAGCGATAAATTGGTGTGGATAGATATCTTCCTGGCTCGTGAAAAGCTAGCAGAGCTGCAATTTGCTATGGATTTGGAAAGATATCCTAAAATCATTATTTTCAGCACTAATCTTGCGACTGCCTAATAGGCCCTAAGTCACCGTAATCAGCCATAGTCTAATGTTAGGCTAGATTATAAGGGTGCAAGAGACTTAAAAACCAAAACAAATAATAAACAAAGGTGAATCAAATCAAAAACGGAACAAGAAGCAAAAGAGCAAGAAGAAGGAAGCGCGCTCCGGCATTGGGGTGAGGCCCGCCTCCCACCGGCGCAGGACAATGCAACCAATACCAAAGAGAGTCAAATAAAATGGGTTAACCAGCCTCCTATAAAAAGAAAGATAGTCCACAAGTATGTGTGCACGAACTCGTTACAAGTACGAAGGAAAATCGGATGGACAGGGAAAAGTGTGTCACCAACGATTCTTCCTGAGGGACACCCTCTTCCTTGTCCATTGGTCGCAGAGGCCTCCCCCACCTGTACGCGGAATAGACATCTCGCAAAAATTCAGAAATAAAGATCGGGATGATGTCTCTCGTTTCGTTCCTGTGAAGAGTTTCCATGATATCTTATCACTATGCGATATGATAGGCATTCTCCAGATCAAGGAACATCGTGGTATAGTGCTTTGTAAGAAGGTATGCCTTGCAGACGCTAATTCCCGTCGAAGCAGAGCATGTGATATGCATTTGAACTTGCGGAATCCGCAGTGCTTAGAAGCCAATGATTTCTGACCTGAAGAAAAAGCTAATCTAACATCTACGAATTTATCCATTAACTTGCACATGCAGGAGGATGACTTGGATAGAGTGATCTCGCCCCGATTTGCGAAAAGCCAACACAATATCCATTCTCCAGGAGTCTAGGAGGATACCCTCTGTCCAGTAGTGAAAAAATCTAACAGAATGATCATACTTCGCGAAGTGGTTCTCCGCATCTACAGCTAAAGTCCAGTCAGTGGCATTCAGCAACATCATGAAGTGCATTGAATGCTGGCTGAGAAGCATGTAATCTAAAAAATTTGAAGGAAGTGGTCGAGAAAGACTCCACCACCAATGCATGGTAAAGAGAATGCGGTCATATCTCCTGGAGAACGGGAGATGGTCACGCAAGAACTTGCCCTTAATACTTTTAACACGGTTACACCATTCTGTCAGAGAGGTCTTCCCGTTAAGTGAAGACACGTACTATATCCATGAAGAGCTGCGGACTTGCTTTGAAATTTATCGGAACCTATCCCTAGGTCGACGAAATTGACAGACTGTCAAATCGTTCGTGCGGCGCTATTATCGCAAATAGGCATAACGATTGTGTTAGAAGGCGTGCATAGAACAATATATTCTATTAATACTAGTTAAACTCATGGCGATAAAGTTGGCGAGAAAAACCTCTACGGCTTCTCCCACCGAACTGGTGCACCTTAAACACCAGGGGTATTCCTCGTCCTTGAGGAATTTAAGAAAAGAAGAAGGAAAAGGCTCCCCCTCGAGCCAGTTACTCATTGGCTACACCGAACTCATAAGTTAACTTGGTTGAGGAACCAAGTTTAACTTACTCTCGTCAGAGAGACTCTTCATATCCTGGTGTATCTTAAACACCAGGGGTATTCCTCGTCCTTGAGGAACTAAGAAAAGAAGAAGGAAAAGGCTCTCCCTCGAGCCCGTTACTCGGTGGCCACACCGAACTCTTAAGTTAACTTGGTAAGGAACCAAGTTCAATTTATTCTCGCCAGAGAAATCCCCCTCCGTTATCCTCGCCCTTGAAGAAGACCCTCGTCGAGTTCAGTCCTCGTCCATGAGGAATTCAGTAACGAAGGAGAAAAGCTCCCCCTCGAGATTTTTACTCGGTGGTCACACCGCACTCCAAGTTAACTTGGTTTAAGAACCAAGTTCGACTCCCTCTTGCCAGAAATACCACGACTACCTTGGTGCCGCATAAAGCACGTAATTGCTCTCGTCCTTGAAGCACCCCCCCCCCGCGGGAATATTGTGTGGACCCCTAGCTGCTACCCTCGCCCAAACTACCGTGTGATCTCGCCCATCTACATCTGGCCAGACGGCACGCGTCGTGAGTCAATAACATTTCTTATGCCTTTAAATTCCAGTAGAGTCCGTAAGCCTAAACCAATTTTTGAGGGTCAAACTAATTTAATTAATTCTCGTTTATGATAATTTTCAGAGTATTGCTGTAGTTAATGTTTAGATGTTGTGTATTCAATGGTTAAAGTTAAAATATAAGTTTATTTGGGGATTATTGTGCGTTTCTCTTATATCCTTACGTGTTTCGGAACGGCTTTGTTCGTTAAGATATTCAGATATCAATATATTAGCTCTCTCAGCACTCTTAGAACAAAAAGGAGGGGGCATTCTACAACAATCGGAATAAACATTTGCTCTGGATGTTAATTTTTTTACTTGAATCGGGTCTTTCTAAAAATATCACATCTGAAACATGTCTTCTTAATTTTTAGGAATTTGGTCTCCTCATAGATATGGTAGGCACTTCATTAATGTCATTTTCTTCTATTTCGTCAACTATACCTAAAGGATAACTATAAGGATTTGTAAATCTTTGCTTGATTGCTACTAAATCTCCTATCTTTCAACTGAAATGTTTTACCTTTCGAAACCTATCTTTACGATTACTACCCATGATCTTTTTTTTTGTGTATATTCATTATAATATAAATTATGAATATTATATCTTACTTTATTTAACTTTTTGAATTCATTTATTGTGTTATCATTGTTGCATTTATCACTCCATTCTGGATCATTACACGGCAAGGACTCATCTATGTGTTGTTGAGGCATAATCAAAATAATCGAAACATCAAAACCCTTGACAACAATCTGTTGTTAATGTGTCAACAAATGATTATTCCCAACTTTATTGACGAAGAAATGGATTGTAAGCAATGGGTCTTTTATTTAATAACATATTTGTTTCTTTTACTCACAACTCTAATTTATCAAATGTTAATATGTTTGATGAAATATTGGTGTTAATAATATTTTTTACTTGCTTAACTAAAGATTCAACAAGTCCTCCTAAGAAGCTTGCTCCAGAAGGGTCCCGTTTAAATTTTCACACTTTATATGTTTCTTTCCTTCAGGAAATTATGTACATGGACATTATTCAGTTAATGTTTAACTTTATTTACCGATGATACTATAGGGGAAACATTATCACTCTTTGAGAAATGCCATATTCTAATATATGAATTTGAACTGCTCTAAGAAATGAATCCATCTATATTTCTACAAATGAGAAAATTTACAGCTCAGGACCAAAAGCAACTTAGAATTGATATATACACAAACGGCTTTGCTGTTTTTCTTCATTGTAAAGGCTCATATGTGATCTATGATTATTTCTCTAAAGGGAAAGCAAGTAGGGTTAAACTCTATGATTTGTATGCATTTTTATTTATGCCAATTGTTCGACCGTAAATCCCTTTACAAGTTATACAACTCTTAATGATGTTATTTACTGTTACCAAACAATTAGGCACCCAAAATTCTTCTCTTAAAATAGCAAGGACTTTATCATTTTCCGCGTGTCGCAATCAAAGATGAAGGTCATTGATGATAAAACTTGCCAATGGGCAAGCCTTTGCAATAAAGTGGGGCATCTTTTTCAATTTACCCTCTAACCTTTGCGATATGAATATGGTCTACAAAGAGATTTAATTCAGTTATGATTGGTGGTTCATAGTTAGCTGACTATTTAAAAAAACTTAAATACTTGTGAAAATGATTTCTTTTGTTTTTAATTTTAAAAAAAAATTACAACTATCTTGAAATAAAAGTTCCTTAACATTAATATTTCTCCTTAATTTTAATAAATGTACAAACTTACGAACTAAATGCATTACTCTGCAAGCTCTTAAATAATGAATATTTTTATATGTCAAAGAAACTTTTCTTTATACCTTCACTTGCGTATTTATTACCGTACAGACTTACGAACTTGGAAATGCACACCTTTATCACCCAACTCACTCTTATTAGGTCCTAATAAAAGGTTTGTTTTTGATAACACCTTTGCTGAAACAAACCTAAGTACATTAATTATAATTAATCTAGCCGATAATTATCGGCGATATTTTTTAAGCCTGTTACACAATGAAATGCTATTGCTCATATAATTTCACAATTGAATTTAATTTATTTAAGATGAAAACTTTTTTTTTCAATTTTACTGAAATCTGATACCATTGTTTTTAACCAATTTAAACTTGTCATTGAGACTTTATACAACTCAAGTTTATTAATTTTAATGGGAATGATAGTGTTAGTCAACGTATCATACAAAAACTTTCATGCATTCTACACCAAAATGTACAGCAACTAATACCAATAGATTTGTTGGACAGTGATTTGGATACCACTCTGTTTTTGGCTTCTACAAATTTTAAGGAATTTAGACGATGTATTTTTTCAATATAATACACAGGCATCGGTTAATGCAATTATATTATATGTATTTATTCTTTCATCAATTCTTCGTGTAACGGAATGTTCCATACTTAGATTAACCTCTGCTGCGATTTTCTTTCACTCTTTTATTTTTGAAGGATCCAAAAGATCCCAATTAATAGTACTAATTTGTAGGTCGTGTAAGAAAAGTTTGGCTCGGTTTAGCATAGATAAATTCATACCAAACATGTCAAAATTGGAATCGAGAGGTTTTTAAATCTTTCGTTTGGTATTGACGTTAGGGTATAAATAAGGTTTTCGATTCGTAATTCTATCATTATTTTTGTCCCAAGCCCCACCAAATAATTTTGTTTCATTATCATGCGTAGTTTTATCGTTTTCAATTTGAAATTGTCAATTGTGTTCGTTCGTGCGGAATTGTTGTAACTGAAACCCGTACGAGCCCAATAATTGAGTAGCAGGATTTTGTGCAAAGTTTAGTTCGTTGGCGTCAGAAGTTGTATAGGCAATATTATCCATTTAACTTAAGTTATATAATAGTTTGGCACAGCTTTTAGTTTTAGCATCAAGCATTTAAATTTCTTTTATAAATATTATGTACAGTGCGAGCATCAGAATGCTTGGTGAGAATCTTAATCCGAAGCGTAAACGTAACATACCATACGATTGGATAGTGAATAATTATTTTTTACTATCGGTAACATTTAAGTTAATCTGACAATATGTCTTTACGACGTCAAAAATAAGAAAATATTCGTTAAATCTTTAAAGGAGAGACGCCACATTTAATTTAGAATTCATGTTTGGTCCCAGAAAGTAGACTCTATTATGCGATAACGCATTGTTAATAGTGGTGTCGCATAGATTTGACAAAAAGACTATTCAGCATTTAGTCATTTCTACATTAGAACGAAGTACCCCTAAGAGCCAAAAATTAATGAGAATTTTCAAGTCTAAATTTTTCTAGATCAGATATGGGCTCTATAATATCATCTTTTACTTTCCACTTTACAACTTCATATATTCTATTTAATTTATCTGTATTTTTAAGCCTTTTTGAATTTGAAATTAAGAAACTTTTTGCACGTTCAAAATTGTCTGGTAAAAGATGTATTAATTCCGATTCCCAAAGAGCAGACATGATTAGTCTTCCATCTGGGTCTCTACCAGAATTATTCAATACAAATTGAATTAATTTTTGGCTTGAATCTGTTATGTCAGTTTCGTTAATTTTTTCGTAGTTTAAATAAAGTTTAGATACATTTATTAAGATCTCTTCAGTAGCATTTTCTATATTTTTTCACTAATTACAGGATAATTTAATATTTCTTCAGATATAGTGTTACACACAGTTTCTAGCCATTCATCACTTAGCTCAGAAAAGTTTATACTATGCGCAAGTAAGTTTTCTAAGAGAAACGAGGCATTTACAGATAAAAGAACACCACTGGGCGATACCTACATCGACGATTGACCTCCGTTATTCCCGAAACTACAGGCGCGCACGGAATATATGTGCAGCATTCATTGCTAATATTAAGCATATATTGTTTAGGCTATCACCGCCGATCTGTCTATCTGCTGAGTTTACATTATTTTCTTGCAAATGCTACTCAATTTCTTTTAAATTTGGTATAGGCAAATCTAAGTCTGTTATCAACACAGGTTGCTTCAAATGATTTCATTTTACCTTTCATCTTTAAATTTACTAAAACTATTTTAGTTTTGTAGCTATTTGAGCAATTAAATCCTTTGATATTCATTTTTCTAGTACTTTTAACTACTTTTAATTTTACCTCTGTGCTAAAGATGTTTTGATGAAGCAAGACTGCGAGCCATAATCATAAATTGCCTTTACGACTTCAGTTTTATTATTAGAAGCCAGACACGCGGGAGAAGTTGGTATTATAGCGTCATTACAGGAAACGTCATTCGTGTAACAAGACATTTATGGTTGCTTCCTCACTCGAACTTAATTTAGAACTATTCTGTTTTTCATTTCTTAAATTATGAAGAGTTATTCTTAACATTTTTATTCACTGAAGTGTTTATTTTTGGTTCCTTATCTTTAATACAAAGTAGATGAGAATGCCACTGTTTTACATTGCCTACACCTTTATTTAAACCAATATTTACAATTTTTTATAGTATATGAAATAAATCGACATTTCTCACAACCATTTAATACTCTAACCCTATTAAGTTTCTCTTGGGAAGTAGAATAATTTGGACGCTGAAAAAATTTGTAATTGTTATTTGGAGAAACACAAAAATGACAATTGAAGCCTTTTTCCTTTTGAGTGCTAGAATTTGAGGCAAAAGAGACCGTAGTTTTGGTCTCACTTTAATCTGGGCTTTTCTCTGGATTTCACAGACTCTTTGAATTCCATTACTCTTTTGTTTACTTCAAATGCATTATCTAATATTTCCTTCAAAGTAGCTCTTAAATTTCCAGTTAAGTTTACAAAATCTTGTTTAAAAGAATCGGTTAAACTATTTGTCGAGGAATAGGCCGAGGGGTGGTTGGAGTTTTCCCCATCAAATATATATATATATATATATATATATATATATATATCCTATTATCCCGAATGCGAAGGAGTCGTCGTACTAATCCTTATACTTCGTTCGGCCCGTGTGCCATGAATGGGTTTATTGACTCAGAGTTCTTAGAGGTTGGCTACGGAGGGATTGGAATGAACTTTGCCAGCAAGTGACCCAAATGAAGTTAGATACAAAACAATATGAAAATAAAGTTTTAATGAACACTAAACAAGAAAATATATCTCTCTCTCTATATATATATATATATAATGTGCTTTGAGAGATAAATTAATAAGTGAATCTCGGATATCTCACTTGGCTTGAAAATTAGTATTCACCATACAAATCCCTATATACTTGTAATGCTGGTAAGCTTCGCGGTGAAGTCGGGGAATGTAAAAGGAAAGGGTTACCTTGTAAACTAATTTTCGGGTGGCGCTAGTGAGTGAAGGTGGTTAGCTAAGGAGTGAAGTCGCTGAGGTAGATTCTCTGGGGACTGACCTGATCCCACAATTCCGTCACGATTCTTGCTGGAAGAAGGCGGTGACGGGAGCTTCTTGTTACAGAGGGCCACACGCTTGTGAACTCCGTGGAATCGTAGGTGTCTCCGGTAAGGACAGGGCGGGGAAAGTAACCTATCAACGGGTATGGTCAGGAGAAAAGCCAAGATGTAGTTTTCTCGCTTAGGGAAACAGAGTGAGGCTGTTTGTAGCTTCGGCTCTTTAATGTGAGTACGAGCTTGGGTCTTCACTGCCTTGCAGACCAACGGAGTAAGGAGCCTGCCTAACGGGGATCGATCCACTCTCTGAAGACTTGATGCTTCGACGAATTACTACTACACCGATAAATGGCAATTCCTTCCCCGCCAGACTCTGTGCAAGCTCAACTACTGAGAGCTAAAAGAATTCATCTTTTATACTCGAAACTCGGGAGAGGTTCTCAGGGTGCCGGAAGTAGATTAGATGTCAAGCTACTCCATTTCGTCCTTTATAAACTTCTGGCAACTATTAGAAGCGAAGATTGGCTCCCATTTATCGATAAACAGTCCGAGGAGGAGCTAGGTGGTTATTTGAAATGGCTGGCGGTTTCTTCCGGCTGAAGACCACCAGATATTGGGCCGGAAGGGAAAGGGGTGATAAACGGCCCACCCGGAAGGGAGGTGGGCAAAACCTGGGAGTATTATTCTATTCTCCTACACTATTGCATATAAAATACTGGGTAAAGATATTTCCGCCTGGCTCACCATTGAACTTAGGCAATTCTAATTGTAGTTAACCAATCTTTTGAAATCTTACAATATTGCTTTCTACAGAATTCTTTTTTCTTAATTATTTTGTTTAATAGGTTATCATTTTTTTCTAAATTAAGAAGAGCTTCTCCTAACTTAACCAGATAACTTTTGGCTGCCTCCATTTCTTCAAAATAAGAATCTTCTTCCCATTGGCCACTTGTAATACCATATTCGATGATCTTACCATCTAACTGATTCAATTCTGATTTTAAATTATTTAATTTACCTAAGAGATGTTTAATATCAATTGTAATTAAATTTTGAGATATATTTTTTAAGCTTTTAGTTACTGATATTCTTTTGCCTTACGTAAAAGTAAGTTTTTTATTAATGTCCTGCCAATTAATCTTTGATGAGTTTAGGTTTTCTGTCTGTGGCCTTTTTACAAATAAACGTAAGCGTATCAAAGTGCAGAATGAGATAATATGTATACAACTTAAGACCGTCGTCATTTAAATGGATTCCGTCAGATTTATAATAATTTACATTATCTATTCCTCCTGGGCCTCTGATACAAAGTAAGAAGTCTTTGAATGGCAATCCTTAAATGAACTTATATAGTTTATCTATATAAGTTTTCTATAGGTTTCTGGGTCAGGATTTCCATATACCTGATCATAATCTACAAATCTATGTTCGATTTGAACTTGAAGGAGGCTGGTATTTGGTAAAGTTTCTTTCATTAATTGATATTGGAAATAACATTCGTTTTTAATTTCAGTGTCATCAGTACTATTTACTATTGAATTACTTCCCAAAAATACTACCAAAAATTGTGGTTTGTAATCAAAGTACTGTTGCAATTTTAGGGGGAAATTTAACCAAGTATTAAAGGTTGAACCTAGTATGCTATAATACCTTATTTGGTAAATTGTCCCATTATTAAAGCTATCCCAGTTATCTAAATTATTTATATCCCTCACAAAGGAGTGACCCAAATATGCAACTCTCATGATTTTACATCGGTAATATATATATTAAGTTTCAGAAAGCAAGTAATTTGTGGGGGGGTTTTGACGAATGCAGATGACCTTTGATAGGCCCTTGTGGCTTTTGTCATCCGTGAAATTATGTTAATTATGTTATGTTATGTTACGAAAGAAGGGAATAAATACGAGATTTTGAGTTAGGGAACTGGTGGACCGAGTTCCTATTTGTGCTCCAAACACAAAAGGGTAGGAGAAAATAAAGCCGAAAGAAAAATTAAGTTTTAATAAAAAAATAATTCAATCAGCGTATAATGTTATTTTGAAGGGGGGTCCTAACTGGAGCAAAGTTTAAATTGGAGAAGATAAAGAAACCAAAAATTGTGGTTCCTACCTTATGGTCCTCCGTGCGACGTCTTCTTTGAGTTTTTAGTCCGAGTCGATTCCTCCCTCCGTCCACAACTTGTCTGCTCTGTGAAGTTTCTTGCCTTGCCACTTTTTTGCAAGTTTAAGGCTTGATTAAAGATATCTCCGTTGGCACCGAAAATAAAATCAACGAATGTTTACATTACTTTTATCCAATGGTGTAATTTTAGACGTAAGTAAATAGTTACGGACGGCTCATCTTAGCACTGCTTGCTTGAATGAAAATCGCCGTTTAATTTATCAGATTTTGAGAGCGACTGGGGAGCAAGCTTCTCCGAGATACCCATAAGGATTCCGCCCAATTGTTGGTTTGGGGGTTTTTAATTAATAAAAATAAAATTATTCTCTAAATCTTGGGCTTTTATTTATTAAATTTATCAAAAAGTTTGATTAACTTTATTCATTAAATCTATCAAATAAAATAAAAAATAAATTTTACTGACACCTACATATGAGACTGAGTAGCACCTAAGAGTGTTCCTTTAATGCACATATTATATTTTTTCTCACCTAAAGCAGAAATTTCTTGCGTCAGAGATCTCAGCCTAACATAGTTATTCCAAGTCATACCTGATCTATTCCTTTTTCAGTAATTGTAAGCTTATTGTTTATGCAGATATGCACGCTCACAGTCATTATTGAACCATGTTTTGTCCTTGTCGCCGGAAGATTCAACAGCATTATCTTTGCGATAGAAATGGGTCCAATTAGGAGGAGATAGATCACTTGGGAGTCCATTCCGGTCAGCTTGTGAGTTCAAGAAAATCTTACGAGATAATGATAGTTCAGGGACAGGTTGCTCATTTCTTATATGGGCAGAGACATAAGTGTGGCCAGATGTTTTAATAGGACTCCCTACATAGGTAAAAACAACATCAGGAACATAAGTAAGTATTAAATCTAGAATATTATCGGATCCGTGTGTTTGCCTTTGAATTAATTGATCACAAGCAGATTTAGTAGAGAAGTCAATTGCCTTCAAACCATCACGATCAGTTGGTGACACAAAGTTCAACATCTCCCTATTATGGGTATTAAATCACCCACAAACAGGAATGCAGCTTTCCTCTCATTTTTATGTATAAATGCCATGTTATTCAGTAAACAGGCAAAAATGTCATCATTGGCATTAGGGTATCAATGGATTAAAAATAAATAAAAATTACTATGTCTACCAGATACTTTCACACCTAAAACCTCATGACAATTACATTTATATTTGGGCTTCCAAGAGGCAGGAAACCCATTTCTAATGTAAACTGTTATTCCCCGACCTCTCTCTCACGATCATTCCGCCTCAATAGATGAAGCTGTTTAAAACCTGGAATTAAAAGTACTTTAGAGGATCTAAGTTTAATACCAAAGTCAAAGAACAAAATAAGATGTCAAATTACCTGGATGCTACAATCAAATCATTTAAATTTGTATGAAACCGACGAATATTACTACACAGCACGTGGCACTGCGGAAGCCTAGATGTAGTGTGTCCAGCAAAGTAATTAAAATTGCCCAAAACTTGACAGAATTCTTACCATCAGAATACGTGAAAGAAAAAATTGTCACCACTGAATGATGAAAAAATGACGACATTGCAGAACATACTGCAGTAGCCTGATGCAGTACTCAGGCTATAAAGGAAAAAATCCCTTCAGAGTCAGTAAATAACTGGAGTATGACCATTTACGTATAGAGAGCCGCAGTACTTAGTAGAAACCTTCTCAAGCCGGAGATTTGTCATTACAGTTTTGTTCCATGAAGAATGGACCCGGTGTTGTTACTCTCTACAAGAACCAAAAAAGAAAGGAAGGGAATCAGTCAATCGTGGATAACCCAATGAAGCACATCTGCCGATTACGAGCCTTTCGAACCCTGGGTAATGTCATTTGTTGCCAGATGGACTCCACTAACTCAATCAACTACCAGTGCCCAAACAAGCCAAACCAGTCACCAAACCTTTCTGCAAAAAATAAGAGAAAGAGAAAGGATAAAATAAAAACAAGCTGCACAATAAAGAAGATTAGGGGTAGATGAATCCACTGAAAACAAGCTAGGGTTTTCACTTACGAATATCCAACCTAAAAAAGTACAAGCGGTACATTCAAGTGATAGGAGAGTATGCTTAAGTGCACCTACAAGCGAGGGAACTCAATAAAGACTCTCTCTGGAATATCCTAAATAGGAATGATAGCATTGGTTATTTATTCGAAAAACCGTCCCTTAGACTAGCCCTTGCTAATGGTATCTGTCACCAGGTGGACTCCATTAACTCAATTAACTACCAGTGCCCAAGCAAGCCAAACACAGTCCACCAAACATGCTGCAAAAAAAGAAGAGAAAGAGAGGATAAAATAAAAACAGGGTGGACAATAAAGAAATTATTGGTAGATGAATCCACTTCAAACAACTCAATATAGACTCTGAAATATCCTGGTAGAAGGTTGGGCACAGTCTTAAATGGAATGAGAACATTGATTATTTATTCAGAGAATCGTCTTTTAAAAGACGGTTCTAATCAAATGGCCCCGTAAGGGGCAGGGCGATTTGTCTTCCATTACGCCGTTCTGACGGGAATCAGCGCCATGTCCTACCCAGCCTAGCATCTTCTCCTTCTTACTGACACCTTGTATCCTTGCCATGCTCCCTCGCTTTCCCTACAACCTCTCCCACAACTTTCTCTGGTCGGCCTCCAATTTCATATGGTAGATGCCAACCAGCTTCCTCTAACCCAACTATCCCAGATCAAAGCTGATGGGGGAGGGGGGACGTTTCATTGCTTCTGAGCTCCAGGCTGGAGTGGTTGGTTTTCAACAACCTGCTTCATCCCCACCCACACCTTCCTCACATTCGCTTTCTTTCTCCTTTAAATCAATTTTTACGCAGTGCGTAAGAGCGAGCCGCCATGACGATTGGCTGCTAGGTCACTAGGCGGGAAGAGTGGTCTCAAATGGTGGCAGCTGGTTTTGCCGGCCCCACCTTTACTCCTCGCAGAGAAGGCTACTGTTTGGGTTGATAATCGTTTGCATCTCATGAATTACATAGGGTCACCCTTGCCAATGATGAGTGCATGAAAACAAAAAATTCTCTCACTTTAATTTCCCCTCTACCATCCCTATAGCCGCCTTCTGGCAGCTCCACTGAAAACATTGATGTCCCCTCACCACCCTGTGCTCTATTAGAGGATTCTCTAAATTTCTGTTACCAGAAAGGAGGCTTACGACTCTGCTTTGCCTACGGTTGCAGGGGACTCCCCATCACACCCTTCTCTGTCACTTTTTCCAGCGACAGTTTTCCCTATAATTTCTAAGGGGAATGCAAAGAAATCAGGCAGGCGGCACATAATTGACCATAGGGCTATGACCCTAGGGTAAATACCTTTGGTATCGCCCATTGGCTCGTGCCCCATAATGCCCTGATAGCCTGCGCGAGTAGTTTGCATGGGTCAGTCTATCTGCCCCCCTCTTTTCCTCGATGGATGCCGGTTCGCAAGTATTAGAAGGTGAAAAAGGAACCTCGAGGGAGCATGACCACATGGAGGCCATCCCTGAGATGGAAATGGTCTTTGAGGTGACTCAGCACAAGACGGTAGGATCTTCCAAGGGGAAATCTGGGCTCGGTGCTAAGCACAGACTCCGTGTTAGCCCCTATGCAAGCTCCTCCTGAAACCTGAAACGGTTCGGGTCCCCGAGACCTCACAAGGAGAGGAGGGACTAGGAGCTCCTGCTGGCGGAAGGGGGAAGCGGGTTCATTCCCCGCTCTCCTGTCCTATAAAGAAACAGAATATAAAAAAGACGAAAAGGACTCAGGGCTCCGCTCCCTACGCGAGAGCCACGGGGACGTACCAGGCCACTGCCGTCTTTGTATGCAACCAAGCCAAGATCTGGATCGACCGGCTCCGGTTTTCCCCTGGGTTGGAAGTCCCATAAAAGACTAAAGGTTAGCAGTGGAGGAGCCTCGATTACGTCGGGGCTCTCATTCAGAGGTTACCTGTCATTTTGGAGCCCGCTGGTTTCAAAGGCTTCACTCCATTGATGGCAGAATGTTTGCTAAGGGCAACATGATTACCAAATGAAGACTTGAGCTAGCTTGATTGGTAGACAGCTGAAGGTGACCCATTTCTTGAAAGGGAGCCTTTTGGCGAATGCGTCGAATCCCTCCAAGGCGGCCATGGTTAGTGCCCTTCGGACAGTTGATGTCACGCAGGTTAGTGTGACGCTGCACTCTACCATAAAATTCGTTAACGGTGTAATTTATGTGAGGGAACTCTTTAAATACTCCATAGAAGACATCACCTTAGAGCTAGCCGACCATGGGTCGGTCAAGGTCGAACGTGTGAGAAAACATGGAGGGGCATCGAGACTCACCATAACACTCTTCGTCACGTTCTACTGTGACAAGCTTCCTGACTCGGTGCCTGCCAGTTGGTATCGCTACCGCCTGAAGGCATTCGTGCCACTGCCGTGGGGGTGTTACTACTGTCATCGCTTGGGTCATACTAATCTCTCCTGTAGAGGCATGAAATTGGGCTTACCCGAGGTCTGTGTAAGTTGCTCGATGGCCACAAACGTTAAGTCCAAATTGTGTGTGGCTAATTGCGTCAATTTTGCAGAGCCCTACCCCTCTTCTTCTTAGCAATGTGGTGGGTATCTCCTTGAGAAAGAAATCCTGGCCAGAGAGAAATTTTTCGGAATAATCAACCTTTTAAGGCAAGGTCGATTGGAACAATGAAAGAGAGAGAAATCAATTGGGAATCCAAAGGAAAAAGGAGAATTGAGGTAAACACGCGGCGAATATAATTACAATGTATAATTCTTTCATGAACATGAAGGAATGATGAAATGAATCCATTAAACAGCAAAAAAAAAACAGATAATAATCTTCGGAAAAAGTTATTTCCTAATTCGCAAAGATTTTCTGTCTTTCGCGTAGTCGAGTGGTCTAAGGGGTGGTTTAATTGAGATTAAAGCGGTTGCTCGCTGCATGAGTGTGATTTGTTCGAATCCCATCCCTGTATGGAACTTTTGCGAAATAGGTAATAACTTTTTCCGAAGAAAATTATCCTGTTTTTCTGTTTCTTGACGTTTTCTGGATTCATTCGATCATTCTTTCGCGTTCCTGAAAGATTTATACATTATATAAATATATATATATATATATATATATATATATATATATATATATATATATATATATATATATATATATATATATATATATATATTTTATATATATATATATATATATATATATATATATATATATATATATATATATATATATATATATATATTTATATATATATATATATATATATATATATATATATATATATATATATGCAATTACTCGATGACTTTTCCTGCACACTCTTGTCCTTCGCTCAACTCACAACTTCAAAACAATTTTTCCTAAACTTTCTCTGATTTCATTTTGCAGTTTAAAACACAGGATGCTCACCATTATTCTTTCGGAAATCAGCATTCATTTTTTTTTCTGTGTGGTGGCGATATATCTTTAACTCGTCACCACACAGCTAATTTGAAGTAAAAAAAGGGTGCTCCAACTATGAAAGAAACGCACAATCACATAGATGAGAAAATAATCTTCCTAAATCTTGGGCTTCAGGCTTTTTCAATCCTAGAAATCCTAGGTCTGTATCACCGTTGAGGTAGACGAACCAAAGGATCCGAGAATACAGTCCTTTCAGATGCAGCCATAGATAAAAATATATTAGTTGATTTTTTACTACCGAACTGCACTCATTAGGTTACCTTTTATTTTTCAGCGGTAGCCTATTGATTAAGGTGGTACCCGAACCATGGACGCTATAGAGGCTATAAGCAGTTTTATGTATATCAATTTATATTTCAGAATATTTTTTTGTTTTACTCAATATCTTGGTTTTTCTCTCAAATTATAAAGAATTTTCAAATATATAATGCACTTAAACATGGTAGGTTGTCAAAAATCAATGTTTTTTTACTACCAGATTCTTCAATGCATTCTAGACTTAACATATAAGTAGGGGAGACATGAGCTCGCCGCTGCTAGATCACGTTCATACATGTGCCAACAGATATTACACGGGCGGACATCCTGCCACCGCATTTTTTCAGTTCAACGGAAGCTCTTCCTGACTGAGGATGGCGCCTCCTGGCAAAATGAGTGAAATTGAATAGCGAGCTGTGATAAAGTTTTCCTGAATCAAGGAAAAGCGCCACAGTTGACTCATGAGGAGTTGAAGACAACAGGAGGGGGCAGTGCCCTATCTTATTCCACTGTCAAACGTTAGGCTGCTCTCTCAACCCATTTCAGGCCATAATTATTCTGTAATGAATTTTAATTTTATCTTGGCAGATCTTTTCTCCAGAAGACCTTACAATAACGTTGCAACCATTGAATAATTAATTTTTACTTATCTTAGGCCTAAAAGATGGCGTCCCATTTTGGGGACATAGGCCGTCACACATAGTTTTTAGGGTAAAAAAAGTTAAAAGTTTCAGATTTGTTTATTTCTATTTTTCTATGAAGAACAAAAATGTAAAATAACTATATATCAAAATGAAATTATGTTTCAATTCTTTTCATAATGTAGACGTAATAATTAACTATGGAAAATAATAAACCAACTGGCATAATGAAAAAATAGTGAAATAAATTGAAAAAGGGAAAATATTTAGTTTTGGAACAGAATTATATCTTTCACGCCTAATAAAGTCCCTTCTTGATAAGTATGATCATGGTGAATTGCTGTAGTTCATCAATATTATTTAGTGTGGAAAGTTACAAAGCACAAATAATGGAGTGGAACAACACAACGACTGCAAATTCTCTTTGTTTTATTCCCACACAATGCACAGCGATTTTGTGTCTGAATTGGCATCACAAGGTGATGTCCTTGATCAAACCTGATATCTTCAATTACTCTTCCTCCCAAAAGCCTACTTCTTTGTGGGCTAGGGCGTTTACGGCTTGATGGAGAAGGCTTTGAAACATAAGCCAAAACAATTTTCCTTCTTGCATCTAGCAGGGAAAGTGTCTCACCTGGATTTCCATGTTGATAAACCCTCCAAGAGTTCACAATAGCAATGTCAAGCAGTTGCGTAAACAGTGGGAACCACCATTTCTTCCCACGTATTCTGACTCTATATAAGGACACTTGTTTGTCTAGTAGGTCTACCCCTCCCATTGATATGTTGTATTCTAAAGTAACTTTGGGGATTTGCACTCCTATTTCCTTTTTAAGTTTCTAAAAATAGCGTGTAGCAGTACCAGTTGGGAAGCCATGACTGTAATTTGTAGCAACTGCAACTGCAGTGTTGTCATGCCATTTGGTGACTAAAATTTCATTGCTAGAATCAAATCTATATTCTATGAACCCTCTTTCTGTTTTTTTCTCCATTACTTTAGATGGCATAAGTGGACATTTTTTGGTACGATTTTCACGAATTGTGCCAGTTGCCTTCAAACTCTTATCTCCCAGTTCTTTCAAGGTATCAATGCTTGTAAGGAAATTATCAAAAAAGATTTCGTGATTTGCAGCTTCAGCTTCAGGAATTGCTGCTGTTAGGTTATTTATAACCATCATTCCTAGAGATCCACTGATAGGTTCACTGCCCTTACCAAGATATGGCGAAAAGTTGTATAGGTATCCGTCGGAAGCACAAAGACACCAAAACTTGTAGGCAAATTTGATTGACTTACCCCTCATAAACATTTTAGCAGAATGCATGCCATAATACCTTATCATTATTTCATCGATTGACAAATGGGAATCATAAATGCCAAATTTCTGAAAGTTTTCTCTTAGAGCATGTAGGTATGGTCTCAACTTATACATTTTATCATTTATATCAATGTTGGCATTGTTATTCAAGTGAAGAAACCTTTTTATTTCCTTGAACCTTTGTCTCGGCATAGCATTGTAAACAATGAGCACCCCTGCATCTGGCGATTGCTCCCAGTACATATTTTGTTGATTGTTGAGGAAGTTTATGGTACCCACTAAACAGAATAATTCCTAGAAATATTTTTATCTCTTCAATGTTGACAGAACAATTAGGATTATTTTTCTGCTTAGCATATGTCATACTCTGCTCAACAATAAACTTCAATAACTCATCAGTCAGAAATTCTTCAAAAATGTTACAAATGCTCTTACCCTGCAGCCTATCTAGTTTGCCATGATTATTTTAAGAGGGCAGATTCATTACACCTTTATATTTTGGAGAAATTTGTTTCCATTTGGGAATCGAACTGGTGTCAATTTTTCTACGCTTACCTGAAGGAGGTTGGGTTGCTGAAACCCCAGTTGATTCAATTTCTTCACCATCATTGTTGTGAACAATCAATTCCAGTCTACCTGCAACATCTTGAAGAATGGTTTCTTCGGGGAGGTCTTCATCATTGATAGCTTCATCATCTGTCATTTCATTGGACTTGGAGGAATAATTGCAACCTCCACGTTTTCATTCCATGCTTCATTATCACTCAAGTTCATTAGCGCATTGACAACTTCATTAGTTGTCAATAAAGATCTCTGTGTCATAATAGTAAAGAGTAGGCCTCTGAAAAAGAAATAATAACATCATATACCAAGTTTTCATCTTGAAATGTGATTATATATATATATATATATATATATATATATAAATATATTTACATATATAATAATTAAAATAAATCATAAATGTTGGAGATTACTAATAAAAGGCCTAGTGTGTTAATTTTGCATTAAATAATTATAAATGATAACAAACAAATGACTAGATCATTTAGATCAAATTGCCAATATCTGGCCAATGTTCCAATAATGGGACGCGAAATTATAAACTACACAATACTTACATTTTATATTTTAAAAATCAGTTGATGCTTTTCTCGTGTTCTCTTATAACTAATGCACACCATTAACACAACCGACCTTCCTCCTATGCAGATAGTGAGGAACTGAGGGCATTCATGCGTCAGCGTGTCTTCTCACAAAAAAATCGCGCGACTTTGGCGTCATTTGGTGATAAAAGTTGTCAACCATATACGATTATTTTTATGGGATACTTTGATATGATTGTGAAATATATTCAGAGAAATAAAAATAAATAGTTAATCATTCCTGTAATGATTCTACCAACCTAAAACGTGGTGTCCCAAAAATGGGACATTGGCCGTTAATGGGTTAAAGCAGCCCGAGATTCGTGTGAGGATGACCCTCAAAGTAGTGGTCCGTTAACTACAGTCACCAGGGAAACTATGGCCATGGTCCAAGGCACGGTCATGGATAATCGACGAATCTCAGTGCGATACATTGCTACTCAACTGGAGATAAGTAATGAATATATTGTTACCATCTTGTACAATCACCTTAACTTTCCAAAGTGTCTGCCCAATGGGTCCCAAGAATTCTGACGCCTAGGCAGAAGAAGAACCGGATAATTACTTCAACGGAGATGTTGACCAACATAAGAGCGGATCTGGATAGATTCATGGCCCAAATCATAACCCAAATCGAAGCTTCCCTTATCTCCAACGCCATCAAAATTCAATGTCATGAAGTCATTCCGGAAGGTCATGCTGACAATGTTTTGGGACACTGAATGGATCCTCTTCGTGGACTTCTTGGATCATGGTTGCACCATTACGAGCCATACAATGCAGATTTACTGGCTAGGCTCTAGGAGGCTCTCCGGCAGAAACGCCAAGGGAAAGAGACCCTGATGTGTTCTACTCTTGTATAAGAATGGACTTACATACAAGGCTTGGTGGCCATAAACAAATTGATGCCCTGAGGCTCCGAACCTTTGCTCCATCCCACTAATTCCCCCGATCTTGCACCCTTAGAGTTTCTCCTTCTCTCCCATATGAAGAACCAGTTGTGTAGTATCTCTTTCGCTGATGACGAAGAGACCAAGGAGAAGTTCATTGAGATTTTAGAGGAATTCAACCCATTATTCTTTAGGGATGGATTTTCGCAAGTGAAGAAGAGACTAGAGAAGTGCATCAATGTCAAAAGTGATTACGTTGAAAATTAAATAAAAAGTAGTTGAGTGAACCATTTCTCTATACTTGCTCCTTCTTGCTTACGCCGAGAACTTATTGAACACCCCTCGTATAAGACATAAAACATGTTTCCTAGATTTATTTAAATTCTTCCAAATTTGAGGCCACTTGTCTTAAGATAATTGAATTCCAATAATCATTAGTATTTTTTATCTGTTGTTAGCTTTTTCTGCTTGCAATGCCTAGGCCCTTTTGAGCTGTAGTGTTGGCTAGGTCTTTTTAAGCTAGTAATGCTTAGGTTTTTATTTTAAGCTGTATTTGGTATTTAGGCTCACATAAACTTCCCTAAAGACAACAAAAATCTTGCGAGCCATTTCTGTTGATACTTGCTAGGGAGATGAAAAGTCATTTCTTGACAGCAATATTAACCTAAAACACAATGGCAAACAAAAACCTTTCTCCTCTTAAACGGGGCTCAAAGAACCGAAAGTTATGCTTTGCATTTTTTGAAATGTGAAAGAAGTTATTCAATATGATTGCTTCATAAATAAACACAAATAATTTCAACAATTGCAACGTTTGAATTAATCTCTTTTAAAAATTGTCCTTCACTGTTCAACCAAAATGATGTTCTTTAAATTCATGACAATAGACGGCCAGAGGAGTCACGCTGCTCCCTGAGAAAAATATTGCCCTTAAGTGCGGAAGTCCTTCTGATCCTCTATATAGACTGAATCGTGAAGCAATTGATTATTATCTAGTCATTACTGCATCTTGTAAATGGCAAAGGTTATTCTGATATGAAAGGATATCAAAGCAATTATTTCGTCAAAATCGAATACCTTCTTCGAGAAAGGTTTCAACAGCTTAGTCAAACAATAAGAAAGTATTTTCAATAATAATCAATACTGCTTGTATATTGCTTGTATATTACAATTGGTTATATGTTCCTAAAAAAATCATTTATTGACAGACTAATGAGACAGATTCCAAATTGTGAGTTAGTCTTTCTGTCCGCTATAGGCTTGCTAAGAGATATAGAATTTGATTCTCATTGTCGTAGTATGACCGATGTACGCCATCATACGCACACAAGCCTACTGGCCGACCGAAATTAAGGCTCCACCTGGGGATGGTTCTAAGAGTGCTTTAAATACACAGTTGCTAGGCCAAGGAATAGTCAAACACATCTACAAAAATATACTTAAATAGGACTAAAGATTACATATACATATAGGGAAAGTTAAATGGCAATGCAATTCAATATTAACGGTTCACTGCCATGATGATTAACACTATCAATTAAGTTTGAACCGAGGGATAATTAATTAAGTAATGATTTTACAATTATGCAAGTTCTAGAGCAAAGGGGATCCTTGAGGTTCGACGCGGTAAAGGTGGGAGGAGCGTGACGAAGTGGGGTTTAAATCCCTTTCAGCTTGATGTGCGGCGATTAGGAGCAGGTAGGTAAGTTCGACCTTGAATTTGTAGGCATCTCACGGGAATCTAATTTAAACTTCGGAAAAGTGAAGTTGGGGGGGTGGTGGTCTCTTATTCTTAAGAGGCAAACGGAGGGTGCTTCTGGGATGGCTTTTCCGATCCTTGAAATCCGAAGACGAGGGGAGAATGGTTGAAGCGCGCCTATCTCCACCTACAACACTGAGTGACGACTAGCTCTTATATGGCTATTCAACAATCACTCAATTCTTCTCTGGACGAGAATGTAGTCAATTCCCTCTCGACTACGAAGAAGTTACGACTAACGTACTGGACGGCGGCTTCGGACACAATTTGCTTGTGAATTCTGAATTGTCTATTAAATACACCGAAATTATCAAGAGGGGAGTGAGATTCATCGCCAACAGACTTCCTTAATTGCCTTGGGTCGCGATAAGGTTCTATAGCACGAAGTCGCGATACCAACTTAATGGTCTTTCCATTAGACAAATTTAGAGCGGTCAACGGCGAACTGGCGAAGTCAGGGGAAGGGGGATCCTTCTCTCTCTCATTCTTCCACACTCGTTATGTATCTTTATCCGGGAAAATTAATGACGCATGTTTCAAATCGGTAGGCTAAGGAATAAAAACAGTTACCAACGTAATACACCTATTTTTTTAACAAATATTTCAAATATTTAATTTTTGTTACCTGGAAGCGCGATAACGGGGCCGCTAGGAGATAGAAAAATGCATTCAACTTATGCATCGTTTACAGGCGAGTTATTTGCGTAACTTTGTTAGTTTTGCTTTGTAGGTAATCCTAAATAAAAGCTAATCATAAAAAGTAAACTATCGTAAACAGCATACAAAGCCAACAAACCCAAACACTATAGCCTGAGAATCCTAACCCAACACCCAAGTCATAATTATCTAATACAAATAACAAACGCAACTAACATCTTAAATTATAACACAGTGTAGCAGAATGAGGTAAAATGGCGACCGCGTGCCCTTCTGTACCCAGGGGGATCTTGAGATCACCGCATGGAGCTGGGAAAGCATGGCTGAGCCCGGGCAAGGAGCATGCCTACGCCGTTATCACACGCCCCAGCTGTATTTGCCTAGGGACCGATGTCATCGTCTCCCACGGCCACCTCTCCAAAAACATTCTGACTTTCCGCTCTAAGTTTTAAATACGTTGGATATTCCAACCAACGTTATCACGATTTCCCCTTCCACCGAAGGAGTCGCCAACTTTTCCCCAATTTCGCGCGCGCGTCTGGAGCCACCTCATCAGGCGCCTATATAAACCTTCGACTTAGTTTAGAGATCAGCATTTTTAGACTTCCAACTACTCCACCAAACGAGCTGAAGGACGCGTCCCCCCCCTCTAAGTGTCAATTTCGATTCGAATTGAAGGCTTAATTGATCCGTGAACTCTGCCATAGTCAATCGGCAAGTATCGACATCAGTGCTCCCTCGTCTGAAGTAAGAGGTAACCTGATTTCTTCTGTCGCATTCATCGTACCCCAACTGGCCCCTTTTTGGCAATGAGCACGTAAGGTAATCGTAAGCTTTGCCGCCTGCAGATTTATCTTGAATCTGGCTTACCCCATTGCTCAATTATTTGTGTGAACGCTCCGGTTTAAAATCCCCCTTCAAATCCCCAAACTGAATCTGACCTCTTTAATCTCTTAATTAACTTACCTGTATCTCGGGTGGACCTTTAACCCCGTCTGCACGACCATTCTCTTTAAACACAATTTTTTTGTATATATAAATATCATTTTGTCGTTAGTAAAAATATATTGTCATTGTCTTTCTTTTGCAACCACAACGCGCACCAGCTACCTGTTATTCTTTGGCCAACTTGCACTTTGAAATATTTCTTTTCAAAGGACCGTGCAAAGTTAATAACAAACCATCCCCACTGGACTCATAACAATTTCCGATTTCACTAACGGTCTTCAACCAACTTCGTCCCCAAACCCCAAAGTACCGACGTATATATAGAGAGAGTCTGGTCATTCTACGACACACAGAAAACAACTATTGATTAAATAAAATAACCACACTCATAACCTGACGAGTTTTTAACATCATACAACTCAGAATAATAAAATAAAACTAATCAACCCAAGCCTAACCTAGCATTTGACAGTCATGAAACAGCTTACAATCATCAGATTAAACCAACGCACCTTAATAAATTGACCTAAACAAGGAAGTAACACAGCACTTTCTTTACCTCAAATAGGTGAATCTAAGCCACGCAGGGTATCATAATAGTTCACTTTGTTATTTTTCATTGTTCTTTAGACCAAAATAGAATTAAAAACTTTATCTACCGAGAGATTATAATTTTTTAGAGACGCTCAATTTAATAACAAAATTGTTCTTCATGAATTCTTAATGTGTAAATATATTCAAAGGCAGCCTTTAGCACTATGTAAGTTGTTTCGTGAACTGTTTTTCAACAATTATCGGTCTAGGTCAGGAGCCTTTTGTTTTATTCTTCCTAAAATTGTGGTCGCATCTCTGGGTTCCTCTAAAGAATTTAGACGATATTTAGTAATTAGTAATTTCTTTTCTCACAATGGCTTGGCGCTATTTAACATTTCGCAACTGGAAGCTGTAAATTTAGATGATAATTAAAATATAATGGTATATTGGGACACTAAAATACATATTAAAGGAAGCAAAAGAATATAAAATGTAAAAAATGCGTTTATTATAAAAATGTACGGACTAACTCTCCGGAATATCTATAGAGATTTGATCCATCTCATAAAATATTTTTATTACTAGTAGTAATGGGAATGAAACCATTTAGATTATTCAAGCCTTATTTCGAACTATTGAAATGCCTTAAATGGGTAGACAACACAGGTGTATGGTACACTCAAACTATTATGATGTCAGTTGATATTTTATGGTTGGTACATTGTTCATCACATCGTTCACCATCCTTCAAAAGGCTAAAATATAACATGTTTATTTCTGAGTTCTCTTTGGCATCCCTTTTCTCTTTTCAGGTAAAATCTAGAAAGATTTGCCAAATAAATTTATCATATCCATGCTAAGTAAATGTAAGCAAAAGTGTCACAGGGTTTATTTTTTTAGCGCCTTCTCTTTTTCTTCAGAGGCCAATGTAAAAGGTGAGTCAGGAGCTTTAGGAAATTTGCACATGAGATTGAGATATATGTTAGATTTCCTGTAGTAATTTCATTTTTGTGAATTCTAAAACAGATACCCTTCTGTTTCTTAAGTTTAATTGCGACATTTTAGATGACACCTAAGGGATTTCTAGGAAATAGGTTGTTTGCTAGGTAAGGTAAGTTTGTTTACCTGTGATGGTTTATTTGGTGATTATGAGCTATTTCACTTGGGGCGAATGTGACGCTGGTTATTTGAAAATTTTGATTTTATATATTGCTTTGATTGGTTGGATTTATTAGGCAGTTATGAGTTTATCTTTTGAGGATTTCTAAGTTAGTTGGTTTAGGCATTTTAGATTTGCATCATCTTAAAGATTATATTTGGTGCATAATTACTTTTTGTTTATGTTTAGCTAACAACATACCCTAATCTAACCAAACCATAATTGTATTTATATATCTCCCAGTGACCCTGTTTTACGTCTATAGTAACGAATATGAAAATTCGAGAAACTTTAAATAAATGGGGTTTCCTGATATTATCATTACTTTTGGGTTTATCGTAACCAAATATGTAGAAATTAACACTGCTCTCTTTTCCGCATATAGCGGACAGACACACATTCTATGATATATTTTAGTAGAGATTGCAAATTTAGTTGACTTATTTGGATTTTTGGTTTTAAGTAATAGTTATGAGCTTTACGGTAATACATATGCTAGGCCATGTTATTGGGTTTGTTGTTTATAGCGTGGCTTTTTTTCAAATGGAGTAAAGTTCAATAGTATCCATTTAGAGCCATGAAATGACCCATATGACCATGGGACATAAGGTTATTCACCCTGAATGTTCCAAATTTGCCATCGAATCTGGCACTGTGTGGCACTATATAGTGGCAGAAGCCTCATTTAACCATTCAAAGGCACTTATAAGTGATTTGAACCATGGGAAACCATCAATGCAATAAACGCCGCTGGTTATTCGAGGGACTTTCTTTCTTGATTATGGTCTCTATTGGTTTGTTATGTTATTAAGGTTGGGTAAGATTGTTTAGATTTGTTGGCTTTATTAAACAATTACACTGCTGTGCGCTGTTTTCAACCTCTAACACATAATATCTGATTTTAGGCCAGTTTTTCGCGCTGAATCTGAATTTCATGCTCATTTTTTGAGATATAAACACATGCCATAAATTCCTATATTCCGATCTATTTGTAGGCAAATGTACACCCAAAATAGTAAAATTTGAACTAATTAATACACAGGAGACTTATAAAATGTTCTAATTAAAACCAAGAAGAGTAGAACACAAAAATGTTACTCATAGATGAAGGGTCTCTTCAGGCACTTTCGTTTGTGGCTAGGAGACACCATATCCCTTTTCTGGCACCAGCAGTAGTGGGACAGAAAGTTGACACCTCAACTCCCTTGGTAGTCTTCCTACATCGAACGGATATTTTAGTGAAAGCGCTCACCCTGTTCTTCCCCGAAGTCTCCACAATTGTCGGAAAAATTGTCCAAGTAAGACCGAAAAAGGTGCATTTTCACTGAGATACGCGCACCAAGTTTGCGGAAATTCTCCATCGACTCTTTAACCGCCTTAACATACTGAGGACTTCCGTAGTTGCCAAGAAAGTGTGCAATGACTGACTTGAAGGAAAACCAGGTAGATATTTTAGTAGGATTCAGTGCTTCATATAAACTGGAGTCCTTGATGAGCTTCCTTATTTGACGACCATCAAATTCAACTGCCTTCAATTTTTTTGTGCTGATTCGTGGAAACTTCTGACGGAGGAAAGCAAATCCTTTACCTTCACTGTCCATGGGCTTGACAAAGTTCTTCATCAAACTGAGTGTGATGTGCAGGGTTGGAAGAAATATCTTGCTCAGTTCAACCAGAGGGTGGGAGATAAGGTTGCGTGAACCGGGTTCTAATTAATGTCTTGACGGCCAGCCTTGTCTGACATAATGCTGGTCGTCAGCCCAACTGTCCTACAACCTCATAGAACAGGGATACTTTGGCTACCTAGCTTAAAGGCTTGGGATGAGTCAAACAACTTTAAAATCTCCACATATTAGCTATTTGTGTTCCTGGTAGTTAAGAGCAGACAACAAACGTTCCATGCTGTTGTAGATTCATTTCATTACAGCTGAGTGTCCAACAGGAATCGATGCAAACTTATTGTCGTTATTAAGAAGAACTGCTTTGAGACTTCTGTTAGATAAATCAATGAAAAGACTCCATTCCATAGCATCATATTCACGCTCAGTAACTTGAACAGGTGAACAATGTTGTTACGGTAGACCAGTAAAGAGGCTTAATAAAACGTGAAAAAATTTCCAAATTCTTTCTTGCGGTTCCAATACCAATAGAATGTTGTCCCTGGTGCCACCATATATTTCTCTCGAAGACGTGAATCTGAGCAGATTCTTCGAGAAGGTTCAGGTCTCGTGTCAGGTCGTTGAGTTCGGCTTGCGTAAATGGCATCAGTTGGTAGCTCTCTTGAGGCTAGTATGCATCAAAAATAGCTGTATTTGGAGTGACACTAGCCTCAGGATCAGAGCTAGAACCCATGCTAAAACAAGTTCAGGAAGGGGAAGGAACATTTGGGTATTGAACATGGTGCTTTTTCTTGCGATTGATGCCATTAAAATTTGTCATGCAGCAGTAGCAGTCAGTGACGTGATCTTTGCCTTACCTCCACATCATTGGGACACCAAAGGGCATACTCTTTCTTTTCTTATTACTCCAATCTAGTAAATTTTTCGTACATATTTATCAAAAAATATGGGCAGCAAATGGCTTATCCTGGTCTCCCAGTTTCACTCCGCAGTAAGCATGATATGCCTTTTTCAGAAAATTCGTGATTTTTGCTTGACAGTTTGGAAGAGTGACATGGCTGCAGATGTCACAAAACCCATTCAGATGATTCTTACACGTACAACCATTGTAATGCAAATCTAGACCTGAAAAGATGAATAAAATAGGTTATATATGGTTTCTCATCACTAGATGTAACAAAACAGAAGTAATAAACGCTTTCATGATAGCGCTATTTTGGCATATAGGTTCTAATTTAATCGAGCATATCTTAGAAACTAGACCTGACCAAAGGAAGCTAATTATATTCTTAAATTCAGGAGCAAAAATTATTCTACATCAGTTGGAAAACCTATAACCTTTGAAAATACTTTTTTGAAACGCAGGCTAGAGTTATGATTTCGTTTTTGTTTTGATTATTAGGTTAGGTCTTATGCCGAGGAAAGTATGCATTGAAGAGTATGGCTTACATAATTGTAGTCTCACTAACCTTATTTCCTCGAGGTGATCATGACTCAACGAAATAAGCTAATAAATTTGTAAAGTGAAAAGATTAAGAATGGATTATGTGTACAGAATTAAATTCTTTTGCGTTAAAAAATGGTTAAAATAATATGAATGTCACATAACAACCGACTAATTGTAGATGTACATGAATTATTTACTTTAAGTATTTCTTTTTCAAAGTTTAATTTTAGTCTTGGGTGTGAACTAATTAAGCAGTTGTTTCTGCTTATTCCCGAATTAAAACAGACTTTCACCCTCTTAAATGAAGTTTTAAGGATCTGCCTAGTTATTTGTGGTACGAGTCGAGACGCAATGGTTCTAAATAATACTACATTTTCTCCTCCATTTGCCTTTACTCCATCTTTGTAGAGAGTTCCAAGATTGTTAACAATGGTATTTGATTAAGAAATATGAGTTTAAGTGCCTCTGTATGATCTTGCTCACTTTGAAGAGTCGTGAAGACCTGTCTGCGAAAGTAGCTAAGTTATGGACTGAAACCGAAAATTATGCGATAATTGACTGCAAATTCAAATCTGATTTTCACTGCCAAGAGACATTCTTCGAAAGCCCCTATTTACAAGGCCTTCTAAGACGTCATCTTAGTTTTGAAGAGGTTGCTTTATTGAAACCTAAATTTTCTTGTTTGGAATGTGAGTTTTGTGTAGATGAGAATTTCAAATGGAGACTGCCTCCCAAGCAATTTCAATATATATGCACAAATATACATGTGAATATCAAATTTCCTATAGATTACCAAAAGATTTTCCTAAAAATGAAATTTACATTAATCAGGCAATTAGAGCTCAAAGTTGAAATTAAGCCATTTAGGAATCCATTGGAGACGTTTTCTTAAAAACAACTTCGCGTTTTGGATTGTTTTGTGTTGTTCCAATGCAGTGAATATTTAAAAAAATAACATAGTGAGTCGTTTTATATCAAATCACGTCACCAATGATCACTTCGATATTGATTATATGACTGTTTAATAATAGTTTTAGACTTTTTTGTTCTAAATTGCACGATTTAATGGCTAAATAAATGAGAAGAAACCATGATAGGCATGGTCGGGAATCCTTTGTCTCCCTTGGGCCAGTATAAACTTTTGTGGGGGAGGATATTTCTATATTGAAATATTTAATAACGATTAAATGAAGGCACTAATAATAGAAAATAAAATTGGGAATTACAGTGATTTTAGTTAAATAACAGTATTTAGACTGAACTCAGGGAAAGGATGGGAAATGCATTTTCTTACTTAACAACAATGTATTTGATTCACTTGACTTTCGAATTTTACTTTTTTGAGAAATGTTCGTAAATTTATGCACCAACGACATCGAGGCCATTGGTTTTGCAGTATTTAACAACTTATCATCAACCCAAGTTTCAAGATGATTTTGTAGTCCTTTCATTTAATACAAATAAGTTATATTCATGATATTTTAAACCATATAAAATATTTAGGAGTTTATATCACTTGACTTTGCATTATTTACTTCGCAGTAATTTAAATTCAAGGTAATTTCGCTTCGTATTAATTTCACTTCGCAGTAATTTCATTTCCCAGTAATGTTACTTCCCAGTAATTTTACTTTCCAGTAATTTTACTTTCTAGAAATTTCAATTCGCAATAATTTTAATTCCGAGTAATTTCACCTCCGAGTAATTTCACTTTCCAGTAATTTTACTCCCCATTAATTAGTTTGCCTGGCCTGATTTGTCAGCATTTTTTTCCAGAATTCTATCTAACTTATACATATGATTCACTGGTGCTGAAAGAGTAAAAGTGTTTTTAAAAGAAAGGTGACATTAATTTATAAAAACTTGCAGTCTTCAATTAAAATACAAGACGCAAGCGTTATGCGTCTCGTCGGAAGTTGAAATGTGAGGACACTTAGAAATTTTCTGGACTCTTAAAAATTTTCTCAAGTGGGAAGAATAATTTTTTTAATGCAATATATAGAGGTTGAGAGCAGTTTATCTCTTTTGGGTTAAATTTGAGCTATATTTTAACTCTAGCTGAAATAGTGTCATGAAAGAAGTAGAATTAAAAAATGATGACCATAAAAAACAAGTGTGAGATAATGCATAATCAGCAGCAGAAATCGGAATCTTTATAATGTTTTAAGTTAAAAAATATGGTTTGACTCTAAAGGAATCAAGTTCATAAGGTCACGAAAAGTCCAGATATGTTATATAAACCTAACCAAGCTTAATGTACTTAATTTGGAAAGAGCGGGATATCAGAGAAGTTCCACTTTAGCAATTTCCAAGTCCCGTGGAGAATGGCGATGCTTAAAGGAAATCACAAAGATAAGATGGAACAAGATCTTGTTTCTGGGGAACTTAATAAGAGCAGACCATGATGATATTACGTTCCTTATATGGGAAGACAACCTCATGTCTCTGGATAGAAAAGAATCCCACTGTGTAATGGCTCAATGACTTCTAAAAGCTTAGAAACGAAACAAGCAGCCATGAGATAACAAGGAAAGAGAAGTGTCATCAACAGTGTTGAACTGATCAGCCCTTTGACCCTCTAAAGAATACTAGATTTGTATTACCTTCAGATTCAGTTAAAGCAATGATGAAGATTACTCAAAGATAATCCAATTCTGAATATCATTCCTTCGTCACGTCCTCGTACGCCTGATAAGCTTCGTTTGTCTCCTTTTCTTTACTTGCTTTTACGATTTTTAACTTTTGAGATCTGAAGACAGCGTCTTTCTTCACCTACCTTCCCACAACAAAGACTCGCCTTGTAAATCGTTTACCGCCAAAAAGTGATAATTTACTCGGGAAAGTAGCATCGACTCTATCTCTGTCGACAATACCTAGTGGCTAAGGACGAAGTGAATTGTGTAGCCGATTATTGGAACAAAAATCAAAGGTTTATTTGTGCACTAATCAAATGATATATATATATATATATATATATATATATATATATATATATATATATATATATATTATGTAGAATACCATCAATCTTTCAATAGTTGTAACAGAGCTTATATTAACTCCCCATCGCCTAGTTTAACCTTCACGTTTGGTCCTCTTATTTCGCATGTCGCTAGGGTGGTGATGATGTAGTATCAAGGTTATAGCTAATTTCTGTCTGACTACGCTACAGATTAACAGACGGATATTGGAAATAAGCGGCTGAAAGCATTTCTTTATTTCACAATCTTCATTAATAAACATGAAAATAAAAAATATACCTCAAAATATTGTGTTTACAGCCATCCTTTGACTTTCCTCGGCATCATAGATTTTAAATAAACTAAAACAACAGTACAGGTAGGGAGGTAGAAAACACCATTGGTCTGATGGCCAGGACGAGCCACTGACTGGATTGTGCAAACAAAATGATAATCAATCATTGGTAAAACTGAGACCACCAGTAACCGCTCCATTTTTCTGAGAGGAGGAGTGGAGCGCGAAATATTTACTAAATTTTTAAACCTACAAGTCATCGGATAGGAACCTTCGTTACTCGAGACAAAGGAGATCTACTTACCCCGCTCAAGTAAGTACAGCGCATCTACCAACTGTAGCGCTACCTAAAAGGCTTGTGCTCGGTCGCCGTTACAAAAGCAATTCCCTATCAGTAAGGAAACTGCAATGTAGACATTGATGGCATAAGGCAAAAGTGAATGTTAAAATACTCAAAGGATACAGTCCTTCTTATGGCTATTACGTAGATTGGTCTATTAGATACAGTCACTTGCTTTGCGTATGTAAAGGTGCCTACTCATTGATATATATATATATATATATATATATATATATATATATATATATATATATATATATATATATATATAATATATATATATATATATATATATATATATATATATATATATATAATGAGCGGGAAATAAGAATAACTTTTGATACGGTAAATACTGAATAATCCATAAGAAATAGCTATTTCGTCTATTTATAAGGCCAAACAAGGATTAAACATAGATTAAGAAAGAAAGAGAGGTAGATAGAGAGACATACAGACAGATAGAGCAAACGAAATTAAATAATAGATTTTTTTTACCTGTAAATTTTGTGGCGTTTGATCCTCAGCCATCTAATGTATTTACTTCCGTTTGCTATCTCTCTCTTCTTTCTGCATTAATCTATGTTTAATCCTTGTTTGGTCTTATAAACAAAGAAAGTCGCAAGTGTTTCATCATTATTATTTACTATGAGTTTTTGAGTGTATATATATATATATATATATATATATGATTTGTTTTTTTTGAAACTACTGTAAAAATCACGATCCACTTTCTAATATCTGTCAAGACTCGAGTATTGTTTCTTTTAATTCCTTTACACTAAATCTTTTCGTTTTATCGTTATAAACTATTTTTTTTAAAGAGATCCATGATATTGCGATCTGGTGATTGATGGGGCCAGACAATTTTACCAATAAACGTTCTCGCAGTTCTTTGTATTTGGGGAGTAGAAGCCCTTGTTCTATAATTGAGTTACATCCTCTGTTGCAGCATGAAATGTCCACTAATATAAAGAAAAGGGCAATTTGAATGAAACTCTGTTCCTCGTTTTTTTTCCGTAACCTTTATTATTCATAAATCCTAAAAATGTACTTCATGAAAGAGAAGAAAATACTTTACCATACAATGTATACTTAAATCTATTTTGAAGTTTATATCTTAGGGCACTTTTTCTGCCCAACTCGAATATATACTGTATCATTTATATATATATATATATATATATATATATATATATATATATACATTTAATTGATTTGTTCCTTGGGACTTTGATAGGTAGTAGGTATATGAAGACCCAGGAGATTACGCTAATCATTTATTGGCCGGACGTTTCGGACCTTCACTAGGACCATCTTCAGCAACCGTATCGACTAATGACTAACGATAACAGTTAAACAGTTAGAAGCATGCATTATATAATGGCAAAAGAAGCGGGTGAAACAAGTTAAATAAATAAAATTAACAATTATAGTGATTAAAGTAAAACACAAATAACAATATATAGAATTACTCGATACTATCCAGTGTAATTTTGAAAAAATAATAGAAAGAAGTGAAGTTTTAACATAAACTGACTTGAATATCAAAAATTAAAGGTAACTGAAATATACAATAAAATAACCTATTATATTAAATTATAAACATAAAAATTAAAAACATGTGAATGAATTAAACAGAGGCTCTAACCTCCTTCTCCTGCGAAGAAGAGTTAGCTTTTATTTCAAATCAGCATGATGCATACATCTTCATGATGAACAAGACAATGGATTTCATCATGTCAGAAGGGTCTGAAATCGAAAAATATAATCGAAGTATCCGATTTGCTGTTGTAAGCTATCGTACATGCAACATTTTCGCAGGACTCTTACGAGCCATTTTATCAGAACATTTATCTAGTGAGATAGATAAAAGGATATCAATCAGATACTTTTGATCGGTGCTCAGATTTCCTCTGTCTGCGGACGGCAAGCTAGTTGGAATTGGCTCGAATTTAACAACACTTAGAGTCTCACATTTATCCAATTTTTTTTATATAGGTCCGACAAATCCTCGAGGCCCCGAAATTTTCCCATCCATATTGTTAGAGATGGCGCAATGGGGGCTCATTTAAATAAAGCTGGCAAATAAATCAATGCAGTGGTTGGTCTATAAGATTTTATTCTAACACTTTGATCACACCTAATTTTGTTCCTGTATCCACTGCCATTCTATCGCATCCCACAGCAACGAGTTCATCAGTCGCGATATTATTTGAACCTAGATACGAGAATATTGCGTCGCATATAGCTTTTGCAGAACCTGTCTTCATTGTCAGGTTTCCAAGTTATTCTGACCAGGATCTTCTATCATAGAGATGTGCTCTTCCGTTATCTTCTTCTTGTGATGAGTTTCCTCGATCCTCTCAACAACAAATGTGCTATCTTTTCTACCATCATAATAAATAGAATATCATGGCTTATTCGATCTAATTTATTGCTGTAGTGTAGTACGTTCTTTGACAGGCTCTCTTCTAACATTTAACCTGTCAACTACTAGATAAGTTTGTTTGCCTTCAATTTACGATATGTCTTTAAAGAGTGAACTTGTTATTAAAGCTACAGCTCGATCAGGCACACCAGTCCGGTCACATACGAACGCCAATTCGGACAATTTTATTCGTTTAGATGAAGTCTTGGATGCAAATCTTTTATTTACTTCTTTTCGTTTCACGAATGAAGGAAGCTCATAGTCACTACCTTCGTCAGCAAATTCTGTTTCTGTGCTGGATGAAGGAAAAATAACTTCGATATTATCTGTCAAAGTAGATGACTGATTTAAGAGACAATAGTCACGATTCTTTCTAACTGCACTCTAAATATTTTTCTTCGATTGAATTTGATCGATAGTACCTATTGCCATTTCTTAGTTCTTCGTTGGTCTTTCAGAAACGTTTGCTCCAATGGCGGTACCATCTTTTCTTTGCTACAAGAACAGTTTTCAAATCTATCGCATTTACAAAACGAAATATCAAATAATTATTCTGCATGCATTCTTTGTAAAATCGTCATATTTATGTTTGAATGATGTCAAATTTTTCCTGCTAAGATTTCTTATTAAAGCCTGATATTCTAAATAATAATTTAAAATTATTTTTCTAATTGCTTCCATTGACACAATAAATTGATGCCGTTTTCCAAATAGAAATCAACTTCTCCGCTACTAATATGATAATTTGTTTAATTGGCGGGTCTTTTCTATTGCAGTTCTTTTCCTTTACTCGCTCAAACAAAACATATTTTATAACATCTTTATAATTTGGCAACACTCGTTCACTATTGGAGCAGGGTGCACCAAACAAAGGGCTTTCAATTTCATGACGTGTTTTAGGTTTAAATGCAATAATTAAATATTGTTTAAATTTTTATCTTACATATTATTTAGCTCTGAAATATAATAAAACGTGTATAAATATTTATTGTACACTATAAATAACGGTTCTTAAATATAAATAGAAGAATGTGATCGAAACAATAGACACAAGACAGAGCCACACACACACACACATCCACTCTCAACGAGATCCTCCGCGCTACTGAAACATGATTCTTACGTACGTCGCTATAATATTTAATTAAGAACCTCTAAATATCACTCTATTACTTTAAATTTCGTTTACTTGTTCTTAAAAATACAATAAATCTTTGTTGCTTGGAGTATTAATTCAACGTTCAAATTTAATTTTCCGATATAATCAATGAGAGTCAAAATTTAGTTGAAAATCGCATTATTTTCCATGGCGTTGAGGAACCTTTAAAAATTACTATATTAAACATAGTTTTCGGAGGTTTAATTTGAGAGAGAGCCCCATAAAATAATCATGGTGGTAAAATAGATTTCAGAACAAATGTTTTTCGCTCCACCCGAGTCGCACACGACTGTTAGTTTCATCCTTAGACATTTGCGTAGCTCATCATGCAACATATTTATCTCGTTTAGTCGTCGCACACGACTATTAGTGTTATCCTTAGACATTTGCGGGACCTCTTTATCCGGCAAACTGTTCGAAAAGGCAGCAATCAACTCCTGTACCTGTACGTCCTTAAATAGATCTCTGGGTGCATCCTTCTCCTCGGGTTTCGATGCACTTGACACGCGTAAACATTGTGCTTGACCATTGCCGTCGGTCAGCACATGTGTATTTCTTCTACCTCGAACTCGCTTACCGTCTGGCTAAATTTCCCAAGCATTTTGGTTCATAAAGTCCATCCCAAATAAAAAATAAGTTGAAAAGGCAACCCTATTTTCTACAATTCGAACTAGGATTGGGTACCTATCATCATCATCCACACATAAATAAAACTCTAGTTTACCAAAAGAATGGTTTTCGCTTCCTTGCGCGTCGGTCAATCTAACACGAGATTTGGTGATATGATACCTTCCTGGGTACCAACTTAGCAATTTATTCACTAAAGCTTGTTTTACTAAACAACGTGCCGCTCCGGTATCTAACATAGCGGTAAAAGGCAATCGCCCTCCTCGTCCTCTTACCATTAGTTCTTGTAATGGGTTTATTGGTACTACCCTAATGGTAAAGGATTTACTTAATACTGAGGAGGTCCTTCGTTGGAGGAGGGCCTGTTCCAAAAAAAGGATATGGAACCTTTTGGGGGGAAGAGGCCCTCCTCCACACGAAGGACCTCCTCAGCATTAAGTAAATCTCTTCCCATTAAGCGAGCACCATTAGACCCATTACAAGAACTTGAGTAAAGCTCAGGATACCCCAATTCTTCTTCATAAGTAGTGTGAATATCGTCTCGTTCGGACCCAACTACACGAATATTTTTGTACTTGACCATACAAATCGATTCCTTGTTCAATCGGTACGGGTTTGTTGTGGTAGTTTCGATGGAAAGACACTTGCATTCTACAGTTCTACAGGTACTTGGCTATAACTTTCGCATATTTGGGTCTCCCGTCTCTTGTTTCTGTCTTCACGGCATACAACACAATATGTGGGATTCCTACATTCAGTAGCATAGTGTCCTTTGACCTCACAATTATGCCACCTAGGGCTTTCTCTGAATTGTATCATTCTTTGTCCAACTCGATCACAGTTAAAACACCAGTCTACCTTGGGAGTGTTTGCACGCTTAGCATTCCTAGCTAGACTATCCCTTCGCTTATCATTTTAATCGCTTCTATACCCGTGTTTTTATATGATTTCGGTTTGTTGACTGGGTGTATGAGCTTGAGCATCTATATATCGAGTACTGGGAGCTAAGTAGATAGGACTGTTTGGTTCCTGTGGCTGTTTGCCAAAGGTCTCTACTTTATCCTCTCTCGCTTTACTTAAGGACAATGTTAATATCCTCATCTAATTTAACTTCATGTTGAAATTTATTTTGTGCAGCAGGGGAAATGTTTGCGTAAATTGCAGTTGTAGCTAATAAATTACATAGCTCCATAATATTACTACACCGGAAGTTTGAAGTTTCTACGGCTTTACGGGCTTTACGGGTTTCTCGACGTATTGAATCACTGTGGTTTCGTGATAATTTGATTTCATTAATTTTAAGGCCTTGGAGATTCTTTTAAAAGTGTCTCGCATTCCGCACTCGTGACGTGCTCTTGGAGAAGGTTACTATGTCCCGCAATTGCTTCAGAGATGTAGCCCTCCAAAGAGTTTCTGAGCTAGCACTTTACTGTTGTGATCCTGGCAAGGTCGGCAGTGTTCGATTTGTGTGCTCATTTCTGGCCTTGTAACTCAGGCTACGGCGCAAATGACCCTCCGTCGGTAGATGGGGCACAAAGTAATGGTGATCGGGCAGTCGACGCAACGGAATCCTTCTTGCTGAGAAAGGACTGCCTGGTAGTTTGGTATACAGTGCAATCTGACGTTAAATGATGATTCTTGCAAGGGGTGGATCGTGGAAGGACGTGTAACCCTAAGTGATCACAGCAAATCAATGCGTTTTACTTCCCCATCTCCGAAACCCTGTATGACGGAGTGGCGGAGAAAAATGAGCTGCATGGCTTTGAATTTATTCAAAATACAAGATTTACTCAGAATATCTACTGATCGAAAGTTTACAAAGGTTTTATATGAGAGAAGGTGGCGGCTCACCGAACAAAGGGGTTTAACAATAGGATACAACTTATGAGGAGGTATTGGCTAACTTAATGGAAGTCTTCCAATCTTATATTAAGTGGAAGGAGTTTTCACAGGTTTTTTAAGTGGGTGTATCAATGCTAACCTAAGATAAAGTGCCTTTTTATTTGCTACTTTTATGACCAGTGGGCGGGCATACAGCCTTTCCTAAACTATCTTACAATTGGGTGGCACCGGTAATTGGAAAAGCATTTTTTTATAGTATAACAGATTCCTAAGCATTTTTATCCCATCAGTATTTTAGTTATTTTTGCTTCATGGGAGATTCTTGCAGCAATATCATCGAGAGGTGGTAAAATTAATTACAAATTTGATAAACATGATCGAATTGGATATTAAGAACATCTGAGCTCTTCAGCAGTTTAGGGTTTTTGTATGGTTAGACAGGTGAATTTTGCTTTTGTAACATTTACGGTCGAAAAATATATTACAAAGGTTTGGCACATATAAGAGACTGGGATAAAGAACGCTGAGCTTTGAAAACCAAATGTAAACTTTGTGAACTGATAATTTTTTAATTCGTATCCGTCTACACTGTAAAAAAAATTCCGTACAATTTACAGCTTTCTGTAAATGATGGTCCATTAATTTTACGTTTGCTAGTTAAATATTACGGAATTATTTCTGTATACTAGTTACAGGAATTTTCTTTAATTTAAGGTAGGCAAAAGTATTTCTCAATTTTACTCTATTTCACTGGAATTACAGTACTTGCTAATATAATTTGTTGTTTATAGGATCTTGAACAATATAAACTTGTAAAAAATTTCTAGTAATTTGATATATCGAGGATACATCCTGAAACGACATAAATATTTTTATCACAACATTAACCATAAAAACAAATCCGTAATCCCACCAATATTCGGGTAATGACAGTGTCTGAATAGTGATTCACCGTCCCAATAGCAAACCAGATAGTTCTCTGGATAAAGAATAACCCGGATATTCACGGTCCCGATATTGGAGTAAATCGTGTACAGTGGAAAAATGATTATTCTGTACTCATGAGATTTTTGTAAATTTACTAACAATATAACTACATAATTAATCACTAATATTACAGTTATGTAGCCAGAATAACTTGCGTCAAATAGTGGACTTTGAGGACCTTTTATGAATATGAAATATTCTTTTCTTAACAGATCTTGAGTTTCACAGAACTACCTCACGTGTCAAAATACAAAATTACCGAAATATTTTTTCTAACTAGATGGGGAATTACATCACCTGAATCAAAGTATATTAAGATAAATTCACCGATTCCAGTGTCTTAGGTATTATTTAAACTGTATGTGTTTAAGGAAAAGGCATAAAAGGAATGTAGGAATTGAAGTATACCAGGAATGCCAGACAGTTTAGCTGAATACATATAAGATAAAAAGATTTAAGTCATACTTTCCGGAGAAGAAGGGCTTCCAAATTATAGGAAACATGGGAACATGAATGCCTATAAACTAAAACACTATATCCTCATCACTATATATATATATATATATATATATATATATACTACATTGTCTATAATAAAAGATACATACGTAAATATATGTGTGGTAACTCAGGGGGATTATAAAGTAAATTAAACTATAATTCAGTAAAACATACATTAGACAAACTTTAAAAATATTTCCACTAAACACCACGGTATGATAGAATTATTTGATCATTTGCTTGACACCATTTAAAAAGGAGCTTCCCCCAAAATTTCATAATGAACCAAACTTGTAGACATTTAACTACATCACCAAACATGGAGCGATCTTTCATGCGCTTGAGTATCTCCATTTCTAGTTTCCTCGCCTTCACCTGCTGACACTATCTGTAATAATTACGATAATGTAAATGCGATACAAAAGTAGTATTTTTAAACACACCATATTAGTACTTGATTAACAGGGCAAAATGTATAATTATGCTTAAGTAAATGGGGAAAAATAATAAATAAATAAAAAAATAATGGCCCACTAAGTTTCCAGATAGGCATGACCAACCCCTTTCTCCAGGCAATAACAAGTGAACCAATAATAACATCTCCAACAAAATCTATATCCGTAAAGGAGGCTGAGTGTGTGTGTGTGTGTGTGTGTGTGTGTGTGTGTGTGTGTGTGTGTGTTGGCATACCGTTGATCCGATTGCAACAAACGTGCTGTGTAGGTACATTTTGACATGGGGTGTGTCCCTGCGAGGTCAAATTTTAGGCCATCAAAAAGGGGCCCAAAATTTGATCCTGTGTGCTAACACCGTTGATTTGATTGCAACCAAACTTGCTGTGGAGGTACTTTTTGACCTGGGGAGTGGACTTGATGGGCCAAGCCTCAGATCAACCAAACTTGTTGTGAAGGTATTTCTTGTCTTAAGGAATGTCCTTGAGGGATAAAACTTTGGGACCCCATGTGGAGGCCCAAAACTTGACGCCGCGTGTACCCATAGTTAATCCGATTGCGACCAAACTTGCCATGGAGGTATTTCTTAATTTTGGGATTGTTCTTGTGGAGTCAAATTTTGGGGCTAGACCATAGGCGTGAAATCCCAAAACCTGACTCTCTGTTGGCACACTGTGATTGATTGCGACCAAACTTGCCATGGAGGCTCTTCTTGACTTGGGGACTGTTGAGCTCACCTGACCATTGACTTGTCCTTTGACCTTCCCAGGAAAAGTGTCCTCACTGAGTCGAATTTCCCGGGCACTCTTGATGGGCGTAGCCCTCTGAAGCCCTTACTTAAGCATGCTCGGGTCCGCTTAGATAGCTTATCATAAAACAAATTTGTAAGGCAACACTAAGGAGAATCTGGACAAAGTCAAATGGTAAAAAGATAATGAACTACATTCAACTTCCTGGAGGGTTACTACCACTTAAACAAACCTAATATAAAAGTGTTCCAAGATTTCTTGAAAGAAAATAATCAGGAGGATTCCTCACAAAAATAAAACAAAGTTTTCATGATTAAAAAACATTAGCTTGGGAGATTTAACTCCTCTACTTCACATCAGCAATAGCATTGATCCGGTAGAGAACTTGGGATAGACTTGTGAGTGCCTGTTGCAATCCTTCTATACTTCTATCTTGCTTCCTCGCTCTGGATTGATTCAAACAAAACATTTGTAATGAAGGAAAGTAATGTACTACATATACTGTAAATATTCAAATTTTTTTAGAATATCTTTATAAACTGCAAATCTAATATGTAAGCTATAACTAAATACCAGAGCTACACGAATCTTAGAAAACAATATACTCAGTAATTTTAGCAAAAGAAAAGGAAAATCTGTTTACTGTTAACACTGGAGTGGTTCTGGACAAATTTAATCATATATTCTATTTTTTAAAAATGCCTTACCTTTGAATGAACTCTACCGATGATTCAAAATCAATACCGTACATTATATTTAGGTTATAGTACGAGGCCAACAGTAGTAAATGTCGAGATATGGTCAGTGAAAACACCACCATCAATTGACAGTATATATTTCGTTGTTGTTAACCTCGATTCTCCTGAAAGTATTGATAAAAAATAAGGTAAATATGTAGACGAGCGGCCCGGCCGATAAGATGTACTATTTCGTCCGTGTTCCAAAATGCTTCACGTTTTTGGAGTACATTTATAGGGGACGGCTCGTGGGGAGGTAAACACGACGCGTGGGCTGCACTAGGATGATCCAGAGTTTCATTAAATTGGGGGGGTCTGGGGGGCACAGTCCCCCAGTATATAATCCTATTTTTTATAATGTTCTGACGGTTACAGAGCTGAATGCTTTAACTACATCATGTCAGCACCTTTAATCGTTTTGCGAATTATAATAGGGGTTGGGGGTGGGGTATGACGTCAGAAATGACACTGGTGAACGATAATATTTACACAAAATATTTTTTTCCGGCCGGGCCGCTCGTCTACATGTTTACCAAAAATAATGTAGCAGCCTATTGTAATGATTTCATGATTTGTCAAACACCTTCACCTCTACTTCCTATATTCTATGCTTATGACAGAATTGTTTTTAGATATTTAACTTCCTTCACCTCCAGCATTTTCCACCAAAGACCAATATAATAATAACAATAATTGTTTTATATCTTCTATATACCCACCTATTTTTTGTATAGACCACAGGATACTTCTCTATCATAATTTTTACACCAAATATCCTCACATCTTCTTCATGTTCATTAATCATATAGCAACCAAACTACAAATATCTACACTGCTCATGGTTGCAATGTTCCACATCCTTCCATTCCATATCATTACCCATCAAAATTAAAACTAGGTTTGATAATAATGTTGGTAAATATAAGGTATGTTAAGATACAAACTGTAAAGCTTTAACTTACCAAAGCCTATTAAACATAGTGTTTGGGGAAGGTGCTTCTTAAATTCTGGCCTAGATGCAGTTGGCTTAAAATTATTAATTTATTAAAACAAAGTAACATTTAAACTCAGGGAACATAATAAATAACTCATAAAAACAGCAAAAACAAATAGCACATGATACAAAGAATACAGTGATGAGGGTAGCGGGTGCTGTTGGCTGTTGCATGGGAGAGGAAGCGGGCTAGGAGTGTAAACAAAATTGACAGTTGCACATCATGATGCGCAGATACTAATATTCTGTTTCTATGATTCTCATTATACTTCTTTAAAATTTTATGTTACCAAATGAATAAACTGATATAACGAAATATATAACTTACCTTGCGTCACTGAAATATATACGGTAGAACGTCCCAGTTTCTTTTTTTCTTTATTTTATTATGAATAATTTTTATTATCACTTTGGGGTAAATTTCATCAGATAAATACGCATTGAAATACAAAAGCGTTACCTGACAATATAATGAGTAACGATGCCAGATGTCTCAATAAACAATATGCAAGCCAAATAACATGAAAAAAGACTGGAAACATACATATTTTCCAGGCTATTGGTACATCGGCAACGAATACTGTAGGTATTACATTCCAAGTATTTCTTAAAGCATAACATCGAAAACAAATGCTTAGCAACGAAGTTAAATTTACACCATTTATAGTCACTATGTATTTCGAATTACAGTATTTTATCTGTACTTTATTCCATCATGATAATATATTATTTAGATAATATGGAGTGTTATGGTGCCTCAGAAAACACTCAATATTGCATTGTAAATGTTAACAAAGACTCATTCAAGAAAATTAAGACATCACGAGAAAAATTCATGCCCCATACAACAGTCGGATCTGTATTCTCGGTTACAGTTATGCCCTGTTGGTATTTAAGATAAAACAACTGTAAAATAAACTCTTTCTTTTTACAAAATATCTATTATCTATCGATCTATCTGTCTATCTAATAATATGAAAATGTGTTTTATCCTTACGTAGGAAAATGTGAAGCGGGCTTCCCGTTTTATCTAACTATGCTATAGTTACTTTCTTTGTTAACGCACTAAGCAGTGGTCTCAATAAACATACTCTTGATGCGGAACCATGAAGGATTATATGATAGTGGGCTGGTGTTAAAACACAATATGTAGTAACGGACATCTCACCTTCTCACCTTTACATGAGGTTTATTGACCATAACACTGACTTCCATGAATCACTAAACCCCTGTTTTTTGGTAAACGATCCCTAATCTCTAAAGTACTAAAGCAATTGGTGATTTAACCGCTCTAAATCAAGTAGGTATATATTGCCAAAGGGAAGGAAACATCAGGTTGGAACGAAAGTAATGGTTGAATTTCTAAGATAAAGTTTTATATAGTATTTATTCAAATGTGCCACTTGTTCTCGTTTAAGAATGCTACAACAAGTAATTTATATCTTTTCCTTCAGAATATAAAAATATTGTTTATAAGTTTCTTCGCTATTAACTACTATGTTCGTCCTATCAAAAGATCACATTACACATGTTTAAATCTATGAGCTTCATAAATGTGTCAATAAAAGTACAGTAGCAAAATCCATTCACAGAACTTAGGTAGATAATGCAGTAATGAAAGAAGTAACAGGCGATGGTTTTCCAGTTTCCAGATTAGGGAGTTTAGTCTAAAAGTGAGAGCAAAAGAAGGTCCTCCAAAAGAACTTGATTCCTAAGAGTTAGAAGCTATTTTCATTGCAAATCCTGCTACATTTTCTAACGAACTATGAGACAGTTTAAAGTAAGCCATACCACTCTCCTATGCCGCCAGCTTAAAAAGATTGGGAGGATGCCAGTGATTGGAAAGTGGATTTTACACGAACACTCCACGCCGAATTTGCAAAAGCGTGTTGCTTGCTATGAGTCATTTCTTTCGCTACACCTTCAGGAACTATTTTTGATGCAGGCTTGTTATTGATAGGTAGAAGTGGATTTTCTATTATAGCGCTAAACGCCGCCATTGGTGCATCAGTCAAGAAGGCATAATTTTCGCCGTGGAGATTTTGTGTGGAGGAATTTATCCAAAAATATCATATTCAGTGTATGATGAAATAATGAAGTAATTGTCCTTAACAAACTGGTAGACAACAATCAAACAATTTATGATAATCTTTAGTACAATCACCTTCGTAATTTAAAAGCCTCTTTGGGCCAAAGAGTCAACCGAAAGGGTTGTCATCCTCAGTCATAATAATGGCCTTGTTCACACAGCACAAAATGATCGAAAATCTCTTGGAGGAGCCTGGTTGGGAATATCCTCCATATTATCTGGCCTATTCCCTCTGATTATCACTTTGTTAGGGGATTAACGAACCATTTGGATTGTGCGAGAAAAAGTTACAATCGAGCTGGGTTTATATTTTGCATCAAAACCTAAATAATTTTACAAGCGTGGCATTTATAAGCTTGTTAACAGATGTAAAGAGGTTATGTTTACGATTAAATATTTCCCTATTCACAAGTATTTTGCAATTTTTAATATATACATACTCTAAAATCAGACATTACTTCCATTCCAGAATGCTATTGTATTAAATTAAATAGTCGGTTTTACTCTTTATCAAATAGCTTCTAGTTATAAATGGTCAATATCCGTTGATCTCTGAATAAATAATTATATTTTGAGAACTTGATTCATGCCCAGTAAACAATCCGTAACTCTCCTTTTATCTTTACCTGACATGTACAGTATCTTTGGCAAACAATTTTAAATTATTTTACGATACAAGAACAATTTTCGGCAATTATTTTGTGGTAGCTCTATCCCTTTGAGAAGGCAAAGAATCAGATCACCCAAAGTTATACAAACAAATGGTATCAGATAATTATGAAGGCACCCTTCACCGTGGGTCAAGTGTTATTAATCATTTGAAAACAAGGGCGCTGTTTAAGTAAACCACTGTCACTTACACTGATCTTACACTGATTTAGCTGTAATAAACAAGGAAAGACAGGTTAATCTACTGTAGAGGTATTATACTCGTCTATCTTATTAAAATATCATCCAATTCTGCGATTTTTCACTGCATAATACAAAGCAAAGAGAGCATAAAACTACTACCAAGTCACAAAGAAACAAACAAGGGCACGTACTTCGCAACCGAGCCTAGGTGGTTAATATAGATTGAATTGTCCTCCTTTTATTTTCTGGGCATCCACTGAACACCCAAAAGATTAAAATAAGCACCAAGATCGTTTTTGAAGAAGGGCTCAGATCAAAGGTAAGGGTGTTCCCAGTGTCAAGATTGCTCACGATTAGAAAGAAGATGTATGTGAACGCTTCATCGCTCATAGTGTGGAGGAGATTTTAGATAAAGGTTTCAAGACAAGAAAGGCTACGGACGGAGAAGCATGATCTCTACTTTTGCAAGAAATATATAGAAAGAAATGTTGAAGAATTGGGTAAAGTGATAGTCTCTAATGAAGTTCCCTTCTGCTTTTTGGGAACTTTGTGAAGAACCATGATTAGGATGAAAAAAGTGGAGCATTTCATTAGTCCTCTGTCATACCCACAGTGAAACACCTGGACAATCTCCATGTCTGAGGTTGCGTCTCACGTAAAAGAACTGAACGATTTCCAAGGACACTGCCATTAACTCAAAATAAAAACAAAAACCTGCTTCATCAGAAACATTTTCCAACGGTTCTGGACCGATTTGGGATGATATGTTTTTTTCGGTATGAAGGCTCACATTTTCACAAATAAAATCAATAAAAAAGTTCTTGACTTAAAATTGCATGGTTCTCTGGTAACTTTGCCTCATGAATTCACCAAATTTGAAACAAATAGAGAATTTTGCGGCGATAAATGAACTGGCGGTTGAAAAAATTAAGCTTTTTGAACAAAGATGGATTAATATCAGTCATGTTATCACAAATTCGGTCTCCATGATGCCAAAATGAATTGAAGCAATCTTCAAGAACAAGGGGCATTATTGTAAATACTGAATTTGCGTATCATTTGACCGTATTTATAAAAAATAGGTTTTGGGCTCTGAATTTGGTATATTTTACCTTAAAACTATGACACAAACATATTAAAACAAAAATACAATTTTCGATTACTTTTTTAATTATCTTAAATGAAAAAATATAGTAGTCTCAAAACTTTTGTCTATTACTGAAACAGCAAAAGTAGCTAAATAGCATTATGCGAGTAATATATTAAAATAAAAAAGTTTTTCCACACTATATTAGGCCACATTATTATACTTTGTTAATATCTCTTTTAAAGTAATCAGTTTTTACTGCTCTTTAGTATATATATATATATATATATATATATATATATATATATATATATATATATTACTTTCTTGTTTCTCTTTATTTTGAATATTCGTGTAAGAGTAAAAGATCATTTTTGTCAAAAAGAACACTAATGCTTTTTTAGGAAGTCACCCAATACGCTACATGTAGGTAGACCAATCCAGAAACTCTAGCACCCCTCCAATTCTACAGCCGGCTGTGTGACCACAGTGAAAAGAATGGCTGCTGGCGTGACCGCTCAACTCTTGTTTATACCTTTTTTTATCGAAATACCACCTTTGCTAACATGTGAATAATCAAAATTCAATTTAATCAAAATTGAAATTAATCCTACATACTTTTGGGGTTGAGTTTCTAGATGCGAATATTTTTCATGGCTACTCACCTAGTAAGAAGTGAGTGGTCATCCAATTGATTATATCTTGTAGGGAATCTTCTTCCAAATTCAGTTGATGCTTAGCGTTTTTGATCATTGTGCTCCTCAGTAACGGTGTGATGGGATTCTCTGATTTCAAATGTTGAGGGTCTTAGTTGTGGTTGTGGATGCAATGCAAGATTTGTTCTCAATTTAATTGAATATGCAAACATATAAAATGTGGAGACGCTTAAAGCACATAGATTCAATTATAATTATATTTAAGTTTCACATTTGTCTGTTTAATAGTGAGAGAATTTTGAACGACATCCAGTTTATAAAATTTTGAGAAGTGGAATTTTGCTTTTCAATTTTTAAGGTAGGAATTACGCAGTATTTATTTTTGCGCTTCATTTACATATAATATAATTGTAATTATATACATCAATTTCAATTTTTTTTTCACTAAAAGAAGGAAGATTTTAGGAAGTGTTCTTGTCACACTTAAGATGACGAGTTCCTTCATCCTAAATTTTCTAGCGTATGCTAAAGGAGACGGTATTCCTAATAGAATAAAGCTACGAAACTCCTTATGCGGCGCATCATGAATGAATGTGCTCAAATTAACGTAAATTTAGAGTTTACGCATTGGGTTAACATGAATCTCGCAAAACACATCAAATTGACGTAAATTTAGAGTTAATGCATTGGGTTAACAAGAATCTCGCAAAACACATCAAATTGACGTAAATTTAGAGTTAATGCATTGGGTTAACGTGAATCTCGCAAAACACATCGAAATTTGCATTAAAAATGGTGTAAATTGCATTGTAGATGGAAGTTAAATTCAAATTAAATAAAATGAGTTCAATTATTCTATTGAAAATATGCACTTTACCTGTGCCCAGACCTTAGGGACACCCTATAATTGTTCATTGGACCACAGAAGTATATATGTATTTCATGACTTACAAAGAGTTTGTCAGGTAGCAGGTGCTTACCAAGTTGTCAGTGAATAGCAGTATACTACCGGGAAGGAACTGGCAGGCACAAGAAAGCACAGATAGCTAATGAAGGAGTCCTCAAAGTTTAATTAACCAGTATGAAGTAGCTTTTACTATGACAAAGAAACTATCGCAAATAATAACAATAATTCATTTAATATTATTCATATTTTAATGTGCAGTATACTTGTAATACTAAAGATAAATATAATTACAAGGTAACAGCAGAAATAAAATACCTTTTTCTAAATCCACTGTTAGTGACTGGAAATTTGTATTATTATATTAGGTTAGCGAGAAAGTACTGACTCACTTAGGAAGCAGAAAGAAAACCAAAAATTCCTATGGGCCAACACCAACATTTATTCTTCAAAAATAAAGTCCATCATTCTCCATGAACTTCTTCTAGTGATCATCCAGCATCCGAATCTGTCCCAGTTTCCAGTCAGTTGGCTTCAAATCCAAAAACTGTAAACAAACTGCCGCTTCTTAAGTGAGTCAGGATTTTCTGGCCAACCATATATTTATCTCCTGGAAACCGACGAAAGAACAAAAACAACAGGTGTAAATTGCCCGCGTCGAGATTTTTCACTCAGCATAAAAGTTTCTTAGCTCACGATGACTGGAATTGTCCGAACCTTTTAAATGATTTGAATCAAAAACAACTTGTGAAAGTTTCAAGAGTTTGAACATTAGTTGAATGGAGCTGGCTTTATTTAACCTGACCAAAGTGTCTTTGGTAAAACCGAGTTGCAAAATTCCTAAAATTTACATAGGTCAGAAGATTATTACGCTCATCCATAAAGATGGCAATTTTTATATACAATTTGCCTAACTCTGGAGGGATTTTCAAAATATTTGGTAGCGGATTAAGTATTTTACAGACCAAGTTGATCGTCAATGCAGTGTTAGGTTAACTCAGATCAGATCATGTTTATATGAAATGTGATTCGACAAATATATCACGCCATGTGTAAGGGATTGCCATATTGTGACAATATTATAAACTCTTCCCACCTCAAATTCGATTGTTCTCCAACCTTTAGAAATTGAATCATAGTCCATGATAGTTTTAATATGAGAGATGTATGGTGAGACGTAATGCAAAATTTCATGAGCAAATTATGTCCTTATTTTATCATTTGTTTCTCTTTACCTTTAGAATTTCAGCGTCACATGGATGTATAGTAACCCCGTCATCCTCTAGATATTCTTGGCGTTATTTCTGTCTAATTCTGCCATAAACAGAAATTAAAACACAAAAGTAATTTATTTTCTGCCAAAGTTAAACTCTTAGCATTTTATGATCATTTTATTTCATTTCAGTGATTTATTTAAAATTTAATTTAGCGAATTAAATTTGAAAATTGTTCAACTGGAAAATTTCGCAGCTTATTAAGACAGAAGAATGAATATTTAATTTAATTTCAAATCAAATGCAATAATTTTATTAAAGTATTGCTAAAATTCGGATCAAATCCGATTAAAAAATAAATAGCCGTCCCGTGCATCCGTGTGGCGTATAATTACTTGCTCACACAAGTAGTAGGAAATATATTCCATGGTTTAATCGGTTGGGATGCCGCACATAGATGATACTCACACCCAAATGGTATCCCTAAATTATGACTACTTACTTTTATAGCTTATAGAACTGTGTCAAATTATTCATTTATGTGATTATTTACACAAAGGCAGGAACATAATGAAATCATTATCATCTGTATTATCCATGTTTTTCAATCTAATAAATTATATAGTGTAATAATGAATAATTGATATTTTCCTTTTAGAGCAATTAGTGATTGTCAGTCACCATTCGCTGCTTCGATATCTTTATAAATGGTATTACCACTTAAAAGACGTAAAGGTAGTAATTATGGTCTAATAATAATGACTACAAATATTCGACCATACAAGCCTATTCATTTTCTGGCGTGTGTTCTATTTCGATTTACATTACTGTTGTGCTAGGTAGGCTCAGATGGGAACGATGTTATTTGAACCAGTGGAGGATACAAATTTAGGGGGAGAAACTAACCTGAATTTCTCCCTCTGAGTAGTTTGATAAAAGGATATTTATGATTCATAATTGTTATCTTACCATTAATAATTAATAATTAGCAGTATTTCACACGTGAGTGAGTACTAACTCTAAATTATGAATTGGGGTTTGTTGTAGTTTGTAGATTCAACTAATGTATAATACTGAAATTAATCATTATTTTTTAGATTTATCTTTATTTTAGATATTTATCATATGATACATTCGACGGCAATGGTTTAAAATACTGCTTTTAATATAATATTACATAACTCATTCTGAATAGCTGAATACCAGTGTGGCTTAAAAATGAAATATAAAGATAGACGGGTCGGAAATTTGAAGGGTTTCAGTCCCCTAGCCTTAGCCTCTTCCTTGACACCCTTAAATCCGTGCCTGGTTTGAACAGATGAACAGCAGAGGCCAAGGGACAACTACTTTTCGCTAGTTTTCTCTTAATAATGTTAATTACTATCATAATACAATTGTCTTTCGAATGTTTATTCGTTCTCTTTTAGAGGTATCTAATTAGTCCCAGGCAGTGCTCAAGCTGTGAAAAGAAATTAGTGGCGGATGGTGGATTTTATGATATGGGGACACAATTTGTGCTGATAAACACACAAAGAAGCAACAGTGTACCTTGTTTTTGACTGATTGTTACCACTAGGCTAATTTTCTTCTAAAACAACATACATACCGGTACATGCTATGGTTGGTAGGTGTCAAGTACTCCTGTTTGCCATTGCTCTTGACCGACTAACATCAGAGTTTGGATTTGGTCCCTGCCTGGAATGCCATGTCACCACTGCCTCTATAGTAAGGGTCATATACAGCTCTAATGGAAGTCCCAAGGCACCTCTTTATTGGATTGCATTCAAACGTTATACAAAAAAAGTAAAAAAGCTTCCCCACAATTAATCTTGTGGTTGATTATTCAGATGGATAAGTTGATGATACTTATAAGTTATAATAATTGAACTTGTTAAATTAAAAGGGATGTTTTTTATGTGATTAATTAAATCATTTTGTAAAACAAAGACTCTTCATAAATGAATGGAAGAATGAGACAAAAACATTGATTTATGATTTTATTGCAGCTCAAGTATGTTGACATTCCCCAATTTAGTTTTTGAATAGGTCATCAAATTTTATTTTAAACTGCTTACAAATAGAAATATATTTTCAGTATATACAGTACAGATAGTACAAAAGAGGATCAGTCTTGTCAATGGCTACCTGACAGGTCATCAAATACTAAATTACACTACTTACAAACATTAATTCTGAAAAAGTATACAGATAATCTAAAAAAGGACCAGTCTTGTCAATGGTGCCTAACCAACTTTCCTTCATCTCACAGAAGTTTCCAAAGATTCTCATAGTCATGCTTTTTGTTCTCCTTGTTTCTTGCTCTTGCTTTTGGGTCAGTAGCTAAGAAATGGGTTGAACTTTGCTAATGTGGACTACCGCACTTGATTAAAAGCAAGTCCTTCCATCGAGTGCATATATACATCAAATGAACATTTTAACCTCGAATATTAAAAGTTCCCTCTATGGAGCTTCTAATAATTGAGGTTAAATGTTTATTCGACTAAACCCACCAAAACACTCAACGGTGGAGATGAACAGTGTGGTCACTGCTTGGAGTAAGGGCTTAATCTCTTCTACTGCTGGTGGCATCCTTTCATCAGTTTTGAGTCTAATCATGTCAATGTATTCCTTCATTCCTCCCTGAACCTGTCTACAATCAAGCTTACAAAAGGAGCAGAGTTCCTGTACTTCCTTTTCAGTATAACGCACCCACACTCATCTGCCCAGCTAGATGGTTGCAACACTTTGAGGCTGTAAGGAAAGCTTTGATATTTCTCCTTGGTTTTCTGATTACCCGAAATTCAACCTATTCTCGTATCAATGCTAGCAGCCAAGGAATTGAAAAACTATTCAGGATTTATTTTACTCTGTACCTTGAGTTTTTTGTCTGATCCATACCTTTGAAAGCCATCAACTTCCCTGCGGTCTGAGCCTCTTCTGTCTTTAATCCAGGTTGCTCTCCATGGACTTACGCACACGGACATACTGAATGAGACTTACTTTGGCTCTAGGAAGTGTCATGTTTTGATCTCGAAGGCAAAGAGAAAATTAAGACAGCTCTTGTAAATCATCATACATGATGCCTAGATCCTGCACAAAGGTTGCATTAGAGAGGCGATTTACTAAGCCACTGAACATGCATCTCTTCGTTTAGCTCCTTTGAAGATAAACTAATGCATTATAAAAGTGCTTCTAGATACTGAACACTGCTGCCATACAGCTTTAATGGTCCTGTAATTGGATACCACCCATATATTGCTAAGGATTCTTCCTATGTTCAGACATTGTACTGCAAGTTCTTCACAACATTCTTTCAGCTCATGACGGTTTTCAGCTGATGCATGGTAGAGACTGTACACTTTATCAAAGAAAAACTGGAAATATTTCATCCCTGCAGTTTCGTCTATAGTATCTCCTACACTAAGCTCAAGCCTGTGGTTCATGCAGTGCCAAAACATCACGTTGAAGAAAGCAAACTAAGTGATCCTTCTTAATAGCTTCAGTGAAGCCATGGTGTGCCAAGGTAGTCATCAGAGCATGAAATAATCCATCAGTATTGGTAGCGAAAAGCTCACCTAGATCCAAAAAGAATGTTAGTGGTTCCTCACTCATATGTTGACTTGCTTTAATATATATTATCAAGAGTGAATTGTTACTGTCATTTGTGGACTCATCTATGAGAACATGAAATCTTTTTGCATTTTGAATAACCTTTCCGACTATTCTCATCTCAATTCCAATGTGTCGGCTGATTGTTGCACAGGATCATTTTAAATGCAAAGTCCATTCATGACTTAGGGAGATCAATATCAATTGATAGATCTTTGAAAGGCCTTGCTTATTTCACAATCGGGTAAATCGTGCAAAATGATTATGTATCTTCTTTCGAAGAGATTGCAACTGTGCTGATCTGGTAGCACCATAGTCTGTCACTTTTACTTTCAAACACTTATCAGCAATATGCCCCTGACTCTAATTTGCATTTGGAGCGGCTTTTATCTTTTGGCAAGTTAGGCAACCAGAATTTTTGTTTTAGCACATTAGCCATTGGTATAGTGTGTGTTTCTATCTGAACAGGTTAGATGTCCAGCATTCAGGGATATCATAATCATTGACGCTCTCTTCTGGTTACTTGGGCCATCTGAACCTGGGATGCTGGTGTCTTCTTCTGCACTATCTTGCCCTGCTGCTTCACCGAATCTTCTTCTTTGAACTACAAAAATAAAACATCTATAATAAATTAATTTTCTTCATGTCCATTAAGAGTAATGAGCTGCACTATGGCTAATGAATAGTATCTTTGCCCAGTATGTAGAATCATCAAAGGAGTTTCTCCTTCTGCTCTCTGCCCTATTATTGTGTCATGTCCTGCTTCTTGATCGTGGTTGTCCTCTATGTGAAGAAAAGAAGATTTTGTTAGAAAGACTGAGCAGGCTGCTTATGCAAATCATGATAATACTCTTTTTGTTGATTTTCAAATCAAGCTATTTTCTACCAAAAAGTCCAAAATTCAAATTTGAAATAAATAAGGAAACTGAAGATATAATATAGGCTAATAACTGCTTTGGTGCAGAAAACAGCAGTGTCTTGCCTTTCTTTACGTGCCTGCATTTCTTTGGTGTTGTGTAAGGTTATCATCTGGAGAAAATGCAGTGGCTATTTAGCTAACGTTAGCTATCAAACTCCCAAAATGCAGCATGTAAATACCTGCGCTCTGGTGGCTGCTCTCTTGAATCAGCTAATGATTCCATTCCCGTTTTCAATATGTTTAGCTACTAGTAACACTTGCTAGGCTAGTGAATGAAGTTAATGCAGAGCTCAAGTTCTTAATCGTTTGATTGTGAGAACTTAATCGGAAGTGCTTCAAAGCTCAGATTGACTGCGCTTGCGAAGTAGAAAAAAATTTTCGTGGCAATAGTGTCCAGGGCATCTAAGAGAGGGGCGAAAAGTGCTTAAGGTGCGTGGAAATTCCATGCCCAGCGACTGTATGTGAGAAAAACGTTGAGAGTGCTGTTGTCGCATTTTGAACGAATAGAAGACTCATAGAAATCGAATTCTCCAATTTTCTCGGATGAAAAATGCTCGTAGATGACCTAGTCATCAACAAGCAGAAAGACCACCTAGAAAGCTTTTGTCAGGACATATCCGAGGTCTGCTACATTTTTGCGTCCAAAAATACGGCCTTCATGAGGAAGTTCGCTGTCGTGGCTCCGAATGACAGAAGATATCACCGATGTTGTTTGTGGACGGTTAAAAGCTAACTGAGGCTGATTACAGGAACATCTTTTTCACTCAAGTCCTGCCCTGGGTGAGAAAGATCACGAAGGAGGAGAACAAAGTCTTTCAGCACGACAGTGCCCCACCCACACGAACAAGACTGCGCAAGAGTACGTGGGGTCAAACATAAAATTCTGGTCGAAGGAAATTTTGCCGCCGCAGTCACCCGACCTCAATCCCGTCGACTACAACGTATTAGCGCATGTTGAGGGCAAAGCTTGCAAGGTTACCCTCAGCAACGTCGACAAACTGTAGTCCTCCGTCACCGCCTGTGAGCCAGTATGAAGAAGGACTTCGTCCTTAATTTGTGCGCAGCCGTCAGTTCTTGCCTGCAGTGCATGCTTGCCGCCGATGTTAGCCACGTGCATTAATACTACAATTTAAACACAAATTCATATGTTTGAAGAAAAACAAATTTGTCTAATGGCACAAATATATAATTACGTCTTTTGTTGAGCGCGTCGTAATGAGTGTAACACCATTTTTGTAATACCTGGTAGGGCAATAATTTTTCGGATGCAAATGAATAGATTTCATATCCATATTCAAACTTTCAGCAAAAAGGAGCAGTTAAACGTGAGGAGGGTATAATTATCATTACTCAATGCTATTAATGCCAGAGAGTGTAGCACAGTTCCGGGTCGGGGTGATGTCAAACAAAATCGAAGCCCGTGAGATTTTGGAAATACAAATGAATTAGTTCAAAGCCTCTTGATGCTGGCGGTTCAGGGATGTATCTCTTCTTTTCAAAAAGACATAGAAAAGTCTTCTATTTAGAGCGTCGTAAGAACATCCACCATCAACAGCAAGATGATGCAGCTTATGCCATAGCGATGAGAGTGACACTGAGAAAAGCTCCCTGCAGGACACCCGCCTCTTTTTCCAGTGGTTAGGAAACAACTTGACAAATCTGGATTCTAATTTTTTTTAAATTAGTTGGTTATCTAGCGACTGCTTCCAAAGATATATTCGCCAAAATATTGCATTAAAATATTTTTATTACAACAAATAAAATAATCAAGAAAAACAAATATGTCAAAAGCCAAATACAAAAATACAAATAAAAAATAAACAAAAAAGATGTGGCAGGATTAGTTGCCGGAGAACGCCCACCTCCTCTAGGCACCTGACAAAGCACTCAACACCAAACCATCTAAATCCTATGGAATAGATCCGCCTTCTCCTTGCAGAACTTACTCAATCGACATCAGAATTGTAAGAAAAACACCCAGAGGATAAGAGAAAAATTGCAGCAATCCTGGTCGTTCCATACAGGTATGAATTACATGCGTGATGCTCCCCCAGAAAGGGACATGAGACACAAACGTGAACAATAAGGCCCTGGGAGCGCTCCATAAAATGGTGCTTTGACTATCAAGATTGCCCTATTTTGAAGTGACACAATGGCTCATAATATTAGATTCCCTTCCCAGGTCTCCCTTCATATTTTACATGAAACCAGTAGTTCTTACCTGAATTCTCCCTTCAATAGTAAGATCAAAGCAATTTTATGGTCGCCCAACCTTTGCAGAATTATTTGCTTCATCAACGCAATCATTTCTCTCAATCTCTACATGGAATTAAACCAGGCAGAAGAAAATCAAGTCATCTTCCTGGCTAACAAGTAGCATTGCCTTTACAAATACTGAAAACAAGGCGGGAATGAGATTCCAATGCCTCGCGGCCACTCAGTGCACTATATGAGTTTATGCATCACAATCCAGTCTTCGAACCGCGGAATATTCGTATTTTCACTCCATATTGCAAACAACCCGGCTGTGAAGACAGACGCAGCAATCTGAAGCCTACCGCCGGTTTCCAAAAAGAGGGAGAATTCACAAAATCCGAACACCTCTTCGGATATAGAACAATCCATGTACACTGCCACGGTTCCGTCTTGCCTGCTAATGCGTGTGGTACATGAATTACGAACGCAATACTCTTTGCCTTAAATCCCAATGGACTTGGCTATGATTGGTGGAGCAGGTCAGTATATGCACCGTCGAGATCGACTCTCAACGAAACGAGAGCTATTATTTTAATTAGCCAAAGTTAGAATCGCGCAGAAAAGCGCTTAGTGCACTGTCTATGTCATAAAACAGATATAATTTCTCGACCATCGAGACGGAGTCTCTCTACAGCGTACGAGCGTAAGTTACCCGATGCTAAAAGGGGAGAAGTGTAGAGTATCAAGTTGACCTCCAGCAATCCACGATTGTGTGCGGATTTGAAAAACTTGCGTTCGTTAGGTAACTTAGTACCAACAAATTATAGGTAAAAAGTAGAAGAATAGCACTATCAGCATTCCAAGTGCGAAGTAACCTATCGATGCGTAGGTTCACGGAAAAAAGCCGGGATGTAGATTTCTTGCTTAGGAAACCAGAGTGAGGCTGTTAGGAGCTTCGGCTCTGACACGTGAGTACGAGCTTGGGTCCGCACTGACTTGCAAACCAACGGGATTAGGAGCCTCCCTAACTGGGACCGATCTCCTCTCTGAAGACTTGGTGCTGCGACGATTTACGACCACACCGAGATACTCGTAGATGGCAATTCCTGCCCCGCCAGACGCTGCGCAAGCTCTACTCCCGAGGGTTAAAAGAATTCATCTTTTATACTCGAAACTCAGGAGAAGTTCACATTGCTCCGGAAGTAGATTTGATATCAACCTCCTTCATTTCGTCCTTTGCAACCTTTCGGAAACCACTGGAAGACAAGATGGGCTCCCATCTATCGATAACCAGTCGACGAAGGAACTCGATGGTTAGCTAAAATGGCCAGTGGTTTCTTCCGGCGGGAGACCATCAAATATCGAACCGGAAGGGTAAGGTTTGATAACCGGCATGCCCGGAAGGAAGGTGGGGGAAACGTGGGTGGATTATGCTATTCTCCTATAATTATTTTAGTTAAAGGCAACAACACTTTAGAATCTAGTTAAATACTCTTTTGAGCTAAAAGATAGATATTCTGATAAATATTGTACCGGTTGGTCAAGAAGTCTCTCCGCGTGATAATAATTTATTTTCTTGTGCAACACCTACATTGGAATCTTTTGAGTTATTATGAAGAGAAGAAAAATCTCGCAAGCATCCAGCAAAAGAAAAAGATGCCATCGGAATCAATTCAGGCTCTGCTAATATTGACAAGCTTTCAACATTAAGTCTATTCCACATTTAAAATAAAAATCCCCCTTCCAATATGCACGGATATGCTTGAAAGGAAAATTCTCTCCCTTATGACTAATGGAGTTCTACAATTGTTCCTAGTTGAACTTCATGAATTTAAGGATCTTTTTTGATATTACCACAACTCAAATATTTTGTTATTTTTCCATAACAAATAACAGATTCAAATCATAAATCATATTATTTTATGAACAATAGGTTATCGCTAGCCTAGCTAAATTTTTTTTCCGATTTCTAATTTATTTTATTTGTTTTAATTTGTTTAATACTTTTCAAACCTCGACCTAGCTGTTCAGGTGCCATCTAGGCACACCCTGGCTAGATCTCCTGTAACAACAACCAGCACAATAATGAAAGACATACAAGCAAACATGGCACCAGTTGACCATGTGTATGGTACATCCGACATATGGTTAAATAAGACCTGCAGTTTCACGCAAGTAACCATTTGATAAATTGTCCACTGGTGATAGACTCATAGTCTGATATAAAATTTTTAATTATTGACATGTGTTGCTCATTCATTAATATCTTTCTTCATTTATGTGAATATGGACTTTTCTACTTTTTGCACTTATAGGATGTGTCACTGACATGGTATGGTAGGCGACTCATCGCTGAATTGCCTTATTTATATTACATATTTCTTCTCATCACTGTGGGATGGCTCAGTTTAGGTGTGCGTGTCCAACCAAATTTATTGAATTAAGTTAAAAAGATATTTATACAAATATTGAATTTATATTTTTACATTACAGATCAATGATCCATTGTTGCTAGTCGAAGATTTGGTGGAACACATTTTGGGATTCTGGATTCTTTGATTTTTATTGTATATTTTGGTCTTTTGTTCTTGTTGTTTTTCTTAAATAGTCGCAACTTCGATGTCGTTTAGGCCTATTTGTGCGTAATACAATTTAAGTTATGTTAAATACCACATAACAATTCATAACACAAATTAAACGCAAAAATCGAAAAATAACCGGTAATTTAAGACGACGATAGCGCCGCCTACTTTAGCATTTTTTAGCCACCAATGTTTATGTTTTTCAGACGAAATCTTTTAGGAAGAAGTTTGTTTCGTTCAAACGCGCATATTCATTCGCGTTTGAGTCCTAGTTCAAATCTACAAGGGGCCATTTTTGTATTCACCCCCAAAATCTCAGAAATTAACCACAAACTTTTAAAATGAAAAAAAAAAAAAAAAATGCTTTTCACTTACTTTATTTGGGGGCTATAGCTCGGAAAATAGCGATGAGGAATTGATTTGGAAAAAAAAGTCCCATTTAGAGCCGAACATTTGAAATAATGGCGATTGATCTCGCCGGTCTCAAAATCTCGTTTTGTTTTAGCCCATTTAGAAGAAAAATTACCTTGGATCGTTAACGCTTCACCACACTTTTCACAATTAAGTTGAACTTTTATTAATTTATGATCGGCTAAAAATGTTATTAATTTTTCTTGATCGCAAAAAACCCCGGAATATTCAAGAATATTTTTAGGGCAAGTTGCACACTAGGAATCCACGTTAAACTGAAATTCCTTTCCGCATCCAGAATCGTCTCTCGTCCTCAAAAACTAGTTCTCTTAAAAGATCTAGCAAAGTATATTAAAATGTATAAAAATGATAAAAATAGTAAGAAAAGTGCAAATAAATCAGGAGCGAAAAATAAATATACAGTCATTAAAGGGACCTTAAATGGAATAAAAAACAACTCATGATTCATTCTTTGATGACGTCAACCCTCTTCCACGAGTCGCAGAAGCGATTTTATATAAAAAAGTGAGAATTAACGTTAGTTACGTTATTTTATTTTTATAAAGGCGGTTTGAAATATGAGGGCCATCGCAGGGCAATCCACCCTACGAGCCCCCCCCCCCCACGAGCCGAGCCTCAAAATTAGTCAAATAACATGAAACACATTGGAACATGGACGAAATATTATGCGCCTAGGCCTTAGGATCTTCAGGTTTAGCAGAAACCTAACAAAATTTAAAAAAATAAATTTCTTCAGAATTGCATAAATAAATAGGTATTCTTATGTAATTCGATGAGCTGAATATCATTATTTTTATAACCTTTCTTTGATTAGAAGGCTCTAAAACCTTGGAAATGACGGCGCTATCTTCGTCTTAAACTAGCAAATAACCATCAAAGTTGAGAGTAGATAGAGATATATAAATAAAATAAGAATTAAAAACCATAAAAAAGACGTGACGATGGAGAAACAACAATGGCGAATACGTGAAGAATGAAGGCTTGTCGAACTCGATGGCGATAACTTAATTCAGATTGACTTGAGGTAATTTGACCTTTATGAATTTGTAAAAAATGATTGCAAATATGCAACGATAACAAAGAGATAATGACGAGAAAAACACGACGATAGCAAAAACAATGCAATTGCCCAAAAACGCCGAAGCACGACGACTCCGAGGACCTCGAACGAAAAGATGACGGCAGAATCCAGAGAAATTCAACGCCGGCGATGGCAGCCGCCACGCACACCTATCCAGCTTTGATCGCGATGATCAACATCCGCAAGCAAAGTATCAACCAAAATTAGATAGAATCGACGAAAGGAGGGCAGCCGTTGATCTGGATCGATGACATGAGCCAATGATACGATCATAAAAAAAAATTAAATGATGTAGAATCTAACTTGCTTCCTTTAAATTTTTGGAACGCATAAAAATCAGTAATTTGTAAAAAAATCAACATTATTAAGCTGTCTAATGTAATCCTATTAATATTAGACATATGTAAACTTTATTGTTAAATGTGTCTAAGTTGTGAGAATTGACCATTGATTCAGCAAGAGTATTCAACCCATCTATTATTCACATAGTAAAATTTGTTTAAGTTGATTAAAATGAGAGTAAGTCTTATATATCTTGAAGTTATGATACCTTCTAGTTAAACTGTTAAAATTACGTCAAGCAAATCTCTTTTAGTAGATAGTACATGGGTTGGATACGATGCTTGTATTGCCTAAGCCCTCAAGGTAATGTTAGGGGTAATTCTTTTCAGGAGTGAAAAGTATCTCTACATGACTACGACCTTTTTCAATTCATAAAAAATTGAACCTAAGAATTAATCTTGAAAAGTGATCTTCAAAATCACGATCATGAACTGTATCTTCAAGATCATATTTTTCTGGTAATATGGTCTTGATCCTTATCACTTTTGCAGGTAATCTGATGATCTTGACAATTAAGATCACCAAAGTTTGTGATCTTTCCCATCTCTGGATTCAACTATGGAGGCAGGGACCAATATTTTGGTCTCACCCTCCTGGAGATGTGGAAGCATTCCATCGACAACGTAATCTATAATTTTAATAAATGTAAAACACAGTTTTCATTTCATGCCCTCTTCTACAAACTTATTTAGCTTATTTTGTACTATCTATAAGGATATATAGTCTTCAACTACGGAGGTCTGTCTTTGATATTCTTTGTCTGCCCAGGGAGATGTCCTTACTTCTTCATGCACGTGTATGGATAACTAAGGCTTTAAATTGTTTGGTAATTCGGAAGAGATAATGACAATAAAGCAATAACTTGCTTTATTGCTTCATCTAACGACTAGAATTGGGGCTTTTCAGGTGTTGTTATAATTTTGTGTAAAAAGAATAGTTGGAGGTATCTAAATCAGGGCTATAATGTGAGTGTGCAAGAGTTTCCCATTGAAGTTTGAGTAGCATAACCCTGACAGCCTTCCCAGAATGCGCTGTGGCATTGTCATAGTGAAACAAAATCTAGATGTGCAGCCTTCCCCGATGGTTTTTGGCCAGAGCAGTCTTCACCTTCTTTAAAACACCTTCATAATAGCTGGATGTAGCAGTTTTCCGTCCTTCAGGAAAGTCTATCAATATAATTCTATTTGAATGACCCCAAAGTTGTGGCCATAACCTTCTTAACAGACCTTTCTGTCTTGAGTTTAACAGATCCAGCTGCCCTTCGGATGCCACTCTTTTTATTTAATTTTGTTTTCTGGATCAAACTGGTAGATCTAAGTTTCATTTCCATTGAGAAAATGCTAAAAGATCTGTTCTCATTTCATTCAATTTTGGTCAAAATTGCTAAATAAATGTCAGCCCTTGGAATCAGTTGGTCTTTGCGCAACACTTCAGGGACCCAGCGTGCTGAAAGCTTACTCAAACCAAGATCTTGAGTGTTAATTGCAAATGCTGAACTATGTGAAAATCTCACATTATTGGCAACTCGGTAAATAGTGACTCTGCGAACTTCTTCAACTATATTCTGCACAAGCGTGATGTTTTCTTGATTTTTTGAGGTGGAGGGTCTCCTTTCTGGTGGATCATCTTAGAGTTGTTCTCTGCCTTCCTTGAAGCGCTTAGTCTAATCATAAACCACTGCTCTACACGATGAAGAGTCCCCGTAAATCTGTTGTAAATCTTCAATAATTCTGTCTTCCAATCAAGTTTAGTTAGAAATTTAATGTTCGCTTATATTTAAAATTCGTCATTTTGAGGGTTGAAAAGACAACATTAAGAGAAGTACACAGTATATACACATTTTCGGTATTTATAAAGATAAAACTCAACGAAATTATTTAAACAACATCAAAGCACGTTCGAACATGAATTATCAGGTAAAATATTGAGCATTTTGAAATTATGACATTTGCCCGAGAACTTTTTGACTCGCCGTCGTCTTTCCCGTGCTGTTCTCCAGAAGTTAATTTGGACATAGATTTACGCCTAACTTGCTAATGGGACGAGTGCTCTAGTTAATGTGTTGTGTTATGGCTGGTTAATTTGTAAAAACCCAATTTGTTATCCTTCAGTTGAATTGCGGCTGTATAATTGAAAGAGAGATTAGATACGAACCTATTTTCTACATCGAATTATGTTGATAACACTGGTCAAGAACAAAAATGCTTCTCAGACCAGAGTAGGAATTTCCAACTAATTTAGGTCGCTGATAATGAATATCATGGTTAAAATTTTTTGTAAGCTCTACTTTTCAACATACACGTACGTGTCATAAAAGATTCCAACAGGCTTTCAGCAGTGTGTTTCTTACCACACTCACATTCCCACTGCCCTCCAGCATGTTTCCAGCTGTCATAGAAGATGTTGTGCTTTTCAAGTTTACACTTTGAGGTGGAAGGTAGGTGATTTTCCAATTCAGACACTTTTTAAACTTATTTATAAATATTCATTGAGCAAGCTATTGATATGAATGTGAAGCATTTTATATTAATTTTATTTTCTTACTGAATGATATAAATACTTCTGCTAAGCTGTCATGCTCTCTATTATAATGATAAATCTATGAATAAATCTTCTGATTATCTTCTAATTGTTTGTTTTTTTCTTCTTTCAGATGACTCGTACTTTTGTAAATAAGGCGGACGACTTCTATTAAATTTGTTGTTGGGTGGCCTTCGCATCACAAAAGCGCCGTATAACTGCTTTGGTTAGAAAAGCATAAAACCTATAATTTGGATGCAAGATTGGTGACCAGGATAAGAACCAGGAACCTTACATATGCCCCAACCCTTGTGCTACTAACCTTTGCAAATGGTTGAACAGAACGATGAAAAGAATGCCTTTTGCTGTGCCAATTACGTCGTAGGATCCAACCGACCATACCAACAATTGTTATTTCTTCCAGTACAAAAAGACTTGTCGAATAAGAAAAAAGAGGACATCGAATATCAAACATTCAATCAGATATTCACCCAGTTCCACATGGACAAGGTCTATCGGTTCCTGGTGCACCAACTTTAGTATAGTTCGAATCAGATGAGGAGGGTGGAAATGTGGAAGCAGAGAAGGGTGACAGTGCTGAATTACAGAGTGACCCAAATTTTGATGAAGCACACTCCTCTAGGGCATATCTTATAGCACAAGGGAAACTCCTGACCTTGTCAGAGATCTGCACCTTTTCCAAAGAACATGGCAGAGGTGCTAGTTTCCAGTTTTCAGCAGTTGAATCTTCTGGCAGCTGATGTGAAAATTTCAAAATTTCGTAAGCGTCAGCAGCAGTTAAAATATTTCCTCGTAAAAGAAGGTGATTTAGTGGACTACAACAATATAATTAGTCTGATGGAAGCTCTCCGCATCGAATACGAACCCAGACACTGAAGGCGGTTATTGATTCATCATAAATGAGTCTTAAAGGTGTCTTGCTGGACAACGGCAATAGTGAACCATTAGTTCCTGTTGGCTATGCGCCACATATGAAGGAAAATTATGAGAATAAAAAACATATGTTGCAATGCATAAAATATGATGAACATCAATGGTAACCCTGTGGTGACTTAAAGGTTGTTGCTTTTATGATTGGCTTGCAGAGCGGATACACTAAGTACTGCTGCTTTCTGTGTGAATGGGACAGTCATGCCAGGGGTTGCGACTAGATCAGGAGAGACTGGCCACCTTGTCAATCATTGGAGCCTGGAAAGAAAAATGTTCATCATCCACCCTTCATTGAACAAAACAAAATTTTGCTACAACCACTACACATAAAACTGAGGCTCATGCAAAACTTTGTAAAAACTATGGACAAATCGGGTCAGGCATTTAAGTATTTAACATCAAAATTCACCTCAATGAGCGAGGCTAAGATAAAAAGGAAGTTTTCATTGGTCCTTAGATTCGAGAGCTTCTTAAAGATGTTGACTATTAATCAGCCCTTCATTGAGAGGCAAAAGCTGCTTGGGAAGCATTCAAGTTAGCGGTAAAGAGATTTCTCGAAACAGAAGGGATGTAACATGTCACTTAAAATCCACTTTTTAGACTCACATTAAGAACTTTTACATCAAACTGTGGGGCAGTTAGGGACGAACGTGGCGAAAGGTTTCACTGAGATATTCCCAACATGGAAAAGCGGTACCAGGATCAATGAAGCACAACACTGCTTGCAGACTATTGATGCACATTGGTAAGAGTTGATTCTTCAGCCCACTATAAGCGCCAAGAAAAAGGATAGAGTTGATATGGATTAGAGTAAAAAACATAATGACACATACTCTACGTTATAATAAAATAATCAAATATTACATACTGCGTATCTTTAAACCTATATATTCAATGAGCATTTTCCAAGGTGATAATTGGATTCAGTGCCTGAAAATACATAATAATTAACTAAGCTCATTTAAAAAGCTATAACTTTTCAAAAATTGTTGACAAGTGTAATCGGAGTTTGAAACCATTCATGACTAACATTCGGCCAGTTCCTTTGGGTTGGATTTTGTGTTTAAATTAAGTTAAAATTTTCCTTGAATCACTATAGGGTTATGATCTCATTTTCTGTTAACTAGAATAGGTTTAATGTTTTCCCTAAATGCAGACATAACTTTAGGAGTTACCTATGTCATATTAAGGCGCGAAGGTAATTTTCACCTAAGGAATCTCAATTTACACTTACACCCGGAATTTAATTCTTGCTAAATTTGCAGGTGTCTGTTTATGTTAGGTACAGAGTGCCAAGGCTTTATTCCGTGACCATATTTTGATACTGCAAGAAATCATTGCTCTCAATTTTAATATTGGTGATTATTTTCCTTTAGATCCTTAAGGGAAACCTTTTTTATCTCTAGGATTCGAGGTTTGGATTAAGATAAGGTATCATCTTGTATCATAAGGTGAGAACCTATTTTTTGGGGGGGTTTATACTTAAAGATTAATTTTTCACGTTTGCTTCTTCCTCTGGGAGATTCCGTTTATGTACATTCATTGCTTAAATTAGAAAGCTTTGTCCTCATTCAATCTCTTTGACAATAATCAGATTGAATTATACCGAGCGAGCGCCTGAATTAATTAACATAACAAATGTTTTTCGAATTTCAAGAAACAGTCACACGAGATGCTTTGATGTCTAACGAAAGATTTTAACAACTGTTTTAGGATTTTGTCTAACCAAGTGATCCTAAAAATTCGTCGAAACAAAAATACATTTCATATGTGACAACCTAATAGTTGGAGTTCGTGTAAATGTTTTTAAAAGAAGTTTAGGAATAAGCTCTTTAGCATCAAGGACGTGGTATAGATAGAGAGAGAGATAGAAAAAAAGGTATTTGAACGCTGCAGTCCTAGACCACGAAGTCGCGAAGTAGCTCTTAATAGACACAATAAAAATAAAGTTCCTTATATATTTCTTTGAATTTTAGTACTAAAATCGTAACCTACATAGCCACGCGTTATCTCAGAATAGAATTAATAAATAGTAAGTAAACAAATAATAGTGATAATAGTTATGAGATTGATTTAACTAGTCAAATTTCTTGCTTCATAATACAGCTTGGAAATAGAGGGAAATGAAACATTGTATATAAAAGCAAAATTGCACCTTCCCTAATATTGTAGCTCGACTATTCATTATATTATTATATTCTCAATTATATTGAGATGAGATATAACGTGAATATAGATTATCTTACTATTTAGGGGAGGAAAGCCGGGGTGGAGGTGATACATTAAAATTGAACGGAACTGGACTAATTCGAGAATAGAGACGATAATGATCATTTTATGCTCGTTTCTAAAAAAATGTCCATATTTTAGAGCTGGAATTCTCTTCCGTCCCTCACAAAAATTCCTACAATCGTCACTAAATCGACACCTTTATTATTTGAGCCGTATCATTAAATTAAAACAAAAAACACATGAACATTTTACTAGGAACTTTGTATCAAAAATTTTTAAGCCTAATATTTATGTCGATTGAGAGAACAGCGTTGCGCAAAGTCCTGACCACAACTACTGGCTAAGGATGTGTTTTACAATCTTAAAAACTGACAAAATTCCACTGTTTCTACGAAAGGTTTCAAGCAGACACTGATCTGACGACTCAAATACGCTCCTACACAACCGATTTTGCCCGAAAATCGAATATCACTACCCTATCTCTTCCTCGGATTTTTAGGGTTTGCATAGTTGCAAACTCTCTATATTATACATATTACTAAGTGCATAGTTAGTTTACATGTCTTGTACTTGTTAATTAGTGTGGAGCTTTTTTTTTACTTTTCATTTGGTCTTCTCCAAAGACGACTCCTCTCCGGGTGGATCGAACGTCCTTTGGTCGTCTGCATTCCTTCTTCCCCACTCGAGGAGAAATCCTCTCGCTAAATAGGCCCCCGTTTTCTTCCCTAAGGGCCGATCTTCTTTACCTTGAATGTTCTTTATTCACAGTTACATCGTATAGATCAGTTTTGTCCAGCCAGTTTGGGAGTGGGCCCCCTCAAAAACCTTATATTTTCCTGCGGCTCCATAATGATTATTTTCAGTAGGTACTCGTAATAAGTAAATTAACTTTATTTTCCACAATAAGATTTTAAGATGTAAAATATTTGTTTACAGATAAATTCAAGTTATATTATGAAATATCTAAGTAAAGGAATATATATATATATAAATATATATATATATATATATATATATATATATATATATATATATATATATATATGAATGCAATGTCCCGCAAGAAAAAATTAAATGGTATTTCTAAGTACTTTCGAACTTTATTAAGTTCCTTATCAAGGATAACTACGTAGTTATCCCTGATAAGGAACAATAAAGTTCGAAAGTACTTGGAAACACCATTTAATTTTTCCTGCGGGACATTGCATTCATTTGCTACCCTCACGTGATACTTTGTGAGTTTTTCATATATATATATATATATATATATATAGATAGATAGATCTGTTGCCCTCTACTCTCCTTTAGTTCATATTATCCTCTTTTCTCTCAATTTTAACACATATCAAGTTTCTTGAATTTCTCCACACCAACTGACCTTGTTTATTTCGATGTTTATAAAAGTGTGAGGATAACAGCGGATGTTTTATACTGCTCACTGTATTTGCCAGTGGAGTATATAATTGATTCTAAAGGAAAACGCAAGAGAAGTTTAAGTTAAGTTTCTAATAAGGAGTATTAATATTTTTTAAATATGAGGGATTTTTTTTATTTTTCTATATTAACATAGAATCTATTTAGGGAAAATGTGAAAACTTTCAATTTACTGCTCTCGGTCATCTTAATAGAGTGGCTGGTTTTGCAAACACGCTCTCAATTAATATTATATATTCTTGTTGTTTGCCTCAAGTCAGGCAAGTTTGCGGCTTACGTTGATAAATAGCTTCTTTGAGGTTGATGTCCTTCCAGCTTGGCACTTGGCGTGGGGCGATTAGAGTTTTGTGAATAACACTTTATGCGCCACTCCGAACTGCTAGAGAATAAATATGCTCAGAATGCCAGGTGTCGACATCATGTTGTTGCCGACGGTCGCTAACGGCGCCAGAGTACCCAACCATGATTGGAGTTAGATGCGGTTAAATTTAAACCTAAATTTACAACAGAAGAACATACTGCATTATATACAAATATTTATGATCAGGTTTCGAATAACACGGAGCATAAACGACTGCCCCAGCATATACAATTAAATTTTGGCGCTAGGCTAACGTGTGGGAAAGTAAATTTATAAGAACTTTAATTTTCAGGTGAGTTTACAAGACCTCCACAAATTCATTGATTGTAATGGAGGCTTTTTATAGATTTTAAAGTGTAGAAGCGACACTTCCAAATTCATCAAAAGCTTCCGTTCCCCCTATACTATTGAGACCGTATAATGCCTGTACTGTTTATTTACCAGAGTTCTCTTTTACATAGTTTGAGAGGCTGGGCAAAAAGCACCCATTGTAATTTATTGTACAATTTACCAAATGGGGAAAGAACAAGTAGGGAGCTTTTGAGTGTATCTTGAAAGGACTCGACTACACAAACCCTTTTGGATTCTAAGGAGAAATGAAAACATGGTGAATGCCAAGAACTCAGAAAATATGTGAGAACAAATATTATTGCCATTGTGCGATATAAGCATTTGGAGAACTAAATACAGCGCAACCCATCCTTATATGATCGCTTGAATAGATTCAGTAGCAGATGCTCACGTTAAGATAGATATTTGACCCATTTTGTATATCTATTCACATAAGTTGATGGGCATTCAAAACCATGGTCGTAAAAACTGCAACATCTACATGTCTTAGCCTCGAGTCTAGCAGCGAAAATTGTCTGAAGCAAGGTTTAATTATTTTATTCGTGCTCGTTTGGTGAGAGGGAACGGAAGTTTGAATAATATATTTTGACATCTTTGCACATTTGAGGCTACACAGATTTCTTGGAAAGTAAATAGTATGCCTTTTACACCAGAGTTAGCCAAGCAATTAAAGAGCTCAAATATTTTTGGTAAAATGTTTTAGAGACGACGCCCCTTAGCCTGTTCAGCGAGGAATCCACAAAAACTTTGTGGTTAGTGTTCTGCAGTCAGAGGTAGGATACTTGTGAGTATGTTTTTCCATAACCAATTTGCGTGTAATAATTTGGCAGCTAAGTTGGTCTGCGTCTAGCAGAGCATGATCGAAAATTTGAAAAGACGTGGGAAAATTTCAATTGTAGGCACGAGTGGAGACTGTATGAGTGGTCTGCGATAAAACAGTGCCAGATAAGGATCATCATTTTGATAGAAGGAAAGGGTGCCCGTGATCAGTGATTCACCGATTACTTGTTTGCAGTGCTTTTGTGGCTGTGCACAAAACCAAGGTTAGATTATATTTATGAATAATGTGAAATATGTCTTATGTTTTTCATGTATTTTTGAATGCACTGCTGAAAGAAAGCATGTAGAACTTGAAAGTCAACTCCTTGAACAGGTGCGGTAAGAGTGAAACGCAGGGGGATGAGGGAAGAGTTCTTTGTATAACGTTTCTAGATACTGTCCGTAAAAGCATGTTCTTTTAATTCTACGACAAGCGGGAAATGTTCCAGGAAGTCTCCCCCTAAGATGGGAAGACTAAATTTAGCAAGTAATATTAGCCAAGAGAGGCCGTCTGGGAGCGGTAAAGCTCGAAACCTTTCTTTAAATAGACCTGTATAGACTGACGTGAAATAGTTTGTAGCGCGGAGACCATTTGAGGACAATTTCTGTCTTGAGGCAAAGCTGAAATATGGAGATGGTACGAGGGGCGGTCAATAAGTTTTGCAATTCAGATATAAGGAAACGAGATATGAGGAAAAGTGTTTTTATTATTTTTCAATATAACTACCCTCGACTTTAATGCACTTGCGCCACTTGTCCCTGAGGCTTCGAATTCTCAACAACCAGAAATCTCCCGACTGCTGTTCAATCCGCTCCTGACGGCGAGCTGGACATCTTCATCGCGCCCAAACTGGTGTCCATGCAGTGCAGCCTTGAACTGGCGGAATAAAAAGTAGTCGCTAGGGGCCAGATCTGTGCTGTAGGGGGGGATGGTTAAGCTCATTGAATCCGCGCTCGCGCAGGGCAGCTTGTGCACCTCTGGCCTTGTGAACTTTGACGACGTTGAAGTCGATCATGGGGCGTGAAGTTTCTAGGGACACAACTGGCAGAGACCTTGGTCATGGCCAAATTGTCGTAGATGATGTTGATAACACTTCCATGTGATATTCCAAGTTCTCGCTCGATTTCATTGACCTTCGCCCGTCGATTTTCGAGGATCCTCTTCTTCACACGGGCCACATTTTCCTCGTTGTTCACGTCTGACTTGCGTCCTGGATGGAGGTCATCTTTAAGGGACTCACGACTATGGCGGAACTCCCTATTTCAGCGAGCAATGGTTGCATAGAAAGGGGCGAGGTTGGTGTACACTGCAACCATGCATTCATGGATCTTTTTTTGCATTCTTGCCTTCCTTGGTCCATTATTTTATCAGTGCGCGGTGCTCAACCTTCTCCATTGTTGAAAGATTTGTGACTGACGATCTGCAGGCAGCTACTGCTTCTTAAATAGACGAGGCAGGAGCGTGTGGCTGCAGATCCTGACTTGTCATAACTTGTCCTAACACCCCCCAAAACAACCATCGCCCTTTCTCTGTTTTGCCCTACCGATTCGCAAAACTTATTTACCGCCCCTCGTAGAGCCGCTCTCCACGAGGAAGTTAAGTACCATGTCGGGCTCTTGGATGAGGAGGCAGGGATTCTAGTCTAGTGTTGCCTTAACGGTTAGTGCGGAGGCAGGCTGATGAAGTCTCAAGAAGGAAGGTCTTCATGCGATGGAGAAGATGGCGCGGCCGGAGAGCGCCGATAATCCAATGTTTAGAGGGGAATAACAACTCTGACGAGGTGAGGTTACGTTATGTATTTCATCATGAAATACGGTTGTCACTTCTCGTTGCTTTACGACTGTTGAATGGTGAAGTTGGGATATGAAAATTTTCCTAAAGTATTCGGAAGAGGCACAGCGGTGAGATTGGTAGCTACTTAAGAGTTTGCGACTTCAGCAGGACACTTTTTTTGGCTATAGGCAGCAGGATGATGGACGTAGTGGTTTCCCCTGGAAGAAGCAGAAGATAGTCATTAGCTTCCTTCAACGCGTAATCCATAGGGTTACAGGCAGCGATAGGCCTCATCCTTAAACTTTTGGTGATACCAAGACCAGCAAGCTGTCTCACTCCCTGGATCTTCAGTCGGTGAAAGATCCAGGCGATTCAAAATCTAGAACCGGAGCGGAAACTAGGTCTCTTACCTCACAACGACTTTTTAATCTGCAACACTTTGGACAGATTCGGAACTGTCTCGAGGAGTTTTTCCATCCGGTTTTCTATCCATGGGTGGTTCTGGACGGCAGGAAAGCTGCACAAATATCGTTAGGTTGGCCTATTGTAGGCGGTTGTGGCGACTAGCTCCTGGCTACCCAATGCATCCTGAACTAAGTTGCGATCGGCAGTCTATGGCAAGCTGTCGAGATTTTTAACTTCCCCAAGTGCCTCCAAGATGTATGTTACATCCTGGAGGATGGCTTGCCTCAACTGTGCTGCCCAAAAGTTGTCAGGCGCGGCGTCTCAGAGGTAACGAAGGAGAGTTTTGAGCTTCTCACCCAGCGAATTGATAGTCTTTGTGAGGTTCTGCTAGAATTGGTGATCAGATGACTCTTTTTGTCGCAGAACGACTGCCTTGTAACTATTTCAGGTCTGCTGCTCTGCTGTCCACTCTAATAATAAATCTACTACTTTAATGAGGTCTTCTGTTAAATGTGAAAAGAAGAGCTGGAATTTGATCTTTCTGGCCCAGACAATTTTGGCCTCAAATGATAACTCACACAGACGTAGACAGTGCTTTGTCCTACCTTGCAAAGAGTGAGGCAGTTGAATCTCCAAAACAATGGTTGTTTTCGTGGTAGGGGACTTGTTGTTTTCTTGTTCAAGACCCATGAAGAGTAGTTAGATGATTCTGATTCGAGATGATATTGCTTGATGCAGGCTTAAGGGGGTGTAGCTTAATCATGTTGCCACTGATAGGACAGGCGGGTTATTCAAACAGCTATCAATTAATATTATTTATTAACTGGATCAAATTCAGATTAGAATTCTTGGAGGTTGATGGCGTTAGGCGTGGAGAGATTGGAGCTTTGTGAATGACAATTGATTTGCTTCTCCGGAGTAACTTAGAATAAGAAGGCCCAGAGTGGCCTGAGGTTGCTATGTGTCTTCTTCATAGAGTTTCCAGCGGTCGCTGACTGCCCCATTCACAGCTAATTTATTTGATTACAACGTCCTTACCATAGCCTACTAAGCAAATGGAAGTGATTATCATTTTACCTCTCGATCTTTTACTTTTAAGGGAAATGTCTTAATGAAATCATATTACTTACCAATTAATTTCATTATTATCCTGATGTAGAATAAAGTTAAGGTTTGGGGATAAACGAAGATAATATTTATAACTTTATTCTATTATTCTATAAAAATGAGCAGTTTTTTGATAATAGATTATAACAGCGTTACATAGGCCCTTTAAAGATAAGGTGAGAGAGCTAAAGGTTAAATGGTGGAGTGAGAGTGGAAAAAGGAGTTAGAGGCAGAAATAAATGTAGTTGAGAATAGAAGAGAGAGGAATACGGACGGAGAGACAGACAGAGTTATTTAGAGAGGGAGAAAGATATAGAGACAAATAAATGGAAAGAGGGAGACGAAGAGAAAGAAAGACGAAGAGGACGAGAGAATATAAGAAAGAATGAGATAGACAGCTCGTATGACTAATCGAACAGATTGTTTAGGGAAAAATCCAGCGCAGCAGAGGAAGAAATGATTTTCTCATAATATCAGCATTAATCCTGAGATGGGGTTTAGTCGGCGACTCACGCTCAGGGGCAATGGGAAGCGGAACTGGTACAACTCAACGTAGTCCTTTTGACAGACCTTATAATGCTTCTCTGCAATTTTATGATGGAATTATATAGGACCGAAGAATACAATTAACGATAAAGTCCTGCATGTTATTTTGTAGACTGATTTAGTATTGTAAGCATATCTTTTATGTCAAAGTTTTTTAAAAATTGAGAGTGACCTTTATTTGGTAACACTTTGATCTTGCATTCATGTTTTATTAAAAAATAGTATTTAATTAGAAGTGATACTATTCATTATCTTCCTCGAAATATTAAGATACTTTTGTACTATGTGCTCAAGATGAATAATAATTTTGGATTTTCCTGGTATGTTGTTGTACATTTAAAGGATAATTACTCCTTTCTCCTTTAATTCATTTTGCTTTAGATTTATATACAAAATATAAAGACCAATCGCCCTTTGAATTCACATCAAATCAACTTTCCTGTCAATGTGCCATACACTCAAAAATTGGTGGAAATTTCTTTTTTTGACCTTACCACTCTTTGACGCATCCAATAAATACGTCGCTGAAAAAGAAAATCTTATTCAGAAAACTTAGAACTTCTAGCTACCTGTCAATTATTTTCGAATGTACACTCCTCTTACGACCTATTAAATCGAAAGAAATCTTGTGTGATCAAAGAAAAGTGTTTCGGTAGCACTTCAATATATTTCATCGAAACAATAGAACTAATAAAATATCATTAAGAGAAAAGTCACCCTGTGAAAAATTTAACTCCAAATGAATTAAGCATCTATCTTTGATCATCGCATCGGTATGTGGTATTTAAGCATGCTAAATAAAATACCAAGTTGAGTGAGGAGTTTGTTTCCCAAGAGAGAAGGTAATTTATTTTTATAATCTACTCTATATATGTTGAATTTTGAACCCTGACTAATAAATATACTTGAATTCTACTTGTAGAGCTTCAAAGTTAACAAAATCAGAGTTTAAAGTATAAGATATAAATGGATGTAGACGGTACTATATAGACAGATTTAGAAGCAAATTATTAAATAGTAGTGTATCTTTTTAAAATTTTGAAGATCAAAGATGTAATGATATAAATGTCATTATTTTTAATATCAACCAAATTACGGAAAAATGTAAATTGTTATATGCTCTGAGGTAGTGTGAATAGGATACTCCTCCCCGGGAAACAATATTCTGATTTTCACTAAAATGGGTGATATTTCTTAAAACCTAAATGATACCTTCTTGTGACAGAATTTAGAATTCCCTAGAAGCTCTTTAGAAACATAATCTGCATATATCCAACTCTAACATAAAGTCACACATCGAAAAAAATGAATTGAAGAGCCATTAGTTCTCATTTTGATTTATTCCATTTTATGCCCCCTCTTTCACACCGCATAATCATATTGTTAAAAAAAGACCTTAATTAATTTCAGAGAATTATAGCTCCAGATTATTTTTCTCTTTATGGCGGTGGTCACAGATTTTAAAAGTCATAAGTCTGACACTTAAATTCTGGCCAATTTCTTCACTGAAACGAGGCGGGGAAATTTTTGGATTTTGGGGGCTCTTTTTTGAGCGTTGCTGAGAAAAAATATAGGCTGCTTTTAACCATTCATTCCAGATCCGTATTTCTTATTTATTACTTCCCACCTTCAGGCGAGGGGGTATAAATTTGTGCTTTTGTCGTTCCGTGCTCTTTGTTCGATCTTTTTCCTGCAGAACTGTAATGCCTCTACCCAACTACCTACACAGCCTGCTTATAGTCAAGGTCTCTATGGATAACGCCAGCAAAGGTACCACGGCCAGGTGTGACACCGAGTTAGATTAAAGAGAGTCACGCGCTTGTTTTGCTCGCATGAGTACCTGGTAGGCTCCTCTTTTAGCTCACTCAGTTTTATATCTTTCAGAAATGCGTTTTAGAAAGCTCATCTTACTCATGAATCCCTTTTCGGAATTTTTCATGATAAACCCGCCCCCCCTCTCCTGATTTTTTTTATCATTTCACTAAAAAGGACTAATCTTATTGCTCTATTTTCCAACATTCTTCTTTTCTTCTTTATCCAGCCTCATTTCCTATCTCACATCATTTATCAACATGTATATTTCAAATCCCCCTAATCTCAGGAGAATGCGCAAAGTAGTTCTGTGCTTTCTCTCGGTGGTTATTTATGGAACATCAAAGCAAATTGATTCTATCCCTGAAAGAGTCCTAAACATTACATAAATATAAGACTTTGGGTCCGCTCCTACCCATAAAGGAGGCAATTAACCTCTTCATTAATAGATAAAAGACGGCAATAAATCAACTTTTAATTCCTTTCTTTGCCAGATTCGGGAGGAAATCGAGGAGAAGGAAGCCTCGAATCTCTTAGATGACTAATTAAAAGGAATTAATTGGAAAGAAACCAAAGATGATGGTGATGTGTGGAGTTGTGCCTTTGTGGAATGAGGAAGAGTTTTATTCGAGAGAATTGATATTAGTATAACTCTTTGTGGAGGATAAACTTCAGGTATACTGATGTAAACATAAACCTTCTTATAAATATAAAGGAAGTTGTGTACTAGTTACTAGTTACATATATTCTGTTGTTGTTGGAATACTAGAATTAATAAAGAAAACGTGTCGCGTATCGAAACACATATGAATATAGAGATATTTAAACCCTTAAAAGGTTAAATTGGAAAGATTTTCCCTTTGTTAAACCTCTATTTCTTATCTGACTTTGCTTTGTGTTGTTCTTGGTACCAACATTTTCTTAAATGTTTCCTTCCAGAGGAGGTCCCTTCGACAGGAAAGGAACGCTGGGTAAGAGTTGGACTCGTTAGCCTATGGGAAGGTCTAAAAAATATTATGCTTCATAATTATGGGGAAGTTAATCTCCTTAACAAGCCACAAAACAATTCACATTCAAATATATCAGTAGGTCAAGAAATAGTTTATTCATCAAAATATATAGTGTTTTATCAGTTTATCATTGAATTAATTCATTACGTCCCTTTTCAAACATTAATCAACTGCCCGGAACAGATAATGAAATTCGCATAAAGATCTGGATAACAAACGGGAGCATGCAGGCCAAGTTCTGTTTCTCATTGTGGTAGAAATGTTTAGGAAGAGCGGTGTTACTCTGCCTTACCAGTAACCAATGAACAGACTACCCATAATGACCTAACGAGGGCCTCTTTTTCCCCATAAGGGTAACGGGAGTGTAGAAAAGACATCGCAAGTTTCAGTTACTAGTAAGTGGAACTTACTGCGGCCACAAGGCGACTCATCGTCTCGCGAATCCTCGACTAGCTCCTTCCGAGCGCCGACTTTTTGTGTCCGCTCTCGCTGTTCCATCGTCATGGAGTTTAGGTGTGGGAAGCACACCTAATAATAACGAAGTTTATCAGGCACTGATGAAAACTCTCCACGTTTCATCCTGATATAAAATTTTTAACTATTCAGATTAAGTGATAATAGGGCTTTTAATTTTTTTTTAGCCGTCAGATTTTTCTTTAATAAAGAATTATAATAATAAGAAATTTTAATTATCTGTACTTAAGTTTATCATTGATTCTAGAGATTAGTTATTTTGGGGGTATGAGACTTATTTTATTATTCTCAACTTGCCTGAATTTTTCATTTATTGAGATAAGGGATTTTTAGGTGTAGCAATTCGTAAGGTGTCTACTCATTTTGCCTAGAGGAATTGTTTAAGGTTTTAGGATTTTCTAATATTTTTTACCCATAAAAAAATATAAGTGAAAGGAAATTGTTGGTATTTATAATCTGGCACAAAACTAATTTACCAACTAGTTAACTGAATTAGATAACAATTTGTTTACAACTAAAAAGGCGATGAATGCAAAAATCACGCATTCCCTCGAAAATCTATATATGGAATTCTCTAGAAGGTAAATAAATCTGAGAGAACCTTGTTTTCGAAAAGGGTTGTTTGGATTCTAAATAACATTCAATAGTTCGTAGAAAAGAGACATATCCATGACTCTATAATTTAAGATGAGGATTTTTTGAAAATTTATAAATGTTTTTTTTTGCTTAGTTGACAAATGACTTCGGATTTTTGGGAAATTCAAAGGATTAAAATAGTTAAAAAGATCATGAAGAACTACAGAACTACAGAACTACAGAATCTAGGACCAGCAAAGACCCTAAGGTCCGCTCGAGGCTAGTCCGCTACACTACATCCATAACTACGATAAACACTTATCTACGAGTGTATCTCTAACATGCTATCTATTTATTTTTTTCCATTTTATTTTATTTTTTTTTAATTTTAATATTTAAACTACTGTACACACTTCAAACTAGGGGTAGGGGGGTGATAGAAAGTTTTTCTTCTCAACTTCCGCAGCCCTCGACTGCTAGTGGTGAAAATCTAATTTTAGGATAGTAAGACTATTTATAGGATAGGCGGAAAAGAAAGTGGATATCTAAACTACACATACAAGAGAAATCGCTGGCATCATTTTTAGTCATCATTTTTACTCTCGTTGTTCCTCCGCTCCAAACTCCTTTTGCAAGACGTTTTTATTTACTGTGCTCAGACTACGTTATATTTATACTATTTAAGTGCGCGTCGAGACGGTTTTTAAAAATATTTACCGACGTTTTATCTACTACGTGGGTAGGTAGCCTATTCCAAATTTGAGTAATTTTAAACGTAAAATAGTTTGGGGCTATACTAGTGTTAAATCGCTTGTTGACTAATTTTAATCCGTGTTGCCGAGTGTTTCCCCTATGATCCAATTCGAACAAATTCCTATAATCAACGTTTGAAAATCCTTTCAATATTTTAAATACTTCTATTAGCTGGCCACGTAATCTTCTGCCTTCGAGAGATGGCAAATCTAATGCCCTGAGTCTTTCCTCGTAGGGCCTGTTTCTCAGCTCGGGAATTAATTTTGTAGCCCTACGCTGCATTCTTTTTAATTGCGCGATATCTTTGTTTAAGTATGGAGCCCAAAATTGAACCGCATATTCGAGCAGTGGACGCACGAGTGATTTATACAATGGTAAAATTATCTCTTTGGATTTGAACGTGAAATTACGCGCGATATAACCCAGCACACGATTTGCTTTTTTACATGCATCCGCGCATTGTTTTGTGACTTTGAAGTCATCTGAGACTAAAACTCCCAGGTCTTTTTCCAATTCAACTACGTTGAGGACCTGGCCTTTCATTGTATACTCTACCCTCAAATTATGGCAACCCAAATGCATCACCTTGCATTTACTTAAATTAAACTGCATTTGCCACTTATCCGCCCATCTGACAATCAAGTTTAGGTCCTTTTGTAATTTTTCTACATTCGATCTTACATAGGCACGGTTGCCCAGCTTCGTGTCGTCAGCAAATTTAGAAATCGTACTAAATACGCCATTATCCAAATCGTTTATATATATTAGAAACAATAATGGGCCAAGAACTGAGCCTTGTGGCACTCCACTACTGACGTTGGCCCAATCAGAACATTCACCATTTATAACTACTCGCTGCGAACGATCCTTCAGCCAATTTCTAATCCAATTTAATATCTTACCCTTCACACCGATTGCTTTAACTTTCATTAATAATCTCTCGTGCGGAACGGTGTCAAACGCCTTTTTAAAGTTTAGATAGATTACATCTACAGCTTTGCTTTCGTCGTAAACGCAAATCATTAAGAAGAACTACAGAACTACAGAACTACAGAATCTAGGACCAGCAAAGACCCTAAGGTCCGCTCGAGGCTAGTCCGCTACACTAAATCAAAAACTACGATACACCCTTATCTACGAGTGTATCTCTAACATGCTATTTTTTATTTTTTTATTTTAATACTATCTACTGTACACACTTATCTACATGTGTACATTATCGTGCAATTTTAACTAATCAAACTAGGGGTCGGGGGAGATAGAAAGTTTTTCTTCTCATCTTCCGCAGCCACTCGACTGCTAGTGGTGAAAAGCTAATTTAGGGATAGAGACTACTTATAGGATAGGCGGAAAAGAAATGGGACATCTAAGCTACACATGCAGAGAATCGCCGGCATCATTTTTAGTCATCATAATTTCATATCCTTAAACCTCCGCTCCAAACTCTCTCTCTGCAAGGACGTTTTAAATTCACAGTGCTCAACTACGTTATATTTAAACTATTCAAATGCACGTCGAGACGATTTTTGAACATATTAACCGAAGTGCTATCTACTACGTGGGTGGGCAGCCGATTCCAATTTTGAGTAACTTTAAATGTAAAATAGTTTTGGGCTATACTAGTGTTAAAACGCTTGTTCACTAATTTTAACCCGTGCTGACGAGTATTTCCCCTATGATCCAGTTCGAACAGATTGCGAAAGTCAACGTTTGAGAAACCCTTTAGTGTTTTAAATGCTTCTATTAGCTGGCCACGTAATCTTCTGCGTTCTAGCGATGGCAAATCTAAAGCCCTGAGCCTTTCCTCGTATGATCTATTCCTCAGCTCTGGAATTAATTTCGTAGCCCTACGCTGCACTCTTTCTAATTGCGCGATATCTTTCATTAAATATGGAGCCAAAAAATTGAACAGCGTATTCGAGAAGTGGCCGCACAAGGGATTTATATAAAGGTAAAATTACATCCTTAGATTTGAAGGTGAAAGAAGAAGAAGAAGAAGAAGAAGAAGAAGAAGGAGAAGAAGAAGAAGAAAAAGAAGAAGATGAAGATGAAGATGAAGATAATGATGATGAAGATGAAGATGATGCAGATAATGCAGATGATGATGAAGATGTTGAAGATGAGGATGCAGATGAAAAAGTTGAAGATGAAGATGAAGATAAAGATAAAGATGAAGAAGAAGAGGAAGATGAAGAATAAGAAGAAGAGAAGAAGAAGAAGAAGAAGAAGAAAAAGAAGAAGAGACGAAGAAGAAGAACAAGAACAAGAAGAAAAAGAAGGTGTTCAGGGTGTTAAAATAAAGAGTATAAAGGGGTTTTAAAAAAGCGGTTAAAATTAGCAAATAATGCCGTAGGCCACACCACCGCAGGGGTGCCTGTGTAACCAAGCTCTTCCTGTTAAGGAAGAGAACAGCGGCTTGTAGTATTAGAAAACAATTTAGATTTAATCTAATCCCTTATTCTTTTACAAATCCATCTTTTAATGGGGTTAGTTTCGATCAATATTGGAATAGAGCTAAAAGTTTATCTTAGTTGAGTTTGGAAAATAATGTCTTTTATCTATTCATATATATATATATATATATATATATATATATATATATATATATATATATATATATATATATATATATATATATATATATATATATATATATATATTTCCCTATAGTTAATATTGGTAATTGTGAGGATTTGCTGCCCCTAATTTCCTGTGCGATTTTAGGGGATATTTTTCTAGCTACTTTCTTTATGCCTCATTCCCTCCATTGTTTTGGGTCGTAATATTCCTAATTCGAAAGCCAAACATGAGATTTGAATGCAAAATTAGAGCCGACATTTTGAATTTTCACCCACCGTTCGTGTTTGCCCCGAGTGCTACCCAAATATTTACGACAACGAAAAAGAAGATCCTTGTTAACTGTAAGTTCAGAGTTACAGTCGATCTTGTTTTAACTGATGGTAAGTTAAAATTCGTTTGTTTTATTGTCATCAGTTAGAACCAAACAGACAGCGCAAGCATTTTTATTTCAAAACGACTGACGCCAAACTCATTTGCGCGAGTAAATAAACGAGTAACGCTTTTCATACTTTGATTCGGCGAACACATTTCCTTGGCAAGAGAAAAAAGTGATTTTATTTAATACAAAACAAAGAAAACTACGTCAAAAAATACCCCCAAAACCCTTACATTTTACTCGTCTTTATAAACACGAAGGTAGGCCTGAAAAAATAAACGGTTAAGACTTTTCATACTTTGATTCGGCGAACACAATTCCTTGTTTAATAAAAAAAACAAGAAAACAACCTCACAGGACAAAAAAGTGGCAGGCATATATTATTTTGGCGAGATTGATAATATAACGGGAGGCCCAAAAGTTACTTCACATTTTTAAAAATCAATAACACAAAAAATAATTAAGTTATAAAAGTGAGTGATATATAAAATGAAAGAGGAGATCTTGGATTTTTATTATTTAAATATAATATCCCTTAAATGTTCTCCATTATTGTTAAAACAAAGGCGGATTCTTTGCATCATATTTTCTATGACATTTTCCAAAACATCAGGAGTGATTTTATCGATTTCTTCCATGATGTTTTGTTCCAATTCTTGAAGATTATTAGGTTTATTTACGTATACCTTTTCTTTAAGGTATCCTCAAAGGAAAAAATCTATAGGGGTAAAATCAGGTGATCGTGGTGGCCAAGAAACGTCACCTGAACGTGAAATTAACCGAACAGGGAAGGCTGCTCTTAGTGTTGCCATGGTTTCTCTCGCTGTGTTTGGTGTCGCCCCATCTTGTTGAAACCACATATCGTGCATATCCAAATCTTCCAGTTCTGGCAATAAATAATCTTGTATCATTTCTCTCTAAGTGTCCCCTGTTACTGACACTGTTTTTCCGTTAGCATCCTCGAAGAAGTAGGAACCAATATGTATCATGGAAAACTTGCTGCAGCTGACAACTCTAAGATTAAGTCCACCCCTTGCTCCAATGACTGTTGAAGAATGTACGGCTAAATGTATACCACACATTTTCGCTTCCTCCATCCTTACTAATTGCTTACTTATAAACGTTCTCAGGGAGATTCCCTCATTGGTTTTCGCTTTAAAATTTGAGACAAAAAACATTTGAGTAACTTTCAGATTTTGCCACAAAGTGCGTTTTTCCATGAAAATTTGCAGCTAAGAAAATCAGAGCCGAAAAGCCTATTTCCCGAATGGTTGAAGTTAAAGAATGAAAGAGAAACATGTTGATAAAAGCTTCAGAATGAATCAGGTTTCTTGAATATGGCAATTTTTATCCCTTTCCTGCTTCGCTTCAAATTCTGGTGTATATATATATATATATATATATATATATATATATATATATCACATATACACATCACATATATACATTTCTAATGTTATAAGCACTGTAATTGATTCATTGCTTACGCCAATAATTCCTTGGGGCAAAATTTTCCGTGTAGATCTTATTTGATTTTTGTTTAGGGTTTCCTTGACTATCATTATTTTCTATCTTTATCTTCATGTTTCTATGATTTCTAATTCTGCTCAGTGCTAGATACAGCGGTCCGTGACTTAAAACGGGTTCGGGCAAATAGATACCTTCTGTACTACATGACTGGCATTATGATTGTCGTAGGGTGACCCCACAGAAGGTAGCACGCCAGAAATTGGGATATGAATCCCAGTGTGAAGGTTAAATAATCAAAATCGAGTGTGGTTGGCGTAAATAATCAATTCTAAGAAGTTCTGGGTTTTAGAGAAACTGATTGTAGAAAAAACTTTACTATATACAAAGAAAATATTATTAGCAAAAGTAAAAAAATGACAATAAATTAGATGAGACCCGTGGTAACAAACGAAGGGGGGGAGACAAATGATTCGATGGGGACGAGAGTCCGAGAGAGGATGCATGGTGATTGCTTCCAGGGAAACGGGGGAGGAGAGTGCAAATGACGGGAAGACTCGGGTAAAGTCTAATTATCTGGAAGCTTTCGATACGACGGGTAAGTGGGGCGCTACAAAGTTCCACTTGCAAAATTCCTTGTTCTGTAACCTCGCTGAGAATTGAACAAGAGGGTATTCCAGACGAGAACGAAGTCGATACCCGAGTGATAGATGACTGTCCATGTCTATCGTCTGTCGGGCGGGAGCTCTGGCCTTAGGTACGAGCGAGGCTGTGTAGAAGTGACGTGACGCGTTCGTAGCTGGAAGCCGTTGGGAGGCCGGGCAGGGCGTACGAGACTGTACGTGGCTGCTACCCAAGACGGGGCTGTATGGTACTAATTTCTCAAAGCTGTTCCCAAAGATTTTATACGGCCTCGGCGTAAGCGGGTCTCGAAGGCGCCCCAAAAGAGGACGGAGATTTCATTAGAATTAGTGCGCCAGGGGGGAGGGGATGTTCTCGGCGGGCATCACGGGCTCATGCAAAAGTCTCCAACGCCGTAGGTCTGGCGCCGATCAGGGCCTGTGACGGAGAGAAAAAGATAACCCAACCCGGGACATCCAAACGCGCGAATTTCTCGCTGCTCCATTGGGGCCGTCTAGGCTGCAGGTGCATCTCTATCAGTCGATACAGGTACACGTTGGATTCTTGGGGGGAGGGGGGTGCTAACCTTCTCTCTCTGACAATGATTTATTTATATTCATTGTGGATGAAATAATTATTGGCAATTGTCTGCCTTTCAATGAAAATGGTAACGAAATATCACTGACTGTTAGATCAGTCGTAGAAAAAAATTCTGTGTCTCCATTTCTACTTCCAGGGATGATTTTTGCAGTGATAAAATTCTCTTGAAGTGACTTCACTATTAATCCAATTCCATTAATATTCCTTTTCTTGTGTTTATGTTACGAATTAGAATTACAATGGAGCCAATTTTAAGTTTCAACTCGTGTGGTGGCACACTAGATAATGATTTGTTTAAGAATTTTACGCGATAGTTAACAATTTGTTCATTATCAACTGAACTAACTGTAGCTCCCTCACCAAGTTGAATATTTAGTACTTAATGTTTAAGAGCAGGAATTCACTGTTTTCTGGTGTCAAAACTATTTTAGTAGCAACAGGTTACATATATCTTTCGAAATTGTTAATGTTGAGCGAATTTCCATAACTGCGTTTATTATGTTTTCAGTTACTGAGATTTCTTGTTGTATTTCAATAATATTTGGATCCAGTCCTACATTATTAGTAAGTCGTCCATCTTCATCCTTCAGCAACCACTCAGTGAAATCACCATTTTAATTTGCTCTCACATTTATTGTAAGTTGAAGCATTGTTACATATTGCTACAATGGTGATTGTTTTATGCAATTCTCTATGACTTCAGCGTTAGAGCCCTTCGGTATGATGCAAGATGTCTGTCTAATGTCGCCACCTAAGAGAAGGGCCTTACCACCAAATGGCTTAACATTGTTCATGATTGATTTCAGTAGTAGGTCAATAACACGAAGTCCTTGGCGAGAGAGCTTTGATGCTTCATCTATAATTAATAGTGATGAATTCTTTATCTTGTCAGAATCTTGGGAAGGAATTTTCATTGATGACACTGAGGTTTCTATAATAGGTATTGAAAGGCCAAAACCACTGTGGATTATGCGAACATTTGTGAGCAAGTCGGCAGCAATGCCAGTTGTTGAATACGAATGTACTGACAGGTTTCGTGCGTTGCAGTAAGCAATTATCGTGCTATACAGGTAGGTTTTTCCTGATCATATGGGGCCATCTAGAAAGATTAATCGGTAATACGATTCAATGGTGTCTAAGCTTTGGACGATAACATGAAAAGCGTGTTGCCGGAGGACGTTTAAAGTAACAATCCTTGCGTCATGATTTTCATTTCTGACAGAGTTTTCCTTTCGGTCATCATTAATAGCAGTGCAATGAGGCAATCCAATATCTTCGCAACGTGGGCTATTTAGAATAAGGATTTACTCGATGAAATAGCGAGATTTATTGCGAGCTGCTCCATATTAGTCTCCAGCTGCAATAATGTCTTATGTAAGGTGTTGCTCGAATCAAGTAAATAATGTCAGAGGATTGCTAGTCCAATTCAGTTCACAGATCACTGCAAAGAGTTCGCGTAAATGCGCTGGATTCCTTACTTCTGATATTACTGCATGCATCGCATCCCTCCTTTATTAGTGTCCAGCAAATTCATACTTTTGGCCACAGATTTATACATTTTATTAACTATTCGATTATTTATGAGTTCGAATCTCTCCAAAGCTCTTTGGTCTTCTGAGGTAGAGCAGCAGCAGTCTTAGATGGAATCTTTTTATTTAATTTGGATTCCTTTTTTCCAAGATGACGTTTTCTTGTTAAATACGTAATGATAAGGAATTTCAGGATACGTGAATTGTCGGGAATTGACGTCAGTTTGATTTAACTTAAGCCAGGCTGTAAGTGGAGTGTCGTTTTGTTATGCATTTCCATGGCAGCTCTTTCATTGCGTTCTTTAAAGTAGATAGGCAGCCGATTTTCCAAGTAAACAGGAAGAAGAATTACTGCATGAGATTTGTCGTGCATTTTATGTTCTAGTAGTCTCTACATAGCTTCTGGTGCGCTGACGTATTAGCCATTAACGTATTGCGCTATTTCATCGTGATGAATGTTATTGCCTTGTGCGTTTTCCATTTGAGCACACTCGTAGCATTTGTATATGTATTTAAAAATATATTTCACTGCATTGATCGTGGAGCATATTTCCAGATTAATATGACAGTTGTAGTTATATGTAAGATGTTTGTTATACGTATGGTACAACATATGTTATAAATTAGGTTATATATTTCATGTGCTGGACCTTGACGTCTTATGTACAAAGGATAAGAGTGTGGCGCATTCAGTGGTGTCCCAAAATTGTTTTGGAAATCCTTTTGAACACTTGTTGTTATCCATACAGCGGGCATTTTGGTTATCAGACCACATGGTTCGTGAATATGGCAGTTAGTAAGAATTTCATATAGTTCAGGTTCAGTTACAGAATCCTGAATTTTGGGACATACTATTTTGTCAACCTCCTCAGGCCCACTGAATAATCCTCCATTTTTCAAGATAATAGGTACGTGAGGGTGTGAGAGTCTTTTTTTCTGGAACTCGATGGAATAGTAATATGCACGAACGTTTCAAAGAGGGAATATGCAACAATATCGCCAATTAATCAATTGAGCTTTATTTTGAACAATCGGGCTACTATATCTGCTCTATCAGATGGAGTCTGACCAGAGAAAAGGTTATTTTTTTATTTCCGGCCATAAAAAAAGTACAAGTGATCGTAATAAAAAGGTACAGTTTACCATATTTAGATACCATAGACACTGCATCCTGGTAGCGTTCTTTAATGTTGTGAGGTGATCCCTTGAAAGTACATACATAGATGACAATCGTACCATGCGCCCAAATTTAATTCGTCATGTGATATACTGATTCTTTGTAATCTTGAACTCGCAATTGACCTTGAAGGTGGCTATCAACAATCCACTGCTAGAATAACTTACCACAGTTCAGAATCAGATTGGAATCGTCTCATACCGCAGTTTGTGCTATCTTATGTTGTAACATGGTAATATTGTAACATCCATTATTTCTGTATTTCTTCTGTGACACATAAATTCGGTTGCCATCCAGGTTCGCCATCAGGGATTAAATAGAGCGTAAGTCATTAGATCCAAGTTAGAGCTCAATATATTAACAAATAAGCGATTGATATCTGGATCATTTCTTGGATACACTCTAAAATCTCTTTCAAATGGTGGCGCTCTATCAGCATTCTTGAACACCATAGCAACCTAATTCCACAGTTGATGTGTTCTAACGTCTTCTGTGTACTGTTAAAGCTCTGTCGAACACCATAGTAACTGTTTATATCTCTCTATTTACAAGCTCTGCAGTGTGTTCTTCCTCCTGTTCTACCTCTTTCATCATTCTGTAAGCCAAGGCGTATACATTGTTTTCCCTTATATTTCGATCTAAATTTTCTATAACTTAAGGAATGCAATCTCTGTTAGCTTGATGATTTAACCTACTCTGATTAGTTAGCCATCGATGAATCCACAACGTATAACTGAGCAGATTTTCTTTCACTGCCATCTTGAGAGTGAAGGTTTGATGTGCGATGATAGATTTGCCCATGGACTTTAAAGCAATATGCTCACGACCAGGAGATTCACTTATTTGAAGATATTCTAGGAATCCCCTTTTTGGGTGATATGAAACTCTTCCTTTATGGCAGCATTTATTGAAAAGGCCATCACTTGATTTTACAGCTAAGAAGTGTTTAGCTGAGGAAAATGGCATGAGATGTTGAAATCTCCTGCAGAGTGTTGCATGACATTTCTTTTATCAACGGTATTATTACTGAATATCATCAGGAAGTGCCACTCTCATACTTTCTGCATTTGTTTATCTTGTAAAATTTCTATCCACATCATTAAATTTTTCGTAGGCATTCTGCTGCTCTTAGTCTGATATTATGAAGTCTTGCACGTCTTTTATCTTCAGTTTCATTTAGTATACTGTCATTTGTTCGCTGAAGCTGGTCATTTAGTATATGGTTTCTTCCATCTTCAGTTTCATTTTCAATCCTATCTTGTGCTTTGTCTCTGATATAAACTAATCTTCGATTTTTTTCCTCTTCAGTTTCATTTACTAATAAGCGTTAAAATCTATTGCGACCATATTTAATACGTCTGCTTCTCTCATCTTCTGATTCGTTCTGAATCCTAATAGAAGTTTTTGCTGTCATTTGTTGCTTCAGTCTGTATCTTTCATCTGCATTAGCATTTTCAATAATGAATCTGTATCTGGTTTAGATTGTTCTTGCCTTCTCGCCATGTTTTCCTCAGTTTCATGAGAAGGTCTGCTTCTCTTGCAGCAGCATCTTAATAGCATCTCTGTGACTGTTATTCCTGAATTTTACTTGCTCTGTTACGTCTCATATACTCTGCTCTTGATTTTCTGCGCCTGTCTTGCGATTGCTGGTCTTTAATACTATTTACTCCGGCTCGCTTCATGATGTGACAGGGGTATTATTCCTAATATTCTATATGATATGAAATGAATAAATTTTATCTGTATTGTTACGCACGCACACACTCATATATATATATATATATATATATATATATATATATATATATATATATATATATATATATATATATATATATATATATATATATATATATATATATATATATATATATATATATATATATATATATATATATATATATATATATATATATATATATATATATATAGTCTCTCCCGTCCTGCTTTTATGCCTCCTGACAAGGTTATTCATAACTTTTCTAACCAGGAATTAACTACTCAAGAGTTCTTTTTACTCACTCTAGGATTGAATTTTAAACTTCCAAATTTTAAGCCAAGTTTTGTAGGCTTTTTTAAGTATATGGAAAATTTTATTCACGGGATAAAAAACATCCCTCTTTTCGGTAAATTCCAGCTCTTTAAGGAGAAATTCTCTGTAATATCGCATGAAGTCTTTTCTCTCTCTCGGAAACTCAAATTCTGCTCCTTATTTCTTAAACCTGATGACATTCGAGGTCTTAAGTTGTTAGGAGGAAATAAAGAATTAACAATCACTAGACCTGATAAAATCAGTGGAATTGTTCTTATGAACAAAGCCGATTACATCAACAAAATGAATTCTATCCTTGAAGATTCCTCTAAGTTCTGTAGGTTATCTGAATCTATTCTTACTATTGTCCGTAGGTTAGAAGACAAGAATAACTGCTTTCTCCCTAGCTTTAAAAATTCAAACTCTTTAGCAGAGGATATTTATTCAAAATTGTATGTATCTGGTTGCTCATTGGGGCAACTTTATGGACAGCCAAAGATACATAAAGAGGAAATACCATTGCTACCGATCTTGGCGGGTTTTGAAATGGCAACATTTTCTCTTGCCAAATTTTGTGTTTCACTTTTATCACAGTTTAAATATAATCAATACACAGTAAAAAATAGCTTAGAATTTTCCGCCTAACTGCTTCAACTCAATGGACATGGCTATATGGTAATTTATGACGTAACATCTCATTTTACAAATGTTCCACTTGGAGAGGTCTTCAAAATTATTTGGGATAATACTTTTCCTTCTGACTCGACATCCGCGGTGTTTCATGAGTTCAATCACCAACAATTTTCACAGTTGTTACTCCTTTCTTCTAAAGAAAATATATTTAATTTCACTGGCTTAGTCTATCATCAGGTGGATGGTGTTTCGGTGGGGAGTCCCGTGGGACCAACCTTGACTAATGCCTATATGGTATCCCTGAAGAATAGGCTCTTTAAAGAATGTCTCTCCTGCTTTAGGCGGTTGTTTTATAGGCGTTTTGTTGACGACACCTATGCATTATTCAAATCGGAAAATGAAGCTTTAAGTTTATTCTAATTTTGAATACACTTCATCTTAATATAAAGTTCACAATGGAGAGTGAATATGAAAACTCTATTTCTTTTCTGGACATTCAAATTAAAAAAAACACCTACTTTAGAAAACCAACATATTATGGTTGGTCTAAATTTCTTTAGCTTTCGTGACAAAAAATTTAAAATGAACAGTTTGTATATTTTGATACAAAGAGTCATACGGCTTTGCTCCTCCTACGCTTTAATGCACCTTGAATTTGACGTTCTAAGAAGTTTTTTCGAGTCCAACTTACTTCCCCTAGATTTGGTTAACAAAGTCATAGGCAAAATATTAAATGACTCCTTCCATCCAAAGTTTGCAAAGATAGATGTCTCTAAGGACTTGCGATTGTTTCTCCTATCTGATCTTGATCCTCTGAATCAAGAAGCTTCAAGACGGTACCGAAAAGTTCTTCAGAGTTTTTTTCGGCAAATACATTTCCGAATAACCTTCATTAACAATTTAAAAATAGGTAATTTCTTCCGCACCAAGGATATAACCCCAGCTTATTTGCGCAATAGTATTGTATACAAATTTTCATGCCCTGGATGTTCCCAGAGAACATATATTGGTAGTACTATTCGCTCGTTACACTCGAGGGTTTAGCACACCTTGGCATTAGTTGCCGTACAGGAAAGTCTCTCGCTAGTAAGGAAGTATTTCCAATCAGAGATCACATTACAAAGCGTAAGTTTGATGCAAACATCAATAATTTTAATATTCTGGGCTTTAATCCTAATATCACGCAACTCAGAATTCTGGAATCTCTCTTCATAAAAACACATTTGCCCACGTTAATTTCAGACTTGACCTGCCACCCATTATCGGTAATAGCCACAATCCACCAGCTTCAAACCGGTATATACCCACCCCGAAATCCTAAGTGTGGTCCGCAGAAGTGGATATTTGCGATACCTTTTGCGGTAATTCAGTTTATAAAAAGTATATATATTATAGAAAAAAATAAAGTTACTTTATTATTTCATTTAAACTTATATAAAAAACTACAATTATCTTATATTAATTAATTTAACAATACTTTGAAATGGTGAAGCAAGCAACTTTAGTTTTTTTATAATACCAAGTCGTTGAAATATAAATTCCCATTTTTTTCACAATAAGTAGGTCCGAGTGTTACCGATACAAAAAATTATAAATAAATACACGACAGGTATTAGTCTTATTATAGATTTCTACTCGAACATTACCTAGAGTCTGTGGTTTCACATTCCCATCAACTAAAGGAAGTTCACTGACCTATATTAACCCACCGTGTATTACACCTATTCGTTACTTAACAAAAGAGAGAAGAGAGCTGAAGGCTATATGCCGGATTGAGTCAATCCACTCTGCCTTAGATTTTCAATTTCAATGGGCATCTTCTACGGATGGAGTGATTCAGAATAATTACAATTAGAACTGTAAGCTTCTCTTGGGATATATTACAGAGAGTGCATAATTGTCATACAAAAGCACCAACCTATCACCTTGCCGTACTACAAAAACCATAGCTTTTTAACTTCATAGCTAATTCCAAAAACAAGACACTGGTTTCTTTAATTTTCTTTAAGATGGAAAAGCGATACAAACGACCATCTCAAATCTAACTACTCTTCAGTGGCTATCTACTGGCAGAATCGAATACTTGATTTGAAGCTACTATCTGATTATCCTTTCTAGGCAGAATCTCACTTTGTTAAACTTCTCCCAGTTGTGCGGTATATCATTTTTAAACTTCACCTACAACAGGTATATCAGAGAAGTACGTCAAGGAGAAGAAAATATTTAGACGAGAAGAGAAGAATTAGGGAGAGTGTTATGGCTACACAGTTAGTTTTAGGCACCCATTTAGTCAAAGTACATAGAAGATAAATGATAATAGTCGATAGCATGATGCATTGGGGCAGTATGTCTTGTAATTCTCTTAAAGATGCCTTAGTTCTATTACGAATTCAGGTATTCTCGTTTGAGGTGAAATATGAAAATCAACAAATGCGAATAGGCAAGAAAGGCGAAGTTTAGTTATTGGGAAGGTTAAAAAAAGGCGGAACACCGATGTGTGGAAGAGCCAAATATGTATTGTATTGCCGCAAGATGACTTACATCTAAGCGAGACGATGTTAAAGCGGTGGACATGCGAAGGTTCCAGGAAGTAATTAGTATATCTTTGAGAGCAAATGAGATTCTACCCTCATGGTCCGTGCTCCCATGGGGTGGATCAGCCAGGCGACTGGCTGTTTAGACTTCTCGCTTATTTATAAGTGGTTCAATAGAGTCTCAAATCCACTAAATGGCGTGCAGTATAATTGAGGTTTAAATGAATAGTATATGAATATGTACCTAACTTTCATCACGATCGGAGGCGAGAAAAGCGTACAAAACACTGCCTATACTCTAATATCAATGAATATTTCTGAATAATTATACTGAAAACACAACTTAAATGTTTCAAAATTAAGAATATAATAAAGTATTTGCAGTACTATATTACATAGATAGCGATGTAATTACACATGCGGATGACATTTCGCAGCTTGCTTTAAAACGCATTAGATACGATCTTCTCGTTGATTTTAATTTATAAAAAAAATTGGTAAAATATTTGGATTTACATCATTACAAAGACCGGCATAGTTTGGAGGGAAGACTCTGGTTCATGAAAATGCTTTTAATGGTTCAAAGTAAAGCGTGTGTACGTGTGGTCAGAAATACTCACATTTGCGGATCACTTATTCCCTGAATGGAACAACGAATTTATTTTTATAAATGCAATAAGTCATTCAAATACTCCCACAATTTCGTACACATCAGAAATTTCCCATTGAAATTCATCTAAACGATTTACTCTAACCTCTTTCTTCCTAGAGCGAGGTTAGATTCAGGATAATTGCACGCGGCCCTAACCAAGTGTTTTCATTTATATACTGTGGCTAAGCGGCATTCTATACTTATTTACTCTCTCTAACTTCGACAGTTTCGCAAATTCGTTCTATTATGTTTCTTTTCCTCATTTATTACCGAAATGTGACAATCAAATACGTATAATATATTTATTTTGTTTTACCAGTTGTCTAAATATCCCCATTATTGATAAAAAAAACTAAAAAAAGGAGAAATGAGCAAGTTAACATATTTACTGCCAAGCCCATAACAGAAAAAATGTCGTTGCAGCCAATTTTTTTTTAATTATATTGGTATCATTTTTTTGCTATTTATATTGGTATGAGTGTGGGAAGTTACATGGTATAGATCGTTCTGCCAACAACTTCTAAAATTTGTAGATATTGTATTTTTGAAATATTTTTTGAATATATCCAATGCAGCCATGGCATGCACATGTACATGCCAATGTGAGTGCCACATAGAAAATAGGCCACAACACTCATTTTTATGACATAAATTTGCTCAAATCGATTTTTAGGTTATATTTGTTATGCATACCAAATTGAAGTAAGGAGATGGTAACCATGGAAGACAACAATCAGATAGTTGTTTTGAAATGGAAGGATACCCGAGATGTCAGAATGATCACCACCAAGCATACACCTGATTTTGTTGATGTAGGGGATGTGGAAGAGGCCAAAGAATGAGAAGTAGATGAAAAAGGACAAGTTAGAAGAAGGAGTAAGAGAAGACGAACGCAGAAGAAACCATTGGCAATCGTGGCATACAATAAAGGAAAAGTTGGCATTGATATCTCTGATCAAATGAAATCCAATCAGACTTGACTGATAAAAGTGAGAAAATGGTGTAGGAAGTTGGCGATTTAAATGCTCTTTGGAATTTGCATAGTAAATGTTTTCATAATCTACAAAAAAGCAACAGGAAAGCTTATAAAGATCAAGAAATTTAGAGAGAAAATTATTGAAAAGCTATTGGGCCTTAATAAACATCCTCCACGTATGCAACAGGTGAATATCTCTAATCATTTTCTAGATTTCAGAGTCAAAGCATGTCAAGACAAAGGGAGGAGAAAATGCAAAAGGTGCAGAAGGTGGAAGAGATCTCGCTAGAAGTTCATCAAAAACTGAACACTTTCTGCAAATGTTGTCCAGGTGAACCATACCTCTGCATGTCATGCTTCAAATCCATCCAAGGACAATGATATAATATAAGCCAAAATAATGATATAATTAGTAAAAAATCATAATAAATAAAATAATTTTAAAAAAATTTAGAATAGATAGAAAATACTTAAAATAAAATTGTATTTTTTTCTTAAATAAAAAAAATAATGGCTTCCATCATCCAACTAGCTTCTCATGCAGGAACTTGGCTTCAATGTAAAAGATTTGGCTTGAAATTAAACGGTGGATAAATTAAAAAATATTTTACTTACAAGCCACTGACATGCACCACAATCTTTCTCAGCAGCCACACTATTCAAATAACAGGTATTTGCCTTCACTGTCAATCAAATGTGGTTGCCCGAGCTAATATTGAAAGTTATTTGGCACTCATGTGGCATGCACATATGCATGCAATGGCTGAAAAAGAAACAGCCGTGGCATGCATATGTGCATGACACGGCAGTCAAAGTGTTAACCAAACAGGGAAAGACTTAATCAAGCGGTTTGAACGCATAAAAGCAACACACTTATAATACACACACATACGAGGAGCGGTCAATAAGTTTTGCAATTCGGATATAAAGAAACGAGGTATGAGGAAAGGTGTTTTATTATTTTTCAATATAATTACCCTTAACTTCAATGCATTTACGCCACTTGTCCCTGAGGCTTCGAATTCCCGAAAACCAGAAATCTCCCGACTGCTCTTCAATCCACTCCTAGAAGGCGAGCTGGAAATCTTCATAGTCCCCAAACCGGCGTGCACGCAGCGCAGCCTTGAGCTGGCGGAATAAAAAGTAGTCGCTAGGGGCCAGATCTGGACTGTAAGGGGGATGGTTGAGCTCCTCGAATCCGCACTCGCACAGGACACCACGTGTCAACTTGCGGCGCCACTTCTGACGGATACACTTCTTCAACTCAGCTAGTTCTTCGGCGTAATATTAGCCTGTGATTGTCCTTCCACGAGGCGCATAGTCCACCATCAAGACTCCCTCAAAATCCCAGAAGATGGTGGCCATGATCTTTCGGGCTGAGGGTTGGGTCCGTAACTTGATGGGGGTCGGAGAAACCCCTGTGCTTCCAGGCCATACTTTCGAGCTTGGTCTCGGCACCCCAGGGATGGACCCACTTTTCATCACTTGTCCCTATGCGTGACTCGAATCCCGCCGGGTCTTGGTTGTACAGGAGCAGCAGCTCCTTCGAACTTTGACGACGTTGAAGTCGATCATAGGGCGTGAGGTTTCTAGGGACCCGACGGGCAAGACCTTGGTCATGGTCAAATTGTCGTGGATGATATTGATAACACTTACATGTCATATTCCAAGTTCTCGCTTGATTTCTTCTACTTTAACCCGTCGATTTTCGAGGATCCTCCTCTCCACACGGGCCACATTGTACTCGTTGGTCACGTCTGACGGGCGTCCTGGACGGGGTCATCTTCAAGTGACTCACGACAATGCCGGAACTCCCTATTCCAGTAAGCAATGGTTGCATAGGAAGGGACGGTGTCGGTGTACACTGCAACCATGCGTTCATGGATCTATTTTGCATTTTTGCATTCCTTGGTCAAAAATTTGATCACTGCGTGGTGCTCAACCTTCTCCATTGTCGAAAAAACTGTGACTGACGATCTGCTAACAGCAGCAGCGTTCGGCTGCAAGGTCATGACTTGTCATAACTTCTCCTAACATTCCAACAAACAGCCATATCCCTTCCTCTGTTTTGCCCTACCGATTCGAAAAACTTATTGACCGCCCCTCGTAATATACCAATGAAGGATAGTTTGATACTTCGGCAACAACTCGTTAATTTGGCTATTTTCAAAACTATATTATTCTAAAAAAGAGAAAGAGAGTAGAATGACCATTGTACCAACTAACATTTACTTGCAAAGCTCCTACTTTCTTCCACTCTTCTTACACATTTTTTACGTATGTTTGATCATGTTATACGTGGGACAGATTAAATAAAAGAAATAATGAAGTGGCAAAGACATAATACTCACGGTGTTTTGGAACTCATAAAAAGTGGTAGGTCCACCTATCGCCCAGTTCACCTAGTTCACCGCTCTCCAATGCCAACTTTGCTATCTCTACTCTCCCTCTCCTTCTCTCTTCCTCTCCTTCTTCGATCCTATTGCCGGGCCCTTAATTTCACTGAGGCTAGCGATGGAGAGGTGAGGAGGGACGGCGTGGCGAAACTTTCACAGTCTCTCACATCACAACTTCCTTTCATTTTATTTCTTTTCTTGTCATTGTTGTAAGGAAGCTCTGTATTCGAAAGTGAACAATAAACGGACCACATTCGAATGGTGATTCTTCTTCCTTCCTGCCATAAGCACACACATATAATCTTCGAGTTTAATATATTGAAAAATATATCGTTCGCCTTGAAAAATCCGAGTTTATTTAGGATAAGTTTCGAGATCCTTTTCGTTCAAAAGGGGCTATTCAGTAGTGAAAATATCTAAGAGGAATCAAAAAAAGGCTCCGACAAAGCGAATTGAAAGAAGTAAAGTAATTCAAGGTGGAAGAAAATTGCCCGTGTAAATCACTCCTACCCCAAATGAGGAGTATAAGTTATTTAATTGAGAGAAGAAACGGATCTTGTTAGCCGAGAACATTATATTCGTGAAGAAAGGATAATATAATGAATAATATCGAAAGGAAGGAAAATTTGACTATTTGAAAGAGGAATAGTGAAAAAGAGACCAAGTATTTCTAAGAATGCATTAAAAATTGTTGTCAAGCATAAATATAGAGGTCAAGCCAGCCTAGGTATTTTAACTAAAACTAAAAGTAGAGTTTTTACCTTAAGTAGATATAGGTCAAATTATTTCGCTATGAGAGGTTGGTCAGATGAGTGGGTTTTAAAGCCAAAGAACAAATTTGTACGAAAACCACGAATACTTTAAAAAAACATTCTTTTTAGTTCATAAGGGAGTCAAGTTCTTGGATTCCTAATGAATGGTTTTGCATAAGAAGAATCTTTGTCCCATTTTCAAAACACTTAAATGAATAAAAAGATCCGAATTTGAATTGGAGGCTGGAGCCACTCAGGAGTTATCTTAGTCAGAAGCTCTGTTCGATATACTGTATATAACGGACCTACCATCGCCAAGCTAGTCGTCTGCCCATATAGGAACAAACATTTTATGACAAGGGTGCCAGTTTGGGAAATTAGCAACAAGAATAATATCGAAAGGGACTGAAAGGCTAGAACTAATCGAAGAAAATTTAAGATTATCCCAATTTACAGAAATATGGTAGCTGGTATCGAAATAAACAACCATAAAAACAGATATCATACAGACGGCAACGTCATGTGATTGAGAATAACATCTAGATGATAGAAATATCACATGCCCTAACAAAAATGTAAGACAATACTAATATTTAACCACTTACACAACGTGAGTGAGTTAAGTATCAGAGAAATAAGGAAAATCTACAGAGCAATATGAAGGGAAGTACTTCCTTAACCCCTCTCCCATTCAAAAATTAACTCAGAAGAATACAAAAACAAACTCTACGTAATTACTAACACTAAAAAGAGAGAGCAAATTTTCTGATAAATTTATTTGAAGAAACAAGAATATAACTGCTTAGTGTCAGCATTTTTAAATAGAGTGGAGAAAATATGAAAGAAAATAGATACTCTTTCCGCAATATTTCCAGAACAAATTAGCATCGGAGCCCCCAAATATTTTACCGCTCGATTCTCCGGCGGAAGACATCAGCTGAAAAATGATGAGAGCACCATTTATAAAATAAGGGGAGACATAAGCAAAAGATAAATAGAAACAATCAGTCAGCTCTAAATGGAGCATCACCCTAACTAAAATTAAACCATTAAGACAAAAAAAACTCCTTATAATTGATATGAATAGCCATATAAAACAACTCAAACAAGTCAAGCAGACGTGATCTAAAATATCCAAATGTGAACTCAGGGGCACAGTGTAAAATTAATATTAGAGAATAGTTCTAACTAAATAAAGTCTTAATTAAAAAAATTGAATAGAGTTAAACAACAAACTAAATAAAAAAAAATCGGAAGTTAAAAGTTAGATTCTGAATTTAATAAAAATGTAATAAAGTGGAATTTTAACTTAGATAGTAAGAATTGAACTATAGTCAATATATAAGTGGAAGGAAGATTAGAGTGAAAGTGAATAAATAAATTGAGGTCACTCAAAATAAATTGAAATAAATAAATGCAAACATACCATTAAATAAACACCCTAAAACATAACATGAACAACAGAGTAGAAAAATAGTAACAACAAATACAACTCAGACCTCTACTCATAATTACATGAATGCAATACGGACTATTTAATTAAATCTGTACGTTCGCAAAATTTAACATAAGAGGAAAAGCAAAATTATGAATTCATATATAATTACAGTTTTCACATTGCAACTAATGAAGCGAAATTTTGTTTACATATCGAATTCCTTTCCTTTAGCAATTACCAAATTATTTCATATAATTTCTTAATATTATTTTATGTAATAAAGTACCAAAGGCAAACTCTTGCCTTGCAACCTTCCTGCTTAAATAAAATACATTAAATGTCCAAAAATTCACTCTAGCCATCCAAAGCCATCGTTTGTCTCAGAGGTGAATCAAGGCAGAAGCAAACAACTCTTACTGAGTGAAAGGTGAGTGCCTATATGGTACCTGCAAATTTATTGTCAAGAACTCAGTACATTTAATATCAGAAAAGCAGGTCCTTTAGCTGACCGTTTTGCAAAAAAATATATTCTTTTCTTTGTCGTTCCTTGGAATTTAAGCTTGATTTTACGCAACACACCCAACTTACTGCGTTTTACAGAAAGGATTATAATAATGATGTGCGATGAAAGCTATCAAAGATTTTTCTTCATTTTCGATCCAGCAATTATATGTACATTGCATTGCATTTTTACAAGAAGAGCAACCTTGAAATATGATTCAGACAAGACGAAGCCAATTTCGAGAACCATCATGGTGTGAGAGAGAGAGCTCAATACATTCTTATACCACCCTCAGCCAGTACAAGCGTGCGCGAGTTTAATCTTATCCCTCCAAACTACTGAGTATATAATAGGGCTCTCACGCAGGTGCTAATAACCTGCACAGTCGCCACCATACGCCAAAGTCCATGGAATTTCCTGAAGCAGTAGACGTTTGTTAACAGGTTAACCACTGATTTCTTGCGTTAAATAATTTTCCTCTTTGATTTACTTTCGCTTTTATCAGCGACGATCTACTCCGAGAGATCTTTCTGCAACAATTTATTCTCGAGATATATTATGTAGGCCAATCGTTTATCCTAACCCAACATTTTTTTGGAGCACACAGCGAAAATATCGCCTTTTCACTTAGATTTTCATTGTTACAAATGCTTCAGGTGTGATCCTGGGAGTCGAATTCTTGCTCGTTTTGACTTTATGGTTGTCCTCAATTGGCGTAAGCTAGTCAGCGGGCAAAGAGAATTTTCCTTCACCGGAAGTAGGTTGCACTTCCACTTTTCTTTCGCAGTTTAACACCACCCAGTATACACAGTTCTTCAACGATTTTCCCTACACGTCAATGAGACGAACCTATGAATAATGCAGTTACTCACCACATCTAAACACCGGACGCCTGCCCATTTGACGCGGTGAAGATTCCCTCCTCACAACTTCAAACAACAGAGGAGGAATTTGGGAGATGATGCACACAGGAATTTCCCGGCCTTCAAAAAGCAAATGAGCGTTGCCTCTACAAATCCTTCAGCGTTTCATTTCCACGATGTTACGAGGCCTCATTTCCGTGTTTTTTTTGGGGATGACCCGTATGGCAATAGGTTTTAAACACGAGAAGCACATTTCGCACCTAAAAACGAACAGTCTTCCAGCGTCTAAAGGATGTCCGACTTCAAACTATCTCCGGAAAATTGTTCCTTTGGAGCTTGAGACCCTGAGACGCCTTCGTCCTCTGGCGCTGTTAATGAATTTTAACGGTCGTAGTCTAACCGATCCTCGCCGCATTGCAACATCAAACTTTGTCTTAAATCAATTCAATTTAATTCATCGTTGAGTGACTTTCTTTAAGCCTATTTTCTCCATTGCCTTGCCCGGAAAGTTTAAAACTCCCGGTTATCCTAACTTCACCGAACTCAAAGTGGATTTAAAATATTCCTCGCTTTCGCACACAAAAACATCATGTGAAAGTATATTATTTATTTTATATAAAATTACAATGTTTTACTATTTCAAGGTCCAAAAAGCTTGCCGGTAGTCATTTTACTCCTTTATTCATCTTCCAGCAACTCTCCTCGTACCTATTTCATCCATTGCCGGGCCCGTCAAGTTTTAAACTTACGCTTTCGTAAACTTCACCGAACTCAAAGTCCATATAATTTTCTAAGCACATTTGTACCATTTAATATACTGTGAAAAACATAAGTATCAATTAATATATAATTAGTGTTTTCACAGTATATAACTACAGTCGATGCGAAAAATTAATTCCCTTTGCATACTAAAGAGTATCTATTAAATCTCCTACACTTTCAGCCCGAAAAGCAAATACATTCGTTGGTCTCTCAAAGTAAAAGCAAATAGGTAATACAGGAAAACACTCCAGTGAAGGTGTTCCCTACAAACTTAGTGTCACAATTGAGCGCATGAGCATGAAATCTAAACCAGAATTCTGTTTATCACAAAACTTACTATTTTGAATGAACAAAACCTCGACCTATTGTGAGAGTTAATCTTTAATGTAAAATTGAAAAGCATAAAAAGAAGATATGTGTTTTTATTAAAATAGGTTATTGCTGGCGGGGAGGAGCTGCGCTGCTTTAACTGAATATCATATTGTGAGAAAAGGGGCTTATGACCCCAAAAGTACATGGACAACTCTGTGGATTATTGTCATAAGTTTTGCCCACCGGTATTTTGAAGATAAGGCATAAGTCTTTTTTTAAATTCGCTTTTCCTGTGTTTAACTTTTTGAGTTTTTGTAATTTTATTTATTGAAAAATAAATCTGAATTTGCAAGGGAATCTACGACATAAAGTCACTGATTATCTATAAAGCATACAGCCGAAATTTGCAGGGTACGGCGCTATGAGCCTGGAATTGGGAAGAAGAGCATGCAAGTGTCCTAAATCTAAATTCAACTTAGGAACAAAGGAAGGAACCATTGCTAAACAATATTATTACTTATTTTACCTCATGAATGTTGGCTTAAGCTCTATTTCAGTTGTTCTTAACCCGGGGATGCCCTTGCTGGTGTGCCCTGGTAATTTCCAAGTGGCGATGATGCCTTACGAAAAAATAAAATAAAGGTAATTTTCTATAACCATCTCTTTTTGCTTCACCAGACTTCGGAGAGTTTGAGCTCAGTTGGTGTTTCGAAAAAGAAGAAACGCCTAACGAGAGGAGCCGCCTACTTGTTTAGGACGATTTTCGAGTAAATGTGCCACTCAATGCAGCAGTTTGACTCCACTTCCTCAAAAAGGACATTCTAATATTTATCGACCTGAGGGGAGGATTGCCTAGAGCGGGCAGCAACTAAGGATTTGGCAGTACACGAGACAACTCCACAACCCAAGTGCCGATATCTACGAAAGCAAGGAAACTCTATGCGACCTTTCACCAGCCTCTTCATTCCCAAGAACTTTCTCACGTCACTTTGAACACCAACAAATATTACATATGAACAATTAACTCCACCACACAGAGCAATGAAAGCTCATAAGTGTTGATATTTATTTAGTAACTTAGTCTGCGGTTTATTTTTATAAATTAACGGCCAAGACTGGAAATAAATCAGAGAAGAGCTTAAGATTATTTTAATAATAATGATGACCATTAGTCTAACTTAAAGACTACCACAATGTATGGCCCATAAGAGAAAACTGATCGCAGTTATAACAAAAAGCCTCTAAATATTACGATGATTCTTTAGTGAAAGAAATCACTTTGGCGATTCGATTTTTCTCTCGAAAACATGTAAATACACCTTCATTAAAATGTGCCAAATAAATTTTAAATCTTCCTAAAGTGGTATTTATGTTGTTGAAGAATGTACTAATTGTAAATGGGTATCTTGCCAATATGAATTTTAATATATATCATTCTTTCTGATACTGAAAGCGTTTTTTGATATCAAGCTCTTATCACGGCGGACTCAAGACTTAGATTTAGAAAATAGACATTTTCTAACGAGCGATAATGCCCATTTTTCTCAAAGCAGAAACAAATATTCAGTCACCTTATGTTAAACAATGTTATGCTATGTAATTTCAACCTCTCAAACTGTAACTCCATGACTGAAAAATTGTTAACTGACTCTCTTTAATAATAAACTGTAACTTACTCAACAACATGAATGATTGGTCAGCTGAGCGTGAAGGAATACAAAAGTTTGTGCTGAGAGTTTGACTCTTGATTATATAAAGCTTAAACCTGGAAATGTAAAAATGAAAAGACACTCATTTACTTCCATTATCTTTGAGACATTTTTAATTTGGCCCTTTAAAACTAATTGAGTTCTTTCAAAAACTAAGTATACATATTGATAGCAGAATGAAGTAATCAGCAATAAATAGTAATAATTTTAAAAAATTATTATTTCAAAATAAAGGAAATTTAAGAAAAAGTATCACTAAAAATTAGCTAACATTGGAATGAAATTGAAGAGTAAAATTTCGTAAACTCCGCGAAGGCTGTTATAAAAGTATGCTTTTAAAACCACCTGAAATCTGAAATTAGAAAATAAATACAAATCAGTGGTGCTTGTAGGTAGTGCTCATTTGTTCTCCCGAAGTGTTGTGATCCGTATACGAATCTATTCCTTGAAGCTTTTCATGCACGAGACCAGTCACAACATTAGGAAAGGAAGAGTCAAGATCTTAGGCTCTGCTAGTTCGTAATTCTGATGCAATAATTTAACTAAAAAAATACATATTTTGGGGCCCTGTCACTGAAAAGTTGTTCAATTACTTCATCGAGGAATAATTTTGGGCTTCTGTTCATTACCACAATTTTCTCCTTCTTTCTCTCTCATTTCCTAGAATGGTTCGTTGAGACGCATTCTCTGCAAAGAATCTCTCAGCCGGCTTTGCCCAAAAGCCTCATCCATCTACGGACTCCATGATTCCTATAGCTGACGCTGTTGAACGCAAATTGGAGAGGGCAATGGTGAAATTTTTCAAATAACTTTAAGCCAGAAATGGCATATTGGTAAAAACCAGAAGGTTCGGTAATAAGGAGCTTACGGCGACTTAACAAAGAAACGAAAGTTCAAAAGGACTTTTTTCAGCGAAGTACATATTTTGCATGGCCTATTTTTTGGTCTATTCTATCAATTAAAAATAAAAGAAATGACGACCGAAACGCTTCTAATGAGGAAAATCCAATTATAAATGCTAATTTTGTCTATGGGCTGCGAACCACTGTAGAAGATGCATTTCCATTCATTGGTTACCATGAAAACCGTTGACGATACTTTTCGTTACCGAAAAGGAAAATAAAAGAACGTCAAGTTTGTGATAACGACAGTAATAGTCAAAATATTTTTCACCCCATAAAATTTCTTACATTTTTTTGTCTATTTTAAAATTTGCTATCCAGGTGCGCTGGTTACGAACAATTAGACGATCCAAGAGTTCAAGAGTTATTTATTACTAGCGGAATAGCAGAACAATTGGAAATGATGTCACTTAATTATAAGTTTAATGAAGTTAACAACGGTTGTCTGATGATTTTGATTTGTATATTACATATAGAGAAGTTTGAAATAAATGTTAGCAAAAGTGTTGAATTTCAGTTTGTACTTTAGAAAATATGGAAAAGCTATTATTCTCTTGCACAAAATTATAACAATAGTAGAGAATGAGATGGAAAAAGGTTCCTGACCACCCATTATATTAGGACAATGTTTTGTCTTCACAAAGTGTGTGAACAAAATCAATAAGAAATATAAGTTAGCAAGAGCTTTTGGTGCTCTTTCAACACGTGCTCTACCCTTTTTTAACTACACTTTTATCCTAAGGGGGGTTTCTTTGGGATAATAATAATTTGCGTGAGTTTATTATCAAAATTGAATGTTTAAAGTAAAAAATAAGAACTCATTAAAACAATCTTTAATATATAGTGGAAAATAACTTTAAAATCCTTGAAAAATCAGAGCACATAACCTAACCATGGTTAGGTTAGGTTAGATTAAGTTATAATAAACGAAGTTAGGCTAGGTGAAGTAAGATTAGGTTAGATTAAATTAGGTTAGGTACTCTGATTTTATGAGTAATGTTAAAGTTGTCTTCCGCCAAATATTAATAATTATGTAGATCACGTATAGTAAGATCACCCAAGTTTGTTTTAAGAAAAAGGGAACTTATGTATTGAATATTGGCGAATTAACTCGTAAAAAGAAAGATTAGAGGAATATATATGTAAATAAAGAGAGAACCTTGGGCAGGTGAGCTATAATTTGAAAAATATAGAGGAATTTTATGGATAATTTGAAGAAAGAAGATTGATTTCAAAATATGTATAATTCTTTGTTCAAACTGTGAGTATGTCTCTTGCGACTTTTCTTCCTCATCTTAACCCCAAAGAACAATATCGTGACACTACTTTGCAAACATCAAATTCTGAGGATGGAAAAAATCAGTAAAAGTGTTAACTGCCTTGGTTTTGTATACAGAAAACCAAAACTTCTGCATCTCGGCATATTGCAAAATGCAATTCAGAACTTGTTCAATTCAGTCCTCCAAGGTACACATCTTGAACCCTCAACCTCACCAATAGAAAAGACATCTACGTTTAGCCGGTAGAGAAAAGGTTTCGATAGCACACTGGTGGTACTATTAATGCCCATTGCCAAGAAAATCTCAGGAAGCGCTCGTGCTGAACACTATCCTCTTTTCTTTCAGTATCGGAAAGCTATCCTCACCCTAAACTTACGTAAAATCTACGCTTTGGTAAGAACTCATACAGAAAATGTTAGAGGCATGTATTTGCTACCATAGAATAGATGACCTCCGTAATATGTTATTATCATATCATTAAAAAGTATTATAAGCCTTCCCATAATCAATAACTACCGTGGCGAAATACGGAGAAGGATCGTTTCGAAAATTTTCCGTACCAACCAGTGCAGTGTATCTGACTGGGAGTCAATAATTATGGAAGCTGCACTGTGTACAACACAGGTTACCCTAATTTCTAGGAACAAATTGAAGCTAAAATTTAGCATATTTTCCATCAAATTGGCGGAAACCTTTGCGGTTTAAAATTCTCTCACCTCAGTTTGGAAAAAGAATGCACGCTAGTCAGTTTTCAGTAATATGGAAAGATACATTCTTATCAGATACTGCTAAACCAAGATAAAAGATATCTAGCTCATTTATTGTGTCAAAAAATCGCTCAAGCAATAAGCAAGGGTGGAACGCAATTTATTAGCGGAGAACATCCATTAAGAGGTATTTCCCGAGAAAGTAAGTCGGATCTACAGCTTTCAGTGACAGTGCGACGTATTTTGAATCTGATAGAACAATATATCCACACTATAATGGGGATAAAGTGGCTGCAAAATACTCTGATACAGAAACAGGTTCAGAGCTGGTGGTCCACTTTTTCTGTAGAACGGGGCTGATAGTAGTGTTGAAAAAACAGTAGCTTCCCTAAAGGTCTGAACTCCTGTATTTCTATAAAAACATCTACATCACCTTTTTCAGAAAAAGTCTAGTGTGAAAAAATTAGTGCATGAGATATTACGAGTATAACATACTTATGGTTAAAAGTTACTGAAACTTAGATGAATAAAAATAAAGTTATAAACAGTTAAGCAATTGACAAGAAAAATTGTGTCCCAAATGATCAGAACGATGCAGAAACAAACTCCTCTTGGGAATTTATAACTATTAAATTATCAGTACAAGCATTTTTAACAGTTAATGTAGATGTCAATATTGTCAATGATAAATTGAAATTTTCTGCCACAAGAATTAACCAACTGTATATGAAGAAGTCGTAGACTGAGTCTAAAAGAGAAAAGAATAGAGACGAGAACCCTTATCAACTGACCATGTTAATTGAAGAGAACTTGTCTTGATAAAGCTCGGTGACATGGTGTGTTGGAGCACTGTGTGTCAGGAAAATAGATAAACAAAACTTAATGGGGAAGTGGACATAAATAACTGTAAAGGAGTTAATAATATTTAGGCTATGAATCGGAAAGGAAAACATGCAAGGTCTAGAGTATTTCCAGATGGATGAGTGGGGGTGGGGGGATACAGTTTAAGAAAGAGAAAAAAAGTTTAAATATGTCATGTATTCCCAAATATCGGGTGGGAATATTCATTGAAGGTATTAAGATAATAAATGGAATTCCAAATTCAAACACAAATGTTAACTTGTAGAAGTTTTAGTGCGACAATTGCGGATAATTACATAAACCACTCACATTTTCTTCACAATTTTTTCAGAAGTAATTTCTGGCAGAAAACAACAAAATGGATTTTTTCCAAGACCAAGAAATAACAGAAATCTTCAATAATGAATATATAGCAATCGATAAACTTACGTAGATGAAACTTGCCAACCATAACTCTTCGAGGTCATGTCAAGAACAACAAATCTAATTTTATTATGTCAAGAATAACGAATCCAGTGTAAATATCATAGACAAGAAAAAGGCAAACATATATGTATATTCTTCATTTTATTGAAGATCAATATGAGAGATTAACAGTTAGGATAACAGTTAAACATCCTTCTTACTAATGTTGCCATTTTAAATCACTTTAATCGCAAGTAATGGCCATTGAATATCATCCCCAAAAGCTTTGATATAAGTTAGGTTACCTTACCTAACCAAATCTTAATATTCAAATTTTCTGTTTTAATGCCTTAATTTAATTGTCTAATTGCCAAAATTATATAATCAAGTTCTTTCGTTTGTGTACTTGAGTTTGTAATTCAGGTTTTAGACTAGCAAATAAAAATCATCTCAACATTTTGTGTATTTAACCAGTATATTTTTTCAGCATAACTAGAAGACCATCTTCAACAAACAGGGTAAGAACCCTTCCAGAAGCAGAGGAAGAAAGATAGTCTAGCTCGTGTCATCGGCCAATTTACCATGGCAAAAATAACGACCGCAAAGGTATTGAGTTCGCAATTATTGGCAAAATCTATTTTTTGTATTTGGAAAATTACACGCCTCTTCCATCCAAATTTTGCTTTATCCAGAGATCGTTAAGAATAGGAAAAAAACAAAATTTACAAGAAAATAGATAATATAATAATCTATGATTATTGATGATCATTATTACTAAAAATAGTATTATAGTCAAACCTTTTCGCAGCCAGCATAAAATTTTCCTACGCTAATACAGCAGACGATTTCTCAGTAAACGCTAAAGTCACACATTGAAAAAACTCGATTAAAGCAACTCAAAAGAAGAATCTAATCTTAGACCAGATTTATTATTTCATCTGGCACATAACGTTATCTTAGTACCTCAGCGGTGCAATGTGTTGTAATGAGAGTAAAGCTGAAGACACTTCCAGGTGATACACCATTCTTTTCCCCTGCCAACATCCAATAGACCGATTTCAAAGTCAAAAAAGAAAAGTAGAGGAAGTGGTTGATTCTGGTGAATAGTGGAAATGATCGATTGTTTCCCCTTTTAAGTATCGAAACATCTTATATACGCCTTTTATACACCCATTCATGCGATTAACGCCAAGGGTATTTGTCGCCGTAATTAAAATTTCAGCCTTGTACTAGTCTACATAAGAATTAACCCAAAACACACCCAACAAAGAAAATAAACAAACAAAGTCAACTAACAAACAAGAAAAAATGAAGAAGAAAAGAGGGGACCCTCTTTCGTCGGAGGGAGGCACACCTGGCCCGGCGCTGGATCACGCGACCAATACCAAAGAGAGTCAAATAAAAAGGAAGAAGCCACCTAACTCGCAGTAGAATATTCTGTGTGTAGGAACTCGTCCCGAGTATGTTATATATAAAATTACAGTTACATTTAATGCGATTGCATCTGATTTATATATTTAATGTTCCAAAAGTATGAAAAGCTTGTTGATTTGAACAACTTTTAACTAATTGGATTGACTGTAAAGATTTTCGAGTTGTTTAAAAGCTTGTATCTATTAATTAGTCAAAGGACCTTTCGATTGGGCTAATACCATATTATCAACCCAATATTTTAAAGACACAAATTAGCAAATATTATGCGAATCTACACTTTTTAGGTGAGGCGGAAATGAAATGCAGGACCACAGACTATTGCGAGTATAAAACATATATGTGAGTCACATTTAAGAACAGTTCCCGATCGTTGCGTGAGATATGATGGCAGCAGAAGTTCATCATCTTTTTATTGTTCGGATGAAAACAAATCCCTGCGGCTTAGGATAACATGAGACGTAGTTCACTGCATTTTAAATTCACTGCTCCCTGGTAAGCATCAGCAAAGCGCGAAAGTATTGCAAAACTAGTCAATGGACAACGTAGAGTGACTAACTTGTGACGGAATTGTGGTAATACCGGATAGCTCATGGCAAATAGAATGATGCTGAGGACACATCCCTGAAGGACAGACTTCTCTTGACATATTGTAAGAACTCAGAGGAAAAAATATGGAACCTTTCCCTCGCTCCAATAGGATAAAGTTTTTCCATTATAAATGATATCCACAAAATGCATCATTTGTCTTCTGTAAACCACAAAACACCGTGTCAGGTCTGCCAAAGATATTTGATTAGCCAATTGATTGCTATCAAGGAATTTTTTATACCACCATCAATCTTCTGTCCATTTATTCGTTAAGAGAGTACATGGACAGATCAAGGTAGGAAGTCGAAGTGGGGCTAATGAATGCATCGCTGTGGCAAGGGAATGAATGTCTACACATAATAGTTACAAGCTGGCTATGTCGTTTCCAAGCCAAACATGATGTGATGGGGTGGATCTCTTTAAATCCCACGTCAAGCAGTCGGATACCCACTTGACCACACTTAACGAATGATGCAAGGGCAAAGCACCATAGGCCAGTGCACCTGGTCCGAATTTACAGCAAGCAGTGAACCTCGACATAAGATTACATGAAATTCACAATGACGATGCTTAAAAAATGGACCAGAAACAATTTCATGTGCCAGCATCCACCCAACTCAAGGAGCCTGGATGCTTCTAAAGTCCAAATCAGGATCGGGCGCTCCGATGTACATTTTTTGGGGGGAGGGGGTATTGGCACCTGTTACAGAAAAGATGGAGTCACCAATCTATTAGACTGTAAGTAGATTAAGGGTAGCTCTCTATAAGATATCCCCATTTAAGAGAGTAACGGAGTAAGTGAAAACTCAATTACCATGATCTTGAGTTTTCTAAGCGTGAGATTGATCCAGTTACCATCGTAAAATCCAGGTTTTGATGCTTCAATTTCTCATGATTAGGTATCGGGTGATATTGTAAAAATGAATGAACCAGAGCGGGTGGATATTAGGGTAGTGGTTTAAGCGAATATGCACCAGCTTGGACCACCTTTCATTCCCGGTAGCCAAATGTTCCGTGGTATGATACACCATCGGTAATTGGGCGTAAATATTCAGAAAGAAGTGAAGAACAATGAGATCAGTATGAGAAATAAAAGGAAGTTAGATTGGTTTTTAAAATATACCACCACTGACCGAAAACAAAGATTAAATTGGGTCACCCGCCCCTGTCCCCGGAGGATGCTTGAATAGATTGTGCCGAAAAAGGGTAATATGGAAATGTCTAGTTAGAATAAAGCCAAGGTAATCTGTCAGGTGAGTGGGGGCAAGAACGTGCGGCAGAGTGATCTGGATGAGTATATGAACGAGGCAAAATAAAGACCACGAATGCTGTGCCCAAAGTGGAATACGTTTAGAGCATGGAAGAAAAAAGAATGAGACGGGAGAGGGTTATGAATTGCTTAAAAAGTTAAAGGTTTATTTATAAATATTAAAAACTCAATAAAAAAAAATTATACTTTAAAAAATCCTTTTTGAAATCATAATCGAAAATATGAAGGATGGTGGAATAGTAATGAATAAAAAGCAATTAAACTTTTCAATACTCAGACGAAGGATTAATTAAAAATAAGGTCCTTTATAGAGTCTATAAACACCACTAGCACAGAAGTAATCCCAACTGAAAATTCGTTCCTTTAACCCAAGACATCGAAAGAGAGAACTTCATAGGTATTATCCTCAATAAAAGTAATGTTAGATGCTCTACCCCGGCGAAAGAGTAATATTTGCGAGGCTTTAAAGTATAGAAAATATTTCACCACGGTGTTTTGTGATTATTGATCGCGGGGACCCTTTTATCATGTAGACTCCCTATGATATTGAAGCGAAGCGACCCTTCCTTATTTTACTCTCTGAGTTCTTACAATAGGATCGTCCCTCAGTGAGGTTTCCTAGCGCCACCTGTTGCCATGAGCTACTCGGATATTAGATATGGACCATATAAGATTCCTATGTTTGGCTCCGGCGGAAAAGGACAGCGTCCCGCGGGCAAACGCAACCAAGGTGAGCCTTGGTAGACCAAGAACCCGGCACCTCGATGCAACCAGCTTCACTGAAATCGTATGTCTCAATTTTTTGAGCCGCAGTAGACACGCTATTGGCTAAGTGCGTTTGCGTGGACGTTGCGCACACCCGATCGTTCGAGAAAACTTCCTCAGCGAATGATATTCATCTCCGCTTTCTTTCCATCCTTCTTTCTTTCCCGGACCTGACCCTCTCTAACAGACTGGGTCTCCTAAGACATATTCAACACAAACGTCAGACGAGGAGACCTGTTCACTGACAATGAAACCGATGCTAAACACGAGTTAGAGCCGACGACGACGACAATCGCGGAACACCGAATTCCAATTGCAATGAATCACATCTCACATTATGCTAAAACCCAGTTAGTTGGTCTTTTCTTGTCAATAAACAAAGTGATGTCCTTTTGCTGTCTTAGTAGGCCACGCAACGTTCCGTAACTTTACATAAATATGACTCTCCTTTATGTTTTGTACTCGCACTACATATTTACTGGTCTTAAATTTGTCCACAGCCAAAACTTCGAGCGCATATCATATACTTAGACTCTTTTGTAGCTGCTCTTTAGAGATTGGCCAATATGTGACGTTCAGCTAGAGGGGTAGTCTAGTTTATTTTAACATTCCTCTTTTCGCTCAAAGCTTCATTACTAATGCGATAGACACTCCTCTGACACATAACGTCTATATCTGAAGATTATAACTGATTCGGTACACAAAGCCCGTCAAAAGAGGTATACGCTCCTCGAATTACAATGTACACAGATCCTGATGCGCTTGTAATCGCGAATTTAGCTTCTTTTAGCGAACTTTCCTTATTTCATCCGTACTTATCATTACCTTTATTATACTTCCTAAAAACGCCAATAAATCCCTACACTATTGTGATTTAGGTGAACAACTACCCTTCGCGAATTTGATATATTCCTTTGTGCCCGAGCCGCCACGCTGGATGATGCCAATTCGCTCGCCCTCTTCTCTTAAAACTTCGACATCACCGGCAGTATTTTTAATAGCATTTCTTAGTGAGAACCTATCTTGTCACACTTTATCCGTGCCATTGTATATACATAGATTGCTCAAAGTCCAATGTGAGGGAGGGAGTACCTGCTACCTACCCTTTGTTTGAATTCGACAAGCCTCTTTTGAGTGCGAAGTCTCTTTTTCAGGTAGATGTGGTTTCAATATATTGCTCGGTGCGGGATATAATGCGGCATCCGTTTCGGAAACTTTTTACATTGCATAGCTAATAACAGATCAAGCTAATAGAATTTGAGGAATTTATTCTCCATATACCTCTTTCGCATCAACTGTGAAACCATGGGGCTGCGAGTTGGAAAATCTTCTATACTGTTGTGTTATTGGTGATTTAAGGGTTGAATGAAAGAGTCCTTTCATGATGCTTCATGACAAATGTTTCTCTCTTTTCCAATCTGAATAGGTGACAGAGATGTGGCAAAGTAGAATGAAGATCGTTAATTGTAAGTTGAGATTGCGAACATTCGACCCGTACTTTTCCCTTGCACCCTTCCCCATTGATTTGACAGTATTCATTCATCTTCCTTCGCTTTCGAATTATACAAACTCGAGGGAACAAGTGACATTTGATGGAATTGTCAAAGACTGGGCAGATTCGCCAATAAATCGGAATGTGAGATAATACCCTACAACCGGATGATTTAAAAAAATCCAACAGAAAGGACAAGCCTCGATTTACTAAATGTGAATACACGGCTTTCCCAACAGACAAAGGCTTAATGCAGTTCCGCTGTCTCCCGTTCGGCTTGGCGATGGCCTGTATTAATAACAATTGCATGATGCAAAGAATATTAGACGGGTTGGCAAACGTGACTTTTATTCGATAACATTTACGTTGCAACTCGCGAGTCGGACCATCACGTGATCGCCCTCCAGGCCCTGCTGCGTCACCTACGCGAGCACGGATTCACAATTGGTCCGAGCAAGTGCCATTTTGCTTATAGTCTGATTGACTACCTTGGCTCTGGCATTGGGAACAACCGATTAGCCCCCCAAGAGGATAAAATCCGCGCCATTGTGGAAATGCCTTGTCTGTCCAATAAGAAATAGCTGAGATCCTTCATGGGATCTGCTTCTAACGCCGCTCCGTACCTCATTTCGCTTCTCTCTCGGCCTTTTTTGTGACTTACTGAAAAAGAACTCCTCAGAATACCTTTTCTGGTCCCCATTAGCTTTCTTCCACTTTGAACAGCTGAAGTAAAAATTCACTTCCGCCCCTATCCTCCGGCTTCACAACTCGAAGAAGACGTTTCGTATCAGAACCGATGCCAGTAATGAATGGTTAGGTTTAAGTTGCGTTTTACTACAGTATAGCGATGCTGGCGATAGTTACACCGTCGCCTACGCTATCCGTAAGTTTCTTTCCCGCGAGAAAAATTATGCCGTCATTTAAAGGGAGGCTCTGGCCATTATAAGGTCCATACAAAAGTTTAGAGTGTATTTATTAGGTAAAGAGTTCCTTGTAGAGACGGATCACAAGCCCCTTGCATATTTGCGAAATGTAAAAAGCAACATTGGTCACCTTATACGCTGTAGTTTATACCTCTAGAAGTATCAATTTAAAATTAATTATATAAAAGGATTTGAGAATTGTGTTACGGATAGCTTGAGTAGGAACCCATTGGAGCCTACCCAAACTAATCTATAATCAATTTTGTGCTTGTAACTGTTATGTTTAATTTTCTTCCTTTTGTTTAAAATGTATATACTTGGACAATAAGTTACTCTGTTCACAAATCAAGAACGATGCGGTAAACTCTTGTATCGTTCAGATCAATTAATTCCCCGTATTTTATATTATCATTTGTATCTTTTTGTATTGTGGATTTTTAATATTGTGTGTGTTTTTTTTGTGTGTAGCTCTAGGTCATTATTAATTATTATAAACATCAAGTATCCATTTCCATTATTCTATTTAATCTATTTATTTTGTATAGTGTGTAAATATTAAAGTTTATTTTTGTACCAATTTTTTATGAGCCTTATAGCCCCAGCCTTTATTAGTTTAATATTGGCCAACAGCTCTAAATCGTTTTGCATTTAAATCCTTTGCATTCGTTCAGGGAAGTTGGACACCAACTCGCCCCATTTCTATCCTCCCCCATCTTTGCCGTGACCAGAGTTCAGTCAAGGTCACTCGTTGACACAGAGCGTCCACGCATATCAGGTAGAAGTGACGTATATGTTGTGGTTATTCTACGACAATTGGATCAAAGAAATTAGAGCAAAAATGCTTCCATTATCAGAATCAATATGCTTCGATATTCGACAGCACTCAGCACTCTATTTACCGATGTGGAATATCATGTAAGATGGAACTTCCTTCGGATAGAGGTAGGAAGGGATTGGCTTTCCAATGGTATATATTTTCATGATAGATATGAGGTGATTAAGGTCGTGAAATTGGGTGCTAGTTATCCGAGATGCAATTTGAGTTGTTAAGAATTATACGTTGGGCTATGATAAAAGTTGCTATGGTGACTTTTATGTTTGTTTTCATATGTTTGTTAATAAAATATACAACTACTAGCAATTAATTTATGTCTTTGAAAGAGGGAGACAAATAATTCTTGGCTAATAAGATACATCCAATGAATTGCAGTGGGAAAGAAAGATCTGGTAACAATTAAAAGACCGTTTGGCATTATCGATATACCGTAAAAGGAACCATTTTTTTACCATCATGTGATAAAACAATCGAGATTGTTTTCTTGTCTCTTATTTTGTTTCTAGAATAAATTAGGGCACGATATGGTCGGGCAAAACCAGAATGATTGCAGGAGGGACAAGAAATGACAGTGCAAAATATGGTAGAGTAGAAGACGCACTAGCATTTATTTAGAATTGGGAAATTTCGTAGTTTGAAAAGAAATAGGAAACGATTCATCACTTTGGCAAGAGTCCTTCTTCAATTTTACTGAAATTTAATCCAAATGCTATATTTTTCCCCAGGGTCAATTATTATATATGATCCATATTGCAATACATGTATACATGCATTGTGTGTGCGGAGGATATAGGTTAATCAGCAACAGATCCTCCGTCTTCAGCTCCATGATTTAGCGAAAGGGGAAATGATCCCCGGTCGAGGCCTCCTTTTCCCAATTGGCACCACATTTATTGAGTCAAATCCAGAAGGAACGGCGAAAGCTATGGAGGGAAGAGAGGAGAAGGAGTAAAATGGGTGAAAAGAGAAAAATCATTAAGAGAGGAGCAGCTGATTTAAGTTGACCTTCTTCCTAGGTACTGCAAATGAGGATGAAGTATGGTAAAATTTTTACAGTTAAATTCAAGAGCATATGAGTAGCTAAAAGAAAAGGTGTATTTCATCATTCCACGGAATAATATATACGACTAAAGTGAGCTATTTTTAAAAAGACGGGATACTCCTGAAGAATGTAGACTTGGCGAGACAAAGGGGACTTTAAAAAAGTGCTTCAATGAATTTTCAGCATATAAAAATGTCACTGGCGATAACTTTAAAATCATGGACGGAATCAAGTTTCTGTCAATCTAACAAGAAATTTGTCATGATTTTCCACAGAAGTGCGCAGTTTAAGAAAAGGATAGGAGTATATGGTAGTTCTTAGATGCAGCATAATATTTTTATATTATCTCAGTTAAACAAAAATGGAAACAGAGTAATATCAAGGATCTTTGTGGAGAATTAAACATATATGTCCATATACTTATTAAAATCACTATATATAGGGCAGCGTTTCTTAACCTAGGATACCTGTACTCAAAAAGGGAACAAAACCTCACAGTTGGGGGTGTTTAAGCGTATGTTGGCTGTTACTCAGACGGAAACGTTCAATAGCATCACTCATTTGTTCTATGTAGGTCCTGGTGCAACAGCTTACTTTTGTTAACTTCTTGGTTAGAGTCTTTCGCATGTATTGACATAGACATATTTAAGGTATTTCTTCAGGATTTTTACTCAAAGGTAAATATAAATGAAGTAATTTGATTTTTTTTTAATCCTAACTTATAATTATAATTGAAGTGGTTTGATGTATTTTTATTCTTCACTGGTAAACATAATTGAAGTGTTTTTATTTGTTTTTCTTCCTCACGAGTAAAGAGAATTAAGGTTTGATTTGTTTTTCTTCCTCACTGGAAAACATGATTGAAGTGGTTTGATTTGTTTTTTCTTCCTAACTGGAAAAAATAATTGAGATGGTCTGATTTGTTTTTCTTCCTCACCTGTTAACATAATTTAAGTGGTTTGAATTTTTTCTTCCTCACTTGAAAGCATAACTGTAGTGGTTTGATTTTTACTCCTCACTAGTAAACATATATAATTCAAGTGGTTTTATTTGTTTTTCTTCCTAACTGGTAAACAAAATTGTAGTGTTTTGATTTGTTTTTCTTCCTCAATCGTAAACATAATTGTATGGTTTGACTTATTTTTCTTCCTCGCTCGTAAACATAAATTAAGTAGTTTGATCGTTTTTTCTTTCTCACTGGTAAACATAGTTTTAGTGGTTTTATTTGTACTTTCTACCTAACTTGTTAACATAATTGTAGTGGTTTGATTTGTTTTTATTCTCGCTAATAAACATAATTTAAGTGGTTGGATTTGTTGTATTCCTCACTAGTAAACATAAGTAAAGTGGTTTGATTATTTTCTTCCTCACAGGTAAACATAATTGAAATGGTTTGAATTGTTTTTCTTTCTCACTAGTTAACGGAATGGAAGTGCTTTGATTTATTTTACTTTCTCTTTGGTAAAAATAATTGAAGTGTTTAGATTTGTTTTCTTAGACTTTTAAAATTCAATCATTTTACCAGTTGTGATGTATGTGTTGCATGATGTTAATGTGAAGCTGGGTTGTGAAATAAATGAGCTTTGTTGTTGATGGGAAGCGGGAGAAAGGTGATGTAGGGCCGTCTAAATACGTATTGCAGTGCATTGGAGATGTTCTACTCTGGTAATGCCATGTGCCAAAGCTTAGTAATGATGGTAAGATGGTGATACCATGATGTACAGTGCTAGTGTTGCATTTGGGTGTAAGTTTAGCATTGTAAAATAGGATGCTAGAGGATACACAATTGTGGAGGTGTTTTAACTGAGCGAGAAGAAGTTTATGTTAGAATGTGTAGTGCGGTGAAAATTACTCATGTACTGGAATGTAGTAACAACCGCGCTTAGATTTTTCCAGGTATCAGTTTGATCAAGTTGTGGCAAACTATGTCTAAGAAACGCAAATGGAACCTCGACTACGTTTCCTATGGTTTCACTCGAATGACGGAAAGAGATAGAACTCAACGCCCGCATTGCATACGCTGAACTACCGTATTTAAAAATTCAATTCTTAAACCTTCAAAGCTCAATAAGCTTTTTTACACTAACTATTGGGCCACGGACGCTGAGCATGACTTGAGTAACTTGAAGACTAAGATGGAACTATTTATTCGAGGTGATACCCTGCCAAAGCGAGGTTTTGTCGCCAATTTAATACTTTCTGTGGTAAACGTCTTATTATCATCATACATTTTTGCTTTCTAACAGAAAAGGCGCATATGATTGTAGAAAACTCGAGAAACCCAGTGCACAAAAATTGTGAAATTAGTGTTAGGGCACGAAGCACAAGAAAAAATTAAAAAGGTACCTCTGTCAAATGGCATTATCCAGTCCAGGGTTAAGGATAATGAGAAGAGATATCAGGCAGGAGTTGCAGGCGAACATGAAAGCATATCCTTTCAAAGAGAATGTTCAGTTACATAAGTCAACCGGCATTAGTTTTTGCACTTAATTATTAGTATTTGTGTGATATCTGAAGGAGAAAGGAGTGGTAGAATATTTCTTTTTATTTTTGTACAAATATAACATAATGCACGAGCAACTGATGTGTTCAACCTTCTAAAGTATTTTTTCTTGAAGCATGAGATGAAACTGTATTTGTTGGTCAATTTGCACTGGTGTGCTCTTTGGTGAAATTCTGGCTGTTGCCCGGAAGAACAACTATGGTTTCCATATGACTGTCATGGACTTGATACAAAGATGCTATACGAGTTGTTGTTTTTTTTAATTTCCAATACTGTGCGTGAACTTAACTTTATCAGTTGCTGAGCTCTAAATCGCCTACTATTTGCATTATTTTGATTGGAAATTTAAAATGAACATTAAATCATGTCAAATAAAAGAGAATCAAACATTTCAATTTTTAATTTACATAGAACAGGGCTCATTCTCCATTCTAGATGGAGACCATTTTTTTTTAAGATAGGAAGCGTTAAACCTGAAATATGTACATATTGGAGACCCAAAATTACCCAATCTAGCTTCCGTTCTAGTTAATATATATATATATATATATATATATATATATATATATATATATATATGTATATATATATATATATATGGTGCAGTTCATAATTTGTCGCATAACTTTATTATAAAAGGAAATAACACCTAAACTTTATTTATGCAGATAAAATTAAAAATATTACATGCTAAAGTCATGAAGGATTGTACTATTCATACTATTTAACGTAATCGACGCGGCCTTAACCACGGATTCAGTAGTCGTCGGAACGTGCTTCAGGCTTTCTCAACTGCCCCACTCTTTAATTTGTGAAAACTGTGTGGTGATCGTGGGCTTACATAGCTCCACCTTGGTGGTGCACGGGAACATATTTATCTCTCTCTCAACCATTTTCCACTCATATTAGTCCAAGGTGTTGCAGTATGTGCAGTTTGGAGGTCAGGTGTTTGGATGGATGTGATGGAGTCCAGTTGATGTAACCCCGCAGAAGATAAATACATGGGAGTTTAAATTGACACTTGCTACTCAGGAAACCAAACACCATCATGTGCACCGGGAATCTATTCTTTATGCCTCTCGGAACATCTTTATGGGGCATAGCACGCTATCAGTTGATTTGCGAGTTCACCACCTGGTCGTATCATAAATTCTTCACTTCTGAGAAAAACCAAGGGATGCCATGCTGATTGGATGCTTCGGTATGTTCACTAGCTTCGCAGAATGATCCCTCCGCTTTTTCTTCATCTTCTAAAAAAATTACTTGACTCTCTCTCATCTTGTAAGAATAATATCGGATGACCTCATGCACTAACTACCTAATGAGAGAATCTTAAACTCCCTTGTCCGTGGCTATGGACCGCATTGAATTGCTAATGATAGCATATATCTCAGCGACAAATTTGGGGCTGCTTTTAGTATGAGCACGTTTAGAGTGAGATTTTCGAGGAGCCGTACGTTCTTAATCACAGTCTGATTCATGCACCGTTTTCCTAGTCCTTTGCATCATCTTCAGATTGACACTCAATTACTCAAACTTCTTCACCTTGAATCACATGGCGTGAATAAGAAGATAGGAAGAAGAGAAAACCGACGTCAGATAAAACGCTTGCGCGGAATTCAAAAAGTTGTCAACGACGAAAAATAGCGCTGTCATTTCAATGGTTTTAGAGCCTTCTAGTCAATGAAAGTTATAGAAGAAATGTTATTCAGCGCATTAAAATAGATAGAAATACCTTTTTTTCGTGTAATTTTGATGAAATTAAGTTTATCGATAGCTCATGGTGTAACAAAATTTCAGTTGATTCTTGTTCTTGGGTTAAAAGTGTTATTTCCTAAATGTTTATGGCTCTATTAAATAAAAAAAAGTTAATTTTAATCCACACACCTTGCTTTTGTGCCTAAAACATTGAATTTTTAAATTAGCCCATTTATGGTAAATAACCTTATTTTGATGCAAATAGTAAAAATATATAAAGAGTTTCAAGGGTTATTTTTCAGTTATGGTATAAACATGTTATACTGTATTTAAAGTTATAGAAATATTAATACAGTAGTAATAACTATTATTTCCCTTATAATTTCCATTTTGCGACCTGGTCAGCAATACCAGTTCTCTTTCATTACACATAGATTCAGCACTAATTTGGTAAAAAATAAACTATAGTGCTTTATAGGACTTTCGAGAATTTTGTATATGTTTGAAGAATTTCTAGAACATACTGGCAACGTAGATGACTGTATAAATACAAAGAATGTTTACTCAACAGATCAGTTTAACTCTAGCCGTCACAACGCAGACACATCGTCACTCGTCATTGATAGAAGCATTCATCACACAAGGAGTCAAGAGGTTTTAACCAGATCTCTACTACAAGAATATAAAAAAGGCAAATAGTTCGCTGACTTTTCATCGCTCATATCTTCCCAAAAAATTTTTATTATATTTTGTGTGCCTGAGTTGGGATTTATCTATGTTCCAAGATTTTTGTTCCTGTTATTTTTATGTGAATGTGTACATACTTTAAACGTTTATAAAATATTTTTGTGATAAATGAACTAAAATCATTTAATATAAAATATGAATTTAAGTAAATATGTTCACATACCTTCTATAAAATGACCTCAATCATAAGTTGATGATCAGTAGCTTTTTCTCATTTTAACCTTTATAAGAGCGAGAAAAGAGCGAATGACATCGAGATGGGCTAGTAGACAAACAAGAGAGGTTAAACTTAAATAACTAACTAGCAATTTAAAAGCCACCGTAGTCCAATGGAAAGAAAAAAAGGTGTTGTTTTCGGTTTTTTATCCGAAATCTGATTATAGATGGCAATAAAGTCGGAGATGATGCAATTTTGCGCTACATAATTTGATTTGAGGCAAAATAAACCTTACGTAAGCACTCTCAGTAAAAGTATTTTTAATCTTCAGAAATAATAATTTGTGTTAGTATTTCTATTAAGATTATAATTTTTTCTTCATCTATTTTTTTAAGTTTACCCGACCTATAAAGGTCATACTTTCCTCCAAACTTCATCAACTTTCCCGCATTATACCCCGCCGCATCGCCGTATGTTTTGGTGGCTGGATTATCGCTGTATTTCTAAACTCTCACTCTTGATGGCCCGGATGCTGATATGATAGTGACACTCGTAATATTTTGTGTATATATAGATTCTTGGCGATGAATGATAAAATGAAGTGTTTAACGTATAAGCTTAATTTTCCATAGCCTGTGCTTCCTATCCCAATATCTTCCACCCAACCCCACAGACTCAGTTATGGTATGCAATATTTTTGCACTAAGAACAAAAACTTGCTCTCTTTGTTAATTGGAAAATTAAATCGATATCAATTTATAAATTTTTAAAGACAAGCGCCACAGTTCTGTTAAAATAATACGATGTAGATAATGAATATGAGCTGCGATAGTTCTCTATCGTTATTTTGATACTTGACATATTATAGGACAGGTACAATTATATCGATGGAAATTACTTTAACTACCTATATTTGGTTATGGAAATTCCATCCTCGTTGATGTTAGGCTACATTGAAGCCCCATCTTCGAAAGAACGTGGATACATTTTTTTATTCCTGACCTAGCAAAATACAGACTAAAAAACAAGCCCATAAATAGGAAAGTGCTCTCTGGACTTTGAACTGGTACCTATTATCACAGTAAAATTAAAAGAAAGTCCATCTTTCTGATAACCAAACGAACTAATTAAGTAATGGAAGAGATTTTCTTCAAATTTGATAGTAGTCGCCTTTCTAACTAATTCGAAGGATGACAAGTAATTTGGTTGCTTACTTCCGGAATAAATCTAGATCGACGTGAATTTTTTTATAGGCTCTTTAAAAACTACGTAATTATAAATTTATGTATAGCGCACTAATGTAAACTTAAACCACTAATATTTTTCATTATTTTTCTAAGAGTTTCAATGGCTAAAATTGTGTATCATTGGCACAAAAACAAACGCAGCATCAAATTAAGGCCAGATAGATTTGAGTTTATCAAGCACTTCTGCCTTGAGGTCTTCTTGATTTATGGTTTCAAAACTGGGAGTACTTACTCCTATGTTAGTAGAGAAGCCATTTCTGGGATGTGATGAGGTACTTTCTTAAACTGATAATGCATCGGAGTAAAATTCAGCAAATGGATTAATAATAATGCTGTAGATTATAGCATGTTGTGCGAGACATCTACAGCTTGAGAAGTTGCATCATGTGATGGGAGCCGCGCTACAGCTCCGGAAGTCAAGTAGTGATCTGATTGGTTTAAAGGAGCTGTGTAACTAGTATTTCACAATGTTTTTTTCAAATCACTCCGATATATGGAAAGACGCGCACTACTTGAAGCAGTGAGGGTGTGTCACGGACCCCCTGTTAGTTTGGAAATGATACGGACAGGAAGAAATAGACTCCTAGAAACGATTAAGAATACTGCTGCTGTTTGAAGGGAATAGTTAACACAACGATCATATTGTAAAAGTTAACTTTGTAAAACGATTGTCTTACGATATTATAAAGTGATTGGGTTCTTAATTCTAAGCCAAAGAGCTACAGATGAGAGATTCTGTGTTTTCACTTTGGTGTTAGTGGTGTGCCTTTCTGGGTTTATAGGAACTAAACATTACAGTGTAGATAAGATAGAGGTTCTCTCTTTCGTCTATCCCCCAACACATGACTCGCACATTATTAACAAAATTTAATAATACTACCACGTCTCATCCTTTTTCCAACCTGGGTCTACTCCATGGTCCAATTTCATTCACCATTGTATTGTCTTTACATCCTGTAAGTTGTATGCACATACAAAATTGTAGCTTGTTATTTTTTTCACATATAACCGAATGAGAAAATGATGGAAACCAGTAAGAAACACTCCTACGATAAAGCCTTCCTCTAGTAGCAATTCATCAGCATATATGATAAATCAGCAGATAGTATGAAGCCAAGTAAGATAGGGTACTGCTTATTTTGAAAGTAATAAGGGTAGTTTAGAGTTAAGGAGAATTGATTCAGGTATTCAATATATACAGAAAAATGATTCTGCTTATCGAGCTGCATTTGCAATTTCTTTGCACATAGTGAGTAATAACAAAAGCTTAATATTTGTAAGGACCTTTTTAAATATACTTGATTAAAGCCACAAGGCTTGTGCCTTGCAAAGAACTATAAAGGATAAAGCAGAATCCGCTCTCTAATGGTACAGTAAAAATATGCATTGCTGAGATGAATGGAGACATTTTAGAGTATGTAATGACGGAACTTAAGAGCAGCCCTTCCTTTGCTTTTCAACTCGACGAATCTAGTGAACTATTCATGGTCATAACTACTTGTATAAGCTAGTTACTGTTAAAAAGTAATAATTGTTCTCAAAATCTCTTGCTACAACCACACGGGGCAATAATGTTTGAAATAATTGCAATTTTTTCAAGATAAGGCTAATGACTGGAGAAAGCTAGTTAGCTTAATGGATAAGAGTCGTCTAAGGTTCTATGCATGTGTGAGAAATATTACTCCGCACGGTCAAGTCACACACTGTAAGATTAATCGCCATGCATTAGCTATAAAAACACTCCTATTAACCTTGCAGATGTTTGGTCAGATTTAGTGAAAATCGCCAAGCATATAAAAGAGAGTGTTTTTAACTCAAGAATATTCAAATCTTTGCCACACTGCTTACATTTCATACTGAAGTGAGATGGTTATCATGGGGTAATGTTTTGCATCGCTTTCTTAAGTTAAAAGAGGAAATATCTACTTTCCTTTTAGGAAAATATGGCAAACAATTTAATATACTTTAGTAAATGAAGATTGAAAGCCACCTAACTTGCTGATTTCTTCGGAGAGGTAAATTTCCTGGTGATAAGTTCAGGAAATAGTGCGAATATTCTAAGCACCAAGAAAATAATTGCTACTTTTCAGAGAATATTTAGCTGTATAATGATCCGCATTTATTTTCTTCACTTTGATAGGCGATACGAGAGGAATTGGGTAACTAAAACAGTTTCTTTTAATGAAGAGGTGATTGAAGAAAGTGAGTCAGCAGCAAAGCTTGGATTTCTTGCATTGAAAGAAGATAGAACCGTGGATGTGGATTATTAGCTGAAGAGTTGACTACTTTGGTGGTCAATCTCGAGAAGTAATATACCCTTCTCTATCCAAGAGCACTTAATGTATCCATTCCTTTTGCCACAACTTACTATTGCAAAGCTGGTTTCACAGCTTTAATTTGTATTCAAACCAAAGCCAGGTACCAGAGGAAAGACGCAGATGTTTATATGTGTTGTGTACTATACTCTACAGAACATTGCATTGCTATTTTAGTAAAGGACAAATAATACCATGTTTTCAATTATAAAGGAAGCACTAATGACTTTATTTTCTTTTAATTAACAAAGAAATGGTGCTTTAATTTGAACGTGTAATAAAAGGAACGATGCCTTAATTTGGGGATTTTGTCAAAAGAATATCTACAATCTGAACATAACTGAAGAGAAATGGGGTGGGAAGAATTAACGGGAATAAAGATACCAAAGTGTTTAAAAACTCACTTAGTTTAAGGTTTTCTGTTGTATAAATAAAGGTTTTGTGAAAGTAAACGTTCTTTTTCTCTAAAGTAATTAAGAAACACGTTTCTTCACTTCAACTTGCTAAAAATGCTCTTATACATTAATTGAATATTTCTACACGACTATCTTCAGATATATTTTATATACACTGGATATGTCCGTATTTTTGCATGTAAGCATGGTATAATTATTTTGAGTTATTTTTTACATCTTACTCTGTTGATTATTTATGTTAATGTAATCTCTTACTTCTAACATTCCAAGTTGGTAGTCAAGTTAAAAAATATGTCAATCAAGGAGTTCGCCTATGATGTGTCGTTGTTCCCCGATGAATGTAAAATTGAACTTTTTATAATTTAGCGCTTTTCAAAAGCAAGTATACGTTGATGGAATCTGATTTTGTCGAAAATGTGATTCATCGACAAATGTATAAATGAGTTTAATGTGTTTGAGCAAAGCTTCTACAAAGCCAGATATGTGTCTGCTCGACAAATGCATAAATGAGCTTGATGCGATGTGGATACGCTTCTATTATGCACGAAACATGACTGCTCAACAACTGAATAATTGAGTTTGATGCGGCTGGCAAACGGTCCTATTATGTATGCATATAAATTTAGAATGTAACGAGAGATAACCAGCTAGGCTTTTCATTCTCCAAGCCTTTTGAATCTTTTTGCCCAGTCTCTAAACTCTCAAACTGTGCAAAAGATGTCACTAGTATCTCTATATATCTCGTTAAAGATTTTTAAGCCTCTATGAAAAACTTTTGTAGATAAGTTTTTAATTTTTTTGCGTTAACATTTTGTTTTGAGCTCTCTGTTAAATTGTGATCAAATTAACAGCAGTAAAATGTTCAAGGGACCATGATAATTATTGATGTAAAAAACTCTAGGAGAAAATTTAAGGTATGTACATGTTCTTGAATGAAATCGAGCACTGGTATTATGGCTTAGAGCAATATTGACATGGGAATGAATCTCTGATATGACGAGGTGCTTAGACTTTGGTTGGCTTAATCGGGAGATGGGAGTAAGATGGCTGAGATGAGATAGTATGTTAGAAGAGTAGAAGGAAAGATAAGGCTGCTTACTTGACTGTATCCACCCTCTAAATATGGTTGTTTCTTTAGTCATCCCTTAAATTTTCGCATGGCTATATATAGTTATAGTTGGTTATTAGGTTAATGGTATTTTAATTTAGAACACCAATAATGTCCGAATTTATGTAGATACAATATATTTATACACATACACAGAGTGTATTTAGATCAGCATGGCATATTCTTAAATACTGAACTTTTACAAAAATGAAATGGAGAACAAATTTACATTTATATAACACTCAAAGCAGTGATAAAGTATGTAAAGGAGGAATGTTGACTAAGTTTATGTTCATATAAAATTCGCCTTTTCTTCGCTTGTCTCTTTTCCAAAGCAGTGATAAAGTATGTAAAGGAGGAATGTTGACTAAGTTTATGTTCATATAAAATTCGCCTTTTCTTCACTTGTATCTTTGCCAAATAAAATCCCGCAGTAAAACTGAATCACCAAAACTGACGAAGAAACATAGCAACTGATGTCTCGTTAAGGCCATAGAGATGCAGTTACTTTAAACTTAGGCATATATTCTGCCCTGGCTGGAGCTGTCTCACTTCGATCAGAGTTCACTCCATCTCAGTTGCCCATATATCACAAGGAAATCACCATACCACTTCCTTTTCGCACAAAAAATCCGATATAGGGAAAAAAACCCTTCATAATAGCATATTCATCATGAGGTAAGTGAGAAAAGTATTCTGATTTATATGTAATTTTAAAAGGCATTTTGACCATGAATCAAATATCTTTTGTCTTTTGTCTGATTACAAAATAGATATATTCCGTATCGCCACCTACCATTACCAGAATATATGAATTTTAATATTATAAAAAACTGCATTTTAACATGATTTATATATTGTACAATTTATTTAGTCTAATTTTTCTGGCTCCCAAAGATATAATTTTAACTTTCTTGTGTATGGCTATTAGAGGATGCAAACCTCTCCAGATAGATTTTGTTACGTGTGTAAATATTATATTGAGCCATGCATATATGACATAAAATCTTGAAAGGCGCCGAATTTTAAATTACTCCTATGTGCCACTCAGATGACATGTGAATCTGTCAATCCGCTCTAGAAGGATGGTTGAGAGGTGCAAGAAACTCCAGGCTTTTACTATTCCCAAAGTATGGAGAGATCTAAAGTACCAGCATGATAACTGTTAGTTCTGCCTAATAATGTTACAAAGTACAGACGAGTTAGAAAAAGACATACTCTTTAGTAACCTTACACACTATCATCTGTAACACTTGTTTCTCATGATGATAACTTGCCAGTACCACATCCATCAGAAAATGTAATTTCTCGTAATTTTCTACCTAAATTTTGCTTTTATGTAGAATGTAGTGTATATATATATATATATATATATATATATATATATATATATATATATATCTGTTTTGATTGATGATGATAAATGAAATTTCTTTCTTTCTTCATCAGAATAGTCAGCAAATAGCGGCAGCAAATAAATGGAAGAATCACTTTTGCCAAAAGGAATATGCATCCCGACCTTCCAAATCAAAGTAAACTGGAGGTTTGGATCAGGAGCTTAAATCAGACATTTGTGTAACGGAAACGACATGGTAAATTTGAAATTTACTTTGATGTTTGTAGGAATCTGCTTTTCTTTAAAGATGTTAATGGTTGAAGCATAATCTTAAGCCTTAAGGGAATGGCGCCTTTTTATATTCACCTCAACGCGAGGTCTCCAAGCAGTGTCAACACACAATGGAAACCGATATCAATATTTGCCACTTGTACAGTCCATGCAGAGGAAAACAGACTAGAATAATATCAATGAAATTTTTTAAAAGATTAACCATGGGAAAGTTCAAGATGCTTGCCTTCCTGCTTGGATTAAATGGTGGATACACAAAAAGTTCTTGTTTCCTTTACATATGGTGTGGGGAAATTCCACGTGGAACTTCTTTTCCAGCACAGAAGTTCCATGCGCTGGAAAGGTTCTGTTAGGCTTAAATTGGTAAGCCTAACCCCCATCCGCCCCCTTTCCACAAGCGGTAGCCTCGAACCGCGTCCACCACGGACCACCTTTACACGGGTTAGAGTCGCCTCTGCAAGAAGATTCGAGGCCATTCGAGAGTAGAGCTGTTTCTCACTCACCCCCACGTGGAGAGCCTCGGAAAGATATAATGCTCGTCTTCGATGAGGCAGACACAGAGTTAAGAAGTCTCGCCCGGACCCAAGTAGTTTCCCCTAGTTCCAAGTCAGGTGCTAACGACAAAGCAAAGTGACGGCTCAACTTTTGTGTCTTGGAATTAACCCAGCCAGTGTCGTAATTCCATTTAACGATCGCTACCGAGCGATTTTTCTGACTTCACTCATCAACTCCTGTCTATGCTATGCATAGCTTTATATATAGTCTTGGCTTGCGTGCCGCAGTTGCCATTAGCAGTGATGCCTTTATGGATACTGGCTAGATCACTAAAGAGGCCTAGAGACATATAATTGTTCACATTAAAGTCAAGAGGGCCAAAGAAATAGGGATGAAATGCCTCGATCAGTATTTTGATCAACCTTTTAAGGAGGAAAAAATAACTGGATTTCCATGACGGCCGTTAAGATACAACTAATGTTATATTTCTGTATAAAATGAACCAGGTGGAAGATATCTCTACCGCTTCACTCCTAAGAAAGGCTAAATGAGTAAAATAACATGCCAAAGTTACGGAATTTCTTAAAATCTTGTAGGTTTTATGAAAAAGAAGCCATTGATAAAATCCTGCAGGCCATTGTAGGTGATTTTGGAAATGTTAACCTCGCTGGGAGGGTAGTTTCATGCATCGGATAAGAGTCAACCTTGGCCGTAAACTCTTCTGGTCGGTTTGTGCCCCTGTCGAGGAATAGGTCATATCTCAAGACAATAGGTCTATATATACATATATGTATCTATTAGTTGGGAGGAAAGAAATAAAAGCCACGAGAATATGCATATATAAACTTATATATACATGTATCCTCTAATGTACGTACGCCTCGTTTGCGACGTACAAGTACGTTTACTTCGTAAGAGTAATCCGTTGATTATGAGGTATAAGAATGTGATTTTTTACAGGGGCCGATAGCGTTTAATGAGTTAACCAAGTTGCAATTCAAGGATATATATATAAGAGTAAAAACCAAAAATATAATTTTAATAAGTCACTAGTTAACATATATATACATACGGGAAATATATATAATGTAAATAAGGACAATTCCTACAGAATATAGATTAATTGGCAATCGGGTAACGTTAATTACTCGTTAATCAGCTTTTAAATGGGATACTATAAATTAGTAATAGAGAGGGAATATTTTTATGTCGGAAAGTGAATCGATTAACATGAGATACTAGCAAGGGTCCTTTACCTTAACCCTTTCAAGGAAAGTGGTTCAAATAATGTACCACCTGTTTGGCTACGTTTGATGCGTGGTGGTGCAAGAAGAGTACCACGTCAAAAAAAGCATTTTCCGAATTGAGTAGCAGCTCAGAATCTGTACCACCTTCATAAATTCACTCTCTGAAGCTTCTGGAGGCATTTTGCTACAAATTTGGATGCCAAAATTATTTACCCTCATTGTGGCTAAACCGTCGAAGGAGAATGCTGCTTCATCGTCACTAGCTAATTGAAATTAGTAGAAATTTTAGTTTTTTGTAAGGTAAATATAATTATTTTGATATATATTTGCTTCCTAGATACGATTAAAGTATTTATGTTGATATTATCAAATAAATCATACACACGCTCAAGGAATTCAAAAAAAGAAGGTGGTACGTTATCTGTACCACCGCACAAATGCATTATAGATGTCCATATTGGCCTACGCATTTATATGCGCTTCATATATTATTAATTGTTGAGATAGTTAGGGCTTATATTATATATATATATATATATATATATATATATATATATATATATATATATATATATATATATATATATATATATATCGTTTTCATTCTTCAGGATAGCTAGCCAAAAGCGAAAATTATCAGAAAAAGAGTTACAAGATGTGGCCTGGGACGATATTCCTTCGGAAACATCAGTTGACACTTCAGATGTGGATGAAGAGCTTGAAGATAGTGAAGAGAATATAGTATCCCCTATTGAGGAATATTGACAATTTTTGTTGTCAGAGGGTGATTTAGACGATCTAAAATTTGCTCTTCTGCTCAAGCGACTAAACCGAATTGGAGAAAAAATTATTTAATGGAAGGAACGACGAAAAAATTTTAAAAGTCATTTGGGGTAAGTGATGCTCTAAGACAACTAGATGAAGCTCCCCCTTGCAAAATATTTCTTGAACTTTTTTCAAATCAAATTATTGACTATTCGCCATATTTTTTTCGCACAAATTTATATGCTCATCAGTCAGGAAAGAAGTTTGTCTCAGTTAGCAATGATGAAATGAAATTGTTTCTTGCGATCAATTTGCTTATGGGAATTAAAAAAATCCCCAGTTAGAGGGACCACTGGAGTAGTTATTCAAAATTGAATGGTTCCTTCATTTCCAATTTGATGTCTGTAAAAAGATTTGATTGGATCTTAGGCAATTTACATTTGAATGATAATACATTCATGCCTCGAAGAGATTCCACAGACTTCGACAGGCTTTATAAAGTGAGGTCTTTACTTTAAATGCTTATTGGGAATTTCAAAAAAGGTTTTCTGCCTAGCGAAATAGTTGCTGTTGATGAGTCAATGGTCAGATTCAAAGGTCGCATTACCCTAAAGCAATATAATCCGATGAAACCAATTAAAAGAGGTTATAAAGTATGGGTTCTAGCTGACAAGTCAGTTTATTTTCTTGATGGGGAAATATACATTGGTAGGATGCAAGGAAATGTTAGTAAAGATTTAGGAGGTAGTTTTGTTGGGAAGTTTACGCAACCACTTCAAGGGGGAAATCATAAAGGATTTTTTGACAATTATTTCACTGGTTACGATTTAGTTAAAGATCTGAAAGAGCAGTCTCTGCATTCATGTGGTACAGTAAACCAGAATAGGAAAAAAATTTCATCTAATTTCAAAGTATATGACTAGTATGTAAGTGAAGATGGAATATCTGTGTACAAATGGAAAGATAGACGTATGGTGCGTGTTACAGCTAGCAATTATTGCCCAAATGCCGTAGTACAAGTTTTAAGAAAACAAATACATGGAAGAAGAGGAACAAGAAGAAGATGTGGCTTATACAGCACAAAAGCAAAACCATCCAGAACAGAATGGGAATGCTCGATTTGTAAGGTGGCCCTTTGCCTTGGAAAAAATCAAACTTGCATTCAAGATTTTCACAAATAAACATACTACTCATGCATTTACAAAATAAAAAAAAAATATTTGGGGGGGTCCAAAAGGAATTAAAAAGAATTTTTTTTCTTCATTTTTGTTTGTTTTGGAAGGGGAAAATTTTACTATGTAAATTTGGGCAGTGGTACACAATGAGTACGCCGTTAATAATTAGTTAATTATTTATAATTCTTTTTAAATAATAGCGAAATATCATTTTGGTGAAGATTTATTGTCAATATCAAACAAGATATTTTATTTTATTTCAACAAATAAACCTTTGCCCTCCTAGAGCTTTTTTTATCCTAATAATTTTGCCCCTCAAAGGTTAAAAGGGGTCACTTCCAGGAAGGGGAATCCTTTATCGAGTCGGCGCGGGGAAATGGAGACGGAAACTGGTCGTAATTCTCGGCCGAATATCCTGATGGTGACAAGGATGAAGGGGGGACCAGAAGACGAGTTCACGATCTTCCTTGAAGATGGACGATGGCAACTTTGCTCCAGAGAAGTGCAACCTCCAAAAATCGAGACTCTGACGCGGCTCGGCGCGGAGTTTCACACGGGAAACTGGAGATTCTTGAGGAGGAGTGGTTCCATATGAGGCGAGAGGAATCCCGGCCAATCCTTCAGGGATGAAACGATTCGAGGCTTGCTCTGAACAGAGTAAGCCTTCTTAAAAGAGATGGATCTGCCTGGTAAGATCCAATCTTGATGGTATAAGCGAATACCAGGGACTTGGGGAAACAGACTCCTGATCTAAACCGAAGATGACGGGTTCTCAGACAAAATCTGCCGATATTCGAAAACCCAGGGTATTTACATGACAGGCATTTTTTTTGTTTCTCGTCGTTGTCATCGACCAGCCCAAGTCTTAATGGCTTTTACGATGTGGGTGGCAAACTTTGGGCTAGCAGTTTCGCGACTACGGAGATTTGCACTTCCTCGGCGAGGTAAAAGCTTTTAGCACCCAAATTAACTGGAACTGCGAAGCGACTGACGGATATTCAAATTTTTTCTTCTTTTATTTTTCTCTTTGGATTCAGAGATTACTCCACGTGGATTTATACTTAGGAGACAAAGAGAGGGAAGGATTTCATAAAACAAATGAACGAGGTATTCTTCTTGGCGTCCCATTCCCTTACAGCCCGTCAAATTTATGACTTACCCCTGCAATACTTGTTCACACCACTAGTTAGGAAAAACTTTTTAACAACTGGATAGGTAATTTTGGCAAGATGCTAGACACTGCAACCGAACTTGAAATCTATCCTTTATTCACTAAACTTTCAATTGGAGAGCCTCTTACTTCAATAAGTGACAATGTCTTAAAGGATTTTTCTACTGATGAAGTGTACGGGTATAGGATCATATAGTCCATAAGGACAGGAAAACTTCCAACGGATATAGCTCTTCTTGAAATTGGTCCAGTGAGCCATTCTAGGTGGTTAACAAGAACAAACAGGCTTTGTCGCCTATTGGTTTCAGAACATTGTCTTGGAGGCAGAACGGTCAACAACTTAAGACTGTTGGTTTCACATCAAAGTATGACATTATTGTGTGGAAGGCCTGTCCCACATCTTGTTTCAGCTTCGTTTACTTAAGATGCTGAAAAATGCTATAGTGGATGCTGTTTTACCAACATCAAACACTCAGCAGGCCATTTGTACATCGATATACTAATGCAGACACTCTTGTACTTAAATAAAAGTTAGGAGAAGAGAGCTCCTGTCCAATAGATTGTTGACATGAGTAATGGAGACGATGTCGCAATTCACGATCTTTTACTACGTCTCTAGAAGACAATGTCCATCAACCCCAATGCTTCTTCCCTGATGGAACTGAGAGCCTGTTCTCAAGAGGTGTTCGAACCTCCTTTGATATGTAAGCTGACTATAGCAAGAATATGCAAGTTCCACAGGGGCTCTGTCAAACTCATTCAATAGAGAGGTGTGTAAAATAAGTCACAGAGGGAGAGAGAGGGAGTATGCCAAGGAAAAACGTAAGTTGTATATCAGAGGCCAAGACGCAAGTATGCCGCAAAATTGATGAAATTTGTTTAAATGTTTATTTTACTGAGGTAATCGTTTTGTAATGCTGTATGATTACAAGGATACATTAGGTGTTTACTGGGATATGTTTTATGCAAATAAACTAAATGTTTGTAGCAGTACTTGCCAGTATGTGAGGATAAAATTAAGAACTCTTCTTTTCATAGAGCAATTTATGAGTTGTTTATTTTCAAACTTAGATTTTTCAAGTTAAATGTTGAGCAATCATAAAGGAAATAGTAGATTTGATTTATATGATTTCTAGGTTATGTTTTATAAATACTGGCATTTGTTTTATGCAGAGAACCTAAATGTATATAGCATTACCTACCATTTATCGAAGTTTTCTGAAACCTATTTATGGGTTGTCAATTTCCTAACGTAGATATGTTGAAAAATTACAAAAATAATAGGCAATCGATATATATATATATATATATATATATATATATATATATATTATAATTAAGAAGATATGTTTTATGCAGAGAAAGTAATTGGTTATAGCAGTACCTGTCATCCTGAGAAGCTGAAATTAACAAATGTGGTTTTCTGAGAACAATTTATGCTGGGTTTTTTCAAACGCAGATTTATCAAGCTAAATGTTGAGCAGTCACAAAATAATATAAGATTCATATTCCTCGCAACCAAACACATATTTTAGAACCCCAAACCGAAGGGACTGCTAATAATTAATTTCACCCCACAATTTGACACACCCTAATGTTACGAAATATTAATTAGATGCCATCTCATTTGACGAAAGGGATAGAGATGATTAATCTAAATATGCAACATTAATTGTTTGGATGACATGATTTAGGCTAGGGGGTTTGTATGATATTTTGACTACAATAAATAAAGTTATATCTAGGATGAGGAATTACACCCCGAACTACGACATGCAAACGGATCTAGTAAGGCTAACGTGATCATTGGCCATCTAGAAGCTGGGCAAAATAGGGGTTGATCCCAAGCGATTTAAAGCTTTCATCGCTAAGAAGCCCAACATATGCAGGTGGGTCTACCCTTGGTTTGGCGAAAGGGCCGCAGAGGAAATTCAGAAGGAAATTGAAAGGAACCAAGAGTGAGTAAAGCTGCAGAAGTGGTAAAATTCTGCAGTCTCATGCACGTCTTAAATATCGTGATTCAGGAGATGGCAGCCAAGTAAAAAAAAAGCAGGGATCAAGCTCTTCTTTAGTGTAAAAGAACAACCTCTGACCTCCTCACGTTATTTGGAGACCACGTGCGATTGTATCCCGCCTTTGAAAACGTCACTTCCTGTTCGGGAACATTCAAGAAGTTTCGACTCCTCGGCGTATGGGTGAATTATCCCCCAATCATGCGAATTTGTCCAGAGCCCTCCCCCCCCGGGAACGAGGAGAGAAAGAGACGCTTGTTTTTCGCGCCTTGCGGCTAAAACTGAATTTTCGTCCGCCTCACGGATTAAGATGTCTGGAGCTTCCTCACCCCTGAATCCAAATCCCCCTTTCCCCCTTCCGGATCACTCTTACAAATACCCGGTTTGGACTTGAGATCAGTGAGTCCCGCACGCACCTCAAAGTCATCCTCATCATCTCGAGTCGATGTCCCGTGAGGGTTCATCAGACAGCAAGACTTTCTCCGCCGTGATTCTACCCATACCCCAAGGAATTGGTAGCTTCTGTGAACGGCAATCCTTTGAAGTTGCGCGACGGTCTCGCTTCGTTTAATCGATCCGTAGAAAATCTTCATCGATTACCTTTGAAGAAAAGAAGTTTCCTCTTTTAGTGGAATTACGAGTAATCCGACATTTCCCCGTCGAACGTCATCTTTGAAGATTGGCTATCTTCATCGTTATTCCTCGGATCGTGCCTCACTTGCCTCATCCAGAATCTATCCTAATTGCCTTATCAGGATCGTGCCACATTTGCCTGATCGGATCGTGCCCCACTCGCCTCCTGCCAAGCAGGAGCTTCCTCGAAGTCCCCGACCCGTAAGATTGAAACCCCCTCAGTTATTATATTGTCTGAGCATAGTAACGATAATTAATTAATTTTATTTGAGAATTCATCTTTATCATAATTATAATAATTATAATTTTTATAATTATTATAATTTTAAATAAGTACCTTTTGCCTATTTTTATTTTTGTTTTGCTGTTTGTAAATAAAATTATATTTTGGCAGTTTCATCTTTAACTAACCTTGAACGAGACTCTCGGCCCATTCAAGTAAATCTCGCCAACCATTTTAGCACTCAGTCTGATTTGTTAAGGATATGGACCCCAACGCCTCAAGTTTGATCTCCTGTTGATGGTTAATCCCTGTGAACAGTTCTTAAACGGTTCGCGTTGCAGTAGGTGATTAAGTCCCCCCACACATAATATAGGAGTAGTGTATGGTATAGAGAAGTGTACCACGACATTCAGAAAGTTCTCCCCCGATCAGACAGAGAGGAAAATATTCTTCTAGCTCTTGACCAGCTTCAAAATGTGAGACCAAAATGTGCATTAAATACTGCTTGTCCACCTCGAACCCTAAGCATTCAGTGTCCATTCAGGAAGGAGCACTTGAATAAGAACAAGGATACAGCGAGAGACTAAGTTTCTCCTACGCCTCGGCATCCAAGGCATCACCAATCCCGCATACCAACACAAAGGTGGTCCAGACGCAAATAATAATACAGCTCACGGGATGAACATGTATATAACAAGATGCTATCTTCGAACTAACTGGAATCCATGAAGTTCCGGAACAACCCGCAATCGGCCAATGTTATATGGGTCCCTAATGCCCAGGAGCAACCAGCAAAACCAAAAATATCTGCTTACAACCATGTCGTGGAATGGCCAAACTCTCTCTCTCTCTCTCTCTCTTTCTCTCTCTCTCTCTCTCTCTCTCTCTCTATATATATATATATATATATATATATATATATATATGTATATATATATATATATATATATATATATATATATATATATATATATATATATATATATATATATATATATATATATATTTATATATATTTAACAGTGCAAGATGGACAAAGATTAACAGGAGGCTGGTACGCGCTGGGGTTGCAAAAGAAAGACAAGACGAAAATATATCTTCACCTACAACAAAATGATATTTATATTTACACAAAAATTGGGTTTAAAGGGAATGGTCACCCAGACGGGGTTAAGGTCGACACGAGATACAAGTAGGTTAATTAAGGAATTAAAAAGGTCAGATTCAGTTTGTTGATTTAAAGGGGGATTTTAAACTGGAGCGTTCATACAAATAATGGATCAATTGGGTAAGCCAGATTCAAGACAATCTGCAGGCGGCAACGGTTTCGATTACCTTACGTGTTTGTTGCCAAAATGGGCCAGTTGTGGTAAGATGAATGCGACGGAAGAAGTCGGTTTACCTCTTGCTTCAGACGAGACAGCACTTGTTGAGCCTTTGGAGTGGGGAATCCTTGTCAAGTACATGAATATGGTAGAGTTCACTGATATCGAAGCTTGCCGATTAAAGTATGCCAGAGTTTACAGATGAAGATACTTGCCGATTGACTATGGCAGAGTTCACGGATCGATTTAGCCTTCAACTCGAATTGAAATAGCCGCTTGGGGGGATGGGGGTTCTTCAGCTCGTTCGCCGGTGTAACGGAAGTCTAACAGTGCTGCTCTCTAAACTCAGTCGAAACGTTATATAGGACTTGGTGAGGTGGCTCCAGGCGCGCGCGTGAATTTGAGGACAAGTCGGCGACTCCTTCAGGGGAAGGGGGAATCGTGATAACATTTGGTGGCATGTCCAACGGATTTCAATCTTCAAGCGGAAAGCCAGAATGCTAGCGGAGAGATGGCCGTGGGCGGAACGATGACATCGGTCCCTAGGCAAATACAGCGGGGGCGTGTGATAACGGCGTCGGCCGCCTCTTTGCCCTGGTTCAATCATGCTTTTACAGCTCTATTCGGTCATCTCAGGATCCACGTGGCTACAGAAGGTCACGTGGTCGCCATTTGATCTCATTTTGCTACAAACCAAAAAATTAAAAAAAGAGAGCGGCTCGCAAAAGAATCTAAAGAGGCGCAGCAGAAGGCACTCGTACAACCCAAAACAAAGCTGCAAAGAAATTACGATAAAGAAACCAAGAAACAGCAGTAAGACAACGCTAGCGTCACCTCATGGTCAGCGGCCGCACCCAATCATGACAGGTACTATGGTAAGATGCTTAACAACAAACTCACACTTAGGATTTGGCTATATATAGTTAAATATAGTTTAATATAGTTAAATAAGAAATTTTCTTAATAGAAATATCAGATTTTCTCAATAGATATGTGAGAATTTCTTAATAGAATTAAGATATTTTGGCAATATATATGAGATTTTCTCTTCAATTTTTTCCATTAACTCTTCTACAACTGCAAAAGAACAGCAATTAATCATAGTTAAGAGTAATTATTAAGCTTTGTGTATGGTTATGAACTAGAAAAGCGTCACCAAACCGGGTATGAGGCATATTCCTCTTACCAAGCAATTTATTTCAAAAGTTTCGGTAATGATAATGACGCATCATCAGCTAAAGCCCATCAGGCTTTAATCAAGGGGAAAGGAGCATGAAAGCCAACTCCTCATTCAAAATTTGAGTGATCATTGTACCCCGATACGGCGCCGGTGTGACAAGATTCTTGCTCTAATAAATAAGAAGAAGCGTGGCGACTAACTTTCAAATGTGGTATCTCGCATGGTAGAGAATTGAGCTTAACCATAGACGCAACTGCTCCTAGAGTTGTATTTAGCACTTGGAAGTGTTTTCAGCATTGAACCTAAAAGGGTTAAGGCGTGATGGGAGTCTCTTCATCGATTCGGAAAGGAATTGGAGCAGATAGCGATAGGCGTAGGGGTGTAGACCGCGTGGCCTCTCCCTGCGTTGACAAGCAGCTTCTTTGTAGGAGACGTGCATAAGGTACTAGTGGCCGACAGGTAAAGGATGGTAGCCCTACCACAGTAGAGGAGTGGTACCTGTTAATTATACCAAGAAAGGAGGGCAAGAGATCAGCTAAAACCGACTATAGAGTTAGAATGGTAAGTTCTTTGTTTTAAATAGGGAATGTTACTTCCTCAGGAGGTAGGGGTAGAGTCAGAGGAATTAGGTTACAGGCATAAGAGAAAGTAACACATAGCAAGTTTCAATGGGTCACAGTCCTAATTCACTGGCTCTTAATCATTTCAATATATTAAAAAAAAATAATTAACAAACTTATTATCAACTTACAAAAATATCATCTGACCTTCAAAACTTTCTAAATCTCATTGAAAAATAAAATGGTTACCATCCGACCGACGGACCCACAGTGTAACTTATAGAGTAGCACGCGACTAAAGCTGAATCAAATATGAACAACCTTGGCGAAAAAGAGCGCAAAAGATTGGCGAAGAAGAGCGAAAAAGATTAGGCCGAGTGATAAATGGAATGGGATGTACCTGATTATGAAGAGAGACATAAGAATCCTAAATAGTAGGTGTGAAATGCTTGTGTAATCATGTCAATAGTGGAATGCCAACTACCACATTATTGAGTAGCAAAGGGGAAGCGAGTGTTGGTTGCAAAGAGAAGAGAGAAGCAGAACACGATAAAGAAATGGCAGAGTTTAAGGTCGAGGGGGAGAAATCTGTGAGACTAAGAAATGGAAATGAGGACACTAAAAGATTAAAAAAATCTATATGGATGGCTGTGAGACAAGTGGTGGTATGGTAAAGTTTGATTATGTCTAATAGTCTTGTATAGTTATCCTTTTTAGCGTCTTTTCAGTCTCGCTTCTACGAGGTTAGATGTGCAACGGTCGACTGCCATTCCTCTCTATCCAGAGCCATCTTTCTCCATGTTTCTTAGGCGGACCAGGTGGTCTTGGGCCAGGCACCTACAGATTTTTTATCCTTCCAATTGTTTCGGCCTCGCTCCTTCTCACCACATGTCCGAACCATCTAAGTCTTCTCCCGTGCAGCACTGCCTCCAACTCCCTCAGGCCATACCTTCTTGCCACCTCTGAACTACTCACACCGTCTCTCCATTTACTCCGGCCATATACCGCAGCATCTTTCTATCACAGCTTCTTAGGATGTTCTTCGTGTTCTCTATCAGAGCCCACGCTCTACGCCATGCAGCAACACTAGTCTTATGCATGCTTCATAGACAGGACTTCTTCGTATTAATGTTATGCTCTTATTTACCAATATTTCTGAGGTCTCTTACCACTTACTCTAAGCCCCTGAGACTCTAGCACTAACGGCCCTCTCTGAGGGTTCCCTCACTGTCAAGTACATCTTTGAGATATCAAAATTGACTGACCTCATTTACCATACTCCTTCGATCTCCATAGTCTCTGCCATACGCGGTGCCACTTCTCCCGCACAAGTAGGGCACATAAAGTTCCTTACTCCAACTAAGCGTTGAAGATTTAAACATCTCTTGTGGCACCATTTCTGGCAAGATACACACAGGATGGAATTTACACATACTCCTCGACCGCATACACCACAAGGATATCTCTTTGTCTTCTTTCCCGTCACCATCATCTTCGTCTTTTCCATACTGACTTTCATTCCTTTCTCCTCCATGTTTTTTTTCTCCTCCCTAAACATGTCCGCTACTTTCTTCTTCGTCTCTCCTATTAAGACAAGATCAGCAACGTATAACAGATCTTAGGGTTCACCTCTTCTGCATGTTTTAATCATTTCTTTCATGATAACAACAAAAAGCAGGGGGCTCAAAGATGAGTTCTGATGCACACCGACATCAATTCGAAAGCTTTGTAATATTTTCCAGATACTCTTACTTCAAATGTAGTTTCAGTATATAACGCCATTATCAGCCGAACCTGCCTCTCTGGCACTAACTTTCTTCTTAGTGCCCAGCATATTGCTCGTCTCAGTACTTTGTCAAACGCTTTTTCAAGATCAACGAATATGTGGTAGAGCTGTTTTTTGTTTTACCCTATCTTTCTTGCATTTGCCTCATAATAAAAATGGCATCAGTTGTTGACCTTCCCTCCATGAAACCAAACTAGTTGTCAGCAATCTTTGTTAACTTTTCATACCTCTCGACACCTCAATAACTTCCTTTATTGTGACTTCTTGTATCGCCCCCTATATTACCGGCTCCTCCTCAATTTTATTTTCATTATCATCATTTAAAAGATGTTCAAAATATGACTTCCATCTCTTTGCAACCTCATATTCATCAACTTTAATTGTTCATCATCATCGCTGATGTAGTTATTACTGGCGATGGCCTTTTTCTTCTTTTTCATTTGATGTCAATTCTAAACATCTTTTGTTTTCCATCCGCTGCATTTAGTTCTTATACTCCAATCCTGCCATGCTGCTCTCTTTGCCATTGCTACTTCTCGTCGTGCTTCTCTACATTTTTCTTAATATATCTGCCGATCTTCAAAGCTCCACGTCCGTTGTTAATGCTCGAATGTACTCTTATTTTCCCTTAATTTTTGATGAACTGTTTCATTCCACCATCATGTTTCTCTTTCCTTTCCTCGTTTTCCAGTTGCCATACCGCACACTTCCACGCCTGCAGCCATTATTTTCTTCTCAAGTTTCTGCCAGGTCGTAGTATCATTATTATTCTCACCTTGTCTCATTTGTCTGTAAACTCATCCTCAAATTTCTTTCTTGTATCTTCATCCTTAAATTTCCACATTTTTATCTTCTTCATAGCTTTCCATTTCTTTTTCTTCATATCAGCTATTTGTAGATCTGCTGGCCTGTGCTGTGTTAAACACGCCTCACCAGAGATGGCTTTACAATCCTTAACCTTTAGTCCTCTTCTTTTCCTTACAAAAATGAGATAAATTTGAGTCTGTGCATCTCCACTCATATAGTTGTGCACTTTTCTCTGTCCTTCTTAAAATATATGTGTATTTGCTTAATTGTTGATTTTTAAAAATATCCAGCACCTTTCTGCCATCCTGGTTTTGAGTTCCTAAATCAGTGTTGGCCCATCATTTCCTCATATCAAGCTGTATCTGTTCCGATATGCTCATTGAAATCACCAGCAGAAATCAATCCTTCAGATTCAGGTACTCAAGCTATCTCTTCCTCCAAAACTTCCCAAAATTGTTCTTTTTCCTGAGCCGAGCACCCAATCTGCGGCGCTTACAGAAAAACATGTAATATACTACCTTTCCCAGCACGATCTTTATCTTCATCATTCTATTTGTATATCTGACTATTTCGATGACATTATCCACCAGCTCTTGTTTGACAAAAACACAACTCCTCCTGTGCCCTCTGCGTTTCCGCTTTATCAGAACTTGTACTTTTGGGTAGTTGTACCAATTGTATGTAGTCGTGCCGCAGTTCTTATAGCGCACCTCCTGGACACACCACACAGCCACTCTTCTCCTAGCTAGTGAGATGTAATAAAAACAAATGAAAGATAAATCCATTAATTATCTATAAATACTTATTCTTTGTAAAAGTGGTCATAAATTCATTTAATGAATCAATTAAGCCTTGAAAAAATAATGTAAAAAATGTTTTTTTTATTTTTTAAATTGCAACCTTTAAAAATTTTAAAATTTCAAACTAAAATTAAATTTTAGAAATTTTACAATATGCCCTCCATGGCTGTTTAATATATTCATGGAGAGTGAACTTGAAATAGTTTTAGTGGAATTTAGTTGAATTTTGAGTGCATTGAAATTTTGATTGAAGTATTTGAAAGGGTATATGTGAGGAGAGGAGCTAGTGGTAAATGCAAAAGAAAATAGAAGTCTGCTCTTTCTCCCATGAATAGGTGAATGTTTTATGTTACGACAGTATCATAAAAGCTATTGGCAAGGATGAGGCAGTTTGCGACTGCAAGGTTGTGAAGAGTATGATAATCTCTCTATCTCTTTCCCTCTCTCTCTCTCTCTCTCTCTCTCTCTCTATATATATATATATATATATATATATATATATATATATATATATATATATATATATATATATATATATGAAAATTAATGCAATATCGCAAAAAAGAGATGAGGAATTTAACCACATTCTCCGAAGAAAATTTAATTCAGAACAGTTTCGGTGTATCTCACAGCCTTTTTCAACCGACACTGGATAGAAAATATGAGAAAAGTGCTTACATACATAACACAGGGTCAGGTCGTAAAAGATCCCCTCTTTTTCTCCACAATCCCCTACTTGAGGCTAATCAGGGAGGGGGGTAGGCCTAGACATATTGAAGGGTTGACATTTCACTATTTTGTTTATTTGCTTTCGTATTACAGGATTAAAAGAAAATTGACCCTCAGATAGATTTAAATTAGTAACTGACGATATCAAGCTCGATTCTACGATTCTTCTTTTAACATAGTTAGCCGATTTAAATACCATTTTACTTTCATTGAAATCGATCGAATGATTCAATTCTCTAACATGGCAAAATATTCCACTGCTTTGGCTGCCCACTCTAATATCTCTTTTGTGTTCATACAATCTCTTGTCTAGATTTCTCCCCGTTTCCCCAATATAAAATTAATGGCAATCGTTGCATGGTTTTGCATATACTCCTATGTTATGATGTTTTTGGGGTTTCCTGGCAATCATCAATTGGTTTGAGGGAATTATTATATTTAAAGGCTAGATTAATACCCGATTTTCCAAATATGTCCTTCAAACTATTTAATTTATTATTAAATGGCAGTGTTATACATTTGTTGAAGTCATTAGTGCGAGAAGGCTTTAAACCATAGAATGTTTTCCTAGCTGCAAAATAGGCAGACGATATGAACCAATCGGGGTAATACAAATTAGAAAGAATGGTCCTGATATTGACAATTTCCTCATCTAAATAGGAAGGATGACATATTTTATATGCTCTAAGAAAAAGGTTAGAAATTACCAATTTTTGAACAGTATTATCGTGAAACGAAAAATAATGTATATAGGCATTCGAGTAGGTTGGTTTCCTATAAACGTCGTTTTAATTCATGGTGATCTTTATTAATGAAGACATCTAAAAAGGGTAATCTATTATCATATTCCCATTCATATTTAAATTTGATAGAGACATGCAAATTATTATAAATTATTAAAAAAGTTATCAAAATCATGGCCATTAGGCCAAACAGAAAATACATCGTCAATGTACCTTAACCATATAAAGTTAGGGGGAGAAATTGTGGGAAGGAGTTCAGTCTCAAAATATTCCATGAAGAGACATGCCAATATCGGAGATAAACTATTTCCCATGCTAAGGCCAAATATTTGTCTATAAAACTCATTATTTAATCGAAACACATTGTCAGAGAGACATAATTCAACTAAATCGATAAATTTACTCGTAGAAATGGAAAGATCCAAATTAAGTCTAGGCATGAATTCCCGCAGAAGGCCCATGGTTTGGTCAACCGGAACTTTGCTTACGCCCAATCATTTCCAATATTAATTCTCCCACTTATAAGCTCTCCAAATAGCTCGCCAAGCAGTTATCTCCAGCAGTTGGAAGAATCTCATCTGCACACATTATGAACACAAGATTTCGTTGACCGCCTCAACCACCTGCAATTACCAGATGGAAAACTTGTGAGCTTTGATGTAAACTCTTTGTTTACCAAAGTTCCGGTAGACCAAACCATGGGCCTTCTGCGGGAAATCATGCCTAGACTTAATTTTGAACTTTTTCCATCTTTCGAATGTATTTGGCTAAGATAAGCGAGATTAAAATATTAATGAAACCGGTTTCTACCATGGTAAATGAGACTAGCATAAAAAGGAATCCTTTATTTTTTTTTGTAGAGCAGTTTTCTAATAATGCCACTATGTTAACCGCATATATATGTGTATATACATATATATATATATATATATATATATATATATATATATATATATATATATATATATATATATATATATATATATATTGCCCACGGAAATTATCCGATGAGCCTCAAAATTTGTATTTTTAACATAAAAAACGTTTTAATATTGACTAACCTTATATTACTATTTTGTCATCTTTTCTTTGGATTTGATGAATTGTTGCAGACGCTTAGGCATAGATTTGATCAAGTTTTGACAAACTTCCACTGATATTTCTTTGCACCATACCTTTAGGAATGCCTATTTTAATTTTTGGACGGGGCTAGTGTCTTGGCCTTCAACTTTACTTTTTATTATTAGCCATAATTTTCTATGGGATTGAGATCTGGGCTATTACCAGGTGAATCCAAAATATTAAATGTATTGTCAGTAAACAATTTTGTCACAATTTTATCCTTGTGACAAGGGGCCCCATCATGCTTGAATGTTTCTGTCACATGGATTGTTATTACTATTGTAAGTTTCTCTCGATCCTAACTTTCGAGGCTAGCAGTGGCTGATAGAAGACAGGTTATATTCTTCTTCATAGTTTTAAGCAGGCCGAATACTAATCGGCCAAGTGAAACCCACCCGTGCCATTGAAAAGCCATTGAGTTCAACGCACGTACAGCCCCCCCCCCCCCTCCCAAGCCTTTCTCTCTGGTATAAAATCCTTGGTCAGCGGATCCACCCCGAATGGTAGTTTCCCTTTTGTTTGTCGTGTACGTTTGTATGTACTTTCTTACGGCTCCCGCATGAAGGTGACGTGTGTAAGCCTTTTGCCCATTGAGTTATTTTTGTATTTCGATGTTGTATTAATTATTTTATTTGTGTTTGTATAGTAGTCAAGATTTTTTTGTTTCATCCGGTTTGATATCAAGAACCTGCTAGTTAGTTGATTTAATTCGGCCAAGGTAAAATAGCCACTCTTACCCGATTTAGTGCAACCCAGGTTTAAAGTGCATTATTCAGGGCGAGGCTAATCAAAGAGTATCGTACGGGCTTGCCACGTTTCCTTACGAGTCAAAGGAAGCATGCGGAGGACAGGAAATCTAACCTGACCTACGACAATGGGCTTAGATCCCTCATAGAAGTTACGATTTCGGTGACATTTCAGTACAATTTTTGGTTTACATGGTTGCGCTTGGGAAGTAATTCGCCTATATCAAAAGTTTCGTCCATGATTTTCGGACCAAGTAAGTTACAATAAAATTCTTTAAATATTTTCTTTTACTACAAACACCTCCGCTTACAACTCCACTTACACACGAGGTAATTAGATTGTGATACGACTTCACTAAGATTATCTTACAAACTTTCTCCAATAAAGGAAGCTCAGCTGAAATGCGATGCATGGAATGTATGAACGTTATAAGCGATTTCTTGCTTACGCTTTTGCAGAAATTTACGTCTGCCTTAGTTTGGGGCAAATGGGGCAAATGTAGCATTATATCTAAGCAACCCAGTTAACAATATTTTAGAATTGGTTTCAATTCTTTCCGAATTTGATGACATTCGCAACCTGAACTATTAAGAACAGTCAGGTTTCTTGGTCTGTGGACAGAAAATTACACCTATATCTACATATCCACTTAAATAAACAGTGTTTAAACAAATTTAACTCGAAGAAGCATGGTTGAAAAGAAATATAACTTTGGTAATCTAGAATTTCCTCGAAATTTTACTCCTTGTAGATATTATTATTTATATATTATTGGAAAAATTAGAGATGGTAAAACTCAACTATGGCTTATTAACCAGAAACCTAATGAAACTATTAGTTAAGTCATGACAAGTGAAAATTTAATCGAGTTTCTTAGCCAGGATAAACAATGGAAAGAGCTATTTTAGATCCTAAGTTCCGGAAGGGTGAATCTCTGATCCTGCTTTCGTTTCCAAGCCAAGGCAGACTACATTGTGCCATATTTTTTACACATGATATCAAATAATAGTAACAAAATAATAGCGCAATTTAAATAAAATAAAAAAAATGATAGATCCGCAAATTAGGCAATCTTGTCGATAGTTTATTGAATGAAACTTGGTTGAAAACAATCTTTTTACAAGTTTCAAAAGAATAAAAGTTAATAAAAACCCTTGAACATCCCCAAACTTTCTTCCATACTGTAGTTGTTAAGAATACATCTAGTTAAAGCTACTTTTGAATTTTACTAATATTAATTTGGATGAATGTAATAGAGATGAGCAAAATTCCTATGGCGATTTGGCAGCGTTTACAGATTTTCATACATCTCAACATTTGTTTACTCTTAAGAGTGGCCGTTAATCTCTTTAGAGATCAACCAGTTTATGAGTTTGATATAAACAGCTTACAAACAACCATAGCGTTGCATTTACCATGTGCTGTTAAGAAACAATTAGGCCTGGCTATGTTAATTATATCGATTAAAATAATGCATTTCTTTCATTTCAAAGAGAATGACAATATTCTCGTTGGTCAAAATGGATTAGATATTGCCAGTTAATGGAATGTGTCTCCGTGTTATAATGAAGAAAGAGAAGACAGAACGAAAGGATAAAACTTATAAATTAGCTTGCGCTTCGCTACTAAGATTAAAATTTAAAATCTAAATTTTTATCAATTTTCTGAACTTCGCCAATTATAATAATTTTAAAACGGAACTCTAAACTAAATTCCTCCCCTTTCAAAATATCACGTTACTAAAATATCATTATAGAAGAAGATATATAAATTTTTTTTTCTGAACTTCACCATTTGTAATTCTTTGGGTTTTAAAAATTCACAAAATTCCGAAACTTATATTATTTCTGAACTTCAACATTTTGTTTTTTGATATTATAAAAGAATTATTAGAAATAACTTTGATAAAATAATCAGCACAACTCGTTCGAATTTTTTACTCTAGTAAACTCTATTAACCGCCTAAATTCTACATATTTGCCTCTCCAGAGGCAGCTTTATTGATTCATTTATCAAGCCAAAATCAGTTCCCGAAGCTTCCGCGTTCCACGTCACTTATGGGAAATGGTCAATCTTTTATCCCTTTCATCTTGTCATTTTCGCCTTATTTAAAATATGAATGATGCTGGAATTCAATATTTCCCTTCGGGATATAAGTAGAATTGCCTTTAACGGCGTTTTGTGGTTAGTATTAGCTGGTTGGATGAACAGGGATTAAAGTTACCACTGGCTCCTTTCCACGGACGGTTAATCCCTCTTGTAAGATGAACTTCTATGTACGCAGCAATGGCATATGGTCATCATAGCAATGGGTAATAATAAATAATAAATAAATGGAGCAATCAAACATTGCTAAAATTAACTATTTTAATCTGCATTATCACCGTCAGAGTAAACGAGGGTTATTTACCCGCACGTTGGTTGCAAGCTGTCATGTAATCCAAAGGTGAAAGTGAATATTAAAATCAACTGTTGAAATATTTTTATTCAGTACAGTTAGATAACGGGTAAAGTAAAACTATAATAGAAAAGGGTAATATCCGAATAAAATGAGGAGGTAAGTTAGTTTTAGAGTGGAATAAATTGGGGTCATCTCCAAAAAATTCTCCGAATGAAGATGTCACTGTCTCTGTCACAGTATAGCAGCCATTTGCCCAACAAGTCTAAGAGGCCGTATAGCTTGACTCAAGCAGAGGCAGTTGTGAATGCTCCAATTAGAAGTTTCGTACATAACTTAGGAGTCAATTTATACATGTTCGGCGTTCTCCACCTTAACTATGTACCCATTAGCAACTACATCTAAGAAGTTCACAATCAATCCTTGATTTTAATTAGCTCTATTAGAGCATGGTTCGAACCGCAGATAACTTTGTTCGAATCGCGAATCTTCTGCGAGAATTTTCCCCACAGATATCCAAGGAAAAGATACGAGAATAAAATATGAGCAGGATTGATGAACTCTTTTTGATTATTATTATTATTTATCGATCTGAAAAAATGATTGTTTTTTTTTTTCTTTTATCGTAGAACAGATGCTTCTTAAATTGGATTTCCAATCTAATATATTAATTAAACTTCAAGCGCCGCGCGCACCAAAAGGAACCCAGCGAAGAAATAGCGCTCAGAACAATTGCTCCTTTTATGATTTTAGGCCTTGAAAAATTCCATTGTGTTCTTCAGGGTAGTTTTTCTCCGGAGTTGAGGAGTTCCTTCATTTAATTTGCTCTGTGCTTTAAGGATTAACTAAGATAAAAGGAACAAACTAATCAGGGGAACAAATACTTACCTCTTTAAACCTTTGTTCTAAAACGATATCTAAAATCCTTTTCGATCTTGTCCACTTATATATTGATCCCGTGAGGCAATTTACTCTCTTCATATAAGCTAGTTTCTCCTCCTCTCCATCCAATCCTCAAAAGAGGCTAAGGACCTCTCTTTTTCTTCTAAAAAGGTTTTAATATACTCTGCTATCAACTTACCTTTTTCACATTCCTAAACTCTTAAGTTTTGTTGCTCATAGAAGTTTCAAGTGCAAGTGACCATAAAAGATTTCTAAAATTAAGTGAAACAAGAAATATTGGTTAAATTCTGATTTTAGAAAACAATTTTAGTGTCACACCATATAATAAAATAGTAAGTAGTTAAAATATATTAACAAAATATTCAATCATATTAGTAGAATATAATACACGTTATTAGTATACATATTAATATGATAAGTTCTAGAAGGTTTCATTAAATATGTTAAATATATAATAAATCTATATGGGGTGCTTTATAATTTTCGCCAAAGGATATTGTCGTGGTATAGCTCTATATACCATACATACGAGAAAATCTATTATATTTGATTTTAGAGGGCGCGGGGGTTTCCTTTTAATAACATTGGGTAGGCCGAAGTCTGGTTAAGAGGTCAGATCCTCGTAAGGGAGGGCTAGTCCAAATGATGCTACTTGAAATCTTGGTATTGGCTGAGAGTTCCAAATCTCACTTAGTTACAGGCTGTTTTTACACAGCTATGATGAGCTCAAGGGTCGGAAAGTAAAGGAGTCGGCAAAAAGGGACTTTAATAAATATTAATAATTTAAGTTAAATAGTACAACAATAAACATACATATAAGACAAATAGTTACAGTGGTTAACGGGGTATTAAGAAGAATAGGTATTCTATAATGCAATAAAATTGGGTAGGCTGGATGGAATTAAAATTTGAGCTTTACAAGAGGACATGAGGAGCACACAAATGATAATGGAGGAACGGTAGACGGCAATTATAAATTTGGGGAAGCTAAAATATTCGTTCCAATACCTTGTACAAAAATGAAGGGGTTGTGGGGAAGATGGTCGTTTCCGTCGAAGCGGTGAGATGATGGTTGGGTCACTACTTCGACGGGGTCCAGGGTCCAGGGTCAACTTGCTTGTAGTTAAAGTATTATTTTGAGATGAAAGGAGGAGCGGGAAGCAGAGCCTTCGAGAAGGGAGGCTGGGAATTCTTCCGGTCAAAATTTCTTTGAAGAAAACGGAGGGTGAGTTTTTCCGAGATGTCAAACAGTTTGTTTGGTCGACTATGCGTGATCAAGGGGGTATTACGCTAAGATTAATCTTCACTGAAGCCTTTTGAGGTAAGATTTGGTTCTTGTCTGGAGATGACGTCGTTGCGCGGAGTCAGATGGGTATTCTTACGGCGTGGTGAGTTCTTAACTAGTTCGAAGGGTGGATATTGGTTTTATCCAAGGAGGGCTACTCGGTTTTATTTCGCAATTTTTCCTTGCCTTCGGCATATGACAACCCGTATCGAGGAGGAGTAAGATCGTCTGCTCTCGTGAGCTTTTCTCGCACGAATCTCTTTTGATTCCTTCTTCCCATGGTATATATGGACGCCTGAAGTGAGGGAGCTTACCCCATAGAAGGGAAGGGACTATCGGCAGTCGTTTGAGTAATAACGAACGCGGCCCAGGTTGCGTTTGTCTCAGCCACTCCCAGCGTGGCTGGTAGGGGGGGGGGAGCGACTTTTTTGTCTTGTTTAAATACTCTCTTTGATAAGGGCTACATTCAATGAACACGCTCCTGTACTTTCTCAAGCTATTGAACTTCGAAAATGGTTTGTAAGCTACACGAGGCCCATCACGTGGAGGCAATGCTTAAAACCTACGTTATTTTTCTCATCACGTGCTTGTTCCCTCACACGCCTCCCTTTTCAAAAGTTGGACCTTTTATCATTCAATAAGAAATAATAGGAATGAGGGAAGAAAAGGAACAACCCGATAGTCTTTTAAGTGTGGGGAAGGAGGGGCGACTTAGTTCTGACATCGTTTTCTACCGAAACATAAAGGAATTATACACAATATACATACGCTGATACCAAGCTATATACTACAAACAGAAAATTGATTAGCTTATTTAAAAATTGTCATGTGCCTATACAGAATACTATAAATACTACCAAGAAAAAAGAATACTTAATAAAGGCATAGGTATATAAAAAAAATCTAAAACCACACGACATATGGTTTCAACTTGAGGACATTCCCAAATCATATCGCGATGACAGTTATTCTCACTTCATAAATACCTAAAAACTACAAAGAAATAGGCGTACACAAAATAATCAATTATCCCTTCCCAAAATAATTTAACACTACCTTAAATTCTTACAAATATAAATATATTCAACTACCAAACATTTGTTTAGGGCCATTCTCCACGCAACTAAACGGGATTAGTGGGTAACGCATTTCTGCTGAGGAGATCGGCCATCTGATTGTCTGTCCCTTTAATGTAATTGATTTTAAACTGGTACTCCTTGAAGAGGAGACTCCACTGCATTAATCTGTTGTTCGTGTGTTTCCCGTTCCGGAGATACACGAAACTCTTTCCCCACTGAGTACATTTTGAATTTCTGAATTGCCCAGAATATTCTTAAGGCTTCTCTTTCAATAACTGAATTGTTCTTTTCGCGGAGTAATAATTTGCGACTAGCGTAGGCCACAGGATAACTTTCGCCTCTGTCCTCATATTGAAGTAGCTCACAACCAAGGCCTTCGTGCTGGCGTGAGTTGAAATCCAAAACGACTTTTCAGGATTGGGTAACTTCAAAATGGGGGCAGAAACTAACTTCATTTTCAAGGAGTTAAAATTAGCGGGGGCCTTCGGGTTCCAGATTATTGAATCTGGGGAGTTCTTTTTCAAAAGGTCGCAAAATTTGGGCCAAAGCATCGGTAGAATGGAACGGACCCCAAAAAGGACCGGAGATGCTTCTTATTGCCGGGAAGGGGCATATTGACGATCACGCCAGCGGCGTGCGGGCATCTTTCGATAGGCCTCGGAGAAGCGAAAATCGCCCTCAGAGCCGCCGATCGAGCCTTATAGAGAAGAGTGACCCGCAATTTATTATAAATGAACAAGCGCGTATCTTAAACTCGTATAGACCGCCCGAACCTCAATTTAGGCCGGTTAGAAACGGGGCTAGACCAACGAGCACATCTCACCGTTTTGAAATTACGTGCTCTAATAAATTTGCCTTATTAACTCCAATCGAGGGGGAAACAGAGGTATTCTAATCGGTGACACTTTAATAAAGAACCAGGATTCTGAATTCGAAGCAAGAAATCCAGCTAAGCGAAAGAAAATCTGCCTACCGGGGGGCAGAATAAACCACGTGGTTAATGAAATTAAAAGATTGAACGAGCCATGTGAAGATCGAGTTATCCGGGGGGCAGAATAAACCGTTTTGACAGCTCGACTACCGAGATTGTTCATCGAGCAAGGGACCTAATTATAGCGGCCAAAGCGAAGGCGAATAGAGTTGGGGTAATTGGGATAATTCCAAGATTAAGAGCGACTCTGAGAATGCAGTCAAGGTCAATTTACACTAATGAATGTCTCAAACGTTTATGTCAGGAAATGGGAGTTAAGTTTTATAATTTTTGGAATGATTTTCAGGACAGACCGTCACTTTTTTTTAATGATGGTATACATTTTAATTCTCTGGGTAATTCGAAGCTAGGCAGGATTGTAAATGAGAGCCTCCGCAACCTCTATAGTACGGAAGTTATTTGCCCCCAAGCCATAAATGCGCCGAACGAGATTTCACGCCGCGAGCAGGGAAACGGTTCAGTCATACGAGAGAGGGACGTCGGTATTTAAAAGGAAAATTGAAATGTATTTACGCCAATGTTCGGAGTTTGAGAAAAAAACTGCCCGAATTTAAAGCCGTGATTCAGGAGGGCGATTACGATATCATATGTATTAGCGAGACGTGGTTAGATACAGTTTCTAGAGACTTTATTGCGGAATTTAATATAGAAGGGTACAAAATCCATCATAAGGACCGACTAAATGGAAGAGGCGGTGGAGTTTTAGCTTACGTAAAAGAGGGGATAAATGCGATATCGATGGCCGCCACGACCGTAAATATGAAGAGCGAGGTTCTGTTAATTGAGCTTGAGTGTGCTAAAAATAATAAAATTAACTTAGCCGTTACCTATCGCCCCCCATCTCTAATAGAATCAGAGAACGTACTACTCTTTGAGTGCCTTTTATCCATAGTTAGAAAAGGAAAAACAATAATTTGCGGAGATTTCAATTACCCTAACGTTAACTTTACAAACTATACTTCGGATAAAGTTGGGGAGAGATTAGTAGATTTCATCCAGGATAATTTTCTTGTGCAAAAAGTAGAGGAACCTACGCATGAACAAAATATACTGGATTTGATTATTTCAACAGAGGAAACCTTGGTAGAAAACGTTTGCGTGGGTGAGCATTTGGCGACGAGTGACCATAATGTAATTAGGTTTGAAATTAATACGAACGTTGAGGTAAAAGAGAGTTCACAACTAATCCCACGATTTGGGAGTTGTAATTTTGAAACCTTCCGTAACCGGATTAAAAGGATAGACTGGGGAAGATGTTTTGATAATAAGACAGTACAAGGAATGTACTCGGAGCTACAGCAAAATGTGCTCACGGTGGATTCCGAGTTAGTTAAGTACGTTCGTCGAAATAATGGAAATTCAAAGAAAGCACCGTGGGTTAGCCCTTTAATAATTAACTTAATTCGGGAGCGTAATAAAGACTATCAAAGTTTAAAAAAAAACGAAACGACAACAAATCGGGAAAAATACGTAGACGCTCGAAGGCTGGTAAAGCGGGCCATAAGAGAATCTAAGTTGAAATATGAAAAAGACCTTGCTATAAATTCGAAACACGAACCGAAACGGTTTTACAGTTACGTTAACAGTAGAAAGCCCATAAAGGGTTCAATAGGGCCGATCAGAGGTAAAGATGGTGTTATGACAGACGTCCCAGAACAAGTTGCTAAAATATTAAATGAGCACTTCTCGAGCGTTTTTACTATTGAAGACGTGACGTAATTAGAAACACTAGGCGAGGACATAAATTTTGAAAGACAAAATACCCTATCCAATATAAATATAAATGAAGGGGAGATTCTCTCATATATTAATAAAATGAAAAAGTCGAAGTCACCCGGGCCCGATGGGGTGTACCCAACACATCTTAAAGAACTAAAAAATGAATTAGCAAGACCTCTCTGCACGATTTTCAATTGATCAATAGAGGAAGGCCTAGTTCCATTAGAGTTCAAGCGTGCTAATGTTACACCGATATTCAAAAAAGGGGATAAAACTGAGCCTACTAATTTCCGTCCCATCAGTCTAACTTCTGTAATTGGAAAACTCTTAGAATAGATAATTAGAGATAGGTTGGTGAGCCATTGTGAAACAAATAATTTAATTGCAGACTCCCAGCATGGATTTAGACGGGGGCGCTCGTGCCTAACCAATTTACTCGAATTCTTTCATAACATGATTTGCATCTATGATGAAACCAAAGGGGCGGATATAATTTACCTTGACTTTAAAAAGGCCTTTGATACAGTCCCGCACGAAAGGCTATTGATGAAAATTAGAGCAATTGGGGTGAGGGGCAACATACTTAAATTGATTAGAAACTGGCTATCAAATCGTTCACAGCGGGTTGTTGTAAATGGGGCGTGTTCATACTGGGCCCCAGTCACCAGCGGGGTACCACAGGGGTCAGTCCTGGGCCCATTATTATTTATTGTGTACATTAATGACTTGGATAATGGAGTGTTTAGTAGGATCTCTAAATTTACAGATGACACAAAGCTAGGAAGCCGTGCCCTTGCGAGACCCGATGTAGAGCAAATGCAAAGGGACCTTAATAAAATTGTGGAATGGGCGGATAAATGGCAAATGGGCTTCAACATAGGTAAATGCAAGGTCATGCATTTAGGATGTCAGAACTTAAAAGTAGAATACCATATGAAAGACCAAATTCTCGAATCCGTTAACTTAGAAAAAGACCTAGGGATTTTAATCTCGGAGGACCTTAAAGTATCAAAGCAATGCGCAGAAGCTTGCAAAAAAGCAAATCGAATGCTAGGTTATATTGCTCGGAATTTTACTTTCAAATCGAAAGATATAATCATGCCACTATACAAAACGCTCGTGCGCCCACACCTCGAATACGCGGTCCAATTTTGGTGTCCCTCCCTAAATAAGGATATAGCGCAGTTAGAAAGAGTGCAACGTCGGGCTACGAAACTAATTCCTGAAATCCGAAACAAACCGTACGAAGATAGACTACGCTTATTAAACCTACTATCACTTGAAAGTAGATGATTACGTGGACAATTGATAGAATTATTCAAAATCTTAAAAGGATTTACAAATATTGATTACAGACTGATGTTCGAGCTGGACGAAAGGGCCAACACACGCCAAAATGGTTTAAAATTAGTGAACAAGTGTTTTAACTCTACTATAGCCCAAAATTACTTCACGTTTAAAATCACGCAAACGTGGAATGGCCTTCCCAACCGTGTAGTTGAAAGCACGTCAGTTAATATGTTGAAAAACCGACTTGATGAGTACTTCAATAGCGTAAATATAACGTAGTAGGAACACAGATTAAAACATCATATATTATAAGGAGTTGAGGATTAAAATGAAATGCTGAATAGAAAGATGCCAGCGACGCCTCCATGCATGGAGTGAATGTGAATTCCCCTTTTCTTTTTCTGTCTGTCCTATAAGTATAAAATTTTCACCACTAGCAGGCGACGCCTGCGGGAGAAGAGAGTACTGTCCTATCACCCCCCCCCCCTGGTTCGAAAAAGCGTGTTATGTTAGTGTATTTGAGAGATAGCTAAACCTGCATGTCAAGGGTACACATGTAGATAAGTGTGTACCGTAGAGTTGAAATAGTTAAAATATATATATATATATATATAAAACAAAAAAAAGAGCATGATACACTAACGTTAGAATGTGTAAGCGGACTGGCCTTGAGCGGACCTTAGGGTCTTTGCTGGTTCCTATTTCTGTAGTTCTGTAGTTCTCTCGGGGACTAAGTTGTTTTTTCCCAATATTAAACCCTAAATATTTAATGGTTTCAAAAGCGAAGTGGCCCTTACCGGGGCCAATAGTAAGGCAGTTTTGTCTCAACTGGGTCAGCAAGACTTGAAGGGATACCTAAATGTTGGTCCCAGTCTCGAGTAGCAATATAAATATTGCCAAAATAGAAAGAGATATTTGGCAAACCATCCCAAATTCTCCGCATTAACCGATTATAATTGCTACAAGCGGTTATGAGCGCCAAGGAAAGCCTCCGGAACTGCATAAGCCCTTTGTCAGTGGCAAATGCCGTAAATTTCCTCACTTCTTTCATGAGCGAAACTTAGTAGTGGGCCTTACACAGGTCGAGTTCAGTAATGAACTTCACTTCATCAAACAGATGGAGGTTTTGATTTAACAGAGGGATTGGTTCGACGACGAAAACGGTGATTGAATTTAGTTTCCGAAAGTTGACACACATCCTATAAGAGCCATCGGGTTTCTTAACCATGACTATCGGCGAGCAATAATCACAAGTAGAGGGTTCAATTATGTTTAATTGGAGCAAATTCTTCACCTCTAGCTAAAGCCTCAAGTGAATGTATAATGGATAATGCTTAGATCAAACCGGTTCCTATGTCGTAAGCTTGATGTCGTGCTCAAACTGAGTAGCGCATCCAGGATTTTTGGAAATAACGTCACTAAACTGACTAAGGAGGAGCTGGTGCTGATTTCATTGTTGTGGTGTGAGCCGCTCGTCGATTTTCAGACCATCAGTGGGTAATTCGGTCTCTCCTGGCAGGGACAGTAAAGGATAAGCTTCGTCCTGCTCAAAAGATACAGTTTGCACAATATTAAGCGATTCGGCGGGGTAATCTAATTTGATGGCGGGTCTTTCATCGAGGGCCACAATATTATTAACGTGGGCATCGCGGTGGTACCTCTTTAACATATTGATGTGGAATAATTTTTCTCCGGAAGGAGTTCGGATTAGATATTCCACAGGTCCTCGTGCCTCCAAAACCGGAAAGGGGCCCTTCAATTGGCTTAGGAGTTTATTGCTCTCGGTGGGCAGCAATAAGAGAACTTCGTATCCTGTTTCGAGACGGCGGTCTTTAGATTTAACGTCGAAGTAAGTTGGGTATTTTTCTAAATTTACTTCGGCGTTCTGGGATGCGATGCTGGCACATTGTGCTAACCTCTTGCGGAGTTACAGCACATACGTATAGGAAGATTGAACTTCCTGTTCGAGTTGAGGTTGTGAGAACAACTCCTTTAAAATACTAAGAGGGCCTCTTACGTCACGACTGTACAGCAACTCGAACAAGGCAAAGCTAAGCGTACGATGCTGGATTTCTCTGTAGGCGAAGAGTGCCACAGGAAGATAGCCGCAGCATTCACGTGGCTGTTCGGCACATATCTTACGGAGGCTGGACTTGAGAGTACCGTTTAATTTCTCACACATTCCATTGGTCTCTGGGTGGGAAGGAGTGGTAAACCGGGATTTTACCATCAGTAATTTTCCCACATGCTCGATTAAATCTGAAGTAAACTGTCTTCCTCTGTCGGACAATACATCCTTCGAAACGCCCACCCTCGTTAAAATGGATATGAGGGCATCGGCACAGGTAATGCTATCTATCCTCTTTAATGGGACAGCCTCGGGGAAACGCGTGCAAAATCCACTAGAGTGAATATATAGCTCTGCCCTTCACTAGATGGGGGTTGAATGGGGCCGATAAGGTCGGTGGCCACACGGGAGAAGGGTTCAGAAATGATGGGGCCTCTCTAAAGGGGGGCGGGTTTTACACGACCTTTAGCAGAGGTCTTCTGACAAATGTCACACAATTGGCAATTGTTTGAAATGTCAGCTGCTGCACCAGGCCACCCAAAATGCTTGAAAATTCTCTGACCTCTCTTGGTATGACTGAAGTAGCCAGAAAATAAACTACCATGCGCAACCTTGAGCACCAACGGGACATAAAATTGAGGGATGCAAAGGGAGCGGTCTACAGAGTTAACGCCTTCCGTACTCTCTCTGTAAAGGAGGCCATCCTTTTCGACGTAGGACACAGTCTTGTCCCCTTGAACCGAGTCTTCCTCTTTACTTTGCGATTTTTCCCACAAAAAGAGGAGAATTCCACACTCCTTCTGGGCCTTGGCGAATTTGGGGTTTAGAATTCCCTTAAATTCTGAATTGGCTGGAACTTTGAGGGGGGGCAGGATCCTAGGATTCTTTTCTCGCTCCTGCTCGAGTGGTGTCCGGCTGAGCGACTGGGTTAAGGGAGAATTATTTTGGGACTTTGTCCAATTAGTACCAAACAGAATTTAATTAGGGCCAAAACTGCTTCGGCCCACCCCTTAAAGTACTGACAGTCGATGTAGCACCTTACAATTGGGAAGCGGTGGGAACGTCCTAAGTAGTCGTGGACTACTGCAAATTTATCATGGTCAGGGGACACAGGGGGGGAGAAGCTTCTCAGACACAATGATACACGTACACCCTGTATCACGGACGATAGTGGAGGTACGACAGCCATTTACACTGCCATTCTCAAATTTAAAGGCTCCTGGTGAGCTCTTATTAAAAATGAAATTCACTTGGTGATCCAGCAGGCCTTGGGGAGGTGAAGGAACGGGGGGTTCAATGGGATGAAGAAGGTAAGCGGCAGTGGCAGCGGCTCTTACTTGATGAACCTGTTAATGGGGGTTGCTTCAAAATTTAGAGTTCGGGGGACAGTTTGAACTTATGTGGTTCGCTACTCCGCACGTATAGCATATAATGGGTCTCCTTTGAAAGGATGCTGGATGGAAAGACTGGAAAGGGGGCTTCACGTCTCGAGGTTCAGTGGAGGAAAAACTTCTTAGAATTTTCACGAACTTCGACTGGGAATTTTAATAAAATCGGGGATTTCAGGTTTTTGATTTAGGGGACGGGGGGAAGGGCTTCTTGGAGTCCTTAAGGTACAAGTTATGACTTTCCGCGAAGACGTCTGCTTCTTTAATGCATTCCTTGAAGAAACGACAACAGTGGTCCTTCACGGCTGCACGGATCTTTGGGGGCAGTGAAGCCAGTAACTGGTCCCTTAAAACAAAATCTAATAATGACTCATAATCGGGGGAAATCTTAGACGACTCTAGCCCAAACTTAAGGTTTCTTTGGATGGTATACCCAAAGTGTCAGAACGTTTGACCGGGTAGGATCCTGGCGCCACAGAACTTATGTCGGTATTAATCAGGGGTCATACTATGGGCTGCGAGTAATTCAGCCATGAGGGTAGAGTAATTAATTGTACATTATTGGGGCAATGAGATAAAGATATCTCTCAATTTCGAGGTGAGCAAGGGGAGCAATTTCGCTACTCCTTTCTTTTTCAAATCAATGTGATTGATTTCGAGAATTTTCTCAAAATGCGTTAGGAATGAGGAAAATCTTCACCCTCCTTAAATATGGTGAGTTTAATGGGGATACCTTGCGGGGCTTCCGATCTGCCACTCACATATTTTGTTTCAGCTTGTGCTCGCATCATTTCCGCTTCGTGCTGGCGTATTTATTGCCTTTCTTCCTGGTCTTGTTGTCTTTCTTCTTGTTCACGTTTTCTTTCTTCTTTTTCTTGTTCTAGTTTCTCTTTACTTCTTCTTTCTTCCTTAACATGTCTTTCTTCATTTTGAATATATTCTACCAAATCTCTTCTAGACAGGCCAAGAGATACGCCTGGCGCTTTAAAAACTTCAAATGAAGCCATATTTTTTTTTTTTAATTTTCTTAGCTTTGTTTGTAGTAAAAAAAACAAAAATCACGACAAATGTAGACCTACAGCGTGTCAACAAACTTTTACCTACACTAACGAACTATTCGAGTTCCTATCTCTGGGACAACCTTAATGCACGAGAAAAAAAAATGAATGGTCACTTTACCTAATCTGCACAGGAAAAGCTACGCTCCACTCTGTTGAGATCTAGGTACGCACGTACACACACTTTAAATACGGGAACTTTAAAATTTGAATAGGAAATTATTCTCCTTAAACCTGTGAGCACATCTATATCCTTTTCACTAAACACAAGAATTAATTAGAGGGGGTTTCAAAAGATCTTAAAAAAAACCAACTTTTAAATCAATCTAACACACTTGACACCAGATTTTATAATATATATATATATATATATATATATATATATATATATATATATATATATATATGTCGTGGTATAGCTCTATATACCATACATATATCTATTATATTTTATTTTAGAGGGCGCGGGGGTTTCCTTTTAATAATTTGGGGTAGGCCGAGGTCCGGTTATGAGGTCAGATCCTCGTAAGGGAGGGCTAGTCCAATAGATGCTACTTTAAATCTTGGTATTGGCTGAGAGTTCCAAATTCCCAAGGAGTCGGCAAAAATAGACTAATAAATATTAATAATTTAAGTTAAATGGTACAACAATAAACATACATATAAGAAAAATAGTTAGTGGTCAACGGGCTATTAAGAAGAATAGGTATTCTATAATGCAATAAAATTAGGTAGGCTGGATGGAATTAAAATTTGAGTTTTACACGAGGACATGATAGGCACACAAAGGATAATGGGGGAACGGTAGACGGAAATTATAAATTTATGGAAGCTAAAATATTCGTACAATGCCTTGTACAAAAATCGAGGGGTTGGGGAGAAGATGGTCGTTTTCGGCGAAGCGGTGAGATGATGGTTGGGTCACTTCAACGGGGTCCAGGGTCAACTTGCTTGTAGTTAAAGTATTCTTTTGAGATGGCAGGGAAGGAGATAAAGCAGAGCCTTTGAGAAGGGAGGCTAGGAATTCTTTCGGTATAAATTCCTTTGAAGAAAACGGAGGGTGAGTACTCCGAGAAGTCAAACGGTTTGTTTGGTCGACTATGCGTGATCAAGGGGGGTATTACGCTAAGATTAATCTTCACTGAATCCTTTTGGGATAAGACTTGGTTCTTGTCTAGAGATGGCATCGTTGCGTGGAGTCAGACGGGTATTCTTACGGGGCGGTGAGTTCTTAACTAGTTCTAGGGTGGATATTTGTTTTATCCAAGGAGGGCTACTCGGTTTTTCCCACAACGTTTCCTTGCCTTCGGCGTATGACAACATGAATAGAGGAGGAGTAAGATCATCTGCTCTCGTGAGCTTTTCTCGCACGAATCTCTTTTGATTCCTCCTCGAATGGGGTTGGGAGAGACTTCTAGTCTTGTTTAAATACTCGGATTGATAAGGGCTGCATTCCATGAGCCCGCTCATATACTTTCTCATGCTTTTGAGCCTCGAACATTGTTTGTAAGCTACACGTGGCTCATCACGTGTTGGCAATGCTTAAAAGCTACGTTATTTCTCCCATTACGTGGGTTTTCTATCATTGTTTATCAAAATCATACTATATTTAGATTTTAAAACTACACAGAAATAGAGATAATAACTAGAAATTGAACAAATAAATAATTGAAAGTTGAAATAGTAACACAAGGCATAATAAAAGATTTAGACTCAAACGAGTAGACCAAAAGAACTGAACGTGATTATTTACACTCACTGGGATTCAACTGAAAGTTAGGATGACTTAAATTGAAAAGAAAACTATTACAGGATTGCACTTAAAAAGCTTTACTGTTGAAGTTTTAAGAGCAACTGATACGTTGAATGTTAATGATGACGGAGTGTAATGGTTGATTGGAAGATAAATTTACTAAGTCATAAATTTCATGGATGATGATTTTTTATTTAATTCAGCGCTTACTTTTGTATATAAAGTGGTTCAAGTAATTTTAAGTCAAGGGAACCTGACGTTCTATTGATTACAGAAAAATTATTGGTATCAATGGAGTGACAACTATTAAGACTATATAAGTCATGATGGTAAATGTGCACTGGCGAAAATGTCTGATAGAAGAGATAATTATAATGTCTTTGTTAAGCTTAAAGATCAAGGAGGCCAATAAAGGTAATTTAATAGCCAGACTGCAATTTTGACATGTAAGAACAATTGATTTTAGAGTGGACATATTATTAAAAAAAATACCACTAGTTTATTTTAAGTAACGGTTGGATAACAATTGTAGTTAAAGAATTGTTGCAGGTAAGTTATTTCTAGTTCAAAAGAGTGTCGATACGAAGGAATATGGAAGCGCTTTTGATTCTAGATTTGATGTCAGAGAGTTTACTTTTTAAAAAAACTACTAATAAAAAAATGAGTTCCAATAAGGGCGATGGTTTCTTTTCTAAAAACCGAAGTGAAAAACTCAGACGAGTTTCTAGTAATCAATATATCCAAAAGTGAAATTCTACCGCTATGTTTCGTATCCATTGAAAATCTAATTATATTATATTGTTAATTTAAATGTTTCATAAAAGTAGCAGGATGGTCCTTATGTTTGAAAATCACAAATCATTTCATTAATTTGTCTTTTAAAAAGTTAAGTTTTGAATTGGATGGACAGATATCAAGACAGACTTTTACATCAAGCACAAGTACAAAAACAAGCAAAGATACAAGATAGCATCAAGTTAGAATGCGGAGAAAATTATAGGATAGATGGAAAAAATGTGTAAAAAGTGTATGCGATAATGGGATGATAATGAGTGTAGGATGAACGATAATGATTTGTACCAGGTTGCCTGGCTAACATTTTCTTTTTTACTTTTTTTGCTTTTTGATGTGATTCTAAGTGAAATATTTAGCATTCGACCCTTTGTGTTCTTATGCCCTATTCAGTATCTTTATTTTATTTAATTTTATTAATTTTTGTTGTTGTTTTTTGTGCTTTTTTCGCTTTTTTAAAAAATTATGATTAATATATATATATATATATATATATATATATATATATATATATATATATATATATATATATATATATATATAATTTTAAGTGATTTTCTTCTTTATTAATCTCGATAATTCTCTTACTGATCGGGTTTCTTATTTGTTTGTATAATCGGTAGTCTTATTCTCAGTTTCTAATATTGATTGTATCGTCGGTAGTCTCCTTCGGTAATCTTGTATTTTATCTATAGAACGGGTTGACGTTAAATAAGTTTTTTTTTAATCTGCCGTTAAATTGTAGTTTAAAGTGTATTCGCCGGATTTCGTTATCTGGTACTATTATTTGGTTAATTTCATTTGAGGAAATTGTTTTTTAGATTTTCCCACACTTTTGTTGTTCATTTTTGTAGGGTTATATTTAAGGGTTCTATTGCAGTTCTTCAATGGAGCTCCTCTGATGGTATGCTATCGCGTCTTTTGGAGTTGGTGATGAATCTTGTGGCTTGATTTTGAATACGTTAGACCTTTTTTAATTGTGAATTACTTAACTTTATTCATCAGTACTAATGGATAAAGGAGCTTGGTACGAACTAGGGTCATTTAAAATTTTCTTTTGTTTTTATTAGATAGATTTTTTAATCTGTACAGCGCCGTCATAGTAATTTTTGTTTCGTTGATTTTCTGCGTTATGAGTGAGGTGTACCCTGTTGTTATTAGTTTTAGACAGAGGACGCGTCCTTCTGTGGAGTATAGTTATGCTTCTGCATCGCCTCGTAGTGCAGCTGTTTTCCGTGTGTTTATGAGGATTAACTTGAATTTATCTTCGTCTGTTTATATTTGATTTTGTTATTTTTTCCGTAGTCATTCAGGTTCTTTATTTCCCTCGCTGTTTTTTTGAGCTACGTCTCGGGGGTTCTTCCTGTCGCTGGGGATTATTTATGTGATGTCATCTGTTAGTTGAATGTACATTGCACATTCGTAGGTTAGTTGTGGAAGGTCTCTGGTGTAAACTTCGTACAGCGTTGAAGAGAGGCATCCTCCCCAGGGGACACCCGATTGCAGGTTGATATGGTTGCTTGTTTGACCGTTTATTGGTAGTACGGCTTTTCTTTCATCCAGGTAGAGGGATAATGTTTTGCAAACATTTATTTCTAGGTTAAAGCTACAGATCTTGGGTTTTAGGCTGGGCAACCACAATTTATCGAAGGCTTTAGCAACGCCACGGTGTACTATGTCTACTCTGTTGCCTCGCGCTGCTTCTGTGACACTTTATCTGTTATAATCACCAGCGCGGTATCCATTGCTCGCTTGCTCCTGAACCCGTGTTGTTATGGGTTGTACAAGTTATTTTCATTAAGGTGTTTAATTAACCTGAGTTTTTCTAGGACTTTACCCAGAAATTCCAGGACCAAAATGGGCCGGTAGCTTCTGACTTGGTGTTTTGATTTTCCTGGCTTCAGTAGGAAGATCATCTTTGCCATTGTAAAGGTTTGGGGAAAGTATCCAATATTAAGGCAGGCATTGAAAATCTTAAATATCGATTCATTCACATATTCAGGAGCATTTATTAGATGTGCCTTTGTTATGCCGCTTTGACCTGGTGCTTTTTTTAAATGTTTTAATGACTGTTTCTCATTCAGCCATTAAGAAGGGCATTCCTTCCCCCATGTTACGGTGCGCTCTTGTTGCGCCTCTTGGGTTTGTAGGATTTCCTCTTAATGCTTCATGTCATATTCTTGGTTCTCCTCTGGTGATAATGAGAATATTTGTTTCAAGTGATTTTGGAAGTGCTCTTGGAGTTCTTCGTTTTTTTGCACTTCCAGTCTTCCATCTTTTCCTGTATTTCTTGGTTCCATCTTGGAGTAGGTATGGTTCTGTATTTTATTATTGGGGTGTGAATTCTGTCCGCTTCAACGAATTTTTCAGTGAATAGTTTTAATTGGTTTTCTATTTCTACTGTTCCTTGGTTGTTTAGGAATCCACTTCCTAATGTACTTAAGTATTCTTTGTAGCCATTCCAGTTTGTTCTGCTGATAGCTTTTCTTTGTGGTATTTTAATTTTGATGGGTGTAGTTGAAATGGTCGTTATCATACTTAAATGGTCGAATGAAGTTGCAGATCCTGGTTCTGTGTGTGATTTAGGTTTAACTTTGGTTTATAAGTACGATGTCTGGAGTTGTCGAGGCTTGGGCTGTTAGATAGGTTTGGAAGTCTGGCCCTTCTCTGCATAACAGGTTCCTTTGTATCAATATTTGTAGGGTTTTTCTTGCTCCATTTGGTTGGCTTGTGTAACCTGCCTCTCTGCATCTTGCATTGAGGTCTCCTGCTGATATGGATAAGTCCTGTCGACGAAAAAGTCTGAGGAAATTTGGAGTTGGCAAATACGAGCGTCTTGGGGGTTTATATGCCCCAGCTATGACCAGGTCTCCTGTGGTCATTCTTATTTTTATAGCCAGATACAATTCTTCTAAAATGGATTCCGGTTTTGACGCCAATTGCTACACCATCAAATCTTGTTTGGGTGTAGTTCATGGTAATAAATTTATAGTTTGGAATTCGTATGGTCTTATTCTCTGTGTTTATTCCCTGTTCAGTTAGAATAATTATATCTGCGTGTTCTTTTCTTATTGTGTTTGAATATCATAATCTTTTCCTTGCCAGCCCTTTACATTTAGTGTAAATATGTTAATATTTCGTTGGTACGTATCCATGTTTAATTACACAGCGGAGCAATTTTAATCACTTTTACTGGTGACGTAGATTTATCCACCACTTTAAATTCGTTTTTTCATGCTGATTTCCTCTATATAATCCATTTTTACCTAAATGCTATAGTTATTGTAATTTCTATTTTCTCGTTTTCCCGAAAACTTCCCTCCGGAGGGACAGAGAGGGTGCTTGTAGAATGCAAATACTTCACAGTACATAGTAGTAAGATAGTAATAAGTGTTATTGTGCAAAATATTGACATTAATGTTTCTTTTTTGAGGTCTCATGTTAGAGTGATGGCTTTGTCAAAAGGAAATTGCGTTAATGATCCAGACAACCTCTGCTACATATGTAGCTGTTACATGCTAGTTTGTCAAAGGCACAATATATCAAACTTTGTGATCCACACTTATAAGGCATATTTTGATGGTCCTCTTGGTGATTAAGATAAGAAGTGGGCCCCACATGCTGTTTGCCATAGTTGTGTAGAATATCTTCTTAAGTGGACGAAAGGAAAGAGAAATGGTCTTCCCTTTGGAATCCCCATGGTGTGGCGAGAGCCAAAAGATCGTGTATCGCTCTGTTATTTCTGTCTGGTGAATAATAAAGGGATGGGCAAGAAAAATCAGCACAAGATCGACTACCCCAACATTCCATCGGTGATCCGGCCAGTACCTGATTCTCAGTCTTTACCAGTCCAGATTTTTAGTGGATATCCTTCCTCCGAGGATGAAAATGATGTACCTGATAAGGACGTCCACGGAATGGGTTCATAGTCTGCAGATTCATCATCAGATGCTAAACAGTCATTAGCTCCTCACTGTTTCAAGCAAGAGGATATGAATGACTTGGTACGTGATTTGGGGCTCTCCAACAAAGCTACAGAACTTTTAGTCTCCACGTTGAGTAAAAGACATATGCTTGACAGGTAGGTACGGGTATCATATTACCGAACAAGGGAGAGTACATTTCTTAAGTATTTCTCTGAGGACAAACAATTTATATACTTTCACGATGTTCCTGGTCTGTTTACCGAGTTTGGACTTGGCACCTATAGCCCTGCTGAGGGGAGACTGTTTATGATAGCTCCAAGCGTAGCCTCAAGTGTGTCCTTTGCATAATGCCAATGACTTTGTTGTAATTCCTCTCGGTCACTCTCTCCATCTGCAAGACCTCACGATGACATAAGAATGGTCATGGATTTACTTAAGTACCATGCCTACAATTGGATCATATGTGTAGACCTTAAGATCGTCAACTTCCTCCTTTTCCAGTAGAAGGGACATGCAAATTTTCCATGCTATATCTTTATGTGGGATAGTCGAGCTTGTGACAAACACTGGTCCTAAAAAGATTGGCCAGTTTGGGAAACTTTGGAAGCAGGAATGCCAAATAATGTTAATGAGCCAATCGTAAGTCGAGAGAAGATCGTTTTCCCTCCACTTCATCTCAAACTGGGGTTGATGAAGCAGTATGTCAAGGCGTTGATCACTGACAATGATTGTTTTCAGTACATAGTATTGGTGTTTCCTGCTTTGTCACACGAAAAAATAAAAGCAGGAGTATTTGATAGTCAGCAAATCCGAAGACTTCTGAGTGATTCTAGATTCGTGAAGACCATTAAGGAATGAAAGAAGGCAGCCTGGCTCTCATTTTCTGCCGTTGTTCGTAACTTATTGGGAAACAAAAAAAGCGCATAACTACAAGGATCTAGTTATTAATATGTTTTTAGCATATCGTGATCTGGGATGCAACATGAGTGTGAAGCTGCATTTCCTAAATAGTCACCTCGATCAATTCCCAGAGAATCTGGTCCCGTGAGCGATGAACAAGGGAAATGCTTCCATCAGGATTTGATGACGATAAAAGAACGCTACCAAGGTCACTGAGATAGATACATGATGACGGGCTATTGCTGGACGGTTAGAAGAGATCAGCCAGAGAAGAGTTACAAGAGAAAGAGTTACAAATGCAAACTTTTGCCCGATTGAAATCAAGAAGAGGTACTCCAGCATGATGCACGGTCATTAATAAATTAGCATCTATTTGATTACAGTATTTGTAATCCTAATGTGTAATTCAAGTTTCTTCTTATATGCAATAAAATTTTTGTGCAAAAAAAATGCTTTACTATAAATAACGCAAAAGGATGATTTAAAATTACTTCAGGGCATGATGATAGGCGTGATAAAATGAAAATGATTGCATAATATTAGTTATTGATATTACGAAAAATCTGTAGCATTTAGAGAGAATCTGATTTCAGATTTGAATTCAGTATGCTCAAATTAAGTAGGAAAAAGTACTTTTATCAATTCACCAAATACATTGTTCCCCATTGTTATTTGTTGTCGTCTCTTCCTGTCTTCGTTTTGTTCGCCGTTTGAGATGTTTTGGCACGATTAAAGTATTGTGAAGATCTGTCTCATATGCGTCTGCCTCATATTCCACTTGTATTTTCCCTTAACTAGTCTGTCCACGATTTCGTTCTGTTTAAGTGTTTAAGTTATTTAGGTAACGAGTTGGCGTGAGAACCGTAAATTTTTATCCTGAAATCTTGGGTATTTAATTTTGGTTTTTGCTCTTTAAGTCCGTTCCTTTCCAGCATGGTGTTTAATTTTAATTCGTTTGCGTATGAACCTAGTTTAGCCATGTATATGAAGTAGGCGTGCATTATGCAGATAATTAAATCTGTCCTCATGTTTCCCTCTATGTTCATCGTTGTGGTCTGTGTGGGTGGTGTTACGGTGTTTCCACCTGCATTTGCTGCAGCGTAGGAGCTAGTTTTCCTTCTTTCTTTTTCTATGCTTATTTCTAGTTTTTTTTCATATAAGCTTCTTCTTTATTGGGCAAGACATAGCCAGTGTTCTTTCGGTATTTTCACAGTTTGAGCATTTCTTTACCGTGTTCCTGCATTGGTCCCACCGGTGGTCTTGGCTTGCACATTCGGAGCATGCATTCCATTTTTAATTGCCGTCTTTGGGCTTATGTTTGTCGAGGGTGTAGCATGTGAAGCATACTTGCAGGGAAACAGATATCTCCCTCTCGATTTGATTGGGAGAGATTTTAGTATCGAAGGGTAGCAGTCCCTGTTCCGGGGCTTTTTTGGACATTTCTGTAGATCTAAATACTACTTTGAAGACATGATTGTGCTCTTCTCCATTTTAAGTTTTTAAATTTAATTTTCTCTTCGATCATTGCCCAATCCTATTGGGCATCGATTTTTTCCATGATTTGATTTGGAGTATGCTCACCGACCCAGGAGTAGAGTCGTCTGCAGATCACGGATCTTTTCGGTTGTACGTCCGGACGTGTCCGAGGTGCGAGTCCGATCTTTTCCAATTTCTTTGCAGCGTTTCCCCTAAGAGTTGGTATTTAATTTTACTTCATTGGCGAAATTAGAGGAGCGTTGACCAAAAGCCAGAAGGTGCCTTTAGGGCTAAGTGAAAGACCGTCGGAGAAGCACCATTAGAGAAGGAGGCTTAATTCCGAAGACCTTTTCCCTCCCCCTCTCCCTACCCACAGTGAGGTGGTGAAGTATATATGCGGATAATTCTAGAAGAACGAGGAAGATCAAGTGAGTCATCGAGACGACGAAGTCCGGCTAAAGTGCCCGGGAACCCAACGAAAGGAACACAGAAAAAGCTCATGCTGATCCAGTTCTTGGTGGTCACACCGAAATTTAGGTTAGCTTGTATTGGGAAACAAGCTCAATCATCTCTCGTCAGAGAAACTTCTATCCCGGTTTACAAAAAATACCAGAGATAGTCCTCACCATTGAGGAATACCCTAAAGTGAACTTCCTCAAATACTCCCCATTCGTAAAAACATTCACACGTTTGATCATTGCTCAGCAGTGTGAATCATTCCAAGATTAACCAGGAGATTGAAAGAAGCATTCTTTCCCTGCCCTGTGGTTGAAATCATCGGACTAAGAAAACGTGCTTAACGCCATTCGTCGCCCGCACCGAAAAATTACCTGGTTCTTCAAATCTGTCCCCATGCGGGTCAAACATCTTGGGGGTCTGTGAATACGTCCACGTGCCTGGCCGCAAACAACATTCTTGCGTCTACATAAAAAATTGAGGCCAAGGTCAGTCTCCAACCAGATACTCGTGTAGTGGTTTAAAGGTGAATCAATTCCAGTATTTTTTTTTAAGGTCATTTAGCGTCCAATATTGAAATGAGCTTTGGGTCAACCATTATTTTATATGTATTTGTTTAATTTACTAAATCTCACTTAAACTCGTTTAATTTATAGCTAAGTAAATTGTTTTGTTTTATTTCACTTTGTTTTATATTGTAATCAAAAATCTATTTTCTTAGAAGTATTTAATTCAATCCTCGAAACGGTCAGCATGGCACTAGAAATTTTCAAAGAGTAAAAATAATAAGAAGAATAATAATAATATAGCCCCCCTAGAGAAAACGTAATCAAGGATCAAGGAAGTTTAAAAGTACGTAACAAACCTATACGTACGTGCACCACCACTCGGTCCTTGCAATACCACGACATAAATATTTTGTGTCAGGTATTATGTGTTTTGGAAGAACTCAGTATAGCTCTTCGTCTTGTTTTGCTTCCAGGAATAGTAAATGTGTGCCTAGCGGTCGAGGAAAAGTTAAACATAAAAAGGTCTGTCTAGGATTTTATGGTTAATTGTCGGTGATTAGTTCGTTAATGTTTGTCGTGGTAAAGGTAGGACCGAGTGATGGAAGGAGTTTGTACTTACGGGTTGTTTAAGTACTACTCCGTGATCAACGTTATACCTCTCTAAGAGTGCTATATATGTTGTTATTATTATTACATGGATTCTTGACTTCTTTAAACTTTAAAAGTTCCCTGTGCCAACGTAGCGATTCGAGGATAGAATAAATTTTTTTTTAAACAAAATAAAACTTTATTTTGAACACAAAAATAAAAATAAACCTGAACCACAGAAATATTACCTACTTGACATTATGGTGATGGGTGACCCACCGCTCACTTCAATTTAAAAAATAAACAAATGTTAACGTCCTTTACCGGCCGCAAATAGCTTTGTGGATACCCCTTGGAACGGGTTCGACTCTGACCTTAACCTCAATGAGCACTTTACCTCGGGAATGTTATTGTCTCCAAGACGCGTGTCGACCTGCCAGATGGAGTTGCGTACGAATAACTTGAAAGCTGCAAATGACTTTGGCGAGTGTGGCAGCTGGGGTGTCAGACGCCTTCAGTAGGAAGGGATATCATGACGGGATACTGAAAGAATGTTCCTTTCTCCTCTTCGGATTACTCTGGGGAGTAATTCGTACTGTCTAGCGATGCGCTAAGGCTAGAATACTTTGACTTAGGGAAGTGCTGAAAAGAGTGGACTCCGGGGTGTCTTCTTTAAGGGCGAGAACTATCCCTGTGCTTTAGGATGCACGAGGATATGAGGGGTCTCTCTGAAGAGAGTAAGTTGAACTTGGTTCTTAAACTAAGTTAACTTAGAGTTCGGTGTGACCAGCGGGTAACGGTACCGAGGAAGAGCTTTTTCTTCTTCGTTCAGGAATTCCTAAAGGGCGAGGACTATCTCGGTGCTTTCTGCTACACCAGGATAGCAAGGGGGGATGGGAACCTCTTACGAAAATAAGTTGAACTTGGTTCTTAAACCAAGTTAACTTAGACTTCGGTGTGACCAGCGGGTACCGGGCTAGAGGAGGAGCTTTTTCTTCTTCGTTTCGGAATTCCTCAAGGGCAAGGACTATCTCGATGCTTTGTGTTTCACCAGGATAGGGGGGGGGGGGGTTCTCTGACGAGAATTAGTTGAACTTGAACAAGTTAACTTAAAGTTCGGTTTGATAACCAGGGACTAGCTCGAGAATGAGCTGCTTCTTAGTCCCTTCTCTTGGTAGCCTGGCCTCTCTTGCCCGGGGACTTCGTAGCCTGGCTGACTCACGTCTTCTGCCCCGTTTTTCTCAAGTGTTTGGTATTTATAACTCGCCCTCCCACTGTGGTAGGGCTAGGAAGGGGACACTTATATACGGGCTGCAGGGGGGTTCTTACTCCAACGATTTTTGTCAGCAAGTCTTTCCTCTGGTGCAGCTGGCCCTTCCAGCTTGAAAGAAGCGCGTCTCCTATTTATTACTTGAGGTGAAATTTGAATACACACTCATAGGGAAAATCATGCAGTTTAAACCGTTCTGCTTTTGATAGGGACGAAGGGCGAGGGGCTGTGGTTACGAGATTCACCCAAGGTGCCTGGCCATAATGTTTTGCGGATGTTTTGTGGAATGCTAATCTAATTAGCATAAAGTGTTGGGATAAGGATGAGTTAGGCAGCGCGCTACTTTTCGAGGTTCCAAAGGACCTTTGGCAGATCGGTGGGTCTTTGGACGAAAAGACAGACGTAAAATGGAATCGTTCGACAGATTCCACCAACAAGCACAAGCTTTGGGATTTAGAGGCAAGGAACTAGTTTCCTACACCCAGGAACGATAAGACAAACGAGAGCAAGCTGAAAGAGAAACGGCAAAAGAAAAGGCGCAAGCTGAAGGGGAAGCGGAAAAAGAAAATTCGCAAGCCGAAAGAGAAGCAGAAGAAAGAAAAGTACAAAGGAAAACGCAAAGAGAAAAGACGCAAGCAAAAAGCTAAGCAGTGCCTATTAGATTCTGCTCAGTAATAATAGGTAAGAGCGCACAGCTCTTCCAAATCTGGTGGCTCAACTCGTAGTCACCCGGATGCCCGCAAATAAGAGGTCCACGGTATCCACCCTTTTATCTTCTCCTGAGAACTACGTAGATGAAGAGCTTAGTTCCCAAGCCTTCAATACGGCCCCGGAAGTAGGCCCGACCATCCCAACCCTGGAGGGGAAGGCACCGAAAAGGGAAAAAGAAAGCGAAGAAAGGAGAATATTGATGGACATAAAAATAGAAGAAAGAAGAATACAGAGAGAGATACAGGTAGAAGAAAGAACAATACAGATAAAAAGAGAAGACGAATAAAGAAGAGTACAGACGAGAATAGAAGCGGAAGAAAGAAGAATACAGATGAAAAGAGAACTAGGACAAGCAGAAAGAGAAGAGAGCGAGTAAAAAGAAAGAATGCTCGCACATGAAAGGGCATCTAGAAAGGGTTAGATGGTAGAAGCGGAGAATGAGTATCCCCTACCCTCAGTAGTCTTCCCCTAGAACGAAACGCCCACGGAGTTACAATTAAAACCCCAAGTCGTCGTAAGAGCCACGCCCATTAACGATCCCGTAAAGAAAATTTTTCCCGACCTCATTAGATCGAATCCAAACCCGATCTACTAGTTTAGCTTGGTAAAGGATTACGATGGGACTCCTGTTCCCATCCCTTACGCAACCATGAAACAGGCCACCCTAGCCATAATGGGGGGATAAAAGTTAGCCAGATACCATATAAAAGGTAGTAAGAGTACTTTGGAATACCATTACCAGTTTTTTATATACTTGGCTAGACCCAATAATCAGAACGGTAGACTCATACGTTGCAAAGTATTGGTCATCGAGCACCACTTTAATATTAATTATATCAAAGGTGCCGATGAGGTAAAGTCTCTGTATAACCTGAGTCGAAACCCCATCGAGAGTTATTTCATCGCCTGTTAGTTAATCTTAAAACCATTCTCTCTGTTTTGGTCGTATTTTGTGTATTATTTAAGGTCTTAAAGTTTAGGAATGTAAGGAAGTAGCTGGCTAGATAACACTTTAGAGCCAGGCTCCATTTTTGTTCTTTGTGTAATCGATGATTTGGTTTTTATTTGTTTGTCTGTTAAATTTGGTTCTTGTGAAACGTACCCCAGTAGGCTCTCGACGCCTATGTTGATCACCTGGTGCCTTTGTACGCGGGCGTGTGTGCGTCCTAGATCAAAGAAACTTAAGTTAATAGGATGGTTGAGCCAGCTAGCGGTAAGAATCAGTAGTATGGTCTAAGACATGTAAGTTTGCTTTTGCCGATGATATTTGTTTGTTTGTTTTTGTTCTTTCACTGGAGTTCCCATCCGCACCATTAATCTCTTCGAAGGGAGGAATGTAGAGAAATCGATATCCCACCCTCAAAGCAGAGGCCCTTTTCGGTAACCGCAACGTTTTGGCATTTGGCGAAGTAACCCGATTACTTAACCTCTACCCCCCTCTCTCTCCTCGCCTCGAGTACCACCCGAAGGGACTATGCACAACCATGATATTTACTAATCATTACATTTCGGGACCGGCAAACCTAACATTGGTTAAACTGGCAATATTTCTCCTAAGAGTTGGTATTTAATTTCATTTCATAGACGAAATTAGAGGAGCGTCGACCAAATGCCATAAGGTTCCTTTAGGGCTAAGTGAAAGACGATCGAAGACGCAAAGTGAGAGTGGGGAGGCTTAATTCCGAAGACCTCATCCCCCCCCCCTCCTCCTTCCCCTACCCTGAATTGGGTGGTGAAGTATATATGCCGATAACTTAAGAGGAACGGGGAGATCGAGTTATTCATCGAGACAAGGAAGACCGGCTGGGGGCCCGGAAACCAATGAAAGGGACATAGAAGAAGCTCATCCTGAGCCAGTTCCTGGTGGTCACACCGAAAGTTAGCCTCTTGCCTCAGGAAGATCGAGTTTGTGATTGAGACGACGAAGTCCGGCTAATTCCCCGGCAACCCTACGAAAAGAACTCAGACGAAGCTCTCGCTGAGCCAGTTCCTGGTGGTCACACCGAAATTTAGTTTAGCTTGTATTGAGAAACAAGCTCAATCCTCTCTCGTTAAAGAAACCCCTATCCCAGTTTACAAAAAAACTCAGAGATAGTCCTCGCCATTGAGGAATACCCTAAAGTGAACTTCCTCAAACACTTCCCATTCGTCAAAGCATTCACACGTTTGATCATCGCTCTGCAGTGCGAATCATTCCAAGATTAACCAGAAGATTAAAAGAAGCATTCTTTCTCTCCACTTACACCACCCACCGGCATTTAGAAACTTGTTAATAAAATACAGGGAACAGATTAAATTACCAACAAACAAGTTGAATTTATACATACTCGATTCCTTCTTTTGCATAAATTAATATCATAAACAAATACTCGGCTGATTTCGAGCAGCTAAAGGTACGTGGATAATGTCAATCCCTAGAGAACTATGGCGAGGACTATCTCTGAGTTTTTTTGTAAACTGGGATAGGGGTTTCTTTAACGAGAGAGGATTGAGCTTGTTTCTCAATACAAGCTAAACTAAATTTCGGTGTGACCACCAGGAACTGGCTCAGCGAGAGCTTCGTCTGAGTTCTTTTCGTAGGGTTGCCGGGGAATTAGCCGGACTTTGTTCTCTCCAAGATGAGATCCATTATTCCTCTATTCAACTTTTTCACCTTTATACCGAAGCACTTCTACTGGACATTTATAATATGATTTCAATCTTGGGCTCCTCACCACTCTGAATAAAGGAGTAAGATTGTACTTTCATTATAACAACCTGGCAGATATCCGCTGTCCCATGCAAACTTTCGCTCAACTGCACTCACGAGTTGACAGAGCAAGCTATGAGAAAATTTTTTATTAAACGACAAAAATGTTTCCTAGAATCCAATAACATACAAATGCCATATGAGTCTAGCTTTCTTCAAAAACAGAGTTAAACTAATCTTCATATTTGCCTGAAGGTCTCGGTCTTTAATGCTTTTTCTAGAATGCAGAATGTTTTAGTAGTTGTTTTTTTTTACAAAGAAAAGGCATACGACACCCCATGACAGCATGGTATAATGAAAGAATTAAATTTTTAGGGGATTAATAGGTCATTTACCCTTTTTATTCATTTTTTATCACAAGTAACTTCTAAAGTCAGAGTGGGACCAACAATCTCTAAACTTAAAGGTCAAGAAGCTGGGTGTGGGGTCCCTCAAGGTAATATTTTAAGTGTGACATGCTTTGAAAAAGCAATCAATAGCTTATTAAATCAAATTACAGAAGATATCTCGTTTAGATTTTTTGTACATTAGCTAGCTCTTCTATGTACTTCCTCACCACTGGCCTAGACTGGCAAACGTTTACAAAATGTTGTATTCATTGTGGAGAGTGAAGCGTCAAAAAAGTGACTTCGCCTTCACTGCCAAAACAAAAAGTCTTTCATTTTTGCAGGCTTAGAGGTGTTCAAAACCCAACTACTCTTCAATAATCAGGGATGACGCTAGAATATGCCCAAGAAATAAAATATCTGGGAATGAATCTCGATCCAAACTGATCTTGATTTCCTACATACGCTACATGAAACAAAAATGCTTGAAAGCCCTCCGATTATACTGAGTAACACGATTTTGTCTTTGGATAGCAACTAATATTTCCGATTTGCTTGTGTCTAGAATACATGAAAAAACACTGTTATTTATTACAAACTGCTTTTTGTGTCCAGAATAATGCTATTGATATGAAATTTACCTAATCCCTCTGGAAGGAAGTGGCGAATTGGAACTTTCATTTACATAAAGTAGAAACAAAATTTAATTTAAATATATCAAGATGAGCGTCAAAATATGGACATACAGGGATATCCTGCAACCCATCGCTCTACATAGTTTTCGGCTTTGTGATTACCTAGGAAGCACATAACCACTGCCATAAAGCTGTCCCACTCTGCTTCTTCTGTCCTAGTGAGCTTCTCGGGAAACTCCTTGCACTCCATGATCTTTTTTATTTATGGAACGAAAAAGACCCCGGCTTCCACCTTTTCCGTAGATAGCTTAGAAAAAAAAAATTGGAAATACTTGAAAGCTGCAGATTCCTTATTTAGAGCTCTGACGAATTGTTTCATAATGCCCAATTTTAAGTGCAGAGGAGGAAACTGTACTTTTCTGGGGAATAACAAAGGCTCCACTTTGACGTTGTTTCTCCCCACACTAAACTCTGTCCGTTGTAGTGAATCCCGCTGAGGGTAGTGTGTCACGGGGTCCCTGCTGTCCCAAAGGCAAAGAGAACAAGGAAACTTGGTAAAGGCGCCTTAAAGAGCCATCAATAAGGCCACTATTTTGAAGTCTCTGATCACTTCCCAACCGTACTCTTCATATTTCAATGCATCTAACAAGATCTTGACACTGCGGTATTCCTCTTTGAGCTGGACCGAGTGAGCAATGGAAGAGATAGATATATGTTCCCGTTATGAAGCAGTACTGTTTTGAGGCTCCTTGACGAGCTGTCAATGAAGAGGCGCCACTAGTTTCAAATACAGGCCATTCCGATTGCCTTACACAGACCAGTAACATTGTGACAAATGCATAGTTCATCTTGACGTGTAAAAAAGCTTGAAAAACACTAGTGACGCTTTCTCTGACCTCATATTTGCGCACTGTCATCTAATAGATCCGACTGTTTGAGTCTCGAATTAAACAAGCTCGGTATTGGACTTTGAGATGCAGTTTGATGAGAAGCCAAAATAGCAATAAGCCTCTCAAAACTAAGGAATTACCGAAAATATAAGAGTTTAAAAATGGGAAGACGAAAATCTAGTCCGAAGGCTGAGAGAAACTTTTCTTGCTTAGTCAAAACTTTCGATGAATAATTGAATATAACTTCATCTGGGTTACACGGATTGAGTAGGTTATATATATTAAGGTTCTGTAGTTTACGTGTACGAATATCTTTAACTTTAGAGAAAAATTTAGCAACAGTTTTATGGCACAAACGAAAAACAACAAAAATTAATAAGTGCTAAACGTGAGAAAAGTTTCTCTTAGCCTATGGACTAGATTCTCGTCTTCCCATTTTAAACTCATATTTTCGCTACTTCCTTAGGTTTTGAGAGGATTATTGCTATTTTGGCTTCTCTTCAAATTGCATTTAACCATAATTTTTCTGTTTTAAACGAAAGAATCCGCTCTTTGGCCTTTAAATATTTTTACAACTTTAAGCCGTTTAAAATATTTTCCGCCGTCATTTCCAAATGCGATTCATCAATCTTAAAAAATCTTGCTCGTGACAATGCCCTCGTTATTTGCAAACCTGACAAAGGTCGGGGTGTGGTTGTTTTAGATAAAGATTCGTATCTCAGCAAAATCGCTCAGATCCTTTCAAATTCTAATAAATTTAGAAAAATTACTAATACTGTATAGTCTTACACACTTAAAATTGAAGACAAAATTAATAGGTTTCTTAGGAAATTAAAGAATTCTAATACTCTTCCAGAAGATGTGTATAACAGTTTGTTTTGTTCTTGATCTTCACCTGGAGTTCTTTATGGACTTCCAAAGACCCATGAAACTGATTTGCCCCATATGGCCTATTTTTGCATCATATTGGACCCCTTCATTTGCACTAGGTTAGTTTCTAGTCCCCGTTTTAGCCCCTCTAACCTCTGATGATCTTAGTCTTAATAATTCGCATTTGTTTGTGAAAGAGATTACTAGCATTTCTCATGCAGACAGATACTTCATGGCCAGCTTTGAATTTGAGAGTTTATTCACTCTTATTACTCTTACTGAAACGATTCGAATTTGTGTAAATTCCCTCTTCCCTAACTTGACCTGCGTAATAGATTAACTAAGACCTTATTCAAAACTCTCCTTAAACTTGCTGTTTGTAATTGATTCTTTTTGTAAAATGGGATTTTGTATGAACAACTCGATAGGGTTGGAATGTGCCTTCCTCTAGGTTCCTCGTTGGCAAATGTTTTTATGAGTTATTATGAAACACTTTAACTTGATGATTGCCACATTAATTTTCGTCCGGTTTTATATAGGCGCTAATTAGACGACACTTTTTATTATTTAGACATAAGTCACATTGTACACTTATTCTTAATTATTTAAATTCTAAACACGCAAATATTAAATTTTCCTGTGAGCTCGAAAAAAAATAGCATATCGTTTCTTGACGTGAAGATTACCCGAATAGACAATCAATTCACGTCAAATGTTTCCCGAAAACCCACTTTTTCAAACCTTGGTTTAAGTTTTTTTACTTTCTGTTATTTTAAATTCAAAATTAATGCTATTCTTACTCTCCTCCATAGAGCATATAACTTGTCTTCAACATTTTCTGCCCTACATTTAGAATTCGAATTCTTAACAAAATTCTTTACCTCCAATGGCTATCCCAAATCACTATTTCTGAGACAAATTAGTCTGTTTCTCTCTAAAAAATACTCGATTCTGCCTCCACTACCAACTGTCAATAAATTAAAGATCTTCCTTTTCTTACCATACTTTGGTTACCAATCCGAAAAACTTTAAAAAAAAAGTTGTTAAAACTGTTAAATTCATCCTACTCTCAATTATTACCATCTATTGTTGTCATTAATGACTTCAGACTGGGATCATTATTTAAGTACAAAGATCAACCACCCACCATTATGCAATCTAAAACTATATACGTTTTTCGTTGTACGTGCAGTAGCACTGTATCATATGTGTGGCCAACAAGGCGTACGCTTTACTTCCGCTTCATGCAGCATATGGGTAGATCTGAAAGAACTGGAATACACCTTTCAAAACCTGATCCATCCCCCAATTCAAAACCATCTGTCACAATGTGGCTCTCGCCCTACACTCGAGAACCTGACGATACTTAATGGGTAAGAAACATCTCGGACCTTTACCTGCTAGAGTCATTTTATATCACAAAATTTCAACCCAGTCTAAATAATAACTCATTATCTGTCCCATTAAATATAGTGACTCATTAAAAACATGCTAATTTGTTAAATTTCACATTGTTCTTTTTTAGGGGGGGGGGCAATAATAAAATCCACTGTCAATTATTTTTCTTCCTATTTTTTAGAAATTCTTTCGTTGGCTTAGTTTGTTTTTTCTTCCATATTTCTAATGTAATCAATTCGTCTCAAATTTAATATTCATTTTTCACAATTTTATTGCATGTGTTAACTTTTTATGTATACATTTAAATCGGCCTTTTGTATTCTTTCTTTAGCACTGATGATGGATTAATTATAATCCTGAAACGTTTGAAATAAATGTTACGAGGCATCTACGGCTCTGTCCTGGTCATCCTGTTTATACTTCGCTTGAACTTTGCGTCCATTAATTCGTTTGCCACTTATATATATATATATATATATATATATATATATATATATATATATATATATATATATATATATATATATATATATATAAGTGGCAAGGTTTGTCTTGATCTCTCTCCGACTGGCATGCCGAAATATGCCTTGTAGGCCTCACCCATTTTCACCTTTTCACTCTTGCAGGTATATCTTCGTTCCAACTTCGGAATTCAACAACTACTCTTATCTCGGTGTACAAACTGAATTGATAGCTGAGTATGATAGATACTCAACCATTCTCAGCCTCTTGATCTTACGAATGGGGCAACACATGCATAACTTGGATATCAACAGCTCAGTATCTCACAGTGTTTATACCATGATGCTGCATTGGAAAAAATAATCCTCCAATGTCTGCTCCTTCCTGTGGGTTTAGTGCAAGACTTCTATGTATCCAAGATTAGCTTGCAATCTATTTTATGAACATGCAACAAACCAAATCTCTTCATGCCATATATATATATATATATATATATATATACTAATGACTAAAAAAAGGCTTTGGTACAGCAGCAACATCACTTGAAAACACATTATCAAAATAATTACTTATAGAGGCTTAGATTATTATTCCCGGACCTTTTGCCGTAATTTTAGCCCTCGAATTTATCTGGTAATCATCTTTTAAAAATTTTACAAGCTTTAGTGACTCTCGAAGTGTGCTCATGTCACTTAACACATTTATCACCTACCATCGATTAGCTTGAAGATTCAAGCATAGTTGACCAAAATTCCGGCAGATAAAAATAGGCCTTTGCTGAGTACCCAGCCAAGTTTGTGTCTTCTACAACAAATAGGCGGATGTATAAACCAGAGCCGCTTGCGTGGGAACCACACCGATAGTAAATCTACACTTTAAAGATTTTTACCCAACAATTAAGAACTTTGTTTGAACAAGTGGCAGAGAGAATTGAACCGACACTCGAATAAAAAACCTTTTAAAATTAAATAATGTGTTCATCCTTGGCGATCTTGAATCCAAAAATAACGCTACCCTGAGGTGGACCTGTATCGACTTATAATTGGGCGCTTGCGATTTACCCATTGACATTAATGGCTAGTGGCTTGTCTATGATGATTATACAGCTCTTGTTGAATTGAGCAAGATTTGAACCATTTCGTTCTGCCTGTTATTCTGACATTGGAAATAAACCCCATGGCAACCGTTTCAGTTACATTTCATCTAATGAACATTTAACTCAAAATCTTTTTATTTTTTAACTTATACACAGTTGTTACTCACATTTAAGCCCAATACATCTGAGACCACGCTGTCTTAAATTCTGTCGAGACTTCAACAGCAGATAAAACGGTTATATTAATAATAATAAAAATGACCTTTAGAGAACTTCCCGATAAATATGTAAACGTTTCCAACTGAAGTGCCAATATAAATATTTCTCCCTTTTATTTCTTTTGACTCAGTTTAGATCTGAACATAACTCCCTGGCTGTGCTTGTCAGAATAAAAATAAGGGCAGTTGGACAAAAATACTTCTAAAGGAGATTGTGGATCAATCTGAAAAGGAAAAAAAATAATGTAGCCAATTTTTAGGTGTTTACTAACGTTCGAATATTTTTTTAAAATCACACACAAGGGAAATTTAATATTTCTTTCCAATAAAGGGGGAAATCAGTTTAGGACAAAAAAAATTTGGAGGGGAAGAAGCATGCCGAGAAATAAGTCGTTCAGGGAAGTGACTTGATAGAATTCGTCTCCAACTAGTTTACCTACTTAGGCTCAAAAATGGTAAATGGTATTTAATCTGAAAACATGTAAGGTTCTTCATATAGTAAATTATAACAATAAGTTTAGTTATGAAATAAAAAGATCATGACAGGAAGTAATGGAAATAATTTTCTTTACTAGAATATTATAAAGACTATAAAAGCCTAAAATTTGCAAAAAAATATGAGGATTCCTAATTAGCAATTTCTGCAATGAGGGTAACTAGGATATTATGAAACTTATATGTGAGGCCAGAATTGAGATATAGCATTCTCGTTTGTGTCCATAATTCACCCTTGTTAATAATCTATTTGAAGCAGTGCAGAGAAATGCAACCAAAATGATGACTTATATATAACCTAGATTATATCGATATGCTGAGGGCACTAAAGTTCATTTTTTTAAAGTAATGGGAGGGTAATTGTATAATAAATTAGAGATAGAGTAGTTTCCATTTAGAAAATGGGAAAGGGACTGGAAAAGAGTTGACGTCTGGATATATGCAAATGTTTTTTTGTCCATAGAGCTCTTTAGCCTCGTGGTAATATGATTGTATTTAAAAGAAAGCTATACAAATTGGGAAGTTATATGAGTTTCGGCGGAGTTTCGGTTTATGAATATGGGTAGATTCTCTTCGAAAGTTATCTGGTAGTATAGAGTTCGACATATCTTTTTGTATGAAATAATTTTAGGGTATTAGTCATGAGTTGTATAGTGGGAAATAAATAGTAAAGATCTCGAGTTGGATCAGTGTAAATTTACAATTAAAATGGTTGTTTGGTTTGCGAAAGATAAACAGAGGACCGACCGAAGAACGATGTGAAAGAGGTTGAGACTGAAATTACACTGAGTTTGAAATATACTTGTAAAAATTATATAGGAAGGTGAGTGCCACGGTGTGAAAAGGCATGAGAGACCGCGAAAATTTGTGGTGATTATGTGACTGACAGATTAGCAGGTGCTTGATATTATGTATGATAGGTGTGTATGGTCTAGGTTTGTGACGGGGCTTTTTAGGGACTTTCTTCCTAAATATAAACCTTGAGTATGGACGATGCAACAGCACATAGTAGTAGATGTGCTTGTAGTGCATAAGTAGGCGTTGATTTTCTCTGTTCCTACTTTCAGTGAAAGTACATAGCTTAAGGTGATAATGTTGTGATTAAGGTTGTGTATTTTTAACTACAGGGTGCCCGACAAAAAAAACAGGAAATTTTAGATTTACACTATGTATTTTACACACGTACAATTAACTAAAATATTAGTTTTACAATTCCTTTACCTTTAAATTCAGGATTACTCAGTTATCAATTTTCAACGTGAAATAATTGTTCTTTTCAAGAAAGATTACCAAATATGGGGATAAAAACTGGTAAGAGTGATTTTGTCAGAGTTCTTAGGTTCAAAGGGAACCAAGTCGGAATCTTCTTGGGTTTGTGGCTGAGCGTAAGCTCACCTGATGGGTGATGTGCATAGTGGAAGATCTGTAAGAGGCCCTTAAGGCTCTTTTTCAACCAAAAGTAATGATATCCACCAACAAATAAAGCACAGAATCTCAGCGCTAGAAATGATTTACATACCATTAAAAATCACTGGGACAACTCCTAATTTGAAAGTTAATCTTTTCTATACTATTAAATTTATTGATTTCAGTTTTTTTATTAATTTTATAGATTTTATATATAGATATAATTAATAGATTTAACTCACTTACTTGAGCTTTCGCAATCCTACTGAATACGGGGTTGGACTTCCAGCGTCAAGGCACAAGTTCAATCCTAACGAGCGTTGCCAGGAGAATATCATTCGCTTCTGAATTGTTCGTCTATTGAGGGATATCTTTTCGACCTGCCATCGCGATAGTAAGTTGGTCTACTTGCATTATCCCGCACATAGTTAGTCAATCGCAACACCACTTTCTTTTCTCTCTAATTTTCAAAACAGAATATATTCACTCTCTCCTCTGTACCAGACTTCTGCAGATGAAATACCTGTGTCCATTATTGGGGCGCTCATATCTACATCATCCAACGTGGAGTGTTGATGTCCTTTATGGGAGCACTCATCTATACATCCTCTTTGATGCGGGACCAAAAAATGCTCTATAACCTTAAGTTGATGACAACATAAAACACTACCCAATAACAAGAAACGGCTCCTAATGAATTGAGGAGTAAAATGTGATTGCTATTTATATATTTATGCGCGTTTCATTATCCGTTCTGGGATTGACGTGCCCGCTGTAAAGGACACAGGGCATAATTTGCTTTTTTTCAATCTATATTCCATCAAGCGTTGTAGCAAGATTAGAATTATCTTTTTTCTAATATCTTAAAGCTAATTGGAGGATTTCTCTGTATGTTATTTTTTGCTTCCTTCTGCACTTTGACTATTGCATAAGAAACAAAGGAGACAAATGAGCACATAAAATGGAAATCTTTCTAATTATTTCAAAGGTAAGTACTTTGAACATACTTTCCCTTGTGAGAATAATGACCGTCCCCCAGGGACCATGAAGAAGTGTCGGTTGTTAATTTTTGCTATTTACTAACCGTACCTTTTGTCTCGAATTTACCCATATTTTAAAAAGTAGGCTATTTTCGCTAAGTCAACACCGAAAATAATGAGAAAGATTTCCGTTTTCTGTGATAGCAAAGGATATACTGTATAAGGACTAAATTAATTAACCCTTTTTAAGGGGTGTTAAAAAGGTACTTTAAACATTCCTTTCTTCGCGAGCACGATGCCCTTCGGTCAGGGGGCTTACTTAAGCAGTGTTAGTTGTCAATTTTTGCTATATACTAATATCACATTATACCAGTTTGGCACAAAAAGGGGATTGGCACATTTAAATTGCACTAAAACTATCCGCCTCTCAGACCCTAATTTATTCCCTCTTAAGCACAAATCAACTCATTATTTTTTTCACGTCGAAGGCCATCAATAGGTGTCCGTCGCTATGTACATACTGTAGAAGTTCTTCAAATCAGATTTAAACTCAAAGAAGAAGGCCCCAAACAGGCCCTCTTTACAAAACTCTCTGTGTACATTTTTACACAATATCAGCTATTTGATCATCGCTCAGCGAATTCTCTTTCAAGCACTTATTCACACAATCAGCCTAATATTTCCGCAGTTTTTTAGCGCTTCTCACACCATGAAGCACTCTCTCATATATTTCAATCACATGTATATTTCCATTCATTCTTATTACATGTTTATACCATATCGGAACACTCTCATTCACAACCGCATTTGCACCTTCCTTCACACAATATAAATTTCTTACCAGGGTGTTTATAACTATATCCTTCTTTGCACACCAAGAATTACTCTCGCCATTTGTCTCTTTGTACTGCTCCCACTCGAGAACTCAACTTGTTCTTCCATACCATAATCTCACACACAAGGACAAAAGTTAGCAACATCAGGCTCTTAAGCAGCGTTCTGTCACATTCCTTTCAACAACCATTTAGCTTCCCTTTTCAGAGAGAAGGTTACCCCTCACCCCTAGAACCTACCATCTAGCCGTGGTGCCTGAGAAAGATGCACCTGCACACCCAGACGGCCTCAAGGGAGCAGCGAGAACTTCGTGCGGTCGGATGACCAGGGTTGGATTCTCTTTCTCTCCCCGTCAGATCGCCTGAGCCGAGCCAGACCTACGGCATCAGGGACTTTCACACGAGGCTAGGATGCTCGCCGAAAATATCCTCCCACCCACCTCAGGCAAGCCAAGTCTAATGAGATCCCCGTCCCGCTTTCTGGGTCTTTCGGTGACCCGCTTCCGCCAAGGCAGTATAAATACGTCGGGAAAAGCTTGAAAAAATTAGTACTATACAGCCCCGTCTTGGTTAGCAGCCACGTACAGGCTCATGCGTCCCGCTCTGCCCCACCTCCCAATGGCTTCCAAATACGAACGCGACGCGTCACCTCTCTACCTGTCATCGCTCGTACTTAAGGCCATAGTTTTCGCCTGATAGACGATAGACACGGACAGGCATCTATCACTCGGGTATAGAATTCGTTCTCGTCTTGAGTACTCCCTCACTCATTTCTCAGCGAGGTTAAAGAAGGAACTTTGCAGCGCCCCGCTTTCTCGCCGTATCCAAAGCCTCCAGTCAATAAAGTTTTACGTGAGTCTCCCAGTCATTTGCACTCTCCCCCTTTCCCTGTAAGAAATCACCGTGCATCCTCTCTCGCAGTCTTGTCCCCGTAGACTCATTTGTATCCCCACCGCCATTTGGTACCCCGGGTTTCATCCTATTTATTGTCATTTATTTACTTCTGATAATCATATTTTCTTTGTATATAGTAAAGTTAATTTTCTACAATCAGTTTCTCTAAACCCAGAACCTCAATGAATTGATTATTAACGCCACCTGCACTTAATTTTGGTCATTTAACCCTCGCACTGGGATCTATATCCCAATTCCTGGCGTGCTCTTTTCCCGCATCACTGCAGAGTCAATCCTCGGCTAGCATCAACGTTCGACTCTACCACATTATATTCTGGTGTCAGGTGTGGGGTGCTCTATGACATCTATATTACATACTGGTGTCAGGTGTGGGGTCACCCTACAACATCTATATTATATTCTGGTGTCAGGTTCTTAGGGCCACCCGCAGTATCTGTTTTCATTTCTTTTAGACCTGTGAGAGATTCCACAGGGCGTTATTCTTGTATATTAAAGGTTCTGGTTTTAGAAACTGTAGAAAAGACCTTACACATTTCCCATTTTCCCTTTTGTATGCGAATTTTGTATTAAAACTTTTGTCCCTGTGAAATTTTAACCCTTTTCAGGCCTCATGAAACGTCTGCAGTATTGTAAAGGAGATAATCTTATTTCTTTTTTTGGTATTGTGTTTGTCGTTTTCTTCGTTGCCTATTGGACAACACAGGCTCTCACTAAATTCCGTAGTGAATATTTCGACTATAATTAAGAATATGTGCCTTGCGAAATAATTATCGCTGTGTTTGTTTGTGTTTTTTTTTAAGTGAAGAATCGTAAGTCTGCCAAAGCCTACCAGCACTCCTCCTGTGAGTCTAAATAATTCTCTCCTTTTTTGTGTGGTGCTTTTCCTTAAGGTTTGTCGAACGCGATAAAATGTCCTCATTATTTAACACGTTTAAGTTGCAAGGAGAGTCGCTTGGGGTCAGTGACAAGGACATTCTAGCTTATATCCCAACGGAGGAAAGGACCGAGAAGAACAAAGAAAGAGAAGAACGAGAAGAAAGAAGAGAAAGACAATAACGAGAAGAAAGAAGAGAAAGAGAAGAACGGGAAGAAAGGGAAAGAATTGGGTTTCATAAACTTGAAATGAGTAGGACCAGGAACGAGACGCTGTCCATCAGCTTGAGGTCCGAAGCTTCCCCTACCGCGTATGTTAAGTTTCCGGTTTTCGAAGAAGGCGAGGATTTCGAAGCCTTCTTAATCCACTTCGAGAAAATCTTTGAAATCAACCATTGGGGCAATGAGGCAGATGGAGTGGCTCAATTGTTACCCTTGCTAAATTACCAACTCCGAGATATATTCATATCACTCCCCTCGGAAGCAACAATTGATTATTCGACCTTAAAGTCATAGTTACTGGTGGCATCAACATAACCCCAGACTTTTACCGATCCAAATTCAGACATCCGCGCCTTCAGCCACGCCAACTCAACTTTTGGCTCGATGCTTCTAAAATCCCGTATTTCTACGATACCCTCGTTGACTTCGTCCTTAGAGACCAGTTGTTGGCTGCAACTTCCAGCTGAAATCAGATCTTTCGTAAAAAAACAACGGTGCCTCACATTCAAGGAGTGCACAGAAGAGGCCGATATTTATTCAGCAAGCCACAACCGTTATCCGAAAGAAGGGAAAAAAATGGCCCCCCTTTCCCCCAAACCTAAGCTTAACAAAGATAAATTCATCCTACAAAATGGAAGCAAGTTTTCCAAGGTGACTAGGCCTTTGAAACCGAAACCACTCTTTTCGTACGAACACCTGGATGTAAAACCGTTCTATTCATGCTCCCCTACGTCACCTTTCCCTAGGAGACCCATCATTTGTTTTTCCTGTGATGTGGAGGGCCACGTGAAAACGAAATGCCCCAGGAACTCTCAGTTCCTGAATAACTCTTCTCACCAGGTACACCAGATTTGTGCCACGTCTGCACCTCCGTCAACACCATCGGAATCTTCTCTCCCCCGAGCACCTCAAGTCCTGGCCTCTACCAGATAAACTTCTTGTTTGATAAGAATACCCCTGGAGGCCTTAAGTTTGAAACCGAAACGATTAATGGCTGCCGTGTCTCCACTTTTATGAGAGAAACTAGGTGCACATGCATAGAGGTGTCGGACAAGCTGCTTCCCTGAGTAGCCCCAGACCATAATAAATAAGCCATCGTGCACGACGACTTGGGGCGCTCCAATCGGTTCCCCATCATTAAGTGCTATATCGATGGGTGTACTTCAGTGGCTGGGCAGAAGTAGTATCAGCCCCTATTAAATTCTGATTCGTCATCATTGGCTAGTGCCCACGGGTCTCCTCCAGCTCCGTGGTTCAAACCGTAGTTACCTGTTCGCAAGTGGTAAGATTCGAAGATGCCTTCAGAAATAAAGGAGGTCATGACTGAAGACTTCGCAAGAAACCAAAAGAACTTTGATTTCCTCCGCCCCTTGTGGGCTAAGGCCCGTCAAAAGAGCAAGGAGACACTCGAGGAGACAAGGTGATCTCCTACCAAGTTACGGACAGATTACTTTACCGTGCGTGCTCAGAAAATGGTAAACCCCGGACGCGAGCATTGTGTGTAACATTTTAACTACTGTCCATGACAGCCTATTTTCAGGCCATTATAGCAACACCAAGACCACCCAGAAGATCTTGAAATATTTTTATTGACCAGGCGTCCATGAAAAAATCCTTCGCTACTGCAGGTTTTGCGACATATGCCAAAAGACTGCCGCCAAAGGGCGAGTTAAGCCCGCACTGTTGCAGAGAGGAGCCTTAATCTCAGAGCCGTTTTCCCGTGTCGCAATTGATCGGTTTGATGCACCACCCGGCGAGTGAAGGTCACAGTCACATGCTAACTTTAGTGATTTTACTAACCGGTTCCTCGAGGCCGTGCCGTTGAAGAATAAATGGATTACTTTTGTATATATTCCTGAATAAATACTGTAGTTTTTTGTAAAGCCTTATAAGAATATGTGCCATTAGTTTTTTTTATTATTGTGTATATATTTTTGATGAGTTACCTTGTTTGTATGTACCTTTTTTGTATTGTGAGACCTTTTTTTAATATCCTGCTATGCAAGCACCTGGTTATCAAGACTATGTTGACCTCAATTAATAATAACTATTCCTGTCTGTTTTATTGAATTATTACTATTATTATTTTTTCTGGATGTTGTTCGGTAATAGAAATACCGACCATTTTCTGAGTACCCTTTATTTGACTTATTTCTCTGCAGTGTACCCGATACCACCTCTTTTGTATTTCTGTCTCTATTGGAAATTTAGCCGTGTAATTACCCTATATTATTTTTATGTCACTTCTTTCGGAAGCCTCACATGAGATGGAAGGAGATGTTAGAGAGAGAAGGTTACCCTACCCTCTTATAACCCAACGTCTACCCGTAATGCCAGGAAATGATGCACCTACACCCCAGACGGCCCTCAGGGAGCAGCGAGAATTTTGCCTGGTTGGATGACCCAGGTTGGGTACTCTTTCTCTCCCAGTCACATCACCTGGTCGTACCAGATCTACTGCTTCGGAGACTTTCGCACTAGGATGTGATGCTCGCCGAGAATACCCCCTTCCCCGCTTGCGTGCCAAGTCTAATGAGATCCCCGTCCCCCTTTAGGGGGCGTCCGGTGCCCTGCATCCGCAGATTCAGTATAAATACTTCGGGAAAAGCTTCGAGAATTCAATACCACACAGCCCCGTCTTGGTTAGCAGCCACGTACAGTCTCGTATGCCCTATCCCGCCTACCAACTGCTTCCAGCTACGAACGCGACGCGTCACCTCTTTACCTGGCCAGAGTTTCCAACCGACATACCATAGACACGGACAGGCATCTATCATTTGGGTATCGACTTCGTTCTCGTCTGGAGTACTCCCTCGTTCATTTCTGAGCCAGGTTAAAGAATGAATTTCGAAAGTGAAACTTTGCAGCGCCCCGCTTTCTCGTCGTATCCAAAGCCTCCAGTCAAATAGTCTTTACGTGATTCTCCCCGTTATTTGCACTCTACCCCTTTCCCTGTAAGGAACCACCGTGCATCAAATCTCGGACCCTCTTCTCCGTTGAGTCATTTATATCCCCCCTCCCGTTTGGTACCCTGGGTCTTATCTTATTTATTGTCATTTTTTTACTTTTGCTAATAATATTTTATTTGTATATAGTAAAGTTATTTTTCTACAATCAGTTTTTCTACACCCAGAAAAACTAAGAATTTATAATTTCAGCCGCAATCGATTATTTTGATTATTTAACCCTCTCACTAGGATCCATATCCCAATTTCTGGCCTGTTCCCTTCCCGCGTCACTGCAGAGTCAATCCTCGGCTAGCATCGAAGTTCGACTCTACGACCTCCCTTAATGTTCTAATTGCCCCCGACAGTTTCCTATTATTTAAAACGTAAATCTATCCACCAACTTTCACACAACAAACGACTCTCTCAAAGTCTCTTTACACTGTTCTCTCTCACAACTTTGCGTCACCTTTCATTTCAAAGTTTTACTCCTATACAACTTTAGTGGCACCAACATACGTTTGTGTAGCTGCCTGGTATATCCCACACACTATCCTTTAGAATTCCTTAATTCTGTAATTCTCCCCATTAACCGTTCTACTATTAAAATCCTTGAAGTTTCAACGTGCTCCATCTGTATCTCGATCAATTACAATGCTTCCTAGGAGGGGCAGGCAATAAGTTTTGCAATTCGGATATAAGGAAACGAGATATGAGGAAAAGTGTTTTATTATTTTTCAATATAAGTACCCTCGACTTCAATACACTTGCGCCACTTGTCCCTGAGGCTTCGAATTCTCGCCAACCAGAAATCTCACGACTGCTGTTCAATCCACTCCTGGACGGCAAGCTGGACATCTTCATCATCCCCAAACCGGCTTCCACGCAGTGCAGCCTTGAGCTGGTGGAATAATAAGTAGTCGCTAATGGCCAGATCTGAACTGTAGGGGGGGATGGTTGAGCTCCTCGAATGCGCACTTGTGCAGTGCAGTTTGTGCAACTCTGGCCTTGTGGACTTTGTCTCTGCCAAACGGGCAGAGAACTTAGTCATGGCCAAATTGTTGTGCATGATGTTGATAACACTTCCATGTGATATTCCAAGTTCTTGCTCGATTTCTTCGACCTTCACGCGTCGATTTTTGAGGATCATCCTCTCCACATGGGTCACATTGTCCTCGTTGGTAACGTCTGTCGGGCGTCCTGGACGGGGATCATCTTCAAGGGACTCACGAGCATGGCGGAACTCCCTATTCCAGCGAGCAATGGTTGCATAGGAAGGGGCGGTGTCGGTGTACACTGCAACCATGCGTTCATGGATCTCTTTTGCATTTTTGCCTTCTTTGGTCAAATGTTTGATCACTGTGCGGTGCTCAACCTTCTCTATTGTTGAAAAATTTTTGACTGATGATCTTCGATCAGCTACTGCTTCTTAAATAGACGAGGCAGGAGCGTGCGGCTGCAGGTCCTCACTTGTCATAACTTGTCCTAACACCCCCACAAACAGCCATCTTCCTTCCTCTGTTTTGCCCTACCAATTCTGAAAACTCATTGACCGCCCCTCGTAGATATTTACAATTTGGCTCTTGTTCAAAAGTGACACCAAGAGCTTGGATATCACTCTCTATCCAATTTTCACTCCCAAGTACAATTTCTGCTTCCTTTGTATAATATCTTTTCGCTCTATCCTCTCACAACATGATAATTGCTTCGATTAACATTTTAAAATCACTTGCACTCTCTGCTACCAACACCAGGTTATTATCTTATATAGATATGCATAGAATTCATCTCAACCACTATTCTATATTAATTTCACACCCCTTTTCACTATTTTAGATATATTTCTCTTAGTACACCATTCACAAACATATTAAACTTTCCATTGTTAAACGTGGGAATAAAATGCATCCACGCTGTGCAGAATATAAAATAGTGAAATAAAAAGAAATATTTAATCTTTATTAACTCTATGATAGACATTAAATAATAAAATAAGAAGAACAAAACTTAGTTCAGCAATGTCAATTATAATTTGATCAATTCTGTGTCGAATGATTTGGTTTTGGCATGATGTGACAACAGCCATAGGGTACAGCATAAATCTTAGGTAGGTGGATGGGGATACAGGAAAGGTTGTAGAAAGACAGCAAGGACCTAGCTGTTTGAATTTGCCAATGCTAAATTTTAATAAATATATTTAATCTTATTCAAACGAAAAATATTATCCATAGTTTCAGCTATTTTTAACCCTAACACGTCTTACATGGACTATAAATCCTTTTCAAAGCAGTAAATAGGTTACCACTTACTCAATAGGAAGCCAATTATATTTACATTTAGATTATCTTTCATACCAACATTATAGAACTTATCAAATTATTCTCGCCATCTACTTTTAATCTCTTCACTGCACACACATACTCTGCTTTTTTTCCCTCAATGTTCACACAGCTATTATCTCGTGGTCCTTCACCCTTCTCACTTGCTTTCAGAATAGCTCCTTGCTTCCATCGGCATCTTTATTTATCCTTTTTCTAAAAGCTTCATTTGCTGTTTTGCTACTATGTTTATTTTCTTCTTTCTCATTACTATTGTGCTCACAGTTGTAGTTTTGAAGCTTCTCGCCTCATCTTACAGACTTGCAATGAGTTACAAAATTTAAAAACCTAATTTCTATATTGGACGATCCCACAATTAAAAAAACAACATATACATTTTTCTTTGGCACAGCATTTTAGATTTAAATAAACTATGCAAAAAGTGTGTAAGAGGACATTTAGTTTCTTAAAGAAACTAAAATTAAAGCTTCCCTGGGGAGGATTAAAGGTAAAGGGTGTCATTAAGAGCCGACTCAAAAATCTATTGGCTAATATTGTCGTTTGAGCGATAGAAATATTTTACTTGATCCAATTTTTTTTCAGGTTTTTCTAAGAGATGCGACTACAAAAGGCCTTGCAATTGTTTCCAGTCCCTAACCATTATTTGTATTTGCATAAGTCTAAAGTTGTCCACATTTCTCTAATGTAGGATTCGTTGGAATTTTTTCAAAGTATTTGATAGATTTTTTTAAATGGCTGTTAGGAGGGATAGGGTTTTTAGTAGTCAATTTGGTAGAGTGGTAGGAAAACTAAATTCTATTTAGTATTGGTATTTATTGCAAGTGTAATTAATCCTTTCGATTTGAAATTATCGTGAAAGCTGTAGTTGGGTGTATGGAAATTTGTTTTGATTTTTTTGGGGGGGTCGTTACAGAAATTCTTTTGGCTTCTAGCTGAGCGTTGTTGATGAAATATACAGAATTGCACAGCGATATAAGTTTCGATTAGTTACGAATTTCTTCATCGAGGAACTTGGAATCAAGGATACTCTATCCATGTAGAAACATAAATTATGTCAAGATAATATATGCAAATAATTAAACTAGCTAAGGCTCTCTTAGAGTTGCTGCATTTTTCCTTAACTTTTTTCATGGAGTTAAACAATCCTAAGCAGAAAATATAATGCAATTTTATGGAAAATAAAAGCTATATAAGAGGAAACTAATACAAACTAGTTTGGGTTGACTATTTTACTGTCAAGACAGTATCCTGCATGAATACGCGTGACTTCCTCATCCTTACCGGCTCTCTCTTAAATCAAGGTTGGTCTCTCTTCGTGGGAAACTCGTAGTACGATTCTGAATTCATTTTGACCCCATCATGCTGTGCTCTTCGAAGCAGTTGCCAAATGGGTGATATAAAAAAATGAGGCCATCATCTGCTTTGAAAGGTCTCACTTTCTTGTCTCTAACAATTGCAGACCTCAAGTCAATCTTTCTGCAGTTTGCTGCCGCTTGACAATGCTTTCACCTGGTGTCATTTGACAACCGCACATCGTGCTCAACCACCGGGCATAACCAAAGTGACTCATGAATGGTAAGTGAAGATAAATTTGTTAAGGTCATTTTTCATGTATGTCTGGGTCCTCAACAGACTTTTTTCTTTGTATTTTGGGGCAACAGCCTTTTATTTTTAACCCTACACCTTGTTTTTCTCGAGAGGGAATGAACCGCAAAAGATTAAAGATCGCTTTGTAGCTAACATGAGAGGTCTTGTCCATGTCTCTAATTTAAGAAAGATCATTTTGGTTCAACTCTATTTCTTTTGGCTGAATGCCATTTTCTACATTTTTCTTTACAGTTTTTTCACGTTTCAAATCTTTTGAAATTTGCGAAGTCTTTCCTTTCACTATATAATTCTTCTCTTCTTCGTAATGTTCCTTTTTCTGGCTATTTTTTCTAAAAGATCTCTCGACGATTGTTTTCATCGAATGTCAGAAAATCGAATATAAACTATGTAATACATGAGAAAAATATTATTGAGAGTATCTAGTAAATTGTCTTTATTTCATTTATAAATTTATGTAAATTAAGAAGTTTAATAAACGTTTTCTAGAATATCTCGATACGCTGAAGATGTATTTCATAAAATCTTCAGACAGATTTATGAAGAGATTACAGATTTTTGCTTTCCTTATGACCGAAATATAAATAAATATATTATCATATTTGGGTAGAAAAGTATTATACACAAAAGTATAGTTTTTTAAAAGGTAGTCCATTATCTCTAGTTTGGGTATTTTTATCTATCAATTAAATGAAAATTTAAATGGGAAAATAATCTCAGCTTCATGTTACTAGACATTCTCCTATTGTATGTTGAAAATACGCAAATATAGCTCTTGTTTGCTCCACCGACGTTTGCTGAGACTTTTCGAAAACTAATATCCGCTTATAACATCCATAATATAATATATGGTTCTCAGACAAAATTATAAAATCCAACCTGATGGAAATCCAACCGATGGAGACCTGTGGATGTGCCTTGCTGCGAAACTATTGTTACCTATATTTTCCTTGGCGTCTCCAATGCCGCTTCTTCCGATATATGTATATAAAATTTGGGAGGGAAATTTGAAAGTCAGTTTTATCTCAAAACTCATGTTGCTACCTATGCAAATCTTTTTTCTACGTTCTCCGTAGAAAAAAGATTAGCATTCATCCCTTAGTCATATCCCCCTTTGACTACGGCAACCACTTACTCGCTCGATCATAAAGCTTCCTCCCTTTCACTTCATTAACTGAACGAAAACAATGCAGGCCGTGATCTTCTCTGCGCCTACACTGCTTTGCAAAGTACAGAAGCGGACCATTCGATACATAATCATATCTAAGGTCCTGCTTACCTAAGGAACTTTAAATGCTTCAGGTCTCTCTCCTTTTACCCTTTCCAACCACTGAGATTCGTAAGCTAAGCCCACCCCCTTCCGCTATCTTGATTGTTCCTTGACATCGTCTGTGATGCAGGGCTTAAGAGCTTTCTCTATATTTTCTCTGAGAATGTGGAATGATCTGCCTGCTGCAATGCGCTAACCCTCTACCTTGTAGGCTTGAAGCTTGCTTAAAGAAACACTTCTTTCGTAAATATTTTCATTTTTATACATATATACACACGCTTTGGGAATACATATAAACTTAAAAGAGCGACAAAAAAAATGATTTATTTTGTCCAGTCTCTTTAGTCGGCCTCAAGATTTTTTGCTAGTGGCTGTTAATCAGCTATTGAAATGAAGCACAAAATTGTACGAATCCCACAATACGCTATAAAACCTGAACTAGAAAGAATCTTAATTTTAACCTTAAAGAAACAGTATAAAAGCGAATTGTTTGTGTCGTCCCATTTATCTTCTTAATTAAATAACAAGAGTGCAATTTCATGGACGTACCGAGAACCATCCTCACGTCGTAAATTACACTGGGGGAATTTGGCATGGCAATTGCTTAATCCAAAGTGTTTAGCAACACAAAACCAAAGAACAAAGGAATATTTAATTAATGAGGCCTTTGTGTGAAATACACATGACCCAGAATTCACGAGGGAAACCCGGCAACACATTTGCAAATTAGGTTTGTTATAGAATTCGACTTCTGTATAGTACGACATAAACCTATCTGTTTTAAGTCTTCATCAAATGGCGTGAATTATTTTAATCTTCACCCGATGTAAGAATTCTATGCATTCCTTTGTTCGGATTCATTACTAACAGAACTGCCTTGTTTTTTCTTTGTGGGTAGGCATACAAAGGACTGTAATTTTTGTTTCTCTCAAGCGCACTAGTATATTTAAGGGGCTTCTTCTTATTAGTGTGAGTGGATTAAACAACTCAAAGTCTTATTAATTCATTTGATATGATTATATGACTCATTTTGTACAAAGCTTGTTTTTAAAAGACTAAATTTTACCTTCTATTTTCCCAAATATTTTACTGTTTATTCTCTCTCTATTGTCTCCCTATATCTTTCTTTTTTATGCCATACATTGTTAAAAGACTGCAAAAATATTTCTTATTCTTACTTAAGTACATTTAGCTTCTAAAAAATGGGATTGTTTGCTTCTCCTACACGAGCGAAATTAGTGCTTGAAAAGTTAGATCGCAGAGTTGAAATAAAGATGAAAAATTTATATGATGATAGTGCATAGGAAGAACGTCTCCTCCCCCTCTCCCCCCCAATGTATATATATTAATTTATATCTGGTGAAGAAGGTTATGCATCATTCTCTATGTAACATGCAATAAAAACAATAGCGATAGAGAGGTGATATAAACTACCTAATATTTAATACAATTCTTAAGACTCTAGAGAAAATAGTGAATAAATATTTATTTAAATCCAAAGCTTACTTCATACAGCATAGTTGGTGACAATTAAATGATCACCAACAAAATGCTAAAAATATATTTCAAGATATACAATATAAAAAATTTCAATGTAAAATTACATCAATCTACTGGCAGCACAGTATCCGGTCGATTGCTGTAAATTTAGAGCAATATTACTGTAAATACAAATTACAGCATAGTTCTAGAAATGAAATTAAAGTACTTATCAGTTAAATTTACAGCATTTCTATTTAAATGTCTACCATTCCTTTAATTTCAATTGAAGTAGTATTCTGTTATTTTCATTTACAGTACTTCCCTGTAGATGCCTAATATTACTGTAAATTTCAATTACAGTGCTATTCTGTGGTTTCATTTCCATTTATAGTACTTTCATATAAATATATACTTTAATTGTCATTTTAATAACTGTACTTATTTGTGTTTTCATTTGCATTTACAGTACTTTCATGTAAATATGTACTATTACTGTAATTTTCATTACAGTACTATTCTCCTTTTTATTTCATTGTACAGCACTTTTATGTAAATATCGAATATTACTGTAAATTGAATTCCAGTACTATTCAGTATTTACCGTTTACAGCAATTAAATATTTTAATTAAAAGGAATTCATAGTATTTAGCACCCATGAGTCTATTTTTCCATCTAATTTTATCTAAATGAGTGGTGGATTTCCACTATTAGCAAATGCTCCAGCATGTAGCGAGGGACTGAAACTCCAAAGCTTGTTTCAATAAATTCCAATAAGGCCCTTGGAATTTTCAATTGCCCCATTGGAATGCATTGAAATAAGCTTTCTAGCTGCTTTCCCTCTCTTCGTACTGGAATAATTGCAAATATTGAAAATCCTCCTACTCATTTAGATAAAAGTAGATGAGAAAATGGGGTTCCAGGGTGCTAAAAACCATACTTCCTCTTTAACAGTCATCTACTGTTAGCACTCCACTCTTTCTCTGGTAGGAAAAAACAGCAAATGCAAAGCAATTTAATATAAAACATTTTATTTAGTATGAAACATTTATCTAGAGCATTAACTAATGAATTTGGCAGAAAAAAATCTATTTAGTATAACAAAACATTGCTCTCTCATGTCCATCCCTTTTCCTTCCTTCTCTCTCCATTTTCTGTCTTCCATCCCTCTTTCCTCTGTTATTCTCACCTCCCTTGTCTCTTTTTATCCCTCTCTCCTCCTTCCATTCTTCTTCTCAATCCCACTCTCTCACCCATCCATTTCTCCCTCTTCTCCAACCCCATCTCTTCCTTCCCTCTCTCCTATGTGTGTGGGGAGGTGTGCATATTCACTAGTTTACAAAGTTCCACTTGTAATTCAGAAGCTCTTTCACAAGGGTTGCGACATGTGGATTGACAGTGTGTTTTTTTTTTTTAATTCTTTTCCGGTCTTCTTGGACACCATTTTGCCTTGTTTGCCTTTTGTTCCCCTCTCTGGGTTGATATCGAGGAACCGTCTGAAATTGCAGTTTTGAGGTGGATACAACAAAGAAATTCACATAAAGCTATGCACATAGCAATCCGATACCCTCATAGCGCCCCTGGCACCCTCCCACTGCCCTTCATATTGGCTCAGGAGTAAAATGTAGGACAGAGGTAAATCTTAGTTCCAGAAGAGAGACTAACTAGGTGTTTGTTTGTTTGTGTGTGGCGGGGGGGGGGGCTGAAAGATGAGTGTTGTCGAAGTGTAACACTTAATTGCCGATAAATAAAACAGTGCGGAGTGCAATAGTATACAGATAAGTTATTATATGCCAGAGACCCTCAGCACAAAAAGACCAATCAATTTCGTCAGTGGTTGAAATTAACTTTATCTCAACAAACAACTGTCTGGTAGATAAAAATCGCCCCGCCATACTTATTTTGTACCAACCAAACAAAATGTATGTCTTGGCTTTCCCATCGAGTAAATTCTTTTGCAGGGAAATCTTCTGCTCGACAATAATCTAGACAGCTTGACCCGAGTCCAGACACGCCATAAAACACTTTCAAACTAGAGAACATTCAATATGTGAGTCAATGTGTGATAATGTCATGAGGCAGAACAGAATTGTGAGATTCACAAAAATACACCGCTTACAATTAAACAATCAAGATAAAAGAAACCACATTAGTATGTAGGTGAAAGTGTGTGAGCTGCTCACCTTTGAGGGAATTCTAGTGTACAAGCCGCTTCATCCTGGTAATAAAGGTTGAAGTTGTAATATGATGCAAAAAAGCACTGCGAGGCTAGACACAAAAGTGGGCCCCTAGCACACAACCTGGCCCTCAATCCTTACATCTAGTGCTGAGTATCACCTGAAACAAGAAATCATTTAGGATTTCATATCTAAGATGAATGGTTATGTCTGGTACCATACGATACAATATACTTTATAGTAAGTAATTCTGAGGGGAGGGGAATATATCAGCTCGTCAACATGTCTGATGTCAGACATATTGAGTAACCCCGCCCCTTCCATTCAAACTTGCTGAGGGAAATTTTGGAAGATTGAATTAAAGCAATACGGATAGCCATATTATAATACTTGAAAATGACTGAATAACAAAATTGGTGGCTATATTATGTTTTATGTTGCATAAATATAACTGACATGTGCTTCGTTCAACCAGAGGATTAACCTTTTAACACTGCACATACAGATGCTGTTTTAATACAAAATGCCTCTATGACAGAGCATATAGTACACTATTAGTCGAGAACTGGCAGTTAGGGCAAGTGCTTCTTGGACATCAGCAGCCGATGCACCTACTTGCAGGAACCAAACACCAGAAATTAATTACTTGTGTATTCTTACCTCGCTCAGAACAATGACTGAGTGAGTCTAGATGAAATGGCCGTAGAATGCTATTAATTGACGCATTTCCTATTGAACTGGAAAAGTTCATTCTTTTACATCAGCTTGTACAGATAAAACCAATATCAAAAAATAAATCCAAACACTTTGTCCCACCACAATCTCTTGATAACCCACCTATTAATGTTCAAATCAAAAACCGTGCTGCCCTATGATAAGTCATCTCATCTAGACTTACAGGCAACACTTTTTTAAAATGGCATATAAGCATGCGAGATTTCCTGCATTTGTTTGGACCATTGTCTGTGAGCGGGCTGTGCAGATTCTTAAATATGAACATGGTTAAGTATTGATAATTATTGAAGACCTACAAACAGAAGTACACAGGCAATGCAAACAATGCCACACAACAAGCATTAGTTATACAAATATAGTGTGCACCTAAAGGTTGGCGAACACTGTACAATATTGCCCTGGCTGCCAATTTGTACAGCCGTACGTATCAGTGTATCCTCTCTTTGGTGTGGTAGCTACTTCTGCCCTCTGAAAACGGCGTTGTGCCCCCCAAAAACAGATTGATCATTAAAATCACAAATGAAGTTATATGTTAAAAACCCATTGGTATAGCATTTAATTACTTTGGCCTGCCAATGTAATAAGTAGTATTAATTACTTACTTTTGTTAACGTATGCGTTCTCATTTACATAAGGGACTCTTCGACATCAAATCCTTGTTGAAGTGTTATCTTTTCGTCTTCCTTTAACTGACTTATTCTCTATGTGGATCGATTGTTTACTCTTCCGTCCACTACGTTTTGGATTAATTCCTTATTTGGCTCCCATTTTATACACGCTCCTGCACACTTCACTATATGTTGTTTTGCAAGTAGCCTTTCTTTCGTGGTCCCTGCCTTTAAGGAATTTGTGGCCTTGGTTTTGACACAGTTTATAATATTAAAAAATCACCCATAATATACGATAATAAAAACTGCATCACTAGTAATTGGTTCAGGGTAATTGCTAAGATTAGTGGAGCACGATTTTGTTAGCGATTTTGGCTATAGTTTTGCTATTTCTCTAGCGTATTTTAGCTTGCCCACTGGCCAATTAACGATGTGAATCATTCCCTGGTATTGAGCAATCATAAACGTTTATTTTTTCAAGGTGCTTTTTTGGCTTCTAAAGATGGGTATAAACTATGTTGTTGTTGTTTTTCGATGTTTTTTTTCTGAAGCTTATTATTATAAACTCCCTTTTTACTCGTTTTCAAATGTTTGGGTACGCGTGTGACATAGCTATGCTTCTTTTTAGTGTTTTGGTTTGTTTGTTCGTTTTTGCTTATGTTCCTTTTATTTTTTTCAGTTTTTGGGGGTTTATTTTTAGTTAAACTTTCTATAAATGCATGTACTTACGTTAGGCAGGTGGGTAAAGTTTTACTGCAGCAAGCAAGAATTCGTGGAACCGTTCTTTTATGTATAATCGGGTATTTCAGAAACCGACTTGCCTTTATTTCGTGGATAATTCATGTATATATTTGTGATTTAAAACAAGCTTGTTTGTTTTTTAATTTAGTGATTTCCTTGGGCAAAATGCAAAAAGGGGCTTTTTATTTGTTTTTTTCCGGTTATTTGAATCCCATCCTATTGTAGGTATTATAGATTTGGAAGGGAATTGGGAAATGGAGGCTTCGCCCGCATACCACCCTTTAATTGTGAGGGTTGCACTCCCCACGCCCCGCTATTTTTAATTATCTAGTAATATATCCAAATCAAAACCCTAGCATTAGATTCAAATTCAAAGGCGAATGCCAGACGTCTTTATAGGCAAGCCTACAAAAACTTAAGGGAATTGAGGCAAAGTAGCTAACAAAAATCTTTAAAAAATCGTGTGCCATTAATCTTAACGATTACCTGGTCCAGAATATCACTGCCCTCCAAAAGGTTAACCTTTCCTCCCCATATAATCATCCAATTTGTGGTTAAAAACATATAACTTTGTATACAGTACTTTAAATGTGGCCTGACATAAGAGTTGTATAGTTTAAGAATAATCTCTTTACTTCTATATTATTAACTACATCGCCTGGCAATGAATTCCAAAACTCAACAACCCTATAACTACAGGAGTACTTTTTCTCTCCTTGAAAATGACCCCACTCTCACTAATTAATTAAGGCACGCAAATTTATTACTAGCAAAAATCTGCCCTATGGGATATTTTGCGAGGTCTGTGGTGCTATGTGCTAGTTTGCTTAGCTCACAAAATTAAGAAAGCGTGCCAAAAAACTTTATTATTTCACAACACATTCAAAATTGATGTACCCCCAAAAAATCCACATTTTTTAAAAATGCAGATGGACACACCTACGCTAGGTTCATTATAATAATAACTAAGAATATTAAGTATATCACATTCGGATGAAGTAGTTTCTGATATTTATCTTAACACTGTTTACGCAGACAGGAAGAAACACACAATATTTCTTTACAAATGATAATTAACTCCAGCGAACAATCTTGGACTAAACTTCATACTGCCCTTTTCACGCCGGTACTGAAAGTCTGAAATACTCTGTCTCTCACCCACGCTGTAGCCAGCAAAACTGCCACGAGATCAATCTTCCTTTGGTTCCTTGCTGTGAATAATACGTCTGCAAAATATGTGGAGTGAATGTTTCTCCTGAAATGATTTGGGTGCCTTTACTTTACGAAGACAGATTCTCAGTCCAAGGAGAGACTATAAATGGAGCAGGTGAATGTTCTATTTTATGCTACAAAAGCTGCCATCTACCCTTCGGGTATGCGTGGTATTCGACGTGCCATATATTAAAACAACACCCAAGCTCTTTTATCCGATATTACTATTTAAGGTGTTTGAAGGTAATCCTACTATCCTAGAACGCTAATATCACCAAATCCTAATTCGGAGAGGGATCAACTCACACTTGGTGGTGAAGATATGTCAACTGTACTTGTGATCCCATGGTCAATTTTTTCCATAATTTTAAACCGAAACATAAAAAAGTTTCTGTTCTTGACGAATTTCATGTTTTTGAAGTGAAATGTTTGTTTCCTGCTACATAATAGTCACAATGCTAGAATAAAGTGAAATGACTTAAAATAAATGATGAGAAATCAAGCCACTTTCATTATGAATAATGTCATAAGTTAGGGGAGCAAAGTGCCCTGGATATGTTTGCAGCAACACGACCCAAGAAATAGATTCCAGAAGTTTTCGTAAAGGATTTCCTGTCTTATGTGTCCTTTTTTCTTATCAAAGGTTATGTAATATTTTGCATATTTATAAACTATTATAATATCGTTTGAAAATTAACTATGATAATCAGCCAGGATGTAAACATGAATTAACTAAGTTTCAGATTTGCCATGAAATCCTTCGATATATTTACGTTGAGAAAACGATGGAAAACACAGTCAGTTAAGTTTTAGTTACCCTAGCGGAAACTACAGGCTAATTTTAAGGGGCCCTAGTGAAACCGCAATAAGTGAGACTTTGGTTTGCCTTAATGAAATCTCGATTTCAGATTTTAGTTATGTCTGAAACTACGCCCGTCTTATTCAAGAATCCTCATCGGAGTCAGAGTTACTCAGCTTTAAATAAAATATTGTTTAAATAAGGCGCTCATCTGGTGAAGAGTCCTAGCTTAATCGTAGCTTAAATCATTAGTTAAAACATAAATTAGCAAAACAACAGAGACAGAAAAAACTAACAAAAAACATCAAGATAAAAAATACACGATCAAAAAGCAGAAGGAAGGTTTGCTGAGTCTGGCACATGAGCATGCAACTAACATCCAACCAATTTATATTCTAGAAGAGGCCAAATTCCTCCAAGAACTAATAAATTTCGCAATTCGGGGGGCGCAAACTATTTTCGAGTATGAGAGAAGTGGTAGCAATCTTGCTCGTCCGGATACTGGGGCAAGTAACTTGCGCGAAGACCCACCAGATTGAATCACTCAACAAGAATGTGAAAGAAAGTATATGGCACCATCCAGTGGTCGTAGTAAAGGGCAAGGAGAGGCTTTATCAAATGGTGGTGCTTTCCGCGAATGAGCCCAATTCGTAAATGACAGAAGACAACATGGAACAGTAGCCCTGCGGTCACTTTCCTTCCGGACGCTCTTTTACTACCCCATTGGGTCACATTGAAGCGTTTTCCGGCTCTAGAAAAAAATCCAATCTGTATCCTTCAGCGCGCTTGCCGCGTGCTATAAATGCTGGCGTAGCAACGTCTCGGCTTGTTAATGCAAAGAAAGTGTTGGCGAAGGAGTCCGCCACCAAACCAGTGTCTGAGATTGCGGTTACGTAATCCTGTAGGAATATAAGTTGGGGTACTGCGAGAACTTGACCCGAATCCTTGTTACTCGCTTCCACACCTCTGACAGGGGTATTTCCGTTATATACAGACTTGTATGCCCGCCAAAAAGAGGGATGGGCGTGTTTTGAAACTACAAGAACCAATATTGCTACCGATCGACCAAATTCACCTCGGTGAAATCATTATGGCTTCTCTCAGTTATTTCAGACTCCACAGCATTTCCATTGAAGGAAAATGCAATCTAGGCCCTATCTCAACGTATCTCTGGAGGCCGTCTTCGAGCAGAATACCCTCATATGAATGATTATATCCTTTTTGAATGCAGACAATTAAGATAATACCCACTTCGATAGCTCTTACTGTGACAGGTTGGGCTGGCTGGCGTATTGTCCCTCACCTGCCCATAAGCCTTTGGCTGGCAGGGCGCCCTGGAGATAGGGGAGGGGGCTATGCATTTGGAAGGTCAAGATTCTACTAGGCACCCCTTAAAAGTTTAGCTAGTGTCATGGGAGCAGAGGCTAATTTGTTTATGCTCTCCTAGCGGGAGACACTCTCTGGCGGCTCCATATCTGTCGTACCACCACCTTCATGTAATTAACCTGCTCTATTTCTGACCAGTCAATGAAGGCCTGTGGTAAATTCTCCGTATGGAGAGGGGACGTTTACGAAGAGGCGCATCCAGAGTTTTAGCCGAGGCGGGTAGTGATCAGGTAAAGTCACCGAGTTGGAGAGGGTAAAACCTGCGGACGGTTCCAAAATAGTGCTGAGGCTATCTTTCTTATAGCTTAGAGCGGGCAAGGAGAAGAGGATGTTTCTGTATCCAAGAGGCGTACGAAGTTCCAGGCTTCCCCGAACGTGACAGGACCACATTCTTGACCTCTCGAAAAAGATTTGGTCAGCAGCCTGAAAGGGCAGTCTTCTTTCTCTAGAAGGTTCGAGGTACATTTCTTTGAAGAAGCTAGGTATGGATCGGTCCAACTCATACAGTTGGTTTTACTTGTTAGACTTTTTCTTGTTTTGGGCAAGAGGCAGAGGATAGAATATCTTAACTCCACAATTGGAAGGAGCCATAAAGCTAAGCGAGCCAGCTTTAGCATTAACGTTCTCTGATATTGCAAAGTATTTGGCTGTCATGGGTGTTCCATGAGAGGAATAAGGTCCCTGCTTTTCTCTTGAGTCTTTAGAGGCATGTTCTAATATATTAGGGTTTTGCAAAGGGGTGTACTTCGGGTTGAGATTATCTATGATCTATTAAATGGGGAAGCATGGCTCAGAGTACTCTAAAGCCTTCTACCCTCTGAGTGGCTTTTACAGGTCAATCTGGCCCCTTTAGTGGCCCTACTCAAATCTGCGCCTGCTCGTCATTTCATTTTTCAACTGGGCCTTGACCCTGGGAAACCAAAGTGGGTTTGCCATTAACAAGATAGTGAGTTGCCAGGATACAATTCTGAATAATGGGTAAGAGTGAGGCACACGATTCAATGAGAAAGGCAGAGAGGGGAAACTCTTTCCTCGTTAATAGTTGAAGACAGGATCCCTTGTGAAAGAACGATGTGAGGAGGCACCTCCATTTAAGAGGAGTAGCGGCCCAGGTGAAGCTTCCAAGATGTTATAGGGAAAACCAATTTTTTTGTGTATTGGATAGTTGAAAAGGAGCCTCCTCACCGATTAGAGAAGTGTTTCTGCTTTTCTCGCCCTCTCTATCATCTAATTGGGAAGTCATACTGCTGGGAGACGGGTTTCTGTACAACTTCGGACGCCCATTTATACTAGCTCTTACGCTATGGTAAAATAAACAGAAATCAAATCACCCAGAAAGGAGAGAATATGACCTCTTAATGCCATGGCAGCTAAAGGGAAAAGTGCTCATGGGATCAGAGAGATTCAGAATGTAGATTTTTTTTTCTAGATTCTGATTGAGTTTCTGTTAGTTCTTAAAAAAGGACACATAATTAGCAGATTTCAAATCAGAAATATTATAGCTCAATGCGGCAATGACTCGGTCGGAACAGTTGTCATTTTTGGGCCTTCCATGTCAAAAAGCATGGGAAAAAAAACAGAAAGTCAAAAATATAAGAATATAGTTGATCTTTTGTAACAGGGATAATACCGAGGACAGCAAAACGGCAGGATTTCCACACAAACGTGACAGCCTTGATGTGAGGATATTTCTCCTGCACTATCTATCTTTTTTTTCTCAATCAAACTTACTATTTCCTATCCCATTTCTGTCTCAGGAATGGAGATATGCTTCAAAAATCCGGGGGAGATACTGGGCGCAAGAAAGTTTCATTCGCCGAGTATTTTCTTTAATGGAGGGCTGAATTTCTTAACCTCTTTGGGAAACACTAACACTATCAAGCAGTTGGTTGAAGCCTTCTCTTCCAAAAGTTTAGCTGCAAGGTAAAATTAGCATAAATTCCTCGTTACAACCGGGAACTCTCACAATGACACACAAACAAGTTGATTCATACTAGCGAGTGCATATTCAAAATCTCCGGGCTACGCCATATAATCTCCTCTTGGGCGAAGCCTTTGTCTTCCATTATAGGAATTAGAGCATAATATCGTATGTATGGCCAAAACTATCTTTGGCCATATTAATGAAAATTAATCTAAAGTTATAAAAAATATAAAAATTAAAAAAAACAATGGAAAGAATCAACAAAGAATAAATATTTAATGATCACAATCAGATGGTGGAGGAAGGCCCTCCTCCATCAGGGGCCTGATCATGCAGCCCAAAGTTTAAATCAATAAATACTATTGGGGTGATCCTCCTTCTCAAACTCAAACACGTCACAGATCGGTGCGCAGCACTCTCATCCAGGAAATCAGGGCATGCTCTTCTACCAGGATAAGAACCTTCAGGGAAGCTAATCAGTTTTTACAGAAGGGTCAAGGGTAGCATCTCATCTAATGATACCTAGTCCTGTTAGTATTTCTAAAATGCTGGTCGCATAAAATGACTTAATACCCTCAAGGCACTGGTGATTCGGTCAACGGAATATATCGAGACGCAATAGCACGCAAATGTAAATTACAGAGTGATATCTTCTATCACATTTGGGATGTAACCCGAAGGGCTGTCTTGAGTCAACCATATACTCAGAATAAGTAACACGAAAGTGGTAGTCCTGTTGCTAAAATTTTACAGATAGCCTGGCTCGCTCGTTTTGCGTAACCTTTCCAAGTCCAGGAGCCAAGCAAATGACAATCTCGACATTCTTCCGAAATGCAACAACCTTGGTATGACGGATGCTGCAAACTTCCATATACGGAGCAGTCAATGCCCTAATGCCACTTATCGTTCTCAGTGATTTTCAATGAATTAAAGATCGGTCTCCGACCTGGCTATGCCACATGATCACACGCACGGAACGAAGTATTGAAACCAACGAGGCCGTTAGAAATGAAACTGAACGGAAGAGCCCTGTCGACTTCAAATCGGGGTAAGATATAAGAAGGTTGAAGATGCTCAAAATGCGCAAAAGTTACTTAAATGCACAGGATCTACCGCACTCCTTCTCCTAGGCCAGTAAGTCCGGTTCGAATTGTCCTCTTTTTACCTTAGAGATATATGATTTCCCCGGTCACGCAGACCGGAACAGAACTACCTCCTTAGCCTCTGATTACTAACTTCTGTCCACGACCTAAAGGTTCAAGACCTTTTGTCGTAAACATATAAATCAAAATGCTTAAAATAAGCATGGTCCGATCTGCCACAATTCAAACACTTGGCTTTGCAAGAAAATCTGAATCCACAGCCTTGGAGCCAGTTGCATATATTTAGCATTGCTCCTTTATTGCACGTCGATAATATAATTTATTATGGCCGAAGCAGTCGCAATGGCAACACAGCTTTAATGACAACAATTTTTCACACTGTAGCAATACCAGCCATTTGCACCGATCAATTGGATCCTATTTCAGTGAAACGTTACGAACAAGGTTCTTCGCTACATGCTCAACTTTCAACGCCCTTTTGTCGGCCAGCTGTTCGGTAATATCTTCTAGGAAGAATTCGAGCAATTTCCTCCTATAGACTACTCGATTGATGAAATTCTGAATTAGATTGTGTGGTCATTTGGACAGGTTTGCTTTTTAGTCTCGGGAGAGCGTTATGCCTGGATCTCTATGAAATGTTGGCAACGTTTACCAAAAGGCTCACGACTTAGCAACGGGAGACGGGCTCTTTATCGAGAACTGAGGCTTACGCCTGACACCAATGAAACATGCATTCCTTTGACAACAGTGCTACATCAGTATAACAAATTACTCGAAAGCGTTTAGAGCAGGCAATTCAAAGACACCGGGTTGCCTTTCGATCATAGTCTCTTACGTCCCAAAGGCTCTACCCATCTTTGTTTCATCTTATACGTGCCATTTCCTCCTCGAAGTGGAACTATTAGCTGAACAGACCAAACTCGGCCTATTAGTCTTCGTTTCAACGAAAGACTTGTCCACACACGAACCACACTTTGCTTTTTTTTACTTTTCTTCTTTAGGGCTGACCTGCTTTCCGACGAAAAACCCCGCGTAAGGAGGGGTCTGGGCTCTGGGTTAGTTCTCATCGAGCTTTGATTCTCTCTCCATATCGGGCTCCTGCTCATGGTACCAGGCCATCTTATTCCCATTGTAAAGGCCGACGTTTACATCGAGGGGTGGGTGACTTCTCGCACCTACCCCGTCACGCCGCGCACCCTACCTGAAACTATACCCCTTTTGGGAGCTACGTATCTATTTTGCAGGTATTTTTATATTGAAAAGTATAGCGAAGCAGCTTCAATTTTGAGAAACGAGTAGCCATAGTGCAACTCAGTGAAAGAGGCTAAAGGAATTAAGCACAAAGAGGAGGAACCTCTTCTTAAGAGGGTGAGTGGTTTAGGGGCAGTGCAGAAGAAGATGAATAGAAAAAAAAATTACGTGTTGAGCTTATTAGGAGGGGAACTTCTTATCCAGACAGCATCTACTTTAACTTCCTCACGAGTGTAAGAAATCTCATGATATAACAAAGATATTCAAATCTTGTGATCAATAAAAAGTGGTAGGCAAATTACGCTTTTGTCGAGCCCGCCTCTTTCATGCAAGATTTTTGGACATTTCAATGGATCTCAGCATGCTTACTTTAATAATTTCATATTCGCACCAGTCTCAAATCCACTCCGAGAAGTTATTCATCAGACGGTCTTCGTTAGAGATGGTCTCTAAATGCTTCCACAAATATCGCATCTTGCAATGAAACAGCCATAGTGCCAGGTGGAATTAGGTATGAGCTCCATAACAAGTTTTAATATTTCACGACAATACAGTCAAGATGTGAATTCATTTATTTTGCACTAAGAGATGCTTGACCCAAGAACTTTATTTTACTTCTCAGCCAACAAAGCAGTAAAGCACGCTCGCCATAGTCAGCGCTGCCTTATGCAGCCTATAAGAGTCGCGGCGATTTATTGGTGCTTAAAACACTCATCTCATTGACCGACTCCGAACGCCTATTTTTCTTGATGTCTGGTCTCGTGAAACCTCTATTCGTTAGAGAGTGTTATTGATAGAGGTTCAAATCCTTTCTTCTGACAGAGCATGATATGGCTAGTCAGGCCCTTAAATATCGATGAAGGAAGAAATAAGGAATGAAAAAAGGATACTTAGATTTAAGTGAGGTACAAAGAAGAACCAATGATAGGACCCCAATTTCTCTTGGCATGTATTGGTACATTTACCATCATTGCCTAAACCTTTCTTCGGATCAGGGTAGGGAAACTAATAAAGTCCCCATCTCGCCCGCACCCAAGAAGAATTAGGTGAGAAATTATTAGGATAAGATTTTTGAAAACAGGATAAATTGGATATACGAGTATCTCGGAGGAGTAAGTCAATTTTCTTCAAATTAGTACAAGCCAACAGAGCCAATGTGTTATTTAATACGTTCCGCTCACCCAGATGCCAACTCTAACAGTCTAAACGAAACGCCTCTTTGCTGTTCTCTGCGTATGAAAGAGATAAAACTCTTTTCTAATAAACAAATGTTGGAAATATCTCACGTTTTTCGACTTAGCATAAATTTTTGCTTTATCTTGAGGGACGTCTAGATGACGAATTTAAATTTATTTGAAACTTGGATGGACTTACTGGGCCATTATTTTCAAAGAAATCTTTTTTTTGCTTCAATGTATCACTCCCAAGACCTGACCTGCTGTATCTTTTCCTCTCGGCTAGGCGATCTTTCTATTTATCTGCCCCTTATATATCTGTCCATTAACCGATTTTACTGTTGCTCTCATCTTAATTTGTTGATATGCAATACCTTCTATACTTAAAGTCTTATTCCCCCGATAGTGTACAATATATATTCGGCCGCAATTTATAGTACACCTTTGTAGATGCCCAGTTTCCGTTAGCAACCTCGGCACTATCGTCCGAGTTTGTTGCCCTACCGATTCTAACGCTTGCATGACGATTTGCAGCTACAAATGGTCTTCACAGATTTCGTATAAAACGAATATTACAAGATACCCATTGATAATTCTAATTGGCGATTTAAGCTTCTATCTATGAGGTATCAATCATGTGCACATAACTTATTTTGCTCATTTAGACTGACATGACAGCTCTTTCAATGTGGAGTACTCAGTGATTCCATGGATTCCATCAGAGTTGAAGCAAAGAAAAACCACATCAAATTTATGGTTTAGCTTGGTTGGCGGAAGAGTGAAATAATTGATGCATTAATAAAAGTTTATGCAAACAATCCTCCATCCTCACCAATTATCCAACAACTTACTCTTTAGAAATGGATAAATCGCTTTGCGGATGGAACACAGGAGATTCAAGACGACATTCGCAGTGACAGACCATCAAGACCAGTAAGGGAAATATTCATCCAATATGTTCGAGCAAAGCATTAATTGAAGAGGATTATCGATAAGCAGTGGAAATGATAGCAGGGACCTAAACATATCGATAGGTTGAATAAAATTTTATCTAACCTTGTTAAGCTCAGTAAACTTTCTGCTTGATTGGTGCCAAAATTGTTGCGCGAAGAACCCTGGGAAAGGAGAGCTACTATTTCGCTGCAAATTTTGAACAAGTCGGACGGAGATCTCGATTACCTGAAACCGGAGATGAGACTTGGATTTATCAATATAATCAGAAAGAAAGAGAACAGTCTAAACAATGGTTGACAAGGAGTGGAAGAGGACGATCAAAACACTTTCTCAACGTTAGGGACAAAAAGCAATGCCCACTGTTTGGAGATGGCAAAAGTGTGATACTTATTGATTTTCTCGATGGAAAAAGAACCATCAGTGCTTCTTCTAACCTAAGTGTTTTAAGGAAGCTTCCCAATTATAAAGGAGGGAAGGACTTCAATAAGTTCATAGAAGAGTTCCCTTTAAATAATTTAACGCTATCGCTTAGTCTGCTTCTTTGACAAAGCCAACGCCTTTGCGAGAATTCCCTTGGGTGTTGATTTCACTCGTCCCTCAATTGTAAGGTCCTGACCTAACCCAGCACCCTTTTTTCCCTACCTTTAAAAAGGCAGGGAAGGCACTCGTTTTTCACCTATTAGTGACGTTAAAAGCTGTTTTAAATCGGTTTAATTCTTAGTCTCGTTTGAAAATAATGGTTTTAATGGATGGTATCATCGCTTTCTAAAGTGTGTGGGCCTCATTGAAGCTTAAATCGAAAAATAAAATTTAAAATTCGTTTGTTTTTTTATTCCAGTTTTTCTACGAAACTTTTGAACACTCATCGCATATTTATATTCCACACATATTGATTTACTCCATCTTCTGAACTTTCTTTATAGATCTCTTTAGGAAATAGCCTGCGGGAAATGCTACATTGGTTTTCGATTAAAAAACACACCAATGCCATTGCTTTTAAACCATTATTGTTTCCACCAACTGTATTCCCAAACCTGAAAAACAACATTAAAAAAATTGGACGTCAAATTTTAAAAAGTTGACTTTTATATTAATATTAAAAAATTTAAACTTCAAATTTAAAAAGTTTCTTTCAATGACAAAAAACAATTGAAATTGAATTAAAAAATGTAATACCATCTGAATTTGTGTGACGTCAACAGTACTAATCTCGCCACCAACCTACGCAAAAATATCCTAGTTTTTTCGCTTCTCAGGCCCTTATTTCTTCATGAAATGCACTCTTTTATACAAACAAACATTTGTAAGAGTCATATCTACTGTATTTCTTACCATATGCGTTTGTAATGATAAACTGCTTCAAATTAGAAAAAAATAAAATTGCCTATCAGTCATCTTCCGAACGTTTCCAATATTTCGGCCAACTCTCTACCGTGGCGTTAGAGAGCTTATTTTCATAGATTGGGTTGATTTCTTCTCATCATATCCTCATTGACAGCTCTTTCGCGCCCCTAGCAACCGTTCGCATACAAAAATCAGTCCTCTCAGTAACCAAGCGAGTATTTATTTTTTCAAATGCTGCACTGGAAAGATATTTAATAATGCAAATTTGCAATATTGGTATTTTCTGTCTGTATAAAATTAAGTGATCTCTGAAAAACCAAAATAATATATTGTAAAAAGATAAAAGTAACTGAAATAAAGGATGGGCTCAACACCACTTCCAGGTCACACATGGCCAACCACATGGGCGCTGAAATGGCCTAATGGCTCGCAAAAGCGTCCACTCGACCTTCTACCCAAGTGCGGGTGAAATGGGCATAAATAAAAACGGGTTACCCACCAAGCGGGGGAAATTCACTTATATTACTTTAAATTAAAAGTCAACTATTGCAATTTGAAAGTCATATTTTTATTTGAAATCCATCTTTTTAATATGAAAGTCAACTCTTTGAATTTGAAGTTCATTTTTTCATATATGAAAGTCAGTTTTTTAATTTGAAGTTCAATTTTTCGAATAGAAAAGTGAACCTTTTAAATTTATTCATTTCTTTTGAAATGAAAGTCAACTTTCTAAATTTCAAGTTCATTTTTTTTTAAATTTGTGGTAAAAATGTGTAGACATACCCTATTACCCTCTTGTTAACTATAATAGTTGAGCTATGCATTCATCTTTTAATAGTGTTACTTTTTAATTTATACAGAAATATTTCTGTCTCTTTCCTCTTTTGCTCTCCACCATTTATGGTCATAATCATAATCAGCATTCATCATTATTACAAGCTTTTCGCCTATAAGGCGGCTAATATCACAGTCTCTTTCCTCTTTTGCTATCCACCATTTATGGTCATAATCATAATCAGCATTCATCATTATTACAAGCTTTTCGCCTATAAGGCGGCTAATATCACAGTCTCTTTCCTCTTTTGCTCTCCACCATTTAGGGTCATAATCATAATCAGCATTCATCATTATTACAAGCTTTTCGCCTATAAGGCGGCTAATATCACAGTCTCTTTCCTCTTTTGCTATCCACCATTTATGGTCATAATCATAATCAGCATTCATCATTATTACAAGCTTTTCGCCTATAAGGCGGCTAATATCACAGTCTCTTTCCTCTTTTGCTATCCACCATTTATGGTCATAATCATAATCAGCATTCATCATTATTACAAGCTTTTCGCCTATAAGGCGGCTAATATCACAGTCTCTTTCCTCTTTTGCTATCCACCATTTATGGTCATAATCATAATCAGCATTCATCATTATTACAAGCTTTTCGCCTATAAGGCGGCTAATATCACAGTCTCTTTCCTCTTTTGCTATCCACCATTTATAGTCATAATCATAATCAGCATTTATCATAATTACAAGCTTTTCGCCTATAAGGCGGCTAATATCACAGTCTCTTTCCTCTTTTGCTATCCACCATTTATGGTCATAATCATAATCAGCATTCATCATTATTACAAGCTTTTCGCCTATAAGGCGGCTAATATCACAGTCTCTTTCCTCTTTTGCTATCCACCATTTATGGTCATAATCATAATCAGCATTCATCATTATTACAAGCTTTTCGCCTATAAGGCGGCTAATATCACAGTCTCTTTCCTCTTTTGCTCTCCACCATTTAGGGTCATAATCATAATCAGCATTCATCATTATTACAAGCTTTTCGCCTATAAGGCGGCTAATATCACAGTCTCTTTCCTCTTTTGCTATCCACCATTTATGGTCATAATCATAATCAGCATTCATCATTATTACAAGCTTTTCGCCTATAAGGCGGCTAATATGACAGTCTCTTTCCTCTTTTGCTCTCCACCATTTAGGGTCATAATCATAATCAGCATTCATCATTATTACAAGCTTTTCGCCTATAAGGCGGCTAATATCACAGTCTCTTTCCTCTTTTGCTATCCACCATTTATGGTCATAATCATAATCAGCATTCATCATTATTACAAGCTTTTCGCCTATAAGGCGGCTAATATCACAGTCTCTTTCCTCTTTTGCTATCCACCATTTATGGTCATAATCATAATCAGCATTCATCATTATTACAAGCTTTTCGCCTATAAGGCGGCTAATATCACAGTCTCTTTCCTCTTTTGCTATCCACCATTTATGGTCATAATCATAATCAGCATTCATCATTATTACAAGCTTTTCGCCTATAAGGCGGCTAATATCACAGTCTCTTTCCTCTTTTGCTATCCACCATTTATGGTCATAATCATAATCAGCATTCATCATTATTACAAGCTTTTCGCCTATAAGGCGGCTAATATCACAGTCTCTTTCCTCTTTTGCTATCCACCATTTATGGTCATAATCATAATCAGCATTCATCATTATTACAAGCTTTTCGCCTATAAGGCGGCTAATATCACAGTCTCTTTCCTCTTTTGCTATCCACCATTTATGGTCATAATCATAATCAGCATTCATCATTATTACAAGCTTTTCGCTAATAAGGCGGCTAATATCACAGTCTCTTTCCTCTTTTGCTATCCACCATTTATGGTCATAATCATAATCAGTATTCATCATTATTACAAGCTTTTCGTCTATAAGGCGGCTAATATCACAGTCTCTTTCCTCTTTTGCTATCCACCATTTATGGTCATAATCATAATCAGCATTCATCATTATTACAAGCTTTTCGCCTATAAGGCGGCTAATATCACAGTCTCTTTCCTCTTTTGCTATCCACCATTTATGGTCATAATCATAATCAGCATTCATCATTATTACAAGCTTTTCGCCTATAAGGCGGCTAATATCACAGTCTCTTTCCTCTTTTGCTATCCACCATTTATGGTCATAATCATAATCAGCATTCATCATTATTACAAGCTTTTCGCCTATAAGGCGGCTAATATCACAGTCTCTTTCCTCTTTTGCTATCCACCATTTATGGTCATAATCATAATCAGCATTCATCATTATTACAAGCTTTTCGCCTATAAGGCGGCTAATATCACAGTCTCTTTCCTCTTTTGCTATCCACCATTTATGGTCATAATCATAATCAGCATTCATCATTATTACAAGCTTTTCGTCTATAAGGCGGCTAATATCACAGTCTCTTTCCTCTTTTGCTATCCACCATTTATGGTCATAATCATAATCAGCATTCATCATTATTACAAGCTTTTCGCCTATAAGGCGGCTAATATCACAGTCTCTTTCCTCTTTTGCTATCCACCATTTATGGTCATAATCATAATCAGCATTCATCATTATTACAAGCTTTTCGCCTATAAGGCGGCTAATATCACAGTCTCTTTCCTCTTTTGCTATCCACCATTTATGGTCATAATCATAATCAGCATTCATCATTATTACAAGCTTTTCGCCTATAAGGCGGCTAATATCACAGTCTCTTTCCTCTTTTGCTATCCACCATTTATGGTCATAATCATAATCAGCATTCATCATTATTACAAGCTTTTCGCCTATAAGGCGGCTAATATCACAGTCTCTTTCCTCTTTTGCTATCCACCATTTATGGTCATAATCATAATCAGCATTCATCATTATTACAAGCTTTTCGCTAATAAGGCGGCTAATATCACAGTCTCTTTCCTCTTTTGCTATCCACCATTTAGGGTCATAATCATAATCAGCATTCATCATTATTACAAGCTTTTCGCCTATAAGGCGGCTAATATCACAGTCTCTTTCCTCTTTTGCTATCCACCATTTATGATCATAATCATAATCAGCATTCATCATTATTACAAGCTTTTCGCCTATAAGGCGGCTAATATCACAGTCTCTTTCCACTTTTGCTCTCCACCATTTAGGGTCATAATCATAATCAGCATTCATCATTATTACAAGCTTTTCGCCTATAAGGCGGCTAATATCACAGTCTCTTTCCTCTTTTGCTATCCACCATTTATGGTCATAATCATAATCAGCATTCATCATTATTACAAGCTTTTCGCCTATAAGGCGGCTAATATCACAGTCTCTTTCCTCTTTTGCTATCCACCATTTAGGGTCATAATCATAATCAGCATTCATCATTATTACAAGCTTTTCGCCTATAAGGCGGCTAATATCACAGTCTCTTTCCTCTTTTGCTATCCACCATTTATGGTCATAATCATAATCAGCATTCATCATTATTACAAGCTTTTCGCCTATAAGGCGGCTAATATCACAGTCTCTTTCCTCTTTTGCTATCCACCATTTATGATCATAATCATAATCAGCATTCATCATTATTACAAGCTTTTCGCCTATAAGGCGGCTAATATCACAGTCTCTTTCCTCTTTTGCTATCCACCATTTATGGTCATAATCATAATCAGCATTCATCATTATTACAAGCTTTTCGCCTATAAGGCGGCTAATATCACAGTCTCTTTCCTCTTTTGCTATCCACCATTTATGGTCATAATCATAATCAGCATTCATCATTATTACAAGCTTTTCGCCTATAAGGCGGCTAATATCACAGTCTCTTTCCTCTTTTGCTATCCACCATTTATGGTCATAATCATAATCAGCATTCATCATTATTACAAGCTTTTCGCTAATAAGGCGGCTAATATCACAGTCTCTTTCCTCTTTTGCTATCCACCATTTATGGTCATAATCATAATCAGTATTCATCATTATTACAAGCTTTTCGTCTATAAGGCGGCTAATATCACAGTCTCTTTCCTCTTTTGCTATCCACCATTTATGGTCATAATCATAATCAGCATTCATCATTATTACAAGCTTTTCGCCTATAAGGCGGCTAATATCACAGTCTCTTTCCTCTTTTGCTATCCACCATTTATGGTCATAATCATAATCAGCATTCATCATTATTACAAGCTTTTCGCCTATAAGGCGGCTAATATCACAGTCTCTTTCCTCTTTTGCTATCCACCATTTATGGTCATAATCATAATCAGCATTCATCATTATTACAAGCTTTTCGCCTATAAGGCGGCTAATATCACAGTCTCTTTCCTCTTTTGCTATCCACCATTTATGGTCATAATCATAATCAGCATTCATCATTATTACAAGCTTTTCGCCTATAAGGCGGCTAATATCACAGTCTCTTTCCTCTTTTGCTATGCACCATTTATGGTCATAATCATAATCAGCATTCATCATTATTACAAGCTTTTCGTCTATAAGGCGGCTAATATCACAGTCTCTTTCCTCTTTTGCTATCCACCATTTATGGTCATAATCATAATCAGCATTCATCATTATTACAAGCTTTTCGCCTATAAGGCGGCTAATATCACAGTCTCTTTCCTCTTTTGCTATCCACCATTTATGGTCATAATCATAATCAGCATTCATCATTATTACAAGCTTTTCGCCTATAAGGCGGCTAATATCACAGTCTCTTTCCTCTTTTGCTATCCACCATTTATGGTCATAATCATAATCAGCATTCATCATTATTACAAGCTTTTCGCCTATAAGGCGGCTAATATCACAGTCTCTTTCCTCTTTTGCTATCCACCATTTATGGTCATAATCATAATCAGCATTCATCATTATTACAAGCTTTTCGCCTATAAGGCGGCTAATATCACAGTCTCTTTCCTCTTTTGCTATCCACCATTTATGGTCATAATCATAATCAGCATTCATCATTATTACAAGCTTTTCGCTAATAAGGCGGCTAATATCACAGTCTCTTTCCTCTTTTGCTATCCACCATTTAGGGTCATAATCATAATCAGCATTCATCATTATTACAAGCTTTTCGCCTATAAGGCGGCTAATATCACAGTCTCTTTCCTCTTTTGCTATCCACCATTTATGATCATAATCATAATCAGCATTCATCATTATTACAAGCTTTTCGCCTATAAGGCGGCTAATATCACAGTCTCTTTCCACTTTTGCTCTCCACCATTTAGGGTCATAATCATAATCAGCATTCATCATTATTACAAGCTTTTCGCCTATAAGGCGGCTAATATCACAGTCTCTTTCCTCTTTTGCTATCCACCATTTATGGTCATAATCATAATCAGCATTCATCATTATTACAAGCTTTTCGCCTATAAGGCGGCTAATATCACAGTCTCTTTCCTCTTTTGCTATCCACCATTTAGGGTCATAATCATAATCAGCATTCATCATTATTACAAGCTTTTCGCCTATAAGGCGGCTAATATCACAGTCTCTTTCCTCTTTTGCTATCCACCATTTATGGTCATAATCATAATCAGCATTCATCATTATTACAAGCTTTTCGCCTATAAGGCGGCTAATATCACAGTCTCTTTCCTCTTTTGCTCTCCACCATTTAGGGTCATAATCATAATCAGCATTCATCATTATTACAAGCTTTTCGCCTATAAGGCGGCTAATATCACAGTCTCTTTCCTCTTTTGCTATCCACCATTTATGGTCATAATCATAATCAGCATTCATCATTATTACAAGCTTTTCGCCTATAAGGCGGCTAATATCACAGTCTCTTTCCTCTTTTGCTCTCCACCATTTAAGGTCATAATCATAATCAGCATTCATCATTATTACAAGCTTTTCGCCTATAAGGCGGCTAATATCACAGTCTCTTTCCTCTTTTGCTATCCACCATTTATGGTCATAATCATAATCAGCATTCATCATTATTACAAGCTTTTCGCCTATAAGGCGGCTAATATCACAGTCTCTTTCCTCTTTTGCTATCCACCATTTATGGTCATAATCATAATCAGCATTCATCATTATTACAAGCTTTTCGTCTATAAGGCGGCTAATATCACAGTCTCTTTCCTCTTTTGCTATCCACCATTTATGGTCATAATCATAATCAGCATTCATCATTATTACAAGCTTTTCGTCTATAAGGCGGCTAATATCACAGTCTCTTTTCTCTTTTGCTATCCACCATTTATGGTCATAATCATAATCAGCATTCATCATTATTACAAGCTTTTCGCCTATAAGGCGGCTAATATCACAGTCTCTTTCCTCTTTTGCTATCCACCATTTATGGTCATAATCATAATCAGCATTCATCATTATTACAAGCTTTTCGCCTATAAGGCGGCTAATATCACAGTCTCTTTCCTCTTTTGCTATCCACCATTTATGGTCATAATCATAATCAGCATTCATCATTATTACAAGCTTTTCGCCTATAAGGCGGCTAATATCACAGTCTCTTTCCTCTTTTGCTCTCCACCATTTAGGGTCATAATCATAATCAGCATTCATCATTATTACAAGCTTTTCGCCTATAAGGCGGCTAATATCACAGTCTCTTTCCTCTTTTGCTATCCACCATTTATGGTCATAATCATAATCAGCATTCATCATTATTACAAGCTTTTCGCCTATAAGGCGGCTAATATCACAGTCTCTTTCCTCTTTTGCTATCCACCATTTAGGGTCATAATCATAATCAGCATTCATCATTATTACAAGCTTTTCGCCTATAAGGCGGCTAATATCACAGTCTCTTTCCTCTTTTGCTATCCACCATTTATGGTCATAATCATAATCAGCATTCATCATTATTACAAGCTTTTCGCCTATAAGGCGGCTAATATCACAGTCTCTTTCCTCTTTTGCTCTCCACCATTTAGGGTCATAATCATAATCAGCATTCATCATTATTACAAGCTTTTCGCCTATAAGGCGGCTAATATCACAGTCTCTTTCCTCTTTTGCTATCCACCATTTATGGTCATAATCATAATCAGCATTCATCATTATTACAAGCTTTTCGCCTATAAGGCGGCTAATGTCACAGTCTCTTTCCTCTTTTGCTATCCACCATTTAGGGTCATAATCATAATCAGCATTCATCATTATTACAAGCTTTTCGCCTATAAGGCGGCTAATATCACAGTCTCTTTCCTCTTTTGCCATCCACCATTTATGGTCATAATCATAATCAGCATTCATCATTATTACAAGCTTTTCGCCTATAAGGCGGCTAATATCACAGTCTCTTTCCTCTTTTGCTCTCCACCATTTAGGGTCATAATCATAATCAGCATTCATCATTATTACAAGCTTTTCGCCTATAAGGCGGCTAATATCACAGTCTCTTTCCTCTTTTGCTATCCACCATTTATTGTCATAATCATAATCAGCATTCATCATTATTACAAGCTTTTCGCCTATAAGGCGGCTAATATCACAGTCTCTTTCCTCTTTTGCTATCCACCATTTATGGTCATAATCATAATCAGCATTCATCATTATTACAAGCTTTTCGCCTATAAGGCGTCTAATTTTACAGTCTCTTTCCTCTTTTGCTATCCACCATTTATGGTCATAATCCTAATCAGCATTCATCATTATTACAAGCTTTTCGCTAATAAGGCGGCTAATATCACAGTCTCTTTCCTCTTTTGCTATCCACCATTTATGGTCATAATCATAATCAGTATTCATCATTATTACAAGCTTTTCGTCTATAAGGCGGCTAATATCACAGTCTCTTTCCTCTTTTGCTATCCACCATTTATGGTCATAATCATAATCAGCATTCATCATTATTACAAGCTTTTCGCCTATAAGGCGGCTAATATCACAGTCTCTTTCCTCTTTTGCTATCCACCATTTATGGTCATAATCATAATCAGCATTCATCATTATTACAAGCTTTTCGCCTATAAGGCGGCTAATATCACAGTCTCTTTCCTCTTTTGCTATCCACCATTTATGGTCATAATCATAATCAGCATTCATCATTATTACAAGCTTTTCGCCTATAAGGCGGCTAATATCACAGTCTCTTTCCTCTTTTGCTATCCACCATTTATGGTCATAATCATAATCAGCATTCATCATTATTACAAGCTTTTCGCCTATAAGGCGGCTAATATCACAGTCTCTTTCCTCTTTTGCTATCCACCATTTATGGTCATAATCATAATCAGCATTCATCATTATTACAAGCTTTTCGTCTATAAGGCGGCTAATATCACAGTCTCTTTCCTCTTTTGCTATCCACCATTTATGGTCATAATCATAATCAGCATTCATCATTATTACAAGCTTTTCGCCTATAAGGCGGCTAATATCACAGTCTCTTTCCTCTTTTGCTATCCACCATTTATGGTCATAATCATAATCAGCATTCATCATTATTACAAGCTTTTCGCCTATAAGGCGGCTAATATCACAGTCTCTTTCCTCTTTTGCTATCCACCATTTATGGTCATAATCATAATCAGCATTCATCATTATTACAAGCTTTTCGCCTATAAGGCGGCTAATATCACAGTCTCTTTCCTCTTTTGCTATCCACCATTTATGGTCATAATCATAATCAGCATTCATCATTATTACAAGCTTTTCGCCTATAAGGCGGCTAATATCACAGTCTCTTTCCTCTTTTGCTATCCACCATTTATGGTCATAATCATAATCAGCATTCATCATTATTACAAGCTTTTCGCCTATAAGGCGGCTAATATCACAGTCTCTTTCCTCTTTTGCTATCCACCATTTATGGTCATAATCATAATCAGCATTCATCATTATTACAAGCTTTTCGCCTATAAGGCGGCTAATATCACAGTCTCTTTCCTCTTTTGCTATCCACCATTTATGATCATAATCATAATCAGCATTCATCATTATTACAAGCTTTTCGCCTATAAGGCGGCTAATATCACAGTCTCTTTCCACTTTTGCTCTCCACCATTTAGGGTCATAATCATAATCAGCATTCATCATTATTACAAGCTTTTCGCCTATAAGGCGGCTAATATCACAGTCTCTTTCCTCTTTTGCTATCCACCATTTATGGTCATAATCATAATCAGCATTCATCATTATTACAAGCTTTTCGCCTATAAGGCGGCTAATATCACAGTCTCTTTCCTCTTTTGCTATCCACCATTTAGGGTCATAATCATAATCAGCATTCATCATTATTACAAGCTTTTCGCCTATAAGGCGGCTAATATCACAGTCTCTTTCCTCTTTTGCTATCCACCATTTATGGTCATAATCATAATCAGCATTCATCATTATTACAAGCTTTTCGCCTATAAGGCGGCTAATATCACAGTCTCTTTCCTCTTTTGCTCTCCACCATTTAGGGTCATAATCATAATCAGCATTCATCATTATTACAAGCTTTTCGCCTATAAGGCGGCTAATATCACAGTCTCTTTCCTCTTTTGCTATCCACCATTTATGGTCATAATCATAATCAGCATTCATCATTATTACAAGCTTTTCGCCTATAAGGCGGCTAATATCACAGTCTCTTTCCTCTTTTGCTCTCCACCATTTAGGGTCATAATCATAATCAGCATTCATCATTATTACAAGCTTTTCGCCTATAAGGCGGCTAATATCACAGTCTCTTTCCTCTTTTGCTATCCACCATTTATGGTCATAATCATAATCAGCATTCATCATTATTACAAGCTTTTCGCCTATAAGGCGGCTAATATCACAGTCTCTTTCCTCTTTTGCTATCCACCATTTATGGTCATAATCATAATCAGCATTCATCATTATTACAAGCTTTTCGTCTATAAGGCGGCTAATATCACAGTCTCTTTCCTCTTTTGCTATCCACCATTTATGGTCATAATCATAATCAGCATTCATCATTATTACAAGCTTTTCGTCTATAAGGCGGCTAATATCACAGTCTCTTTCCTCTTTTGCTATCCACCATTTATGGTCATAATCATAATCAGCATTCATCATTATTACAAGCTTTTCGCCTATAAGGCGGCTAATATCACAGTCTCTTTCCTCTTTTGCTATCCACCATTTATGGTCATAATCATAATCAGCATTCATCATTATTACAAGCTTTTCGCCTATAAGGCGGCTAATATCACAGTCTCTTTCCTCTTTTGCTATCCACCATTTATGGTCATAATCATAATCAGCATTCATCATTATTACAAGCTTTTCGCCTATAAGGCGGCTAATATCACAGTCTCTTTCCTCTTTTGCTCTCCACCATTTAGGGTCATAATCATAATCAGCATTCATCATTATTACAAGCTTTTCGCCTATAAGGCGGCTAATATCACAGTCTCTTTCCTCTTTTGCTATCCACCATTTATGGTCATAATCATAATCAGCATTCATCATTATTACAAGCTTTTCGCCTATAAGGCGGCTAATATCACAGTCTCTTTCCTCTTTTGCTATCCACCATTTAGGGTCATAATCATAATCAGCATTCATCATTATTACAAGCTTTTCGCCTATAAGGCGGCTAATATCACAGTCTCTTTCCTCTTTTGCTATCCACCATTTATGGTCATAATCATAATCAGCATTCATCATTATTACAAGCTTTTCGCCTATAAGGCGGCTAATATCACAGTCTCTTTCCTCTTTTGCTCTCCACCATTTAGGGTCATAATCATAATCAGCATTCATCATTATTACAAGCTTTTCGCCTATAAGGCGGCTAATATCACAGTCTCTTTCCTCTTTTGCTATCCACCATTTATGGTCATAATCATAATCAGCATTCATCATTATTACAAGCTTTTCGCCTATAAGGCGGCTAATGTCACAGTCTCTTTCCTCTTTTGCTATCCACCATTTAGGGTCATAATCATAATCAGCATTCATCATTATTACAAGCTTTTCGCCTATAAGGCGGCTAATATCACAGTCTCTTTCCTCTTTTGCTATCCACCATTTATGGTCATAATCATAATCAGCATTCATCATTATTACAAGCTTTTCGCCTATAAGGCGGCTAATATCACAGTCTCTTTCCTCTTTTGCTCTCCACCATTTAGGGTCATAATCATAATCAGCATTCATCATTATTACAAGCTTTTCGCCTATAAGGCGGCTAATATCACAGTCTCTTTCCTCTTTTGCTATCCACCATTTATTGTCATAATCATAATCAGCATTCATCATTATTACAAGCTTTTCGCCTATAAGGCGGCTAATATCACAGTCTCTTTCCTCTTTTGCTATCCACCATTTATGGTCATAATCATAATCAGCATTCATCATTATTACAAGCTTTTCGTCTATAAGGCGGCTAATATCACAGTCTCTTTCCTCTTTTGCTATCCACCATTTATGGTCATAATCATAATCAGCATTCATCATTATTACAAGCTTTTCGTCTATAAGGCGTCTAATATCACAGTCTCTTTCCTCTTTTGCTATCCACCATTTATGGTCATAATCATAATCAGCATTCATCATTATTACAAGCTTTTCGCCTATAAGGCGGCTAATATCACAGTCTCTTTCCTCTTTTGCTCTCCACCATTTAGGGTCATAATCATAATCAGCATTCATCATTATTACAAGCTTTTCGCCTATAAGGCGGCTAATATCACAGTCTCTTTCCTCTTTTGCTATCCACCATTTATGGTCATAATCATAATCAGCATTCATCATTATTACAAGCTTTTCGCCTATAAGGCGGCTAATATCACAGTCTCTTTCCTCTTTTGCTCTCCACCATTTAGGGTCATAATCATAATCAGCATTCATCATTATTACAAGCTTTTCGCCTATAAGGCGGCTAATATCACAGTCTCTTTCCTCTTTTGCTATCCACCATTTATGGTCATAATCATAATCAGCATTCATCATTATTACAAGCTTTTCGCCTATAAGGCGGCTAATATCACAGTCTCTTTCCTCTTTTGCTATCCACCATTTATGGTCATAATCATAATCAGCATTCATCATTATTACAAGCTTTTCGCCTATAAGGCGGCTAATATCACAGTCTCTTTCCTCTTTTGCTATCCACCATTTATGGTCATAATCATAATCAGCATTCATCATTATTACAAGCTTTTCGTCTATAAGGCGGCTAATATCACAGTCTCTTTCCTCTTTTGCTATCCACCATTTATGGTCATAATCATAATCAGCATTCATCATTATTACAAGCTTTTCGTCTATAAGGCGGCTAATATCACAGTCTCTTTCCTCTTTTGCTATCCACCATTTATGGTCATAATCATAATCAGCATTCATCATTATTACAAGCTTTTCGCCTATAAGGCGGCTAATATCACAGTCTCTTTCCTCTTTTGCTATCCACCATTTATGGTCATAATCATAATCAGCATTCATCATTATTACAAGCTTTTCGCCTATAAGGCGGCTAATATCACAGTCTCTTTCCTCTTTTGCTATCCACCATTTATGGTCATAATCATAATCAGCATTCATCATTATTACAAGCTTTTCGCCTATAAGGCGGCTAATATCACAGTCTCTTTCCTCTTTTGCTCTCCTCCATTTAGGGTCATAATCATAATCAGCATTCATCATTATTACAAGCTTTTCGCCTATCAGGCGGCTAATATCACAGTCTCTTTCCTCTTTTGCTATCCACCATTTATGGTCATAATCATAATCAGCATTCATCATTATTACAAGCTTTTCGCCTATAAGGCGGCTAATATCACAGTCTCTTTCCTCTTTTGCTCTCCACCATTTATGGTCATAATCATAATCAGCATTCATCATTATTACAAGCTTTTCGCCTATAAGGCGGCTAATATCACAGGTTAGACGCCAATGAACTTTCCTTCATTCATCGCTGGTTTATGGCTTTTGGCTCCGCTTCGAGTGGGGTTTTTAACATGTCTTTTTTCTTTTCAAGATATTTTCTTTTTATCTTCTTTTTCCTTATCTATCTTTTCACGTACCCAGAAGAAAATGTCAGCTGACCTCTGGATGGCTGGCTGTATGACCTCCCAGCTCCTATGTCTACAGGAAGATCTGCCGACATATATCTTCCACACATATTACTTCTTAATAAAGTTTTGGGTACTGCGGCTTCGTTGTTATTGCGTTTTAAATGCAATTGACAAAGTCTCTTGTCTCTAGACTCATACCCCTACATGTTCTACAGTTAATCCATTTCGCCGCATATTTCTTATCTTTCATTCGCAGGAAAACAGTTCGGGTACGCGGGTTCTTAAACCATCCGATCAATATCTAGATACGCACCAGAACGTGGTATAGTTAGTCTTACTGCTATAAAAAATGTAAAAGAGAATGGTTGAAACTAGTCCCTTTTAACACATTCGTTTTTCTACGATCCATGCTTAAAACGAATTGCTGCTACTTTGAAAGCCACGTATCTAATAAACTTCCTTGTTGGACCAACGTAATGAATGATCGTAAATAGTGTATGGATTGAAACTAATTAGGTCTTACTTCAACTTAAAAAATTCATTTCTAACATTATCTATCTTTTGTCGTAAATTTATTTCAAAATAAAGGATGTTAACTGTGATAGTCGAGCTATGCATTCATTTTTTATAGTGTTAATTTTTAATTGATACAGAAATATTTCTGTCTCTCTCTCTCCTTTGCTCTCCACCATTTAGGGTCATAATCATAATCAGCATTCATCATTATTCCCTTAGATCATTAAAACAGACGGAGGCCTCTTAAATTTTCTACGGTCTTCCATTTCTATTTTTCTTCTATCCTTATTTCTTTGTTCTTATTGCAGCCAAATTACATCCGTTTCAAACGCTGATTTTCCAAAATTGGTTTCATCAATTTTCTTAAAGGCTAATCAGGACAAAATCGAAATATATGGTTATTGTTTATTTATAGTTATGGCCATTCTACAACTACGTAGCTTTCTACTTTGCCACGGACTTTCATTTCAGTTTTATATGGAAAATATTTAAATTTGCCACCCCTTACGAATACCAAATTACATCTATTTACACAGCTATTACAAAAACGCTTTCAACAAACATTTTTAAAGGCTGATCATGACACTCTAGGGAGATTTATTGTTATTGGCACCCTAACGAGGCTTGCACAGCGTCCTACTATTAGGCACTTAGAACCAAGGCATATTATGACGAGCGTCTTTTATATTTACAATCCCAGTAAAACGCCATCAAAATTTGGGGACATAATTTAAGCAACCTCCTCTAAAACATCAGATGGATATTATATTGCTAAAAGAATCGTGCCATTCAAACCAGTATATAGTAAATATTAAAAGGCGTAAAATAAGAATAATATTTAGCGCAATATTTGTGATGATGATTTCAATGACTACCATGGTAGAGTGTTTAAAACGGGTCGGAATAAGAACACCCTTTCCTGTGAGAAACAGACCAGATACTTCCGGAGGTTCTATCCAGAGATATACCAGACATATATCGAGCACTAATGATGGGTTGGTGTATCTCATATTTAAATCGTGCCTCTATTTAAAGTTAGATTAGAACACGAGCATCCTAATCTGTGAAAAAAGACTATACACTTCTGTAGGAGGCATAAATTTAAAATCTCCTGGCTTGGAATATTAGCCACCTTGCATCCACTATGCACAACAGGTTAAGAAGTGAAATATGTATCGAAGCTGTTAATAGCCCCTTGAATTTGATGGGTTTTTTTCTTTTTCCAAGCGCCATCTATCTCTGGCAAGGCACTAGTTAATAGTAGTCTATTTCAGTGTGCCTTAGAAAAGTGCAACTATCTTATTCAGTTCTAAAAGATGTTTATGATTTTGATTTGGAATCCACACTTCTAAGTGATCATATTAAGCTACAGTTTCACAGCCTCATCCTCGCTCTCCATTCACTAATAGATACTTGCCTCAATTGATACTCACAAATTTCCATTTTTACCTCACTCTTCAAATAAATGTTTACTCTTAATCGTTTTTTTATAGACAAATTAAACCGGCAGATATCTCTTAAAATACGATACACTAGTACTCAGTATCTATATCCGTTGCATTTCCCTCAGTTCAGGCATTAGTTGCTTGGTTTCATTAGCTAAGTGACTATATTCGTTCAGTTTTTGTCACAATAGTCACTAGCATTACCAATTAAAGCCTCGATTTCATCACATACTCGACAAGCGTTAGTTTTCAGTTTCATGGAGGACAGGTAAAACTTCAGGAGAGGACTTTGCTTTGTTATAATATACACCAAGTACTGTAAGAAACCCCAGCTCAGTGAGAAAGACTTTTATCTATTTACCGTGTCTTTACGGGTACAATAGTTGTTATTTCCATAAAGATTGTATTCTGGTGGAAATAGAACCATATATCTCAGAATTTCCAAAATACATGTTTGATTCCAAGTTGAGCCACTATATTAAAACAGCCGTTTGTTCAATAATAGTGAATTGTTGTAAATTAAAGAATGGACTGTGGAAGGACGATGAATCGTAGATTGGCCTTAAGGACATTTCGCTCACCATAATATTGGCCTAAGAGGAGTCGAATGTGTTTACACCTTGGTTCACACACTTTCATTGTTTACATATACATGCGTGTATGAGAGGTACTTGGTGTTATATGTAAGTAATGCTATTGCAGCTATAGGTATGATCGGTTTTCTGAAAAGTTGAATTCATTTATCGGTATTTTGTTTTAATTGCAGTATTCATTTTTTACCACTGATTTTGTTTCAGTAGAAGGATATCTACGCCAGTAAATTGCATTATATCCCAATGATTAAGGGAACATGGCGAAAAAGAAATTGGGTAAGAGTTTTGCCACCGATCTGTAATGATTTAAAATGCCTTTTATTTCTCAGAGCGGATGTAGAGTTTAACGTAGGATCCAAACAACGGATATCTGCAGAATAGGACAGCCGCTATAAATTCCACGTGAATCTGTACTCCATTTGGCCATTAACTTCAGCCAATTTTCTTTAACTTCGGTAAAATTGGAAGTAGAGGGATTGGAATGAACTTTGCCAGCAAGCGACCCAAAGGAATTTAGATACACAACAATATGAAAATAAAGTTTTAATGAATACTAAACAAGAATATATATATATATATATATATATATATATATATATATATATATATATATATATATATATATATATATATACAAATACTGTGCTTGAGAGATAAATCAATAAGTGAATCTCGGATATCTCACTTGGCTTGTAAATACCTATTCACTATGTAAATCCATATACACTTGTAATGTTGGTAAGCTTCGTAAGGAAAGGGTCGCCTTGGAACCTGATGTTCTGGTAGCGCTGGTGAGTAAAGGTGGTGAGATAAGGGGTGGAGACGATGAGTGAACTCCGAGGAATCTTGGGTGCCTCTGTGAGGAAGGGGAGCGAAGTAACCTATCGACGCGTAGGGTCACGGAGAAAAGCCGAGATGTATATTTCTCGCTTAGGGAACCAGAGAGAGGATGTTTGTAGCTTCGGCTCTGACACATAAGTACGAGCTGGGGTCGGCACTGACTTGCAGACCAACGGGATAATGAGCCTCCCTAACTGGGACTGATCTCCTCTCTGAAGACTTGGTGCTTCGACGATTTACTACTATACCGCGATAGATGGCAATTCCTGCCCCTAGACGCTGTGCAAGCTCTACTTCCGAGGGTTAAAAGAATTCATCTTATATACTCGAAACTCAGGAGAGGTTCACATGGCTCCAAAAGTAGATTTGATGTCAAGCTCCTCCATTTCGTCCTTTGTAAACTCCTGGGAACCACCGGAAGCAAAGATGGGCTCCCATGTATCGATGACCAGTCGAGGAAGAGACGCGGTGGTTAGCTCAAATGGTCGGCGGGCTCTTCAGAAGGAGGGGGAACAGACATCGGGCAGGAAGAAAAAGGTTTGGTAAAACAGGGGAAACAGGGGTGCATTATGCTATTCTTCTACAGTGACAATAGATGATTTATATTATTTTCTTCACAATTTTCAGGCGAGTCGTTCCGCATTCGGACCCACTGGCTTGATTCTGTATTTCACTCATTTGTTTCCTTTAAGAATTCAACTCAATTCAATTTACTCACAATTAATAGTTTTATCTTAACTCTTTATAATTTTCTCGAAACTACAACTGCTTGCTCTTTCTTCCCCTTTTCCTCTTCCCGTCAAATTTCTCGATCAGTAGTTCGTAGCCTGGGCGATCTTACATTATCTCCTGATGCTCCAATTAATTTAAATAGTATGATTACACATCTACGGTTCTTCCCATTAACTTACTCGTTTATGTGGGATATAAAGACACATTTAGGCGTTGAGGATTCCTACCTACCACTTAAACGATATGGTTTGTTACAATTTCATTAACTTCTGAGTATGATGTAAAACTACCTCTGCGCGGGATCTTAGCTTTAAATACTACCAGCATAATAGCACTAATTGTTATTTCATTATTACTATCATCTTGATTGCCTAAGTGCAGGTTTTAACACAATAACTGGCAATTTATCACCTATGATACATTAGGCATCAACAACCATGACGCCAGTTTAGTACCAGTGCTACACTTGCACTAATTATGTAATGCTTCATAAACTGTTAGGCGCCTAGATAGTAGAATTCACTTAGGACTTAGCTGTTTTAACAAGAAGTACACATGGTACTTGATCCTCTGTGTATCACAGCTAATACTGTTGGCCTCCTAGGAATCATCTTTGTTGAAAACTGGAATATTGTAGCACAATTTTGGGAAAACAAAACTTTTTGTCTCAATTAAGAAATGTTTATTATCACTTGTTTTTCATTAGTTTTTTCACAGTAATGACACAAAACTATAGGCTTTATAATATGCGCATTTTTTTACTTGATAACTCTTTCTCCTGTTGTATAAAATGTATGCATTTAATATAGCTGTATTGAGCAACATTTCGCATATAACTTTGCTGATCATCGGGATAGACAAATCTATGCCTTGTTTAACATTGTTGTAATTTAGAATAATGTCAGGCTCAGTGATTTCTTCTCTTTTGCAATTTATCTAATTGGTGGCCTCTAATTTTCAAGTTTTTTTAGTTTAGAGAGGAAAAATACTTCTGGTTTATCACGCTAAATTGCTAATTACAATGATTTTTTTTCCTACGTAATGCATTCGCCCTTTATCATGTTTTTCGCAACTATTTTCTAATTTTCCGAAGTAAGTCCTGGAGATGAGCTTTATTTACAAAATACAAAAAATATTCTAAACAAAAAAACATCAAATCTTTATTATATGACACAAGAAAGTAAAAAGATCTTTAGGAAAACGGAAATTGTAAAGAAGCCCGCAGAATATAAACTACTTGCATTCTACACAAAAATTTTTCCATGCCAAATAGAAAGAGAAAAAAGGTTGTAACTGTCCAGATGTGTTTTCACTGCCACGCCCTTGACCATTACACAACGAAAGAATGTACATACAAAGGAAAAGCCTGTTTGGAATGAGCAAGCAAAGACCACAAAAGACCACAAAAGATCACAAATGGCCGAAAGTAAGAACTCGGAAAAAAAATGCTTGAACTGCGGAGAAACGCATAGAAAAATATGTAGCTCTGACGTGCCCCATGAAATTACAACTGACCCATAAAGAAAATAGAACATAACCTAGGCTGCATAAACAGCAAGAGGACAATCAAAGGCACCTGCGCTATATACCACGACAGTTAACATTGAAGCAAACATGAGACCAGACATTATACTTTGCATAATGCTTGCATTTCGTCAATATAGCAAAGCCAGGATCTTACGCTAAGGAAATGAACACCATCTAGAGAAAAACGGCGTAAAAAAAGTGGTCGAGGGTAAACCCTCACTCAAGTGAGATTTAAATATAATATAAATATGAAATCCTAGAAAAAGGAAACAAACACGAAAAATCAAGACAAAATCCAGTTATAAAGCGAAAATATCCCAAAGGAAAAAACAACTGACGAAAGGATGTTGAAAGCAACTTAGGAAATTGCCGAAAAGCTAGAAAAAGAAAAGGAAAAACAAAGATCCGAAATCAACACGTAAGAACTAAACATCAAGATATACAGTTCACACGAATCTCCCCTCCCTAAAGTATACAAATAAAAGCAAATCTTCGACGATTAGTTAAAGGAGAGCTCGAATAGTACGACGATGCGGACGTCGACGAGATAGAAATGCATAGTACACTCAAGCCGAGATAAATTATAATCATCTCTGAGTCCTGCTACAATCTCTCCAAGGACCAATTCAAGAAGAATCGATCTGGTCACACTCAATTTCAAGCACCAGCTGATATTTAAAAACAGGAAAAAAAACAAGTAAGCAAAACAACAAACATATACACGTATCAGCGAGTGATAAAAATATTAATGATCAACGAGAACGGTTGGAAGAAAAAACGAATAGCATACACAAATATATTAAGAAAAGAAGACTTAAATATTGTCGTACTCGCAGAACATAAAAACAATACGGAAAAAGAAACAATAAAAATTAAAAACTACAAGATTATAACTGGAGTGAAAAACTGGGATCCATTAAACAGAAATAAAAATCTTGAAGAATGCTAACTTAGGGTAAAGGAAAAAATGAGTAGATCTAGTATTAGCCTGAGCATAAAAACTACCGTGGCACCCCAACCTCCTCATCCATAACTTCATCAAACTCTTCCGCTGACAACCATCAACCATACTGGTCGGAGATCTTAACGCTAAATGTAGGGAATCGGGATATACAACACAAACAAATGATATAGGTAGAACTCTGCAAACATTATTGCAAAAAAGTCTGGCCCAAAAAGAAGGACCAGACTTCCCAACATTTCTAAATGACCGAAATCTACCACTCCAGATATCCTTCTCACAAACTCCAACTTCAAGCTTAATATTTACCCTAAACCTGTACCCATAACCCCATGCGATCACCTAAACATGGTAACTACCATATCCAGTTCCCCATCCACATCAAGAACTCACAGAGCAAAATAATCAGCAAAATAGATTGAGGTATACATATGTAAAGAAAGCCTAAATTCGATAGAAACCGGATTTCTAAACAATCAAGGAAAAAATGAAATAGAAATCCAACTACAACTAATAACTGCAAAAATTTCAGAAGCAGACAAACTGTATACTCCAATAATATAATACAGTATCCTAAATGCACTGCCATGGACGACGAGATTAAAGAAATAAATAGAAGAATTCCAGAATTTAATGAAGGAAATTATGGAATTGGGTACACAATTAAAAAATAAGGCAGGCTAAGTACAATCAAAGAGCAAGTAGGAATACCAATAAAAGAAAAATCAGATTTGGTTTAACAATATAATAGAAAAAATGGACATAGAAAAGGATCAATGGAAATTCTTGACCCACAATAGAAGAATACAAGGATCAAAACCAAAGGACGAACTACAAAAACAATTCCAAAGATACTAGAAACAAATATTCTTCCTTGTTCCGGAGGAAAACTTGAATACGATATGGAATACGACAAAAAGATTATACGCACGCTGCAAACAAAAGAAAAACATCACACGATAAGTGCTTGTTGACGAAAAGAGACGCAACCTGATAGAAGATGAAATGCCCTTCACAAAGGACGAGTTTTAGCAGCAGTCAAGTCCTTCAAACAAAAAACACCAGAGTTAAGTGGCATAACTAAGGCTGATTTGACTAACGCACCGAACAAAGAGCATGAGTCAATACTTAAGCTCTTCAATGCCTAATTCCATTGATATTTCCTGTACGCTTCAAAATGGCGAAGATAATCTTCTTACCGAAAAAGAGCAAAGCGAAGCACCAAATCAAAAGCTACCACCCCATCTCGCTACTGTAGTCGCTGAGGAACCTCCTCTAAAATATCCTAAACGAAAGGTTAAAAAATACTTAGAAAACCGGAACCTTTATAGTTACATAGTTAGCAGGAGCCAGCAAGGACTACTTAATCCACTCAAAGGCCGGTCAAATTATATACTGATATGCTTGTAGTCCACCTTTGGAAATTTTCGCCACGATGCTCATTCACGCGACATGCAATCCACAACAGGGCTCCGTATTTAAACAATATCATTATTTGTAAAATAACGGTTAATTTGGTTTTTAAAACTATCAACACTACTATCAATTACTACCACCGTGGGGAGTGCGTTCCATTTATCGATGACTAGAAGCAAAGATTTGTTTTATATATATATTTGTTTGAGACCTCCGTCCTTTCAGTTTAAAACCTTTGTTAAGTGTGATACCATGGTCGTACTTAAAAAAAAAATCATAATTTACGTTTGGAAATTTATTTGGAATTTTGATTACTTCGATAAGCTCACCTCGCAACCGTCTAATTTCGAGAGTTGGTAATTTTAGTATATTTAATCTTTCGATATATGACATATTTCTAATCGAGTGAATTACTTTAGGTCCCGTTGTTAAATTCTTTCAATTTTATTGATGTTCACATGTGTATAAGTGACCACAGTTGTATCGGGTATTACAGGTGTGGCCTTAGTAAACTTTTATATAGCGGTATGATTATATCTTGGTGTTTGTAATGAAACCTTCTCGTGATAAATCCAAGCATTCGGTTCGCCGTCTTACACGCTTCGTCACACTGTTTGTTAAACCTAAAATCCTTTGAAACCCGCATCGCTAAATCTTTTTCTTCGTCCACGGAGATAAGGTTTTACCGCCCAAGTCATAGTTAAAAAGGGTTATTTCGACCTACGTGCAGAACTCTACACTCATCTTTATTAAATTTCTTGTTGCATTTATTAGGTCATTCAAATATTTTATATAGATCCCGCTGCATTAATTTTCTATCATTCCGGATAAGTGCCGGATAGACCTTTTCAGTGAACAACACGCGAGTAACAGGTTTCCGCCATCTCGACATCTGTGTTTACCAGGTAAGAAAATTGATTTGTCCGAAGTCTGTTTCTATTTTTCACGGTTTTCATATAGTGTATCACGTCGGTGAATATGGCGTGATTGTTTTGAGTTAAGTTTCATTAAGATATTTAGCCATATTGACTAATCGAATGAAATGAAATGCGTTCTTTCGAAGTGGCCACCATGGCATTGTTGTGAAAAAAAATGGTGGTGCGGGAGAACATTGACCGCCAACACGTGGGGGAACACCGATGCGTGAAATTTAAAAATTCGATATACTTTTAAATAATTGGAAAAAATAACAAAAAGTGACTGATTATGTATATTAGTATGAAAATAAATGGTGGTGGTAAACTAGCACATTTAAATGAAGTGGAACAGATGGGGTTTTCTGGTGTAAAGTTCAAAGTGATTTTTAGTGAATTATGATGAGATATCAGTTCCATTATGCTATAAGCACAGTAAATAACTATTATATAAGTGAATTGGGTTATTATAATGACTCTAGGATTAATATTCAATTTGTAAAGAAGATTTTTATCACCGAAAGTATTCGAGGCATGCCGGTGTACCCCCACATCACTACGATTTTTGAAAAAAATATTTAAAATACTAATAAGGGTTTAAATACTGTAATATATAGCTAATTGCTAATATGAACTACACAAGACTAATAATTCTTAAACTAAAAACAGGAAATCTGTTTTATAGTGAGTTTAAATTTACCTATTCATATGCTTAATGTCATTAACTCTTTTAGATCTAGCCTACTGCCTTCTTGGAAGCCTGATCATCATGCCTCGCAAGTATGTCAGGAAAAGTGACAAGCAGCTCGACCACACCAACCTGGAGGCTGCATTCAAGCGCTGGGTTGCAACCAATTGCATCATCAAAGCGGCCGCTGAGAAATTCGGGATCAACAAAACAACTCTTGTTTTAAGTTGGAAAATTCATTCATGCCATTTAGGCTACATCAGAGATCTGGAATTCACTTCCTCTCTGTGTTTCCAGACTCGTTTAACATTTCCTCTTTTAAGAGGCAAGTTTGCCAGCATTTTCGGAACCATATTTCATTTTTTTACTCTATTTTGTAGCTTATATTTATATATTTTATTTTTTTTACTTTTTTAAGCGAGGGCTTTCTAACTCCTAATTCATTTCTTTTGTTATATGATGCCTTCAATCGGTCCAAGAAGTTGTCTGAAGGGTTCACTTATGTACCTGTGCACCCCCTTACTAATACACTTTTCACTCCACAACAGGAGCTACACATAGTAAAATATACTATCCAAGCTGCCAAGATGTTATATGGCCTGCCCATGAACGAAATGCGAAGGATGGTATACCAGTATGCCAAAGCTTGTGGTAGCCAGACCATTCCTGATGACTGGGAGAAGGACAGAATGGCAACGCGAGACTGGTACTACTCGTTCATGGACCGTCATTCAAACCTTGTGTTGAAGGCCTCGGAAGGCATGTCAATTTCCAGGATTGTGGCCTTCAACAAAGTTAATGTGGAAACCTTCTTTAAGATTTGCACATTAGCTATAAAGAAGTACGAATTCACTCCGGACCGGATATACAATTTGGATGAGAGTTTTTTGTCCACAGTTATGAATCCTGTTAAGATTGTGTGTGCGAGGGGTCGGCCAGTAGCCACGTAGGTAGCTCGGGAAAGAGCGGAAACTATTACGTTTGTAGGTATTATAAATGCTGTAAAGGCAGCCCATCCCTTCAGTGTTTATAATTCCCAGATGCAGATGGAACCCAGCTTTCATGAGGAACACGATCTTCGGCTCCAAAGGCATATTGCATCCTAATGGCTGGATGAACGGTGAATGCTTCGTGCAAGCACTTCAGCATCTTTATGAGAAGACTGATACTTCTGTAGAGAACAAGATTCTTCTTATCATAGGCAATGCTGAATTTCACATGAATATTCATGTTGTGGAGTTTGCGATCAAGCATGGTATCGTGATTGTTACTTTGCCTTCGCATACCACAGACAAACTTCAGCTATTGGATGTGAGTGTGTTTGGTCCCTTCAAGACGTTTCTGCATGGCTTACTGAACGAGCCCTCGCTCATGCACCCTAACGAGCACATAACAGTGCACCAGTTGCCAGAGTTTGCCTCTGAGTCTTGGAATAAAGCCAATACCCCCTCCAGCATTCTCGGTGGTTTCAGGTCGACTAGTATCTGGCCTATCAATCGCAACATCTTCTCAGATGATGCGTTTGTAGGAGCACAGGTAACAGAACGACCGGCACCACCTGTTAACTTTGCAGTAGAATTTACTCCAACTTATTCTGATGGAGATGAAAGACTCGCTGAAGGCCATAACTCAGAAGTAGACCTTCCTGATCCGTCTCTCATGCATCCAGATGATGACCAGTTCCCTGCTGATGTGATGGTGGAACCCTGCTCCTATGGGGACTCTGGCACCTCCAGTGACCCTGCCACCTCAGGCCCTAGCACTGCTGACATAGCTATCCAGGGCCCTAGCACTGCTGACTCTGCCACTTCAGGCCCTAGCAGCTCAAACCTTGCTTCCCCAGAGATCCCCCAGAGAGTGTCAGGCCGTTCCCCAAGGCTGGTCCTTCTCCTTATGGAAAGGGACTTAAAAGGGTACATGCCTGCATTCTGATTGAGAATCAGGAAGCCATCACAGATCTGAGGATGTAAGTAGAGAAGAGGAAGAAGATAGAGGAGAAAAATAAGGTAGCGGCTGAAAATAAGGCATTAGGAGAGAAGAAAAAGTGTTCAAGGCGCAGGAAGTCTTTCCCTGTAGAGCAATGTAGTGAGGAGTAAGACGATCATAATGTTCCTATGCAGTTCGATGACTCATCAGAGTACTCAGATAAGGTGAAGGACAAGGACAATTGGATAGAATTGTCACATCATTTTGCTGAGAAAGCATCAGAGGTGAGGTACTTTATATTTTTGCAGCCAAATTTATAAATTATCATAATTCATTATTAGGACTAGCCTAATCTAGCATATGTTTTTATTTTTATTTTTATTTTACCTCAGTTTTCAATTTCATTTTAGGTAGGGGACTTTGTTCTTGTTGAGCTGAAGCTGGAAGAGGGAAGGAACGTGGGCACATTGGTGTGCTATGTTGCCCAGATCTTGACCATCATGGAGGATGGGAAGTTTAATCTTTCTTTCCTCCGAATCAAGTCAGCTTTCTACAAGGACACCTTTACCCTCCCTACCATCTTTGGCGAAGCGTCTGTAGAGCCAGAACAGTGTAAGTGTGTCCTGGTAACCACCAAGGGTGCCACCAAGATGCAAGCCGCCCTGTTGAAGGTATGCCCCCCCCCCTCCTCTGATTGCCTTCAACATGCACTTCTAAGCCTGTAGTAACCTACAGGCTAAGGTATTTATTTATATATAGTTTTATGTCTTGAATTCTCTCTATTTTTATGTAATTAGGCTATAAGTTGCTCAGATATACTTTAAGTTGTCTTAACTTCCCTTTCTGGTTCAAATAGTTGTGAATAATTCACAAATGGATTTTGTCTGCCAGAGTTAATTTGGTTTTGTCAAATAAATGTTAATTTTTTTATGTGTTTATCTCTCATTTCATCACTTAGTAATGATGGAGGGTGGCTAGCGTTATCATATATATTGATTTCAGGCAAAGAACCAAATTTTTTTTGTTTTATGAGCTTCAAAAATATGGGTCGATGTTCCCCCACAACCCGGTCGGTGTTCCCTTGCGGTAGGGAAACACCAACCAAGGTCCCCCAAATTTTGAAGTGCCAAAAATGCTACGTACTTTCTAAGCTGAGGATTTATGAGTATAGCATAGGTGGGTTTATGTTGTGAACTTTGTTTTCATTCGACCAGGTACAAAAAGGAATTTTTTCGCAGGTTTTTCTACTAATAGGTCTATTGATGTGATCACCGGAACCTATACCTTCCTTAATACTACATAATAACCGAGATAAGTTAACGTTGTTATTAAGAAATACGTCTAGGATATTTTCCTCTATGTTTGGTTGAACGACTAATTGTTTTAACTGTGTTAAGTAGTTTTCTTCAATATTTTCCAATAGCCTCTGCCCCTCCCAGTCCGCGTTTAATGTTTCCTAGTAAATATTTCTAGAATGTCAATTCCCTATAAATAAAGTGCAAATATTTTTAATATTACTTGCAATAATGTTATGTAAACACTTATAATCTCAATCTGTTGTGGTGAAAGTCTATACACCAGTCTATTTTATTTCAGCACATATTACATCAACTTCTTTGGAAAAGTCAATTTAAAGTTCAGTTAAACTTATATAATTTTTAGTCACGATGACTCTATATCTCACAATGTCGGTCAATCCGGCCCCTTTTGCTTTTTTTATTTTGGTGAAAACATCATAACTATTCGGCTGATTCTAACGAAATTATAAAACCATTTTTCGTTTTACATTTTCTTTCGAATGATATAATTGCTAAGGTCCTCTTAAGATTACCCTGGGAATTATATTGATTTGGAAATAACATCAAAACTATTCGGCTGATTCCAACGAGATTCGAAACCCTTACGTTGTTTTACATTCTCTTCTGAATGATATAATTGTCAAAGATCTCTCAAGATTAGCTGGAAAATTATTTGGCAATAACATTATAACTCTTTGGCCTATTTTAACGAAATTTGAAATCCTTATGTTGTTTTACATTTTCTTTCTAATAATATATTCCCAAAGTCCTCCAAAGGTTACCCCAAGAATATATTTTTGGGCAATAACATCATAACAATTCGGCTGATTCTAACGATATTTTAAATCCTTATGAGGTTATACATTCTCTTTCGAATGATATAATTGTCAAGTCCTCCCAAGGTTAGTCATGAAATTATTTGTCAATAACTTAATAACTATTAGGCCGATTCTAACAAAATTGGAAACCCTTATGTTGTTTTACCTTCTCTTTCGATTGATATAATTGCCAAATCCTCCCAAGGTTAGCCGGGGAAAAATTTAGCAATAAAATCATAAAAGCAACAGAGAGGAAATCAATCTTCGCGATGTTGCCAAAGATTTTGCCAGTGTGATGCCCGGCCTGAAAGATAAGATAATTAGCCTTAAGAAAGAAACTAATCTACGCAAAATGTTATGCAGCTAACTCGATGGAATAAGAGCTATTTTGCTGTTAAACGGTCAGATGAGAGAGGTATTCGAATTTCAAGCGGGTGTCCCTCAAGGAGTGTGTCTCTCTCCAACTTTCTACATCATATATACCATAGATCTTCCTCAGCCGACACACGAGAGTAGGATGTACATCCAATTAGCAGATGAAATCACACAATCATTACTATTACCAACAATAGAAAAACCGCAGAGCCATTGCATAGACGACAGCAAAAGAATTCAAGCGCTTAAACGACTACGTAAAAGGAACAGAAGCAAGTTCAAATTGATTCCCGTAAAAGGGAAGAAAACAGCTGATCTAAGAGTAGATGGAGCCACATGTCCATATACCAAGGAAGGGCGTCTTCTCGGACTTAAACTAACAAAAAATAGATATATCCGCCATCTAACACAAAAGGTCTTGGAAGCAAAAACTCAAAACTGGGCCAAGAGTTTCAATGCAACTAAGAGAAGAAAAGATAGACTAACAGTAGCGGATCTACACCGGAGAACCAGAGTAGAATCATAAACAAAATTTTACATAAACAAGCAAGAAACTTGTGTAAAAACCTGAGAATAATTTAAATAAAATCACCGTTCCTGACAATAAAATCTGTCAAATTAGATCTAAACAACGATTTCATAGAAAAGAAATGCAAAATCTGAAAAACACTAGTGATATTGACAACCGATGAGACCAAGAACACAAAAAAATAATGAGAAACCCAATGAGGAAATTAAGAGAATAGATTATATATATATATATATATATATATATATATATATATATATATATATATATATATATATATATATATCTATATATACATATATATATATATATATATATATATATATATATATATATATATATATATATATATATATATGCGATTAAAAATGCAATTTGGGGGGCTAACTTGCTCTTCTCACATACACGAGAAGATGACGCATAGGATAAGCTTTTCTAAGGCAGCCAAAAAATTCTCTTTAAATCCGCATTTTTAATTGAAAGTGGGTTAACCCCGAAACGTCACTCCTTCGACCCTAATTCAAGTATCAACCAGATAATATATTACAAGCCCAAAATGATTACTAGTTGTATTATGAAAAGCAGCTATCGCCCTCCGACGAGCGAACTTCAAGAGAATAACTTTGTGTACGAATATTCGTGCGAAGTCGGTGACTGCGAACGTCGCAATTCTAAGTACATTGGAGTGACCTACACAACCCTATCAAGGCGACTGACCGCTCACCTAAACGACAGAGCAATTAAAAAACACACCAACTCTCATAGCGTTACTCTAACCCTTGAAACGATTAACAGGGACACCTCAATCATCTTTCGACTTTAAAAGCGCAGGAGACTGTGAATGGCCGAAGCCGTATTCATACAAATAAATAAGCCAACAATTAACGTGCAGCACCTGCCAGAATCCATTATTCAGACAACCCGGTGTATATCGCCTATGTTAACATTTTTGCAGCGCTTATGTTTAAATTTTTGCTGTGCCATGTTCATGTTTAAAATTTTCACAGGCAGTATGTTCAAATATTTTACAGCGCTTATGTTAAAATTTTGCAGTGCCTATGTTCGATTTTATGCATATATAGAGTAGAGCATCCTATATCTAAATCATTGACTGCTCTGGTTGCCTTTGCACGTTGAATTCTTATTGCTCTGGTTAAGATCCTAATTGTGCCTTAATTTTCTTGCATCGAGAATTGTGTATTAATATCGCGCGTTTGGTGAAACTTATTGGATAAGCTTTTGGCAGTGATAAATGGAATAAAATTCATTCGCGCATTTTGCCTTTAATTTTGAGTGAAATTCTCACTCGCTTTCGTGTACCCGTGGCGAGAAGTGAAATAGCTTCCCTTCCCCCCCTCTCCGTTTTTCATCAAGTCTTCCTTGGACGGACAACAACCTGTTGGGCATTCGAAAAGCGCCCTACGCTGAAGGTAAAGTGCCTTGTGAAAAACGATTTTTTGGCTCGGGACTGGGCCACCTTTTTTGAGAATTATTTATTTTAAACTTGGTGATAGATTCTCTCTTAAACTACACAAACGCACACTTACTTACACAAACAAACACACGCTCACTCGTGGAGATTTTTATTTTGAAATTTATTTTTCCAGTCTCACATATGAGGAGATGGAAAGATAAATGAGAGAGAGAAGGTGGATACCGCTGAAGACCCTCTCGGATGGCTCCAAGCCTGACAGAGGGAGGGGCTTCGAAAAAATTCATGGTGAGTTGGCAATAGCGCTAGTACGGCTAATAGATACACACACACGATGAATGCGCGGAAATATGCCCTACGGAGGCTGATTGTGAAGCACTCACCTCCAAAAAAGCTGCAGAGTAATTAAAATGAATAAACCTGAAACCACACACCCCACCACAAATTAAGACTCAGCGAAGTATCATCAATCGACGCCTCGATCCATGGGTTAGGCGGCACTCCGTGGAAGAAATTCATACGGAGGTGAAAAAGAACCACACCTAGGTGAAGATATCCAAAATAATCAAATTAAAAGACTATACTCATGTTTTCAAGATAGTCTTTTGTGATACGGCAAGGGCGGTTAAGGCTACAGAGGGAGGTATACTCCTCTTTAACGTCCGTCTCTGCCCTGAGCAGATCGAATGCAATGAGTTTATCGACCTCAAGATGTGTTTCAAGTACCATAAGTACGCGGAACACACCACGGCCCCCTGCACAAGGAGTAACGTTCCCTTGTGCTCTATTTGCTCGTCAGATGCACATTCTTCGAGGAGTTACAATAGCATTTCTCTGAAGTGTCTGAACTGTGCAGGAGCGCATAAGACACTTTTCATGGCTTGCCCGGTCAAAACAGATCTTTGAAGAAGAAAGCGAGTCAAAATTGAAAGGAAGAAGAGGATAAAGCGAACAGTACCTACGCTAAGGTTGCTAAAGCTGTTGTTGCGGAGTCTCGGTAAAATATGACATACCTGCATGTCGAGAATGAAAACTCGACCAAAATTATGTATTGCATCTATTATGCCCACATTGCAAATCTATCCTCCCCGGGGTGCTTTGAAGAAGAACTTAAAAGAATCCTGACTCATATTGGTATGCACGAAATGTGGTTTACCCAAAATCCATGGTCAGAGGAAATTCTAAAGACTAGTCTCAATCCCCAGTGCAAGACTATTTTCCAGAAGACCCCACCCCAGCGGTGCCTTACGATCCAGGCCTAGGCAACATGGGAAGCGGAGACACGCAACATCCTGCAAAATACAGAACAAACTCACTCACATACACACAAAATGATAATGAAGTTATGGTGACTGAGATTGCGAGAACTGAGGGGAGTGGGGGGCATACGCTCGCCCCACTTACGGAAAACCTCACAACCTTAAAGATGTCCGAGATTGCCCTCTTCTTGTAAGATGGAATTTAGGTACGCCTCCTATTCAAGGAAAATAAACTGGAAGGTACTCGCTGCCGAAAGGTCCCTTTGCCTTAAGGAGATGGATGATCTTGATCTACTGGAAGGAGTAATATCCGGAAGATTCAAATATGAATCCACCTATGATGACTACAGTAAAAAACAAGTCGATGAGGCTTTAATCCAAGGCTTAATTAAACTGGCACCGAAACTTTTATCACTCTAACGGACAGGAAAAACAAGCACACCACCAAACACTCCAAAAGGACCTAAGCTCGTAAGAGAATAAGTCCTAAAAGCAACATTAACACACAGGAATCTATAGTGAACAAGACAATAGACACATTAAAAATATTACATTTTAACTCGAACGGCTGAAAGGAGAAAAAAGTACTCTACGATAACGTAATACAACAATGTAACCCAGACGTTGTATTTATCTCAGAACATGGGATAAATGACACAGACAGGATAAGAAAATTTTCCCTACGAAGTCATAAGCAAAAATCACAGCGGAGAACGTTTGGACTGATGTGCAATGGCTGGAAAAAGAGGTCTAGACTTCAGATCAATAAGTACCCTCAATGAATCATACTCCACTGTGGAGGTCGATACGGTAGTGGGCCCTTAGTCCTGGCGACAGGTACAAGGCCCCAAGGAGAGGATACTTACTCCTTCACAACTTCCTGTAGCTTTTTGCCATCGGCCTCAATGCAAGGAGTGCTGCTTCGGATTGAAAGTCAACTAACCCAGCAGGCAGGAATCTTCAGACACTTATTGACAGACAAATTATGACAAGAATTGGACCACACTTTCCCATATTCATTATTTAGACAACAGCCACAAAACTGGACATATTGTTCACCAGTACTTTGTTCCCCTATAATTACTCCATTAAAATATGCTCTCCTGTCTCTAGCGATCACCAGGCTATACCTATTAAAATTTTAACCTCTTCAATCCAAGTGCCCATCCAAGAACGCAAAAGTTACGCTCACGCTAACTGAGATAGGTATAATCTACTCCTCGAAAACTACATTCACAACCCCGTAAATGACGCAAATTTAGAAATGTTCACGTGGAGTTGGACAAGATCAATGATTATTTATTAAAGACCGATAAGGAAACCATTCTCCCGAAAAAATTTAAAACTCTTCCTGCCCATAATTGGGCCCCTAGAATGAAAACCCTCACGGGGGAATACTAAGACCGGATCAATGAAGTGAACCTCCCTGGCCTCAACATCAATACGCACATTCGAACACGAAAGATATGTGACGAACTAATGACACTTATTAGGAAGAATTTACGAGACAGCCTTGACCTCGAAAATGACCCACGCACATTCTGGCACTCTGTAAAAAGACTAACAGGAGCACAAACACAAACAACAATAGAACTTCACAAGATGATACGGAAATAACTGAGACTCAGGAATCAAGAAATCAAAGAAGAATCCACTCTTCTTGGTATCTATTATTAAGATATCCCCGGAAAAGAATGATAACTTTGATCTAGACTTCGAAGACGGAATTCTAAACGATCTGAATGAGCAGATACATAGAACCTATCCTTACCATTATGTATTGCAGGAAAGGAATATGGAGGTACTCGGTGGTAGAATTACTGCCGAAGAACTCTTAGAAAGCTTAAAATCCTTTCGTCAATGAGCACCTGGGCGTACAGGACTGACACGGGGAAATTTATAAGAGTCCCGCCCAACATCCTTCTATGACTTATGAATATCATTAATACGTGCCTAAACGTGAATTACTTCCCTGGCCTCTGGAAGGTAGCAAAAGGGACATTCATTCCCAAAGCTGGTAAGCTACAGGACAGTTTAGCTAACTTCAGGCCTATATCTCTCTTAGAATTCTCAGAGAAAGTCTTTGAGAAGATATTGGCCAAGAGGGTGAATAGTTCCTCGAAAATAATACTATGCACAACAATCAACATCATGGCTTCCGAAAGAAGCGGACACGGCGCTAGCTGTGATGATCTAGAAGTTAGAAAAAGTAAAAGCAGAAAGACGCCCTGCAAACCTGGTACTCTGTGATGTCAAAAAGGCCTTTGACAAAGTATAGAGGAAAGGCCTGCAATACAAGATCTTTCAACTTGGCCTCAACCCGATACTTGAAAGGATTCTATGCGATTACGTAATAGGGAAAAAAGCGTTTGTGAACATTAAAGGATTCAATGGACCCGAGTTCAAGCTAGAGGCAGGGGTGCCACAATGAGGGTGTATAAGTCTCTTGCTTCACAAAACTTACACCATATACGTCCAATTTGAGGATGATATTACGATGATCTGCACGACACCTTATTGAATGTGAATTATATGGCACAGAGTACGGCGATAGAAATCAAAAACATCAACTCTTTCGAGAGAAGATAGAAGATATCTACCAAGGCCCAAAAGTTCCGTCTAATTCCACTATTCCGACGGACCCTCGCAGACATCCGTGTGGGGGTGCACGCATCCTATACCCCACTGAGGGTACGGTTCTGGGGCCCCAAATAACGACTCGTGGATATTGGAGTCGCGTACCTTAAACTACAATTAACGCATGGAGGGACTTGGGTGAATTTTACAAATTATTAAACCTAGAAACCCACCCAAAATTTAGGATCGATAATACATGCATTCGATCTAAACCCCAGTACCCCCGAGTCTCTATGATTGCGATTCCCAAGACCCAAGTCCTTAAACTGCAAAGGGTTAAAAATAAGGCTGTCTAAATTATAACGAGAACCTGACGGGAGAAGGGAGAAGGCAGAGTGAGCGTCATGGAGAACTAGGGTTAACCCACATAAAGTTAGAGGTTCACTGAAGAGCAAACAAGATATGAGATAGCGTACACCGGATTCTCCATCCCGAATTTGTACTCAAGTACATGGACCTTAATGCCATAGGACACGCAAAAACATTTAGAAGCAGTAGACTACTCCTTGAAAGTGACTTAAGCCCACTGTTCACTTAGATTTCTCCAATACTCGAACACTACAAAGCAAACCTATCGAAGAATAGGAATACGTCACCTTCCAAGACAATAGGTCTATATATACATATATTTATCTATTGGTTGGGAGAAAAGAGATAAAAGCCACGAGAATATGTATATATACAGTTACATACACATATATCCTCTAATGTATGTACGCGTCCTTCGCTAGATACAGGTACGTTGGTTACGAGGTATAAGAGTGCGATTTTAATGCAAGGGCCGATAGCGTTTAATGAATTAACCAAGTTACAGCTCAAGGATATATTTGAAGATTGAAAACCAAAAATATAATTTGAGTAAGTCACTAGTTAACATATATATACATGCGGGAAATATAGGAAATGTAAATAAGGATAATATTGACTGACTATAAAAAATTGGTAATCGGGTAACTTAAATTACTTGTTAATTAGCTTTTAAATGGCATACTATAAATCATTTATACAAAAGGAATATTTAAAAGTCTAAAAGTGGGTCAATTAACGGGAGATGCAATCGTTTTACCTTAAAGGGAGTCCTCGAGGAAGGAGACTCCTTTAGTGAGTCGGCGCGGGGGAATTGAGACGGAAAATGGTCGTGATTCTCGGCTGAATATCCTGATGGTGACAAGGATGAAGGGTGGGGGACTAGAAGACGAGTTCACGATCCTCCTTGAAGACGGACGATGACACCTCTGCTCCAGAGAAGTGCAACCTCCACAAATCGAGACTGTGACGCGACTCGGCGAGAAATCTCCCACAGGAAACTGGAGATCCTTGAGAGGGGGGTTCCAGATGGGACGAGAGGAATCTCGGCCAGTCGAGCTGGGATAAAGCGATGATTCTAGGCTTACTCTGAACAGAGTAAGCCTTCACGAGAGAGATGGATCTGCCTGGTGATATCCAACCTCAATGGTATACGCGAATACCATGGACTTGGGGAAACAGACACAAGATCTGAACTGAAGGCGACCTGATCTCAAACTCAATCTGCCGATCTTTGAAAAACCAAGATTATTTATATGACGGCTATTTTTATGCTGCTCGATTGCTGTAAGGCACAGACGTCTGTGAGAAAGCTTCCGGTGCCTATGGGGATTAGCTTTTGTCGCCCAACACCTGTCTTAATCGTCTCCAACGATGTGGGCGGAAACTTTCGGCTATACTACGGAGATTAGCATTACATTGGCGAGGTGAAAGTTTTTAGCGCCTAGGTTAAGTACACCTGTGTGGCGCTGCCCGACATTCAAATTCTTTCTTCTTCTTTTTTCTCCTTGAATACAGGGCTTACTCCACGTGGAGCTATACTTAGGAGACATAGGGAGGAAAGTAAATCAAGAAACAATTGAAGGTGGTATCTTCTTAGTGTCCCTTTCTCTTACACAAACATATTCACTTTTCCCCTAATTAGTCAAGTGCTAATTTCTCCCAAAATTTAGGCGATTAACACGCCCAAAATATTAAAAATAAAATAAAAAATAAACCCAAAACAAACTAAACAAAGAAACTCAAAATCTGGGCGTAAAAAAACTCATCAAAATCTCTTCACCCAATCAGTATGAGTCAAAACCACCTCTGGTATAAAGGCTTGAACAATTCTTATATAAATATATATACTTAATGTATATAAACATATAAAACAACAGAAATATATATACCATAACGCAAAGAAAGCCAGGGATACCCTATCACCAGGGATCTGTCTTTCATTCTTCCCTGCAATTTCACTTTGCTATTATTTTCCCCTTTTTTTAACCCACTATTTTCTCCTACTAAAATCCTCTGCTACTATATTCCTCACTTTATAAGTCTAATGTCTAACCTAAATACTTATCATTTTTCATTCGTTGAAGATGATCTACCACGGTGGAAAGACGTACGGGAGAAATAATGTCTTTTATGAGTGTTTGATCTCGTCTCACAGACAAAAAAAATAACTTGTGATGAGAATAAAGAATGTACAAGTCAGAATGAATAATGCTCTCATTGCTGTAGACTTTAACAGTACATGTTTCCAACATGGCTTTTTATTCTATAATATATATATATATATATATATATATATATATATATATATATATATATATAATACCGTGCGTAGCCACATTAACCTTACCTCCATATCACGAGGCAAGTTTCATCATCCGGACGACGCGTTATCATGAAATGTGTTTGCCTAGAGTGGCACCAAAAATCCCCTAAGGACCGCCACGCTCAAAGTCGTTTATCGGATCAGCCAACCTGGTATTTAACTTGAAAATCACCATCTCTCGAGGAGATTGAAAGCCCGCCATCCACTCCGTTCAGACTGCCGTCTGTTTCCCTTGAACCCCTGTAACCCGTCGTCGTCGTAGTACCTCGTCGAATATCTCGCCAGCAGATCTACCTTCGTAAAGCTTTGTCCCCTGTTTAGCGGAAAGCTATCGAGTCCCATTTGTCCCGGAGAGTTATGTGGCCCTCTCATCTTCATCACCCCTTCAAGATTCCCGTTCATTAGAGACGGAAACTTCATGCTGATCTGCAGATCGTCTCGAGTTAAGATTATGTCTCTCTGGAGCAGAAAAAAATTCATTTCTCATCACGAAGTAATCCAACCTCATCTTCGAGTCCTTCTTGTCAGGTTCCCCGAAGTATCTTCTTGAAGACCTGAGACGTTGTCGTCTACCCCCACCCCTCCTCCAATTCACCCGCGCTTGAAGGTAAAGTGATCCTGTATGGTCATTCGCAGATTACCTCGTTAATGTCCACATAATTCATTTATTAATTTGTTCACCTCTTTTGTATATGTATCGAAATTGAGCCCTTTTATTATATATATTGAAATTATATTTTTGTGGATTGTCTTTATATATCCTTTAAACTGCAACTGGGAAAACCATTAATCAAAACCCGGTCAACCGTAAATCGCACTCTTTATTAATCGCCCCAGAACATTCTCAAGCGGCCTGTGGTCAGCTGTCTGCCCGTACTTGTGGACGATTCTGTGCGCCGAGTTAATCTACACAGGCATAGCTCGACAATAAATATATATAATTAAATAAAAGGCCATGTTGGGTACATGGAACGCACTTCCCCGGGAAGTGCGTCCCATTTATTGATGATTTTAAAAGTGAAATCTTTTGCCTATATTCGTTTGAAACATCCGCCCTTTCAGTTTAAGACCGCTGTTACGTGTGATCCCATGATCTTATTTAAGAAATATTCATAATCTACGCTTTCAAATTTATTTAGAATTTTGAATACTTTATTCGATTACGTTTCCTTCGCAATAGCCTCGTTTCGAGAGTTGGTAGTTTTAATACATTTAATCTTTCGATATACGACTTATTTCTAATCGAGGAAATTAGTCTTATTGCCTGATGTTTACATGTGTATAAGGTGACTAATATTGTATCAGTTATTCCAGTAAGGTCTTTCTAAACTCTTGTATATGGGTCTGATTATATTTGGGGGTTTGTACTGAAAGCTTTTCGCAATAAATTCAAGCATTAGGTTCGCTTTCTTACATGTATTGTTACACTGTTAATTAAACTTAAAATCTTTTAAAACCCGCACGCCTAAACCTTTTTCTTAGTCCACGAAGATATGAGTTTTAGCACCTATATCATATTTAAAACTTGGGTTATCTCGACCTACGTGCAAAACTCTACACTTGTCTAAATTCAATTTCATATTCCATTTATTAGACCATTCAAAGATTTTCTCTAGATCCCGTTGAATAAATACGCTATCATTTTCATTTAAAATTTTACCCACAATGTTTGTGTCGTCCGCAAATTTGGATAATTTGCATAATTTTCACCGGGAAGTTGGAAAGTAAAAAAATAATCTACGGATTAATCGATGCATTTAAAATAAGATATCAAAAGAGATAAAATGAAAAATATTAAAAAAAGCAAACATATGACACCAAAAGTAAAAATGTATTAAAAAGATAGATGCACAATTTTACAAAAATGTGATACATAATAAAAAAATCCCCTCAAGATGATCGATATTCGGAAATTATTCATGTAAAACGAAAATCTAGAGAGGTCTAGGAAAGGCATGAAAATGTCAAAGGACAAGCTGTATTACATAGAGGAAGTTAAAAATACAAGATTATTTAAATGAATGATATTAAAAATAATCTATTCCAGAGGCGATTTTAGAGGAAGAAAGATTTAAATGCTAAAATGAAGGATATATATTACAAGAGAATATTAAACAGAGAAATAATTACGTGTTTATTATAATGAAAACACAAGATAAAAAATTAAAAATATAATGTACTTAGTGGTGAAAGTTCAGTTTAAATCATGTGAATTTAGGCTATGATGGAAACAGTGAATTATTTCTTAGCCAAATTATTGAAGAACAGCTCTCACCAATCTCCAAATATTTTTTTCTCTTTTAGAGGAAGAAAAGGTACGGCTCGCGGTTACTCTTCCCCTCTGTACCCCTCACACGATCGGGGGGGCATAGAAGAGGAGGAGGCTCGCGACCGTCTTGCTTCTGGAGAAACTCCCCACACTTCTGACACTCAGTTACAAGGAGTTACAAGGAAATAAAGTACCCTAGGAGACCTTACAGTCCATTCAAGGAGGGTACCTTTGGACTAGGAATCGAGCGGGCACATGGCTGCTCAATTGTTTTGCGTCCCTAAACGGCCACTTTTCAAGACTTTGCCTAGTCTTGACTTGAACTGGTCAACAGATTTACTGTTGACAACTTCCACTGGAAGTGCGTTCCACTTACTGCAGATAATGTAAGTGAAAAAATTTCCACACAGATTGCGGTTGTAACGCTTCAGTTTAAGTTTTAAGCCGTGATTGCGCGTTTTGTTCTCACTCAGTGTGAAAATATCCCGGTAGTCAACATTATCGAACCCTCGAAGTATTTTGAAAACTTCGATAAGCTGACCACGCAGTCTACGGGTTTCCAGCGAGAACAGATCTAATTCCCTTAGTCTATCCTTATAACTTTTATGTCGGATAGAGGAAATCAGCTTGGTTGCCCTGGCTTGTACGTGTTCCAATCTCGCGATGTCCTTTCAAAATGAAGGACTCCAAAATTGTACGGCATACTCCAGGTGCGTAGGACAAGTGAGTTGTACAAACACAGTACAATCTCCTTGTTCTGATATGCAAACAGGCGCTTTATATAACCTATTATCCTTTGGGGCTTTTTCTCCGCCTCAATGCACTGTTTCGAGAACTTGAGGTCACTAGTGATTGTTACACCCAAGTCCTTCTCACTGTCGGTGGATTCAATAGCAGTGCCTTTAAGGATATACTGAGATTGGGGGTTTCTGTGGCCGATATGCATCACTTTGCATTTCTCCACGTTAAAAGGCATTTTCCACGTGTCCGACCACTCTCCAATCTTCCCAAGATCTTCCTGCAGGTGGGTAGTATTTCCATCCTTTGTAACGTTTATACCAAGCTTGGTATAGTCGGCAAATTTGGAAATCTTGGCAACCATGTCCCTGTCCATGTCGTTGACGTAGATGATGAATAGTAGTGGTCCCAGGAGAGAACAGTGAGGCACCACGCTAGTAACGGGCATCTACTCAGAAGCCTGTCCATTCACCACCACCCGTTGCCGTCTGCCACTTAGCCAGTTCTCGATCCAGTCGGCTACCTTTCCGTCTATGCCCAGCGCTCGTACTTTCAGGGGGGAGGCGGCGGTGGGGTACCTTATCAAAGGCTTTCTGAAAGTCTAAGTACACCACATCCACCGCCTTGTCCCGATCGTGCTCACTAAAGACGAAGTGGAAGAATTCCACAAGGTTCGTCAGACATGACCGTTGCCTTCGGAAGCAGTGCTGGGAACTCCTCAGTAGCACGTTTGACTCTAAATAAGACCTCATTCTGTCCACCATCATGCTTCCCATGAGTTTACCGACTATCAAAGTCAGACTGATGGGTTGGTAGTTCGACGGTTGGCTACGGTCTCCTTTCTTAAAGATAGGAGTCACCTCCGCCTCACGTCAGTCTATAGGAACGCATTCTGTCCGGATTGACATGTTGAAGATTGCACTCAGTTGTAGTGACACTTGATCGCGCACTTCTTTTAACACACCAGGTAGAAAGCCATCCGGGCCAGGTGACTTATTTGTCATTAGGTCAGTGATCTTATTTTTGATTTTACCTTCAGTGAAGTCCATATCCTCCAGCTTTTCCTTTGAGTACGAATCCGTCGGCTATGGGATGGGACCACACTCTTCAGTAAACACTGAAGAGAAGTAGTCGTTGAGGAGGTTAGCATTTTCTGCATGTGAATGCTTTAATGCCCCCTCCTCATTTCTCAAAGGGCCAATCGTTCAACGGATTGGTTTACGGCTGTTCACATATCAAAAAAACTCCTTGGGATTCTCTTTACAGAGTCTTGCCACTCAGAGTTCCTCAGACCGCTTAGCCACCCTTATGCTGGACTTCACTCTCCTGGCTAGCCTCCGGTATTCGTCAAAGTCGCCCGAGATCTTCGATTGCCCGTACACAGTTCTCTTCTCCCTAAGCAGTTGGCCGATTTCTCGATTAAACCACTTTGGTTGAACAGAAGACCGACGGGGACATTTCAGAGGGATGAAACGTGATTGAAGACTCACGAAGTTGTTTTTGAAACTGTTCCACGAGTCTTCAACAACATCGCACACTTCTAGCCTCGCGTCAGTCAGTCCCGCACGAATACCTGCAAAGTCTACTCTTTTCAAATCGAGTTTCCTCGATTTACTAGTTGTAGGCCCTGCCTTCGGGACTTTGACTACAAATCTAATTAGTCGGTGGTCACTGCCACCGACCTCTTCGCCAACAGAGAGGTCCTCAACGATGTCATCCTCGGAGGTGAAAACCAAGTCGAGGATATTGTCTCCTCACGTTGGCTCTCTCACCCATTGAGTCAGGAACTCGTTGTTTACGAACTCCAGGAGTAGTGCGTTCTCGCCACAGGGTTTTCTGGTTTTCCAGTCAAATTGTGTGTTGAAATCACCAATGAAGATGCACACTCTGTCTTCGACAAGTTCTCCTAGTAGCTGTTACAGATCTCTGTCCTTTTCAACGAGTTGAGCAGGAGGTCTATAAAGCACCAGGGTCCTGTATTTGGCACGACCTATCTCTAGGTCAACAACTAGTAGTTCATGGTCGGATACGATGTTGCAATCCGTCAAGTTGAGAGTATCCTTGACATACAACATCACACCACCAACCTGTCTGTCTGGCCTATCTTTCAGGAAGAGCTGGCAACCGGGAATCGTAAATCACCTTCAAAATTTCGGCTGAGGTTTTTATCCACGACTCCGTTATGGCCACCATCTCCGGTTCTTTTGTTGCTACGAGGCCACAAAGTTCTAGAAACTTGTTTCTGATAGACCTCGCATTAAACAGAAGAACTTTAAGGGTGTCCCCGACTGTAGGACTCCCTACGCTCTTCCGGTTCCCGCTTTATTTCTCTGTGGCGGGGTCACTCCCCTCTTTTTTACTTCAGAAAAGGTCGTTCCTGGAGTAACACGGGTGTACTGGCGTACGTCCTCCTTTACTTGGGGTCTGGCACTTTTTTGGGTACGCTCCACAACATCCTGGATCATAATCATATTCAAGTGAACCGATAGTAAATTGCTTAATGTGAAGTCCGGAACAAACATTAGAAGAGGGTTTATAGCTGTGGGAGACGGAAAGTTTTGAATTAAAAGAGGACAGATTGGTGAGGAGGCAGATTGAGCAACCTCGGTAGTCAAAGATGGAAAGAATGGAATATCCTTGCCCGAGGGACAAGAGGGTCCTGCTGATTAACGTGGATTCCGAAACACCATAATGCATTTACTCATCATTCATCATACTCACTTCTTTTCTCACACTTTAGCAACTATGTTCCTCATACAGAAGCATGGGACTGCCTAATCTCTGTTTCCTTTTTCTTTTCATCTTTCATTTATGTGTTTATTGTAGCATTCATTCCGTTTTGAGTTATCTTAGCTCTGAGCTTTGTTTATGTATTGTTACGTTACATGATTTACTTCCATTACTTTGTTTTACTTTCGCTTGTTGTTATCACTTTTTTACTTTAGTTTAACTTTGTTCACTTGGTTTACTATTAACTTCCACTTCACTATCATTTTTGTTAAACTTTTTAATACTATATTTCACTTATTACACTTTTAGTTTACTATGTTCGTTTTATTTCTGTTTTACTCTTAACTTGCACTCCACTATCATTTCTGTTGAGCTTTATAATAAAGTTCATTTATTACATTTTTAGTTAATTTTGTTTGCATTATTTCTGTTTATACTTTTTATCTGTGTTGTCTCTTTAGTCGGTTGTTTCTTCCTCTTTAGGTTGTTTAAATTTGGTTGTCTTATTAGGGTATCAATCTGGTGTCTTGGTTGGTTATTTTGTTGGTTGGGTTTGTATATAGTCGGGTAAATATCTTCATCGTTATGTTTGTTTTTTCTTTCTTTTTGAATTTCTACTTAAGTAAACATGGGAACCTCCTCGATTCTCAACTGTTGTTTGCCGCTGGGAAATCGAGTGTTAAAGGGGACTCCACCTCTGGTGTTCGTGTGCTCTGCGAATATCGGAGGTAGATCGTCTATTTTCCTCCATATTTTCTCCGTTCTATTCCTGATGTTGATGTTGAGCGTTTCTAATCCTGCTTCTTGGTTCAGATCCTGAAGTCTTCTCCTCTCTCTCTCTCTCTCCTACGTGTGTTGGTGATTAGGTAGAGAGCTTTATTTTGTATTTTCTGGAGTCACAATTTTTCGGTCCTTGTTTCACCGTTGATAGGGGTTGGCGGGTATAGTTATACCTCTCTTCCTAGTGCAAGATAGATTTTAATTTTATTTTCAAGCCTAACCCTTTTAGATTGTTAGATTGTTAAGCATCGGAATCGCCTTGTTCTTCCTCTCCGTTATATGTTGTTTGTAGCCTCTTTTTATTATTTTGAGTCCTAGCACTTTGCCCTCACTATGCTATCTGTAGTTCTGATCTTCAACTACAATTTCAGCTGTTTTGTTCCTGGAGATTGGGATTATTGTAAATTTCCTCCTATTCGTCCTTATCTTCCAATCTCTTTCGTAGTTGTTGATGTTGCTGATTTCTAAAGCTGTTTTCCTTGCCTAAAATCGTAGGTTCCTGTACGGAGTGACGACGAGTTGGTTTATGTCGTCCGCCAACTGTATTTTTAGGCAACCAGGCATTATTGGTGGTGGCAAGTCTACTGTGTATAGTGAATACGTCGTGGGGCTGAGACAGCCTCCATGCGGGATTCCAGCTTCTAATTGAAATTCTGGTCCTGAATAACCTTTGATCTTCATATATGCTTTTCGCTCTGTGACATAAACGCAGAGAATTCTCTCTAGATTGCTATTTATCTGGAGATTTGAGATCTTATATTGCATTCCTCTGACCTAGACTTTGTCGAATGCTTTTTCTACATCTCTCAGGACCAAATTGATGTAGTTATTCTCTTCTTTGGCCTTCGCTATTTTCTCTGTTATTATGCCAAGTGCCATTGTGGTGTATCTGCCTCTTCTGAATCCGAACTGATAATCATTATAAAGGTCATTTCCTTCAAGATCTTCTTTTAGTTTTCTGTTAAGGATTTTCTCGAAGAATTTGTTCATGAAGTTCAATAGCGATATTAGCCGGTAACTGCTGAGGTGGATTGATGGTTTTCCTGGTTTTGTGACGAATATCATTTCCGCTAGTTTATAGCTATCAGGGAAGTAACCGGTGTTTAAGCACGCGTTAAAAATATTCCTTAATGCTCTGATGATTATGTTAGGTGCCTTAGTAAAATTAATTCTGGTTATTCCTGAAGGGCCTGGCGCTTTCTCTTTGAATGGTTGTATTACGCCTTTGATCTCTTCCGTTGTTATGTAGGCCCCTGAACCCAGAATTTTCTCTCTTTCTTGCTCTACACTTGGTGCTGGAGTGATCCTGTTTATGTTTTCTTGCAAGACTGTGTGGACTATTTTATCTATCTCTGGATTGAAGTCTTCATCCTCCTCTGGTGTTATAGAGAGCACTGATTTCCAGTGATTACGAAAAAAGTTCTTCTGTGGTCCTCTCTTCTTGGATCTTTTCTCTCCGTTCGTTTTTAATTGTAATTTTTCCTCTTGGGGTTTGCCTTAAAGTCTATTTATTAGTCTCCAGTTCTCTTTTAGTCTTCTTTCTTCGTCAATTTTCTCTATTATGCTATCCCTTATGTTGTTTTACTGTTCTTCTATGAGATGCCTCAGTTTTTCTCTCTCTCTTCTGATTTCTTCATACCGTTCTCTATTTGGTCCATGGAGAATTATTTGGTCTACTATTCCTCTTAGTTTCCTATTCTCTCTTTTCATTTCCTCTGTCCATCGAGGATGTGGAAGAGTACGGTATCTTGTCTTTAGTATATATCTTTCGTCCGCCTCAATGATTATTCTTGTTAATCTTGAGTTCTCTTCATCAATATCTTCCAGGTTAGTGTCAGTGAGATCTTTTGGGACGAAGTTACTAAGATCTTTTGTGTAATCTGCCCAGTTTGCTCTCTTGTTGTCCGTCCTCGCCGATACCGGTACCTGTATCGGGTATTGATTCATGAACAAATGTGTTCCAACATGGTCGCTATATGCAAAGGTAACTGTTCGCATGTGAATGTTGCATGGCATATTAAAGCTACTTAGCACGACGTCTAGTTTTGTAGCTGCATTGCCTGTGATAAATGTTGGAAAGTCTGGCCTGATTCTCTTGAAAATGGCTCTTTTCCAAATCATTTCTAAGTTAGCTCCTCTGTTATTTCTGGAGGGGTATCTATTTGCACTGCAACTGGCATTGAAGTCTCCCATAAAGATGATTGGGAAACCTGTGCCAAAATTTCAAATAGGTTGTGCAGTGGAAGGTAATTTTTTCGTAGTGCTTGGTATGCCGTGGCTACCATTATTGGCGTTTATTCCGTTTCAATTTTTACAGCCAAGTATGCCTTATCCAAATTATTAACTTCTTAGAACTGCCCTCTTCTTATTGCTATGGACGCCCCGTCATAGCGCTCGCCTGAATGGTTCGCGTTTATGATGGTGTAATCGAACAATTTCATTTTTTTTTCTTCTGGATTCACTCTCTCTTTTGATATTAATATTATGTCTGGATCGATCTCTCAGAAGTTATTTCCTAATGTCGATGTTTTACCGATCCACCCTTGAGTGTTCATTTGTAGAATGCTGAGCTTTTTTCTCCTTTATGGTTCCATTGTTTATTAAGTTTGGTCGTCCGGAGATCTCTGGACTTCTAGTGGGTCGATCTCTTGTTGGGTTCTGCTTTGTTGCCTTTAAACCTACCATTCTTCATACATTAAAATGTAGAATGGCAGAGAGTAACGCAGTTGCCCGGGTATATTCGAATTGTATCCTCCATTAAAAGTTTTTGTACTTCTTCCTCGTCTTCTTCTCCTGTCTTTCCTTTAAATGCCCATTTGCATTTTCCTTCTTTAACGGCCTTAATGATGTCGTCATGTTTCTTGCTTCTCAGGAGGGAGGATCATATATCGTTGTAGACTTTAAGTTTTAATTCCTGTGCTTCCATGCGTACTATTTTGTCTCCTTCATTACTTTGAACTGACATGTTTGAAATTGCCTTCTCTTTAGTAGTTTGTTCCTCATTGCTCGTTGGTGCCGACGCTAAGTCGATGTTGATTTTAAGGATTTTAGATGAGGCGATGGGGCAGGGAACCACATCTACTTTATTCCATTTTTTTCTAGCATTATATTGAGTGTCGTAGCGAAGGTGCCCGGTTTACCAATATTCATTACATGGGCATAGAGTATGCATGTGAGCACTTCTGTTGATGCCCCTTGTGGCACAGTTAGATGGATATGAGCTTCCTGTCTGTGCTTCACAGTTGCTTTAGCCATTCCTGCGTAAGTTGTATTTCTTCTAGTTTCTTTCCTTGTTTCTCGCTTTTCTTTCCTTTCGTTCTTTTATCTCCTTTCCTAAGGGGCATGTCATTGCCATAGTCTTATGTGGCCCATGACAGTTCAAGCATTTTTTGTAATTTCCTTGCACTGTCTCCATTCGTGGTTCTTTTGTCTGTACTCAGAACATACTGTATCTTCCCTAGTGCAGTCACGCGTCAAGTGGTCCTCTATCTTATAACAGCGGAAGCACGTTCGAATATTAATATGTTTCTCGCGCTCCATGTTCTCTGGTGGAATTCTCATGTTAAAAATGAGCAGCCCTCGTTGAAATATCTTTGCTGTCATATCTGTTGTTGCATACACAATTTTAAAGACATGTGTGTGGTGGCCAAATTTAATTATTTCGTTCATTTTTATGCTTTCATGATTTTTTTCTATTTCTTCTTTCATTTCCTCTTTGTCATGGGAATCCACCCAAACGTCCACTTTCCTGCATATAATGCTTCTGTTTGCAGTTATCTGTGGCGGGATTTTGGGCGTTAGTCCTATTCTCTTTAGTGTCTCTATTCCTTCCTGGAACACTAATTTTTCTATCTCTTTTTCCTTACTCGCAAATTACTACGTAGCCATTTAAGATGTCGATAATTTTGACACGGGCTACTTTTATCGGTCCAAATAATGTCTCGCAGAGTTTTCCTTTGTCCGGTTTTATCTCCTGGTCAATTTTCCGTAGAGGTACTCGTAGGCATTTCAGGCTGCCTCCATTTCCTAGAGGGGGATAATCCCCCATCCTTTTGCTAGTCGAGGGCCTAGGCGCTCTTTCTTCGTTCCTTCCTACGAATCCTATGTTTGTTTTCTTCCTTCCTCTATAAATCTGTAAAAGAGGACATTGAAAACGTTTCCTATCGCATAGCAGCCTATGGTTCTCTATTTACCTACTTATTTCAGCCCTTCAATCCCACCCTACCTAAATAGACCTAAGCTAAAAAGCGCCTCCACAGAATTTTGGGCTCGTGGTCTTAAGGAACCCCCTTCTTCGTGCCTCCTATTGGGGCTTCCTTCCATGATTCAGTATACCCTATTTTAAGTGGCTCTGGGCGCAACGGTGGTCGTGTTATGTTGATTTTAGTCGGTGAAGTAAGTGGAAGTCAAAGTGTGGATAATAATTAATTTTGAATGGGACCGCCGGCTTACATATGCATGGGACTGAACATTACTCTGACCATATTCTGAGCTCGTCGCTGATTGCTTAGTTACCCAATGAGTCCGGGCCAGTATGTGGAGCAGTTCTGCGCGGCGAAGTTGTTCCTTTGCATCCTTTTCAAAATAAAGGAGGCAAATGAGCCACTTTCCCTTTCAGCATAATGACTGATCAGAAAAAGGATGTAGCCGTTGGTGCTAAGCCTAATGCCTTCAGAAAAGACTTTAGGTGGCATAAGGCCAACTTCACTGCTAACGACACCGAAGACAATGATTTCCGTTGGAAATTTTATCTGCACCTCTCTGAGGAAGTATTTGGGTGCAACAGGGGGTCACTTGTTGTTGTGGGAGTTGATCTTCTGGTTTTGTCAGAATTCTTCACGTCCGAGAATAACCAGGGCATGTCTAGCTACGACAGCTGTAAAAATTTTGAATTTCTTGTGCTTTAGTCGCTTTTTCTACAATGCCTTAGCCAAAAATTATCACTACTTCATCTTGTATGAAAAGTACCAATGTCATTATGCACCAACAGCCGTATAAGCTTTGCATCCACACCTTTCTCTCTTCTCTCTCTTGATGCTTTGACACTCTGGGACTATTGTTGACGATCTGATGGATTTCAGCGAATAATTTTCGTGTTCTGATAGCGTCAAATCTTCGACCATGTGTTTTCCTCTCTGCTGTCTCTTCCGATTCGAATCTGACAATTTTCTCTATCCTTCTGCTGACGATGTAGAATTTTGCAATCTTTGTTTGTCCTTCCGGCGCGTAATCCAAGGAGGACTCAATGAATGTTTATTCAAATTGAATGTTGAAAGATTTACCATAATCAATATTCTGTAAAAAATTAATATAGCACAAAAATGGTTATAATTTTTAAGAAGAAAAAGAACGACGACGAATGTAAAAATATAAGTAAAATGAGCGGTTAAATAGTGACAACAAATACCGTCCGAATCTTATATATGAAGCCAATGACAAAAAATAATCTAAGTATTTTTTCTAAATCTGTATATTCAGAGTAACTACGTTTCGATCTTGTGCGCTCATCTTCCGGTTTCGGGGAATATATGAGGACACGTTAGCAAAATAACAAAAATAAGTAATATAGCTTTAAATTACTGACATGACTGAATTGTAATTATCGTAGAAATTAGGCTGAATGCTATAGTTGGATAATTTAAATAAATAATTATTAAAAAGTTTGGTGATGTACAAAGGTTTTAATAGCTAAGGTAAATAACACACCTTAGCACTCAGCGATGAAATCTTTTAACTGATGACTATTTTAACAATAATATTGAGTATGGTTTGTTAGGTTGTGGTTCTTACAGAACATGAAGAGGAATGGACGAAATGTCTGAATTTAGAGTTAGTTTTAGGGATTTAATATATATTGATTCTACTCTCCTGAGTCCGGTTGATTACACTGGTCTGCGTCAAAAATGTACCTTAGGTTTTCTATAGTGTTTCTTAATAAAATTGACCTCCTAAATCCGAATCTGTCATCCGTTTTTCTCTATCACCTCCAGTTTTTGCGATACAGGGGGTGATAATAATTTTATAGTTTATACATCTCCTATATTACATCAAATTTCAATAGTTTTTGCACTGCTCTATTTGCAGTAAATTTTGTGTACATTTTAAGTAATTATGCAAATAGGTTTTTATTTTGCAGGTTAAAAATTGCTTAGCATTATAATAATAAGAATAATAATAATAGTGGTTGAGTTAAAAATGAACAGAAAATGTAAGAATAGCTCCAACAGATTTTGCTATGTTTGCGGCAAAGTGACTTTTGCCGAGCAGCAAAGTACAATCCCTCCTGTAATTAAATCTTTGTATCATGCATATTTTGGAGTAAGGCTAAGAGATCAAGATAAAAGTTTTGCACCACATATCTGCTGCAAGGGATGCTACATAAGTTTAAGACCGTGGAGTCAGGGTGAACAGAAGTCCCTCTCTTTTGGTGTTCCCATGGTGTCGAGAGATGGCAAGGACCACACTACGGACTGCTATTTTTACATGACCAATCTCAAAGGTGAGCATTGTATCAAGTATTTAAGATTTCTGTATTATACTGCCTCCTGAAAATGTCATTATTATGCAAAGACTTAGCATAAAATTAAAAACTAACATAGTTCACTTCAGCATGAACATATCCTTTACTAAACATTTATGTACTATCTGCAACTCCAAATCAATTCCTTTATGTAATATGCAATTATATTTTCCACAGGTATAAATAAGAAGAATAAACATAGTGTGGCATATCCGGATGTTCCTTCTGCCATCAAACCCCTGCCCCATGGCCCAGGAATTCTTATACCTTCTCCCCCTGAACATATAGAGGTACATGAAGAGATTAATATGGAAGTTAACCAAGATTATGACACATCTGAGTCTTATCAGGTTTCCACACATGATATGGTCGCAAGACCATTCACTCAAGTTCAGTTAAATGACCTGACCAGGGATCTGGAAGTTTCAAAGGCGAATACACAACTTCTTGGCTCTCGACTTCGTGAAAGTAATCTTCTCGCTTAAGAAAACACATTTAGGGGGGTACAGAAATAGAGAACAAGAGTTTCGAAGCTATTTTTTACAGCATTCTTCCAGCTCTTTAGTATACTGCGCTAATATTAAAGGACTTGTTGAGGCCCTTGGAATTCTCTACAACCCATTAGAATGGAGACTGTTCATAGATTCCTCCAGTAGAAGTTTAAAAGCTGTGTTACTGAATATTGGTAACAAGATAGCTTCCGTTCCTATAGGCCATTCAATCTAACTTACTGAAAGTTATGAAAATATGAAAAAAATGCTGAATGCAATAAATTACTCTAGCTATAAGTGGAGGATATGTGGTGACTTAAAGGTATGATCATTTTACACTTGGCATTTCTAAGCTTTTTGATATTGACATTTTCATTTTTAATTGTTAATACTTGTATAAACCTTTTGGTCAACTTACATTTTACAAGAATGCAAATCTGGAAATCATAAGTCATTTTTTCAGTTATATTTTTTGTTGAAGTGTGTCCCTATAGGTTAATGCCTCCTATTGGGTTAATGGGCAACTTATCCTAATTGAGAAGGTATACAACACAACAGAATAAGACTCAAAATAAGATGTACATATATCCAATTAGTTCCAATACAGGATTTTTCAGTACATATTCATATTCTTATTGTTTTAAGAAATATTACTTTAAATTTGTTTTTAGAAATATTACACTGAATTTACATAGCGTGCTAAATTTTTTTCAGGTAGTGTCTCTTACGCTTGGTGCGCAAACAGGCTACACGAAGCATCCCTGTTTCCTATGTTTATGAGACAGTCGTGCAGATAGTATGCACTATGAGAAGAAGGTTTGGCCTCCACGAGAAGCATTTAGAATTAGATCAAACAATGTGATAGCTGAACCTTTAGTGCCTCCTCAAAAAATACTCCTCCCTCCACTGCATATTAAGCTTGGTATAATGAAAAATTATGTCAAAACCCTTAATAAAGTAGGCCAAGCTTTTAAATTTCTTCTTCAAAAATTTCCACAAATCAGTGACGCTAAGCTCCATGGGGGAATTTTTGATGGACTTCAAATCAGGAACTTGATCAGCAATTTGATGCATCAATGAAGGACATAGAAAAAGATGCCTGGAAAGCTTTTAAAGCTTTAGTTAACAATTTTCTAGGCAATAAAATAAGCCTAGAAGAATATGTTGCCCTGGTCAATTAGCTCTTAACAAGTCTCAAACATTTGGGAGCTCGAATGTCTATAAAGATACACTTTTTTCAGTCCCATCTGGATTATTTTCCCAACAACTGCAGGGATTACAGTAAAGAACAGGGGCAAAGATTCCACCAGGACATAAAAACAATGGAATCCAAGTACCAGTGTAAATTGAACGGAAACATGCTTGCTGACTACTGTTGGTGTTTGAAGCGTGATGCACCAGATGACAGGTACAAACGAAAATCGTCAAGGGCGTCTGTTTTTCGAAATTATAATTATTTTCTTTATTATGTTGCCTTTTTTTATTTTTTGTTTATTAAAAGAATTATAGTTTACATACGTGTATTCCTGTTTATATGATATAACAGTAATAATGCATTATTAGCTAGAGAAAGTTTTTTTTTTTTAAATTCAGAAAAAATGAGGTAATCTCAATGAAAATGGTGTATGCTGTACTGAGAAAATCTGACCTGATTGAACAAATATACATTCATTTTTGAGCTCAGGAGGTTGGATTCATTAAGAAACCACGAAGAAATCCTGGGGAACATAAATTTTTTTTTCAAACGCAGGCCTGTGTTATTTATTGCTGACTTCTTATCATTTATTATGTCCCATTTTAAAAGATACACAACGCCTTACAATCTCTTTCATGTTTTGGTAGGTTTGATCATTTTCAATCAATTGTGAGTGGACAAATTTTGCGATGTATTTTGGGTACCGTTTGTATCCTGAAATTGAAGACAGTTAGCTGTTCAGAAGAACTCACCGGCACCAGGATAACTGCTGCACCAGAATTCATCGGAAACAGGATCTATGTGGCTAAGGTACTCTTTTTTGTTTAATTCGAAAAGCTTGGGAAGGCACGAACCATATAAATAAAACACCGATTTCTCTTGATTTTACCATGATCGTTGTGAAGGGGATTTGAAATATCTTAGTTTGAAAAAAGTCAAATGATTTATTGCAACAGGAAAAAATGTACATAATTTGAAAAAAATCAGACTAAGAATCAGAGAAAAATTTAATTATATGTTGGAAACTGAGCTGCAAACATCAAATATTACACCCCACAAAATCCTCCTCACCAAGCAGTTAATTAGTTAATTGAATACTAAAATTTCCACCAAAGGATGTGGTTAACACATATATAGGACAAAACTAGTTCATATAATTTTAAAGTGGACGTAACAGACAAATAATAGGACTTTTTTGTGAGCTATATCATATATTGCCCGTATGCTATTATAAATACAACCAAAATTTAATTAAGAATTTACGCCGCTGTCTTTGTAATGATTTTATGTTCACTTAAATGATTATTAGATGGTATACAATACATATATACCGAGAACTGGATCTTCATCTCTTAGTTCTGTGCATTAAACTTCAGGAGGACTCGACATCTAATCTGCACCTCTCTTACCAATTTTCTAGGAGTCAAGTTCAATTAATGTTATTTTCTTCTAATTTTCACTCCTTATACAAAAATATAAAGTTTTCTTTAAATTTTCTATATATGCTATTTCACTCTCCTTTTTCGTCTTCCGATTATATTTTTCGCTTATAAAATAACTTTACATTTTTTTTTATCTTTTTAGAAATGTTTTCGGGTTAGCGTGTGTACATTAATAAAATAAGTTTTAGATTTAAATATAATATAGATATACATATATTGCATTTTTTAACTTTTCAAGAGGAGGCAAGAAATTAAATTTCTTCCATATGGCAATAATGATCCTTCAAACTTTTTAGTTATTAGAAAATAAATCAAAATTCAACCAGAGAGAATATAGGACCAATTAAATGTGAAGAGTTTTGTGAAAGAAACGAATGAGGAAATATTTAAGTTAGTTATGATCATTTTGCCCGATTATTTACAGAACAAAACCGTAAAAGTTTAAATTGTGATAATTCTAAGTTTGTAAATGGAGTATTTAGTACCATTTAAGTTTAGATATGGAAACCAATATAAATGTATTATAATTGATATACATTTCATTGATTGCAGAAATAAAATAAGAATGTCCGGTTTACTTAAACTATAAAAAAATAACTATAGATAAACAGAGATAAATATTACGTATATTTAAACGCCCTCATTATTTATTAATAAGTGAGATCGAAATTTGAGCTTTGAAAATATTCACATATGCAGCATTTTATTCTTGAACTTGACTAGATTTGTAAAGCAAAATCTTCCCTCTAGGAATCCGTGTTGATCCGATAATAATTCTTCGTTGCTTTCGAGATGAAACTATAATTTCATAACATTGATCGGCTCCATAATTTTGCATAATGACAATATTATTGATGTTGAAAAAGTTATATATTTTATGAAGTAATTGTTTATCAATTTTATTGATATAAACATAGTACCGACAGCAATGTGATGAACACAGTGCCCGGGGTAAAACCTTAAGTAACAGTGGATCATGCCAATATCCCATTCCCTATCCATTCTTATATTTCCGTTATCATTTGGGGTCCTTTACGTTTCATTTGTAGTGGTATTACTCGTATAAGCATTTTTAATGCCTAAATTAACAATATCCAATGATTTTTGCTCTTAGTAGGTAGAAATCTATTTGTCAACAATGTATAGTTTTAGGTCTCTAATCAAGGTAATGGGGGACTAATTACTAGGATAAAGTAACTTCCCTATTTTGGTAAAATTAAAAGAAAATATTTACGAAAAGTGAACAGGATTATGTTTATACTAGTAGAGGCACATCAGAGGAAAAAAACTGGCTCGACGCGTTGAAATGAATAATCAATCAAGAGAAGATAAAATGATCTCAAAAAGACCAATGCCAAATAATACTGAATTAACCATCTTCGCTAAGCTTAAATTGCAGTCAGAGAAGAGCAAATTTACAAGGTTACCTCTTATGCAGGGAATGAAAAATTGAACGTGAGAATGGAAATCACTATATGAAGAAGGGAGGAATGAATGCAGAAGAGAATGGGACAGATGATAGTTTTTTATTTATCCATATATCTCATTTAATCTGTATAGCTGTTACATACATATGAGAAATGTAATATACTGAGAGTTGGTTTAGAGATCCCTGTATAATCTGAATCAAGGATGCTGAACTTGCTTTTCTTTGCGTGCTGAAGATAATTATAAGCGTTCCACGTTAAGAATGCTTGCCATTAATTCGCCACACCTAACCTGATTTTGCAAACTTTAATCAGAAGTCTTTTATCTCTATAATTGCTGTCTCTTAAACTTTTATTAAAATATTTCTACTCAGGCGGCAGACCATCGATAACAACCGGCAGTACTGAAACTCCACGTACTCATTTTTACGCCCCCAAACGGAGGAACTTAAGGGTGGTTACTTTATATCATTTTATTATCGGCTCTTTGCCAAGTTCAGTAAACGATAACAAGCTATTATGATGATTACGGAAAAATTGTTAAATTTGGTCTAAGATCGCAGGTTAGGTTTAATACGATTTGAGAGTTTTCAATTCTTTTTTTCATTTGGAAACTATTTACGACACTATTTTATGTTTATTTAGTATTAAGATTAAAATCAAGATTAAAATATGAAGAAGATAAGTGGTATCATCTTCATATTTAATCTTAATAAAAAATTAGACTTCCTCCGCACGTATTTCACAATCAATTCTTATCCTTCACACATTATTTTAGCTACTCTTAAAACCTTCCTTGACAATATTTTCTCTCAGAAATTACATTCATATAACGTTCACAAGGACATACGATATCTTTCACTCCCCGATTTAGGCCCTCTTAAACACCAATTCGGCAAACAAATACAGAATTTCTCAAATATCACTTTGGGCAAATCAACTTTAAAATAATTTATTTCGAATAATTTGGCAATAAGTTCACTATTTAATGTAAAGTACTTGCTTCCGTTTAGCCTGCGCAGTGGTGTAGTATATTTATTTACATGTCCTCGGTGTCGTAGAGGCAATTATGTTGGCAGTAAACTGCGCTAGTTACACCCTTGTACTTGTTTTCACCTTGGCATAAGTAGCAAAAAAGGTAACCTCCTTACCGGCAAGGAATGTTTTCCCGTTCGGTATCATATTATGCTTTGCAAAACCGATGCCACCATTAATGATTTTAAAATTATAGATTCTTCCAATGATGATGTAAGCCTACGGAGAACTGAATCCATTCATATTAAGACCCTTAGACCCTATCTCAACAATGATGCATCCACCTTCCCTCTCCGTGTCTTATAATAACCAACCAATTATTATACCTCACCCTTTTTCACTGTTTCTTGCTCTCCTTTCCTTTAGTCGTGTTTCTACAACTTGTGTGACCAGTAAGATTTCAATATTTTAAAAAATAAAATAAAAAAATAAAAATAAAAGTGCACTTAGCTGTTGATAAATTTCCCCCCCCCCCTTTATGCTCACAATTTCTCAATCCTTGTTTAAATAATTAACTATTTATGATTTATCACTATTAAATGTAAATACTCGTATTTATATACATGTATATTCATATATAATTGTACTTTCCATTCCTAACTAATTTTACTGTTAATTGTTTTGATATTTAAAGCTAATTTTTGTTGAATTTATCAGGCTAGAAGATGAGCTTGTCTTTGCTCGAAACGTAGCCAGATGAAATAAAGAATGAATACTGTCATTCTCTTTGGCATTGGATTCTTACTCCATATTAAATTGCGTCGCACTAGGACAGTCCCTTATATATATATTTATATATATATATATATATATATATATATATATATATATATATATATATATATATATATATATATATATTATATATATATATATATATATATATATAAGATATATATATATATATATATATATATATATATATATATATATATATATATATATATATATATATATATCATGAGCGCGAGAGAATGATGAAATAAATATATATATACTTGGCCAAAAGTATTAGGCCACCCTAGTGTTTCTGAGTTCTGCAATCTCAATGTTAATGAAACAGGTGTGCATGGTGGTTTATGGTATATTGCACAATATACATTAGTTTAATATCTAGTTGACCCTCCTTTAGCTTCAATTACCGCTTTTATACTGTACTGTACGCATGTAACCAATTTTGTGTAAAACCAACGTCCACACTTAACTTATTTTTCCTTGATTATTCCAGTGTTTTATGCTAAAATACCTCGTAGATAAAGTTAATAAACAGTAAAATGCCTAAAATAGGTGAGTTGAGTGAGTATGAGCGAGGTCAAATCGTAGATCATTATAAAGATGGAATGTCTCAAAGGCAAATTGCTCAAAAGATGAAATGTTCTCGATGTGCGTTGCAAACGACTCTCAATCGCTTCAGAAAGACAAAAGATGGTAAGACAATACAAATAACATGTAGAAAAAAGGTTACAACGCCTCGTAATGACAGATCCATCATCCGTCAGTGGCTTAGAAGCAGGAGAAAAACATCGTCAGAGCTCTGTGCAAACTTCAACGAGGCAGGTACATCACAAATATCAACAAGAACTGTTGTAAGAAGGCTTGTAGAGTACGGTCTGAAAGGCTGTAAAGCCAGGGAGAAGCCATGGATTTCTGAAGCGAATATGAATAAACGTCTTCAGTGGGCCAAAAACCACTCAAATTGGAGCAGTGAGCAATGATCGAAAGTCATATGGTCTGATGAAAGTAACTATGAGGTAAGATAGTACAAGTATTCAAGCAGCATATAAACTCAAAATACTCGTATCTGTGTTTTTTTTACCAAAATATAAAAGAAATATCCAACATAAGGATAATATTATCGTTCATGTTTTTTACTCAGGCTTTCGGCACATCTGGTGCAACTTTCGTGCGTCGCAGAGTTGGGGAAGCATTTTAGGCTGAATATCAGGTACCAACCGTAAAACATGGGTGTGGTTCTACCATGTTGTGGGCCTGCATTTCTGCCACAGGACCCGGAGAAATGTTTTTATGTCAGGGGAGGACGAATTCAGCTACCTATGTTTCCATGTTATCGGATGTTTAAGAGCCATCAATAGCTAAATTACATCCAGGAGTGTCGAAAAGAAGTGTTATCTTTCCACAGGACAACGCTCCATGTCATGCAGCTAAGAATACTCGTCAATGGTTTGAGACACAGGGTATAGTTTCCATGGACTGGCCAGCTCAAAGCCCCAATCTAAATCCAATGGAATACCTATGGGAAACTCTTGGTAAAGCTGACACGAACACAAAAATTAAAAATAAAGAGCATTTGTACCAAAAATCTAGAGGAGAATGGAGTAAGATTGCGCCTAGCACCTGTAAAAAAACTAGTGATTCTATGCCTAACCGTATAAAAGAGGCAATTAGAGCTAAAGGAGGGACAACCAAATATTAAAACAAATGTATATTGGGAAATATCCCGTAAACCACCATGACCACGAGTTTCATTAACATTGAGATAACAGAAACCAGAAACACTGGGGTGGCCTAATACTTTTGGCCAAGGCTGTATATGAATGAAATCGAAATGAATTATGTGTGTGTGTCCATTTATAACAATAAAGAATCCCGTTCAAACTCTCATCCGCTCTCCCCCGCACATCCCTCTCCACCCTTTCCTGCCTCTATACCGCCATCTTTATGCCGTCCCACCTCTTCCTCAATCTCCCTCAACTCCCCTGCCCCCCTATTTAGCCTATACTATCCGCACACCCCTCTCTCTTCTCCCTCCCCTCCCTTCCTTCCCTCCCTCCTACTCGCTCTTACCCACCTCCCCTATTTCTTCCTCTCGCTATCACCCTCCCCGCTCTCTCACCCTCTCCCCAAACCGCTCTCCCCCTCCACCCTCTCTCCCCGTCTCAAACCAAGAGAAAATTTTTCCCACTCTCCCCTTCTCTTCCCCTCCTAATCTCCCACTCGCCTTTCTTCCTTCCTTCCCTCTTCCTCTCCCGTCCCTCCTATCCCCCTCTTCCTCTCCCCGTCCCCCCTCTTCCCATCTCTCCCTCCCTCTTCTCCCCCTCCACATTCCCCCCTCTCCCCTCGATTCTCCTCCCACTACCCCTTCTCCCTCTCTAACCCCTCTCTCTCGCTATCTCTCCCCCTCTTAAACAAGAGAAATTTTTTCTCCTCTAACCCTCCTATCTCCTCACTTTCTCCCACCTTTTGCCACTCACTCTCCCTTCTTTCTCTCCACTATATACGGTCCTCCGAAAATATTTCCTCCCCCATCTCTCTCTACCCCTTCTCTCCCTCCTCTCCCTCATGTCCCGCCCTCCCCCCTCCCCTCAACAAAGAAAAATTCTCTCCATCCCTTTCCCACTTCTCTCTCCCATCTCTCCTCCTCAGCTAGCTTTCTTCAGCCTTCCCACTCTTCCCTTAACTTTCCCCCCCTCTCCCACCTCCCCAACCTATCCCTACACCCTCTATCTCCCTCTCTCACCTCTGCAACCCATCCCTATATCCTCTCTCCCCCTCTTCCTTTTTTTCTCTCTCCACCTCTCTCCTTCCCAATATATCCTCCTATAAAAGGACGTTGGAATCAAGAAAATTGTTTTTTTTTCCTAAAATTCAGTTCTTAATTTAGAGTTATAGAATAAAAGAAGAAGATAAGACGCTCGAACTGTTTCTGTAGCCATAAGGTTGTTCGCTCATGACTAACGGTCAGTCAAACGTGAGCGTAAACTGCCAGGCGTGTGCGGTGAAACGTCTACTCACATTATATGATGGGAGTGTGGGCACCTCTTCTAAATCTGCCTTCAACCCAAAAATCGGACTCGGCTGGTGGTAAAAGAATTTGATGCCATATGTCATAGAGGCCAACATTCAAGCTGTAGGCGGAAAAGGAGAAGGATTTTTTTCTTTCACAGAATAACCCTAAATACATAAGGGTAAGAATTGCCATTTTCATTCAGAAGAATGAATTTCCCAATCCGGGTAAGTTTTGCGATGTGAATGAAAAAGAGTCGTATGGCGAGATTCTATAAGACGAATAGATGCAATTAGAGGAACTTTGTTTTTTTCTGGTCAATTCTATGTTGATTACTTACTCTAGAGTTGGAAACAAAAGTTATCTGTTATTATATACTCCACAAGAAAAAACTAAGAAAATTGTGTATCAAGAAGTTCTGTATCGTTTCTAAAAAAGATTAAGTTTATTTCATTGAATGAGCATCTTGTTTGTGGAGAATAAAGAAGGAAAGAGATCAAACTCATCTTACTTTATTTCCTAACTCACATTTAACCGTGGAAAAGACAGGTAACTGTGTTTTTTTTCAATCCAGTCAACAATGGGTATTTCTGTTATTATATATATATATATATATATATATATATATTATATAAATCCAACAAACCGCCCTCGGCTCACTTTAATTGGGATCAAAGCGTTTGCTCGTTGCCTCAGTGTGCTTGGTTCGAATCACACCATGGCACGGATATTTCCGAAGTATTCCGAAAATAACTATTTTCGAAGAAAATATAATTGTATTTATTTCACCATTCTCTCGCATTCATGATATATATATACATATATATATATATATATATATATATATATATATATATATATATATATATATATATATATATATATATATAAATATTGGTTAATAAATATTGGTTAGGGCTTCTCCTATGGAGCTTCAATTTAATTTGAAGGATGAACGAAAGAACGCAAAAAGGGAAATTCATTTCATTTTCTTATTACAACGTTTCAGGTGAACTTTTTACCTATCTTCGGGTACTGGAAATACAATTTGTGGAAAATAATTTAAGTTAAGAACCAAACATATAATCAAAATTACGAATTTATGGAACGTATTCAATGTTAATTAAGGAGGGGGATAGCGAGAAATTAACAGGCAATTGATAACTTCTGAATTATTATGTTAGGAGTTAAAAATTAACGATTGAGGAAACACAGGAAACACATCCAGATTAACTAACCTTAAAAAATCAGCCGTCAAAGGATAACTGGGGAGAAAGGGTGAGAAGCGTATGAAGAAAGTGAAGGTTAGGAGGTTTTGGCCTTGACCAGTAAAGGTTGGCTAACGAAGACTTTTTTTTCAAATCCAGTTGGGCCAAAACTTCTTTAGTTTTTGCGACCTTTCTTTCTAAATAAGTGCCATCAAAACACTAATATTCCGGGCTTTTATTCTTTGTTCATCGTACTCTGAATTTCACCAAGAAGTCGTATTTCTGACTAATTTTTTCAAACAAAACGGCTTTCCTGTGTCTCTGACTTAAAAAATTACGGCCCAATTTTTAAACAATATTTTCCACCCCAAATTTAAATTCCCTACTGTTTGCAAAGATATCCGTTACATAATCTTTCTGGATATGGGTTTTTTAAACATAAAAATTTCCAAAGAAATTACATCTGTATTAAATAAATTCTTTTTCCATACCGACTTTAAGTTCATTTTCATAAATAGACACCACATAGGATTATACTTCAATTGTAACGACAGAATCCCACCTGAAGCGAAGTGCTCCATTGTGTATGAGTTTACTTGCCCCAATTGTAAACTGGGGAGATAAATCGGTAGTTCGGAGCGCTCGCTGAGGGCTAGGTTCTGTTCACATTTGGGTGTTAGCCACAGGACAGGGAAGGTTCTCTCTACGAAAGAAAATTCTCACCTGTTAGGCTTCACTCTATTAATTGTAAAACCGAAATCACAACGGATGATTTTAAAATCTTGAAAACCACCCCTGATCCCATAACACTAAGGATTCTTGAATCCATGTATATTAAATACCTTTCTCCTTCCTTAAATTCCGATTCCTCTTCTCACCCACTACTTCTACTCTAAACAAATATATTACCAACCTCCTACCTTCACTTTCTTCATACGCTTCTCACCCTTTCTCCCCAGTTATCCTTTGACGGCTGATTGTTTAAGGTTAGTTAATCTGGATGTGTTTCCTGTGTTTCCTCAATCGTTAATTTTTAACTCCTAACATAATAATTCAGAAATTATCAATTGCCTGTAAATTTCTCGCTATCCCCCTCCCTCCTTAATTAACATTAAATACGTTTCATAAATTCGTCATTTTGATTATCTGTTTGGTTCTTAACTTAAATTATTTTTGACAAATTGTATTTCCAGTACCCGAAGATGGGTGAAAAGTTCACCCGAAACGTTGTAATAAGAAAATGAAATGAATTTTCCTTTTTGCGTCCTTTCGTTCATCCTTCAAATTATATATATATATATATATATATATATATATATATATATATATATATATATATATATATATATATATATATATATATATATATATATATATATATTTATATATATATATATATATATATATATATATATATATATGTATATATATATATATATATATATATATATATATATATATATATATATATATATATATTAAGAAAATTATTGCAGTAACGCAATTAATTATGCGGTTAAAAGGCTATTTTTTTGGCAAACGAGTCTTCCTCAAAGCCTTCGGAAGGAGCTCTTCTTTAACCGCATATATATATATATATATATATATATATATATATATATATATATATATATATATATATATATATATGTGTGTGTGTGTGTGTGTCTGTGTATGTATGTTAACGGAATCCACTTTATAGGAGCATAATATTTATTGATGAGATTAGATTCGGTTTAAAGTTTTCTATACCATATTCGGTTTTCTGCTAATAGAGCAAGCAGTCATCAATACATAAATATTTCAATCGAAAATGTCATTAATAATATCCTTAAGAATTAGATTTTGAACAGGGGGTGCTTCATTTAAATTACCCCTCGATAGGTCAAAGTTTGATATTTCTCGAATATATATATATATATATATATATATATATATATATATATATATATATATATATACTTATATATGGTTAAAAATCACGAAAAGTAACGCGTGATAAGTATAAATATTTGTGTATACCACATAAGGAAAAATGAGAGACGGGTTGGAGTTAGTACTTTCGTCGTCCTGACATTCTCAAACTCATTTTGATTTTGAAAATGTCAAGATGAAGTAAGTACTAACTTCAACCAGTCCTTCATATTTCCTTACGTGGTATACACAAGTTCCACCAACGAATTTGTTGATATTCTCCATGTTCCCCACCAATGTACCAATAGATGAAACAATCAAAATAATTATAAAGTGCACTTACGAAAACCCCGCCCTGCCTTCCCCACGAATGGAACCCCAAATATTAAAACAACTTTTAAGAATATCTACAACCGAAGTTCCATTTCGAAGCCCGGATGGGCAAACTTTACCGTCAAATTGACGGACTAGTGATGGGATCACCTCTAGGCTCTACGGTCGCGAACTTCTACATGGGAAACCTAGAAGAGAGGCTCTTAACTAAAATGACGAACCTACTCAAAATTTTCACCAGATTCGTTGATGACATATACCTCACAATGAATATTGAACACCTATTACTACACCTCAAAAGGCCCTTGAATCCCTGAATCCCATTCCGTTTTCAAATTTACATAAGAATTAAGTGTAAGTGGACGTAGACATAAAGCAGAACAGCGACGAAAAATATACCACCACTATCTCTCGAAAGTGGAAAGACTTCAGTCGATGCCTTAACGCCAAAAGCGTTTGCACTAAGAACTATTAAAAAATCGGCAATAAGCTCCTGCATAAGAAGAGCCATCAAGAACTGCTCAACCTGGACCGCACATGATGAAGAATTTTGAAGATCAAAACAGATCCTGATCAATAATGGTTACTCAAACAGAGAATTCGACAAATTACAAAAGAAAATTCACAACTCTAAATTTGAGGTAAAGGAGGGAAGAGAAAAAATAAAAACTAATACCACACTACTACAAGAACCAAATGAGAGATGCTTACAAAATAGACGAAATACTACAAGATCATAAAAAGCAACAGTATCAAAGAAAATAACAAGTTATCCTTACGAATTTATCATAAAAACACAAAAGTAAGCAACTTATTAATGAAAAACAACCTCCGCGAAAAGCAATCGATCTTAAAGGCTACAAATGTGGTATACAAATTCCAATGCCCCCATGAGGACTGTTAACCTCATCCAAATAATCAATATATAAGTATTTCGTAGTATACGGCCGAGTATGTATGTATGTTTGTTCCGTACATGAATAACTCCGTTCCTTACTTTTTCTAAGAGTGATATATTGCTATTTATCCTTTATCCTTTGATTTGATTCTTTAACCAAGGAGGATTAGTAATTTATATATTTATTTTCCTTGTGCAGCGTTTTGAGGATTTAGTTAAACAACTAGAGCAAAAATATACTTTTAATTACATAAAAAATCAAATATTAAAAACTTTAAATCTACTAAGGATATAATAAGAGGATCTAAATAAAAAATAATACTACGCGATGGTTCACGCAAACATTGACTTTAGTAGCGAATGTTAATTAAAGAACATAATTAAATGAGAATCCTTTTACCTTTAAACAAAGTGAAGTCAGACGTGAGACTGACTCGGACGCCCAGTTCTTCGTCTCGCTGAGTTAAACCCGAGGTAGATGAAGTGCATGGATACGAGTCGTATTGTCGCTGAATCGGACGCACAGCTAACTTCGAGGTTAGTTAGGAGATGCGCTTGGCGATGTTTCTTGACTTGACGAAATAAGCGAAGAGATAGTGGATGTATAATTATTCTAATCGTTGGGTTACACTTATGGAGGCTTCTTGATGATGAGACTTGACCAAAAGGTGAATCTTTTCTCGAGTAGAACTTTACTTTTGTATTCCTCAATGGTAAGGGATATTTCTGGTTTTATTCTTAAACTGAGATAGGGGGTTTCTCTGACCAGAGAGTTATGAGAGTGATTCTCTATACCGATGGTCTAACTCTACACAAAGTGGAGTTAGATGGGGAGTGACTTTGAACGAGAGCCTCGTTTAGGCGATGGCTTGAGGAGTGAGTTGTCGCAGATGTGAGACTCACTTGGATGCCCAGCTGTGTGTCTCGCTAGGTTAAACCCAAGGTAGGTGAGGCGTGTGGATGCGAGGCGTGTTGTCGCTCAATCGGACGCACAGCTGACTTCGAGGTGAGTTAGGAGGGGCACTTGGTGATGTTTCTTGACTTGACGATATAAGCGAAGGGACAGTGGATGTATGATTATTCCAATCCTTGGGTTACACTTGTGCGGGCTTCTCGATGATGAACCTTGACCAAGAGACGAATCCTTTCTCGAGTGGAACTTCACTTTGGTATTCCTTAATGGTGAGGCATATCTCTGGTTTTATTCTTAAACTGAGATAGGGGGTTTCTCTGACGAGAGGGGTTTGAGGGAGTGATTCTCTATACCGATGGTCTACTCTTCGATGTGACCAAAAGGAACAGCCTCGGGAGGAAAACTCCCGCTCGGTTTCATTTTTTCTTCTTCTTCTTAAAGCCAGGACTGACGCCGTAACTCGTCTTCTCTCAATCGCTAACTCGATTCAAATTTCTTTTTTCCACATCGACGTATATATACTTTAATTATTCCCTAGAGTGAGGGGAGGAGAGATGAGTGCCCATGTTTAAGCCTTTCTCCTAGGGCATCACTTTTCAGCGTGGTGACCCTTAGCCCTAATGGTCTCTTCTGGTTTTCGTTGGAGAAAATGAAATTTTGTCTATTTGGCGAAACTAGATCTAGACAATAGGAGGGGACAGTGAGCCTGTTCATAGATTTTTATTCGAACGGCTATACCACCCTCCTTTGTATACTAACGGGTAACGAAATCTGTGATTATAAGGTTTCCTTGCGAGTGATATCGCGGATTGTTTTGCCAGTGGAGCAAAAGGGGAGGGGGGTTAAAGTATCGGCCTATATGTCACGTGGCTGTTGACTCTGTGTAACCGAACTAGCGTCTGTTTTATCCTCGCGATATTGATATCCCCACAAAGTATGACCACTACAACAATCAGCCGGCGCCTAACGATGCATTTGCAAAAAGAAGGAATAAAACCAGATTTCAAAGTAAAGCATAACGCACAAATTACAAGAGCAACTCTGGTCGAAAAGACTATCATACTCAGAAGAACCGTAACCTTCGCTGTGTAAAGATTCTGGTGACTCTTCCCATTAAAGAGATGGGCCCCAAACTTCACAGCCAACGCCCTATTTCCAAGCGAGTACTTTAACTTTTCTCCTAAAGGAACAAGGTACTCCGACTTTGACCTATAAAAGTACCAAAGAACTAAAATCAATTTCATTGGAATTTGATTTAATCAGTCTGTATGCTTGCTCTCTCGCTACGAACTGGTAAAGGCTATCTCAGGTAAAGGAGAAAAAGTTTAGGGAAGAATAGAAACGCTTTACTCAAGAAAACTTCTAAGGAAGAAATATATGCGCTTCTAGGGCTGATTGGAGATTCCTCCTGTTCTTCTTGAGCGAAGTGCTCCCCCCCTCTAGGGGTTGCTCTTCCTTATTCTAAATTCTTGGCTTTTTATCCATACTTTTTGCTAGCACTATATAACTTGGTCACCAACAAGGTTTGAGTTGCGGTTGGTAGTGAGGTATAGTGAACTCCTGCAGGAGACCCTCTTAGGGGGCCGGAAAAGTGGGATCGATTCTTGGTCAAGAGCCAGTACCCAACTGTGGACCGCTGTTAAGTCTAGGCCCAGATATGTAGGGTTGAGCGAGGAGAGTGCGAAATTTGGAAGATAGGCGAGATAGAACTAGGACAGATAGGGAGGCTCCTCCCACTAGTGGGAGACTGGATAAAGTCTTGACAGCTAAATATCGACAGAAAAACCCCTCTCTTTGGAGTGGGGACGACTCCTAGGAAAGATGGACCCAGCGAGCTTCAAAAACACTTCCCATTAAGCTCATACCCAACGGAAGTAAAAGATCACCACAAGAAGTAGTGCAATGTACATTTACTGAGCTTGAAATACCACTAATCAAATGTATTAACACATCATCTTGATTCACAGTTATTTGACCAGAAAATAAGGATGTAGAGCATCTACTATTATCTGCTGGGAGCATTACGCTAAGGAAGTTGGATTTGGAAGCAAGAGTACCCCCATAAATCACGGCTAACAGAAGTGTTATCCGTCTAAAAATCAAGTCCTGGGTAGGAGAGCACTCATGCCAAGAAATAAAAAAAGAACTTCAGGAGAGGCAGAAATGGCTCAAGGTAGCAGAGGCGGTCAAATTTAAAGATCACACACACATTTTCAAGGTCATTTGTGAATCTACCAAAATGGCTTCAAGGATCATCGAACAGGGACTTCTCGCTTTCAACATAAGAATCCCATCCGCCCACATACAAAGAGACGTCTTCACAAGCATACAGATATGCTTAAGATGTCATGCATTTGAAGAACATACGACTCAAAATTTCCCCCCAAAAGACCTAATCATCTGTTCTTAATGTGGAATTGAAGGCTGTTCTTGGCGTTACTGCAACAACACAGATAAAAGATGCATTAAATGCCAAGGAGGACACAGAACTATGGCCATGATCTGTCCCAGAAAAAGATCAATTATAAAGAGAAAAGAAACAGAGTCAAACAGAAATAATGCTAACGTAAATCGAAATGGCAAAAGGTGAACAACAAGGACCGGCAACACAGATAAATTGGGATGGTACTCTCAACGTGAAAATACTTACTTGTTTATTACATGCCCACGTGATGAACATAGCTAAGCCTTGAAGTTACGCAACAACAGTTATGTTACAGGAAAACGGGCTCGAACCGATGAAATTCCCCTAAGAAGTCAACTCATCGGCCCCTTTCAAAATCAACGGCACAGAAAAGACAAAACATGAGTTAATCGAAGAAGCAAAAGGAAAACAACAGGCAGTAGAAAAAGAAGAAGACACAAACAGCGAAAACTCAGAGACTGAAAATACGTCCGATGACATGGAGCAAGAGTGCACACAGGTTACTCGCAGGAAGGCCCAAAGATTTAATAGATCTATTCGGAAAGTAAAAAGGGTTCATCACCCAGTGATGAATTACCAGAAGGACCGGCGAATACAGTCAGCAGAGGGTAAACCCAGGAGAAACGAATGAAGAATCAGAAAAAGTAGAAGAAACATTGTTAACTTAACAGATAGGACAAACAAAATGGAAACCGAATAAACGAACGGAAATGGACAATTGGATTATGGATGTTTAGAAATTAAAAATACTACAAATTAACACATGCGGATGGAAAGACAAAGAAATTATGTACGGAAACTTATTCAGAAAGATTGACCCAGATGTTATACTAATATCCGAACATGGAAGAAACACAGAAAAAGAGAAATTAAAGATATGAAACTACAATATTATTAACACAAATCCTTCAGGAGAAACACATGACGGAGCAGCAATAGCTGTCAAGCAAGGATTGCAGTACAAAGCAATACAAGGATTTGAAGATGCATATTTATCTATCAAAATTAAAAGGGAATTAAGCGACATCATTGTCGCAACTGGATACCGACCATCCAGGTGCCCCCAACTATCGGTACAAAACTTTATTGAACTGTTCGACTATAGGATACAAGTCATTTTGATGGGCGATTTAAACGCCCATTGCGGGGCTTCTGGGTACATAAATACAAACAGAATCGAAAGACAACTTAACACGCTTATCATTAGACGTATAATGCAAAGACTGGGACTCAATTTCCCTACATACTTACAAAGAAAACGCGCAACAAAACCGGATATCTGCCTGGCTAACTTCGATCTACCCTTTAACTATTTTATGGAACCAGTGGATGTTCTTTGCAGTAACCACACTGCGACTCCTATGCCTATAATCAAGCAGCCTATACAAATCCCTTCTAAGAAATGGAAGGCATACCATAGAGTGGATTAGGATAAGTACAAGGAATTACTTCAGATTACTTGCCCAGCCCGCTCTGGGATGCCAGTCTAGAGGAAATCGACGGGGAGTTATATAGGATCAGGGAAGAAAGTAAAAGGGCAGAGAAGGAGGGCCATCCCCATTAACTCGTTCAAAACCATTAAACAATTTAGGTGGACACCAGAAATGGTGGATTTGAGCGAGGAGATCGGCAAGGCGTCAGAAAGTATAAGAAGATTCTGAACATCAAGGGAAGTATACACCGCACTAAGGAGACAGAAAAGTGAACTAATAGCACTAATTTATGAAAAACAGAAAGAGAAAAGGGATCAGCACATCGAGAAAATAGATGTGGAAACATCACCAAGGAAATTTTGGAAACATATCAACAGATTAGAGACACGGACAGTAAGGGATAAAATGAAAATTAGGGATGCAGGGAACAACATTTTAGAAGATGAAGAAGAAATAGAGGCATTATTCAGAGAGCACTGGAGAAATGTATTCAAAATTAGCGAAAAGGAGAATGAGTACTACGACAATGATTTCGAACATCAGATCGTAGACAAACGCAATGGAGAGATCGAAAGGACATACCCCTTCAAATTTGTCGAGAAAGGAGAAACGACAACGACAGAATAGACAAAATCATTACATCTGAGGAATTAAAAGAAACGATAAAGAACTTCCGACAGAGAGCCCCAGGCAGATCAGGACTCACCAGATTAAATTACATCGAAACACCCTCGAACATACTGGAGTGAAAAATGGTCTTCAATTCGTGCTTGAACCGGGGATACTTTCCTGATGAACTGAAAGTGGCGAATATGATATTCATACCCAAGGCGAGGAAAACTCCCAGGTCAAGGGAGTAACTACAGCCCCGTCTCTCTGCTAGATTTCATCGGTAAGGTATTGGATAAAATATTAAATAACAGACTGTCCAAACTCCTCGGTGATAATGGCCGGAGAAACAGCTGCTAATTTGGCTTCAAGTAAAACAGAAGCACGGAGATGGCCCTTGCAGTCATCCTTGAGAAGAAAGCGAAAGCGAAGAGAGAAAAATAAGCGTAGACATCGCCTACCGGGACGGGGCCAAGGCATTTGACAAAGTATAGCAGAAGGGTATGCAACTCAAGATACTCAGATTAGGAATGAACAAGATCGAAAGGAATTTATGTGATTATGTAATGGAGAGACGTGCTTATGTGGAAATAGGACGACATCAGGGAGAAATATTCGAAGCTCACTTTGGGTTTGCCCTAAGGTGGATGTCTGAGTGCGTCTCTCTATTTAATCTACACAGTAGATATGCCATCACCAATAAATGAAGGCTACTTGAACATCCAATTTGCCGACAAAGTCACCCAAATCATAATTTGCCCAATGCAAGCTAAGATGACTGCAGAAGAGATAAGAAGCAAAAATAGATACGAAGAAAAATGGAAAATTGTAACCAAAAGGGATAAATTTAAAATGGTACCCGTGTACAGGAAGAGCATCTCGGATGTATATGTAGAAGGAGAGCGCTACAGATACGATAAATAATGAAGGTGCTTGAACTAACCATTATGAAATCAGGTTATAAAAAGCACGTAACTGAAAGTGTAAATCGAGGGAAGAGCGGCCTAGCATTACTGTACAAGTTAGTTAAATAAAGCATAAAAAAGGGAAGAATTTATCAAGCCATAGTACAGTCCGCGATTATTTAGCCAACCATCGTGTGTACACGATCTCGAGAAGTAACCTATTAAGACTGCAAAACGTCCAAAGCAAAGCTATCTACTAAATAAGAAACACCAGAAGAGGAGAAATAGGAAGACTATGAGACCTGCATAGGGAGGCCAAGATAAAGCCACTTAACAGAATAATTGCAAAAAGAGCTAGGAGAGTCATAGAAAAGATACAGAATGAAGTAGGAGTTGAATTAACCAACCAAATTGCCCAAAGAGAAGGATAGAGATCATACAGATTACTCCTAAGTTTCCCAAGGATATTAGAAGGGGGAGAAGAGGACGAAGAAGAAATATAAACATAGAGAAAGAGAATAAAACTTGACGATATAAGCGTAATTAAATAACCGAAGCTTAACCAGAGAATAGCATATAGTGAACTATAACTAGGATAGAAAAACGAAAGAACAGATGGAGAGATAGAAACCTACACTAGTTTTAGTAAAAATAATTACTAATAACGGTTCGAACGCCTCATGAATACCAAGACTTCTTAAAAATATTAAAAATAGATACATTGTGAGAGAACAAGCACGTGATGGGAGAAATAACGGCGCTCTTAAGCATTGCCTTCACGTGATGGGCCTCGTGTAGCTTACAACCAATTTTCGAAGCTCAAAAGCGTGAGAAATCACAGGAGCGGGTTCAAGGAATGTAGCCCTTATCAAGGCAAGTATTTAAACAAGACGAGAAGTCTCCCTTCTTCCCATTCCGGCCATGCTGGGAGTAGTTGAGACAATCGACACCCAGGCCGCGTTCGCTATGACTCCAACGTTGGCCGTTAGTCGCGCCCATCTTCTATGGGGTAAGCTCCCTCACTTCTGGTGTCCATATCTACCCGCGTAAGGATGAATGATCAGATTGGGGCGAAAGAAGCTCACGAGTGCAGACGATCTTACTCCTCCTCGATTCGAGTTGTCATACTCGGAAGGCCAGGAAACGTTGTGGGACAAAATCAAGCATGCCTTATTTGATAAAACAAATATCCACCCATAGAGTTAGTTAAGAACTCTTCTCCCCATAAGAATACCTGTCCGACTCCACCCATTGACGCCATCTCCAAACAAGAACCAAATCTTATCCCAAAAGGATTCAGTAAAGATTCATCTTATGGTAATACCCCCTTGTTTACGGAAATCCAACCAAACAAACCGTTAACGTCTCGGAGAATGTCACCCTCCCTTTTCTTTAAAGGAATTTACACCGGAAGAATTCCCAACCTCCCTTCTCGAAGACACTGCTCCCCTCCCTCCCCGTCATCTCAAAAGAATATTTCCCTACAAGTAAGTTGACTTGGACCCCGTCGAAGTGACCAAACCATCATCTCACTGTTTCGCCGGAAATGACCATCGTCTTCCCCAACCCCTCCATTTGTGTACAAGGTATCATAACGAATATTTTAGATTCCCCAAATTTATAATTGCGTTCTACCGTTCCCCATTATCATTTGTATATCTACTTGTCGTAGATGTTTGTGTATTATTGTATCATATAAACTTTAATTATTAATATATATTAAAGTCTATTTTTGTCGACTCCTTTACTTTCCCACCCTCGAGCTCATCATAGCCGTATAACAACAGCCTGTAACTAAGTAAGATTTGGAACTCTCAGCCAATACCAAATTTTAAAGTAGCATCTATTGGACTAGCCCTCCATTACGAGGATCTGATCTTGTAACCCGTGCTCGGCCTACCCAAACCTAATAAAAGGAAACCCCCACGCCCTCTAAAATCAAATATAATATATGTATGCATTATATATAGAGCTATACCATGACATATAGTTATATATATATATATATATATATATATATATATATATATATATATATATATATTATAAAATCTGGTGTCAGGTGTGAGGTGGTGGATTTAAAGTTGTTTTTTTAGATCTTTTAAAGTCCCCTCTAATTAATTTTTGTGTTCAGTGAAAAGGCTAAAGATGTGCTCAGAGGTTTAAGGAGAATAATTTCCTATTTAAATTTTAAAGTTCACGCATTTAAATTATGTGTACGTGTGTACCTACATCTCAACAGAGTCGAGCATGGAAGTTTCTTAGGCAAGATTAGGTAAAGTCACCTTTTATCTCTTTTTTTTTCGTGCAGTGAGATTGTCCCAGAGATAGGAACTCAAATAGTTCGTTAATTGTAGGTAAAAGTTTGCGCACTTTCTGTAAGTACACGTTTGGCGGGATTTTTGTTTTTTTTTAACTCAAACAAAGCTAAAAAAATTTTTTTTTAAAATCTGGCTTCATTTGAAGTTTTTAAAGCACCAGGCGAATCTCTTGGTCTGTCTGGAACAGATTTGGTAGAATATATTCAAAATGAAGAAAGACATTTTAGGGAAGAAAGAAGAAGTAAAGAGAAACTAGAACAAGAAGAAAGACAACAAGACCAAGAAGAAAGACAAAGAGACCAGGAAGAAAGGCAACAAATACGCCAGCACGAAGCGAAAATGATGCGAGCACAAGCAGAAACACAATCTGTGAGTGGCAGATCGAAAGCCCCGCAAGGTATCCTCATTAAACTCCCCATATTTAAGGAGGGTAAAGATTTTCCTCATTCCTAACGCATTTTGAGAAAATTCTCGAAATCAATCACATTGATTTGGAAGAGGAAGGAGTAGCGAAATTGCTCCCTTGCTCACCTCGAAATTGAGAGATATCTTTATCTCATTGCCCCAAGAATGTACAATTAATTATTCTACCCTCAAGGCTGAATTACTCCCAGCCCATAATATGACCCCTGATTACTACCGTCATAAGTTCCGTGGCGCCAAGATCCTACCCGGTCAAACGTTCCGACACTTTGGGTATACCCTCCAAAGAAACCATAAGTTTTGGCTAGAGTCTTCGAAGATTTCCCCCGATTATGAGTCATTATTAGATTTTGTTTTAAGAGGGCAATTACTGGCTTCGCTGCCCCCAGAGATCTTCGAAGCCGTGAAGGACCGGCGTTGTCGATTCTTCAAGGAATGTGTTTAAGAAGCAGACGTCTTCGTGGAAAGTCCTAACTTGTACCCTAAGGACTCTAAGAAGCCCTTCCCCCGTCCCCTAAATCGAAAACCGGAAATCCCCGATTTAATCAAAATTCCCAGTCGAAGTTCGTGAAAATTTCAGGCTCCTTCAAACTAAGAAGTTTTTTCTCCACTGAACCTCGAGACGTGAAGCCCCCTTTTCAGTCTTTCCCTTCAGCATCCTTCCAAAAGAGACCCATTGTATGCTATACGTGCGGAGTAGCGAAACACATAAGTTCAAACTGTCCCCAGAACTCTAAATTTCGGAGCAACCCCCCTTCAACAGGTTCACTAAATAAGAGCCGCTGCCGCTTCTCCTCTTTTTTCTGTTTGGCCCCCGTTCCTTCATCTCCCCAAGGCCCACGGGGTCATCAAGGGAATTTAATAATTAATAAGAGCTCACCAGGAGCTTTTTAAAATTTGAGAATGGCAGTGTAAATGGCTGTCGTACGTCTACTATCGTCCGCGATACAAGATGTACGTGCATCATTGTGTTTGAGAAGCTTCTCCCCCCTGTGTCCCATGACCACGATAAATTTGCAGTAGTCCACGACTACTTAGGACGTTTCAACCGCTTCCCAATTGTAAGGTGCTACATCGACTGTCAGTACTTTAAAGGGTGTGCCGAATCAGTTTCGGCCCCAATTAAATTCTGTTCGGTACCACATGCGCAGGAGCGAGCAAAGAATCACAGTATCTTGTCCACCTCGAAGTTCCCGCTAACTCAGAATTTAAGGGAATTCTAAACTCAGAATTCGCCAAGGCCCAGAAGGAGTGTGGAATTATCCTTCCTTTGTGGGAAAAGTCGCAAAATAAAGAGAAAGACTCGGTTCGTAGGAACAAGACCGTGTCCTACGTCGAAAAGTATGGCCTCCTTTACAGAAAGACTACGGAAGGCGTTAACTCTGTAGACCGCTTCCTTTGCATCCCACAATCTTATGTCCTGATGGTGCTCAAGGTTGCGCATGATAGTGTATTTTCTGGCCACTTCAGTCATACCAAGAGAGGTCAGAGAATTTTCAAGCATTTTGAAGGCCCCGGTGCAGCAGCTGACATTTTAAACAATTGTTAGTCGTGTGACATTTTTCAGAAGACCTCTGCTAAAGGTCGTGTTAAACTTGCCCCCCTTTAGAGAGGCCCTATCATTTCTGAACCCTTCTCCCGTGTGGCCATCGACCTTATCGGCCCCATTCACCCCCCATCTAGTGAAGGGCACAGCTATATATTCAGTTTTGGTAGATTTTCCCACGCGTTTCCCCGAGGCTGTCCCACTAAAAAGGATAGATAGCATTACCTGTGCCAAAGCCCTCATATCCATTTTTTCGAGGGTAGGCATTTTGAAGGATGTATTGTCGGACAGAAGAAGACAGTTTACTTCAGAATTAATGGAGCATCTGGGAAAATTACTGATGGTAAAACCCCTGTTTACCATTCCTTTTCACCCAGAGACCAATGGAATGTGTGAGAAATTAAATGGTAGTCTCAAGTCCATCCTCCGTAAGATATGTGCCGAACAACCACGTTAATGGCACTGCTATCTTCCTGTGGCCCTCTTCGCCTACAGGGAAATCCAAAATCGTACGCTTGGCTCTGCTCCGTTCGAATTATTATACGGTCGTAACGTAAGAGGCCCCCTTAGTATTTTAAAGGAGTTGTTCTCACAACCTCAACTCGATCAGGAAGTTCAATCTTTCTATACGTATGTGCTAAAACTCCGCGAGAGGTTAGCACAATGCGTCAGCATCGCATCCCAGAACGCCGAAGTAAATTTAGATAAATACAAAACTTACTTCGACATTAAATCTAGAGACCGCTGCCTCAAAGCAAGAGACGAAGTTCTCGTATTACTGCCCACCGAGAGCAATAAACTCCTACGTCGATGGAAGGGGCCCTTTCCGGGTTTTAAAGGCACGTGGACCTATGGACAATCTAATCCAGACACCCTCCGGAGAAAAATTATTACACATCAATATGCTGAAGAGGTACCACCACCGTGCCCACGTAATAATATTGTGGCCCCCGATGAAAGATCCTCCATGGAATCGGATTACCCCGCCGAATCCCTTGATATTGTACAAACGGTATGTGTTAAGCAGAACAAAGACTATCCTTTACCGTCCCTACCAGGAGAGATCGACTTATCCACTGATGGTCTGAAAATCAACAAGCGGCTGACACCACAACAACGAAATCAGCTCCAGCTCCTCCTTAGTCGTTTTAGTCACGTTATTTCCGATAAATCTGGATGCGCCACTCAGTTCGAGCACGACATCAAGCTCACGACTCATGAACCGGTTAGATCTAAGCCTTATCCTTTACCTATTTACTTGAGGGAAGCCTTTAATTTAGAGGTAAAGAATTTGCTCCAATTAAACATAATTTAGCCCTCTGCTTCTGATTATTGCTCGCCGATAGTTATGGTTAAGAACCTCGATGGATATTATAGGATGTGCGTAGACTTTCGTAAACTAAATTCCGTCACCGTTTTCGCCGCCGAACCCATCCCTCTGATAGATCAAATCCTCCATCTGTTTGATGAAAAGAAATTCATTACTGAACTCGACTTGTGTAAGGCCTATTACTAAGTCACGGTCAAGAAAGAAGTGAGGAAATTTACGGCGTTTGCTACTGAAAAGGGCTTATGCAGTTCAAGAGGCTTCCATTCGGGCTCGTAACTGCTTGTAACAATTATAATCGTTTAATGCGGAGAATTTTAGATTGTTTACCGAATACCTCTTTCTATTTTTACAATATTTATATTGCCACTCGTGACTGGGACCAACATTTAGTATCCCTACGATGTTTGCTGACCCGGTTGCGAGAAAACGGTCTTGCTATTGAGCCCGGTACGTGCCACTTAGCCTTTGAAACCATTAAATATTTAGCGTTTAATATTGGGAAAAATCAACTTACTCCCCAGGAGGAGAAGATAAAGGCCATCGTCGATATGCCTTTTCCCTGCAATAAGAAGCAGCTCTGGTCTTTCATGGGATCCGCTTCATTCTACCCACGCTTTGTCTAAAATTTTGAGTCCCTGGCCGCCCTCCTCTGCGACCTTTTGAAAAAGAACTCCACCGACTCAATAATCTGGAACCCGAAGGCCACCGTAAGTTTTAATTCCTTGAAAATGAAGTTAGTTTCTGCCCCCATTTTGAAGTTGCCCAATCCTGAAAAGTCGTTCGGGATTTGAACTGACTCCAGCAACGAAGGCCTTGGATGCGTGCTACTTCAATATGAACACGGAGGCGAAAGTTATCTTGTGGCCTACGCTAGTCGCAAACTATTACCTCGCGAAAAGAATTATTCAGTTTTCACAAGAGAAGCATTAGGAATAATCTGGGCAATTCAGAAATTTATGATGTACTTAGTAGGGAAAGAGTTTCGTGTGGAAACTGATGACTCTTCCCTTGCGTATCTCCGAAACGTGAAACACACGAACCACAGATTAATGCACTGGAGTCTTCCCTTTCAGGAGTACCAGTTTAAAATCAATTACATTAGAGGGACAGATAATCAAATGGCCGATTCTATCAGCAGAAATGCGTTACCCGCTAATCCCGATTAGTACCGTGGGAAATAACCCTAAACAAATGTTTGGTACTTGTATATATTTATATCCGTAAGAATTTCTGCTACTGTTAAATTATTTTTTTTTAGGATAATTGATTATTTTGTGTACGCCCATTTCTTTGTAGTTTTATGTATTTATGAAGTAAGAATAACTGTCCTCGCGATATGATTTGGGAATGTCTCCGTTATCTTCATGTTTTCTTTGGTTTAAACTCCCCAAGTGGAAACCATATGTCGTGTGATTTTAGATTTTTTTTATATATACCTAAGTTGGTTATTAAGTATCCTTTCCTTGGTAGTATGTATAGTATTCTGTGTAGTCACAGGACGATTTTTGAATAAGCTGATCAATTTTCTGTTGTAGTTTATAGCTTGGTAACAGCGTATGTATATTTTGTATAATTCCTTTATGTTTAGGTAGAAAATGAGTTGTAACTGAGTCGCTCCCCCCACCCCCACCCCCACACATAAAAGAGTGAGAAATGGTCCAGCTTTCGAAAAGGGGGGCGTGTGAAAGAACAAGCACGTGATAGGAGAAATAACGTCGCTTTTGAGCATTGCCTCCACGTGATGGGCCTCGTGTAGCCTACAAACCATTTTCGAAGCTTAATAGCTTGAAAAAGTACAGGAGCGGGTTCATGGAATGTAGCCCTTATCAAAGCGAGTATTTGAACAAGACGAGAAGTCGCCTATCCAGTAAGTTGACCTTGGCCCCCTTCTGGGTGACCTAACTATCATCTCACAGCTTCGCCGGAATCGACCATCGTCTTCCCCAACCCCTCCATTTGTGTACAAGGTATCGTAACGAATATTTTAGCTTCCCCAAATTTATAATTTGTGTCTACCGTTCACCATTATCATTTGTGTATCTATTTGTCTTATATGTCTGTGTATTATTGTATCATATTAACTTTAATTATTAATATTTATTAAAGTCAATTTTTGTCGACTCCTTTACTTTCCCACCCTCGAGCTCATCATAGCCGTATAACAACAGCCTGTAACTAAGTAAGATTTGGAACTCTCAGCCAATACCAAGATTTAAAGTATCATCTATTGGACTAGCCCTCCCTTACGAGGATCTGACCTTGTAACCGGACCTCGGCCTACCCAAACCTATTAAAAAGAAACCCCCGTGCACTCTAAAAGAAAATATAATAGATGTATGTATGATATATAGAGCTATACCACGAAATACATATATACAAAAAAAAAATTAAATTAATAAAAAAAAAATAACACAGCAATGCGGGACACTCACGCAAATACAAATTTTCTACTTTTATCACTCTAGCTATAACTACCTATAATGGACAAAGATAAACCTGACCTACAGGCAACTAGCATCTCTTTGCAAACCTCTTACTTCCTTCTGCCTTCAATATCTATTCTTTTTTACTATCACATTCGCACACGGGACTCACAGTAGATACGTGGGAAAGGGGTCAGGATAAAGTACAAAGTTATAGTTAGAGAAAAGCGACATACATGGTTCGGATTCCACATTAAACTATAGGTCCCATTACTAACTAAGTCTACTTTTGTCTCCTACTTTATTCTTCACTGTATAAATCTAAAACTTTCTTCTTCCTCTCCCTCTCACTCCTATCCGCCGGACTGAGAGTGCGTGGAGTCTACTTTGGCTCTAAACAGTGAGACTATGCATGTCTATAAAGGAGTACCGGGCCTCGAACCCCTCCTTCTTTGGCCGCTCCATGAGGGCCAAGGGGAGCAGAGGGAGGGTCGAAAGAGCTGTTCTTTGTCTTCCAATTCTCTTTTCTTTTTATATCAATTTCATTGATTTACTCAGTCTGTCTGCTTGCTCTCTCGCAGCGAACTGGCAAAGGCTATCTCAGGTAAAGGAGGAAAAGTTTTTAGGAGGGAACTAATAACGCCTTTTGCAAGAAAACTTATAAGAAAAAATATATGCGCTCCTGGGGCTGATTGGAGATTCCTACTGTTCTTCTTGAGCGAAGTGGCCTGCCCGAAGGGTTTGCTCTTCCTTATTCAAAATTCTTGGCGCTTTTGATTCATACTTTTTACCTCAAACTTAGTTCTCACTAGAACTACATAACTTGGTCACCGGCAAGGTCTGAGTTTCAGTTGGTAGTAAGGTATAGTGAACCCCTGCACGAGATCCTCTTAAAGGAGCAGAAAAAGGGGGCCGATTCTCGGTCACGAGCCAGAACCCAACTGTGGACCGCTCTTATGGCTAGGCCAGATAGGTACGGTTGACCAAAGAGAGTGCGAAAATTGGAAGGTAGGCGAGATAGAACTAGAACAGATATAGGGGCTCCTCCCCCTAGTCGATACTGGATAAAGTCTCGACATCTGAAGATCGACAGAAGAACCCCTCTCTAATTCATTCTTTGCTGCTCATGACCAGCAATAAAATACCTAACCGGTAAAGGAGGCAAACCCAAGGGTAAACATAAAATCAACGCAGCCTTAACAATAACAAAGACTTCCGACTGTAGATGCCTTAAGAAGGGCGAAAGCTCACCGACAAAACTCAAATTAGTTGTAAAAAAATAAAATGGACTTTCCTAAACTCATTCTAAATATCCAACCAGATACAAAAACTGAATTCGCCAGTTGGTACCAAAATTAACCGTTTTTATATTAAATGTTTTTAACTGTTACAGTGTTTACAAAATTAAAAATAAAGTTTAAATTTATTATCTTTAACTATTGCCATGTCAATTTCTCTTATAGTTTATATATATATATATATATATATATATATATATATATATATATATAGTTTATATATATATTTATATATATAGTTTATATATATATATATATATATATATATATATATATATATATATATATATATATAAACTATATATATAAATATATATATAAACTATATATATATATATATATATATAAACTATAAGAGAAATTGACATGGCAATAGTTAAAGATAATAAATTTAAACTTTATTTTTAATTTTGTAAACACTGTAACAGTTAAAAACATTTAATATAAAAACGGTTAATTTTGGTACTTACTAAAGTGAATCCACCCAAGAAAGGGAATGGCGGGTTTAACAAGGGGCTAGTATTTACAGGTTACAGTGACGCTTGGGAGAGAGAAACATCAACTAACCAAATAGTAGTTAAAAAAACAAACCATCTAACAAACTGTAGTTAAAATTAGTTAATTAATAAAGATATTGGTCCTTAATCTTCATTGAGTGTAGGTTTGTAGTGTTTGATATATAAATATTCCAGGGTTCTTAGGCAACGTTGGTTGTTGTTAAAGGCTAATATATATATATATATATATATATATATATATATATATATATATATATATATATATATATATATATATATATATATATATATTCGGGTGGTCAAAAAACGGTGGTAAAGTTTCAAAGGGCACTAATCCTTTCCCGGCACCACTGCTATTTTCGAGTTACATTCTTCTCCCTGTGTGCCAATTTCATCAGAATATAATACTATTGAGAGGTCGCCCCACTTTTAATCTTTTCTCCTTTCTCTTATTTTCAGGTTATGGCAATCAGTACTCGTTTAAGCTCCGAGTGTTGGCTTCTCGAGAAGCCTGTTGATTCCCTCTCATATGCCCGTCTTCCAAGTAAGCGGAATGTGTTGTCGTTCTACCTGTTCCTTCATGTCGTGGAAAAGAAGAACCTTCGGAAGAACTGACCTTGGAAAATGGTGAGGTCATCATCGTATGGGAGAGGGCCAGTATCCCGAGGAATCCACGACGAATTCCAAGCACTCAAGAAACACCGGACTCGTTATCAAGATTCGAACTGTGTTAAGGAGAAGTTGTTCTTTTATGACCTTCAGGAACTCTTCGATGCGGCCGATGCACTTCAGGCCATGACCAACGAAGAAGAAAAGGAGTTCCTCAATATTCATTGTAAGGGCATGTTCTCTTGCAAGAGACTTGCAGGGATCGACGCAAAGAAATATGGAGTCGAGGCCAGGCGTGGGAAAAGAAATGACCAAGAAGCTGTTCTCAAGCGGAGATACGACGAAGGAAAGGCTAACATTTAAGGGGCAGCTTCTGCCTTCAGTTTCAGCTCCACATCGTCTGAGGAGTCTAAGGCTGAAGGCGACTAACGCCCTTTAACTTCAGCCTCTACATCTAGTCCATCCGCGAAAGACCATTAGTCGTCGACGCCTTGGATCGAGTCAATCTTCCATATCGAGGTACTGGGCCTCGATTTTTCTGATCTGACGCTGTTCCAATGTTCGATACAGCTGTCGCGTCGTAAAAAACGCCAAATCCAAGAGGAAGAAGCGGGAAAGAACTTTCAAGCAGCTGGTTCCCTTCTCCTGCAATGGGACGTGAAAATGTTACAGAAGATGGGAGGGAAGACAGTGCGGTGTGTTGCGATTCTGCCAACTGGTAAAGGATTTGAGAAGTTGCTGGGTATACCAAGTGCTACCAGAAGTACTGGAGGACCTCAGGCCGCAGCGGATCTGAAATTGCTTGAGTCTTGGAAGTTTCGCGACGAAGAAGGATTGATCTTCTTAAATACAACTGCCAGCAACACTGGCCTCCACAATGGCGCATGCGTCCGGATGGAGGAAAGTCTTTAAAGGGTGTTGGCGATGTTGGCCTTCCGCCATCATGTGTTGGAGATTGTTCTCTCTTATATCTTTCGAATCGACTTTGGGTGGAGTGAATGTCAGGAAGTCAACCTTTTCAAGGGTTTTCATAAGGAGTAACCGACCATCAACCAGCAAGAGTACGCGGTGGCTGAGGATACCCTCTTTGCAGGACATCTGAAGCCGTTCCGCTTCGAGATCAAGGATTACCTGGCATCTGCCCTTGCTGATCCAACACTGGCGCATGTGTCTGAATCAAGGAAGGTCTTTGAAAGGAGTTGGCGATGTTGGCCTTCCGCCATTATGTGTTGGCGATTGTTCCCTCTGATATCTTTTTTAGTCCACTTTGAGTAGAGTGAATGTCAGGAAGTCGATCTTTTCAAGCGTTTCCAGAAGGAGTGACCGACCATCAACCAGCAAGAGTACGCGGTGGCTGAGGATACCCTCTTTGCAAGACATATAAAGCCGTTTCGAACCGAGATCAAGGATTACCTGGCATCTGCCCTTGCTTATCCAACAAAGTGTCCGCGCGATGACAACTTTGAGTTCCTGCAGCTCGCAGTTCTGATCCTCGGAAGAGAAACAGCGACTCAACAATCGTATCGTGCCCCAGGTGCCATCCACCAGGCAAAGTGGATGTCAAATGGCATCTACTGCCTTAGCATGTTCAAGTTCCGACACCAGTTCAAGACAACAAAACGAGAGGAGTGTATTGCCCTAGTGTAAGCCCCCTTTTAGCACGAAGCTCCTGTGTCATTCTACGCCACATATAACGACATCATGATGCTGACTGAAATCCAAAAGTACACGAACCAGATGAACGTCATTGCACCTGCGAGCAATGCTCTCAAGCGGCGTTTCTGTTATTCGAAGGAAGCATTGGTCTGCCTTTGCCTGTTAGAGGACCGGGTTCCAGACGAGATGAAGGCCTACTGCGTGACTCAGATGAAGACGGAAAATTCGACCGAAGATTATCCATGCCGAACAAAAATCAAAGACACACAGGAAATCCACCTTAATGCCTTCTTACCAAAATGTCACATCGTGTTTTCGACGTCCTGAAGAAAGGCAGAGCCAAGGAAGCAAAGAAGGGCTTCCTGCAGATGGATACTTTGGCTTGGAAGGGTGACAAGCTGTACGAGGACTTTCAGGCAAGAGCCAAAAGCCAAAGAGTGATGAATGACGTAGCTGAACGATGAGTGGCCCTGGGAGAGGCGTACAATGCCACGCTTAGGAAGGATAAGGATCAGAAGCAATTCATCTACGGTCTCATTCACGAACACAGGATGGCCATTACGACCCCCTCAAAGACCAAACTGACGAAGAAAAAGTGAAAAGCTAGGCGACTCCTAAATGATGAGATAGATAGGTGAAATCTTACTTGTAATTCTTTTTCGTCAAGTGTAATAAGATTTGCCCTGTGAAAAGAAAGAAATATCATTTTCAGTTTTTTGACCACCCTAATATATATATATATATATATATATATATATATATATATATATATATATATATATATATATATATATATATATATATATAAATATATATGTTTCTGTGTGTAATTTTTGTAAAAGGGAACAATATAGAGCACCACAAATTACGAATTCTCATTGGTCTCCTCTCACGGCTCCTCAGTGTTATATTGGATACTTTCAAGTATAATTTAACTACTACCTTATTATGTTTAGGTATAAGTTTAAGAACCTCTCCCTTTTGATTTGATCTGTCCTAAAATTGAGTTACCTTTGAGTCTTTCGTGGCTCATTGATAACGGAGTCAATTATGATGCTAAACATTGCTCGTTCGAATCCCGTTGAAGGTTGATGATTTTTGATAAATTAGTGTAATTGCACTTGTACGTTTTTCAAAGATGATTTCCTGTTTCTTATCTAATCTAACTTGTCGCTTTATTTTGGGAGAGGCATAACTAGAGTCATTGCGTCCTAAGCCTTATACCGGGAACTAATATTTTGGAGATGAATTTCCTACATATCGGAATGTTTAGGTTTAGGTTGTCAGAATGATCAAAACCTTCGAGTTACTAAATAAAATAACTTATCCTAGTCTGGAAATCTTTTATGTAGTGTAAGAGTGGATATCTAATTATAACCGTTTACCTAGTTTCAATTGATTCCTCATAATGGTTCAGGAATGATGAGGGTGGAGATGATCGTGACAAATCTTTGGTTGATTTCTTTAAAAAAATTAATATCACTATTATTTAAGCAATATAACATACTTCATGAAATACTTGACTCCTATTGTACTATTGACATGTAAATATATGATATCTAAAAGGGACTCTACAAAAATACCCACATATATGTATACTTGAAAGATTATAGCAAGAGAAATCTTATCAGAAGGAAATTTTTAGAATGTTGTCATTGATTTAACTTTCATCTTCGGGGCGGAGATGGCTGTAAGTTGATATTTTGTATTCTGATCGCCTTTCAGATGCTAATCCATGATTGCAGCAGAGAATGAAATCAATAGACCCCATCCGAGGTTACTCCACCTACAGAGGAGGAATCGGTTTATAAAGGGGGTTATGAATGAAGTCGTGATATTAAAAATGTGAAAATATGTGGAAAATACACATCACCGGATTATTACCAACAGGCATTTAGCTTTAGTCATATGAACTAAGGTGGAATTCACCTCTCTAGACCTTTCCGGCATGGCAGTGTAGCTGGCTTTGAATGCAGAAATATGGGAGATCTGGCAAGTTAGGTCTCCTCTCGTCTCTACTCAACGAACTCTTCATATTCCATAATTTCCTATATTTTAAACTTCTTACAATATTTTCTTACGGGAGAAATTCTTTCGACATTTCAGTTATCAAAACCATCGTTTCCCTTTCTTTACAAATGGAATTCATATAAAGGCAATTTTCCTCCATAAGCACATATGTTGGATTTATTCATCTCGTATCTTTGGTGCCATTGTTGTGGGATTCTAATAATATAAATTCATATATTTTGTCTATGAACCGTAAAAACGGAGGAATAAGTATTTTGAAGATAATATGTTTCTAAAAGCGCTTAATATGAGCGAAGATAAAGCCAAAATTAAGGTGGGGGAAGGAAAAGCGAAATATATGGAACTTAAATTTAGATGCTATAAATATGATACAAATTAAAGCCATTTTCTCAATATAGCCCATTGTATCTTCGTTCCTTGGTGGAAAGGAAATGTTTGAAGAGGCATTGGACTAAAAAATAGAGGAAAAATAGTAGGTTAATGGAGGGTTGGAAGATACGCTATAAGAATACTTTGATTTCTATTGCCTATTAATTTGAGGAAAGAGGAAAAAATTGGAAAAAATTAGATCAAGCTTGATCGAGAAGGAAAGAAGTGAGGAGCCCACGTTTAAAAAGTAGTGTAGTAATTCATAATTGAAAAGGGTAACATTTTTAGCTTTTTTATCGTTTTGAAATCTTGCAATCATCTTGTTAATATTATTCTCTTTTTTCCCGTATTTTATTTCTCCTAATAATCTCTTACTGGGTATAGGAGAAGAGCCTCAAGAGTTTTGTTCTTTGTTCTAGTTTAATATACATTAATCCTTTATTCCTTTTGTCTCATTGTATCTTCGTTCCTTGGTGGGAAGGGGCGCTTTGCTCAATCCGTAGTTTGAAAGTTTTCATAAGAGAGGTTCTGGAGCATTTGGTTAATCAAATAGACTGATGATTAATATATTATTTATTAGTAACAAGTTCAGGTAATTTTTTATGGTTGCCTCAAGACAGGTGGCTTGATGCTCGCTCACGTGCATGGATGGAGAGCTTGGTGGAGGTAAATGTAAAGTTTGGTATTCGGCGTGGATCGAGGTTGGTAGCAAGGAAGCTGTGTGTATGACAATTGATAATCCATTTTGCTTCCACGTACCTGTCTAAAAATCGTCTACAGTTACTACTGCATTAACGAGAACATTCTTCTTCGCCATGAAGTTTGGCTAAGGGATTCAGATCTTTTGAATGGTGAAATATGACAGCTGGATTCTTGATAATACGAATTTCTCTTCTTTTCAACCAATTTAGGAAACTGTTGTTAACTTCGAGCTGCTTTATCAGGTTTTTTGCTTTATCAATGCTTCTGGGAACTTTAAGTAATTATATAAGTTTAAAAAAGTGCTAAAGTAAACTGAATAAAAGATGAGACGAATGTGGTCATAAATCTTACCCGGGATACTTACATAATTAGTGCGAACCGAACTCAGGCTAAGATAATTTTCAAGAGAAATAAATTATCTATTTACTACAAATACCAAAATTACTCTAAAGTAGGTATTATCTCCACACATTTATTTAAGTACAAGTAAATTATTCATATCAAACATTTGGCTTAAATATGATATTGATTCGATAAAATGTGCGTATTTTATATGTTGATAATCAAGTTTATTTCTTACTAATTAATATTTGCAGAGCTGGGCTAAGCCAAAGTAGAGAGCCTTGGAGCTATTTAGGATGGCCATGTTTAGGCCGAAATATCAATCCTACGCAATTGTATGCGCCAAATTCAGCTAAGATTGCTGCTTACTACTGCAATCCAGTGATATTTGCTATGTATTTATCTTGATTTCCTCTCTCGGTCAGTGCCATTTTACGATAGAACTTGCCTCAATGACCACATGTACCACAGGAAGTGCTCCAATATTCGCTCTCCAAAATGCCATCTTAATTTATTTGCGCATGTGTTCATACATTAACACACACAATGTCGCTTCAATGCTACTGTATACAAATGACCTACGGCTACGGATCCACAGAAATGACATTAAAAGTGCACCAAAATTAGTATTTTACAAAACCACGAGACCATTTATAACCATTAGCACACCCATATAAGGAAGCAATATATTCTGGACTTCTCACAACTAATTAGTACCTGGATATAGAAGCACTTCCATGATTTGGGCTCTGAAATTGGCTACGTATTTATTATAGTCATAGTTTTTATTATAGCGCAATGTCATTAGTGACAAAGTGGCTATCTATCGACCACTTTCAAAGAACAAACTCCTTCGTGTATTAACCATTGAGGCGAATATTAACTATATATCTTTATTGACCTAGTTTTACACAATTGCAGAATTAAAAAGCCAGCAATTACAAACTACTCTTGGCTACTTAAAAGGTAAAGAAAATGGTGCAGGCGGAGGTAAGGGACAGGTACACCAAAGTAGATATGCATTAATAAATTGTTTAGCGAATCTAATATTAGTTAGCTTATTTAATATAGTAATATTTATCTAGTCTGTTTTTTAACATATTTATTAAACTGTTTTTAATCTTCTTCTGGGAAAAGTATTCCAAATTTGTTATATTCTATAATGTATAAATTTTGTGCTATCGAATGTCATAGTATATATTAGTGACAAAGTTTAGTATTTAAAAGACCAATAAGTTGGCTGCGTAGATACCGAGATTGAGTGAAAGTATATTGAGGTGCCCCAGTCTGTCTTCCTACGAAGTATTTATAAATTCAGGAAATTATTTTATTACTCGACGCTGGACGTTTTGCAATATTGAAAGGTCCTTTTGCTTGTATGGATACCAGAATTGCACCTCATTCTCCAATTCAATTCTTAGGAGTGTTTTATTATAAGAGAAGTTTAATTCTCTTATTTGACACAACAGTGAATTGATTAAAAAATATATATCACTTATGATGCAGACACCTTAATCCTTTTCCATGTTGAGTATGTTTAAAGTTTTTCCATCATTATTGTAATCTTTTCGGACATTATTGTGACCTATGGCACTAATTTACAGTTGTCCACGTTGAATTGCATTTGCCACCTTTTCGATCATTTAACTACTCCATTAAATTCTTCTTACAAGTCATCAGAATCTCTACGAAAATTTGCCTTAATAACTAATTCCTGTCTAAAATATTTTTTAAAAAATAAACAATAAATAAATGTCAAAATCGTTTGTATATATTAATAAACAACAAGAATCCGAGATAAGCTCTATGAGGAACGTTACTAGTGAGCAATGCCTATGAGGAACTAATTCCATTGACAACAACTCTCTGCTTCACATTTTACAGCCAGTCTTCAATACACTTTATTACGCTGTCCCTTATTTCCTGCGTCATTAGCATTATTATGAGGGAGTCTAATGAATTTTAGGTGATCCCTTCAGTCGTTCTTGTTTTCTCGTTTATAATCAACATAATAAAGGTATCATTTTTGATATCTGATAGAATTGCTGATTTTCAAAATTTCATATAATTGGTTACGTTTTCTGATGCATTTTTACTCGCGAGTGACTCTACATCTCACTATGTCGGTCAGTCGGTCCCCGTTTTGCTTTTTAGTTTTAGTAATAACATTGTAACTATTCGACTGATTCTATTGAAATCTGAAACCCTTATGTTGTTTTATATTGTCCTTCGGGTGGTATACTTGTCATGGTCCTCCCATGGTTAGTCAGGGAATTATTGAAAGGCTTGTAGTTTTTTAAGGTTATAAATCAGAATAAGTTAGAGCACGCGACTTTTTGGTCAGCAAACCTTGTTAATCTCCCTGTTTATCTACGTCACACGGTCTTACCAATTAGAAACTCGATGATTATATCCTTACTATTTCGCTATTTATAGCGAAAAATTAATGTTTTAATATTTTATTTTTATTTTTAGGGTATATTTAACGTTTAAGAAATATTATAATTTTAAAAGTTTTAAGAGCGCTCCAAAAAATCAAAATTGAATGAGTTAAAGACCGTTACAATTTGAAAGCTCTCGAAAACATGATTGTTAAAATGGGATTAAATTGTATCTTGTTATGATCGTTGTTCCCAAAGCTTTCGGCTACATGTACACATTCTACTAAAATATCGTCCTTATTCATAATTAAGGGAAGGATATATTTACGTACGTGTCCGTTTGTCCCCTATTTGATGTATGAAGTTTAAATTTTAATAAATTCTAGAATTTGATTTCCTAGAGTATCTGCTATTTTATTAAAAATATTACGTTTGGAAAATTTAAGTCATCGCATTTAATCGTTAATGTTTGTCTAAATAGGTAGAGAGTATTTTCCTTATTATAATATCTTAATCTTATTCTTTCCTTGGTGACCTATAGAGAAAAAAATACTTTAGTACTATTTATTATAAGCTTTAGCTAAAATATGAGAGGTAATATCTATATCAATAGATATTACGTTTTCAAGTATAAACTAACCCCTTTACCTTTTATCCTAGAGGCTAGGGGAAAAGATAGGAGTAAACGCTGATAGATGAGACAGGGTTCGTCAGCTTCAATGCTGTCGTCATCGAAGGCCTTGATTGTCACTGGAAATTATATCTGCATCACTCTGGGTAGCCTCTTGGGTTCGAAGGCGAACTAGCTGTTGTTCTAGGAGTTGATCTTTCTCTTTCTCTCTTTCTCTCTCTCTCTCTCTATATATATATATATATATATATATATATATGCAATAAAGCCCACAGGGAAAATTAATACGAGGATTCCAAGTACTTTCGAACTTTATTTCGAGTTTGAAAGTACTTGGAATCCTGGTATTAATTTTTCCTGTGGGCTTTGTTGCATTTATGGCTTACTCACGGGATAATTTTTGAGTTTTACATATATATAAATATACATATATATATATATATATATATATATATATATATATATATATATATAATTGCCAAATAAATATGAATTGTTTGCCACTAATTAAAAATACAACACCGAGGGTTAAGGCGGTGTACATTTACTTTATTATGTACCAGCAATAACTAATTAGTAACCCCCCTGAGGGATGGCCCGTAGTTTGGATGTGCTTCTATGGCTACTTGAAATGCAATTAATGCCAGAGATAGCAATATTAGAAATGGCTTTGGATAGCATTTTAGAGTGAAAAAAAGTTCATGTGAGTTCGGTTGAATCCTCATACTCCATGTTACTGTTGAAGTTTTTGGAGTCAATGGCAGTTGATGTGAGTCTGGTTGATTCCTCAGAAAGAGTGCTGAAGTTGAACTTCATTCATGCTCCACTGGAGTATCCCACTCAGAAATTCCATTGCCAGACTCTAATGGATAGATGAGGGACGTGGACCGTGTTACATGCTCATTTTTTGTCTGGTTGGCGACGGAACGAACAAATCTGACCTTTCCACGCTGCCAGTCCTCAAAGTATCCCAGTGTGAAGGTAAAAACGGGGCTCATCATCATGTATAGGACAACATTGCCGACCGAAGGTTTGAAGCCTCAGCGCACCTGGCTTTTGACTTGCAAGATCACGAGATATTGTCCGTACCAACTTGATCCAGACTTCGTGCGGAACAGCCCCAGCAATCTGTACTGATCGTCAGGGTGAGGATATGATTATAATTGTTTTTCTACCTCCATTACCAAGCTGACCAACTCATCTCATTCTAATATGTGGGTGCGTATGGTGCGCTTCAGGCTGTCTTTAGTAATCCTTGCTGATCTATTCACGAATGCAAAAAAAAGGAGCCTTATTTGGATTTAATATCCATTTGATGGCTTTGGAGTCCTCACCGCTCCTCATGGCTTTAAGATATATGCCGCCAGCCTGAATGTATCTGCTCGGTCACTATCAATTTTAATGGCATGGAGAAGCGTACCACAAAGTAAAAGTTTCGCGCTATTAGCTGGAAGTGGATTTTTATGGTAGCAGTGCACCTGAAGAATATGTAATCTTTCCTCACAGTACGATGCCATTGGCCCAAGACTAAGGCAAAAGAGGTGGGGAAGGTATTTTATAACTTACTGCGTCCAGTCTCCAACACGCACACGCACCAACTGCTGCAGATGCCACATCTAATAACGGCTTCTGATGAGCATCAAAATCTGGTTGACACCCGGATGTTTATACGCTTCATAGGGTTACTGCAGGACCATCAACGTGAAGTGGCAGTTGGTGGGCAGCAAGATTGGGTAACTCATGCTGTAAGGGAGACGAGAAAAATCAAGGCGGTGCGTGATAGCAGGAACCGAGACAACCGGAGAAGGGCGTGAAACGGATCACCCCAAAAGATTGTTCAATTACCCATACTGGGCCTCTTACCCATACTCACCAGCAATTTTTCCATCGTTATACCTCGAGTCCAAACCTGATACGGATTTATTTCCTCGATCTACTTGACATCACTCCCTCCTTGGTGTAAGGGCCTGAATTTCATTGACCTTATAATCCAAATAAGGCTCCTTACAACTTTCGGATGATAAAACTTAACACTACTTTTGCATCGGTTCACATATAAATTTGTTCAAGTTCACGACTTAATGCTATTCTTGTTTGATTCGAGAGGCGAATAGGGGTACAGTCAGTTTTAATTTAGGGATCGGTATGGATTTACCCAAGATTTCCCCTTTAGCTTTTACTTGCAATAGTTGCCATTATATTCTGAATAAATAATGATCCATACCTATGCCCTTGAACTGCTATCAGAGAAGTGGTGTAAAGAGCACTTATCGAAAGAAATTACCGGTGGGGGTAGGAAAGATTAGTGCAAAGTTTATCTTGTGGAATTAATTCTTTCCATTTGGATTACGTTTCAATATTAAATAATTTATCCGATCATTATTATTTCCCCAGAGGGTCTTTATAAACCAACCACACATAATGTTATTGAGACTAAGTATCTCAAAATGTCATAAATTGAAGCCACAACAAGCAATATCTTTGTACTGGCATCGAAAATTATTCCTGAATTAAAATACATAGAATCATCTTCGTGCCAATTAAAACCCAATACTTATGAACGACCTTGAGCTAGGGTCTTATCACTCTTGAAAATGGAGCTCATATTAGTTGAGTTAGACCCCCATGACCTTAAGTACAAATCCATCCCGTTCACAATACCCTTAGCGGATAATTAGAAAGAACCAAGTTATTTTCGGGAGAAAGGGGGAAAATAAATTGTCCCCATAAATATCATTTGAAGTAAATATCTTTTAAGGCAAGCATTTTGGAGATATTGACTACTAGATGAGCCGAATAGGACTACTTTGTACCGGAAGGTTCGCAAAAGGCTATTAGACTGATAAGCATAACATACCCATATGAAATGGCTGAATCTTCCTTTATTAGTAAAAATTTACAAATATTCATTTTAGTTTTCTGTCGTATATGCCACGGCCTGTCGTCGGAGCCTAATTAAGATCTGAAATATCTTATTTATCAAGGGTGTACCTGGCTTAAAAAATCCTTTAAATAAACTTACCTGCTCTATAATCGAATGAGATCGAAGGGGAGTCCTTATGAACTACGTGATATGCCAAAAAATGAAATTTAGCTCCGAATAATGGCGTAGTTTTAGGGGTTACTTCCTCTATGTAGCCTTTAGCTAAATTATCTTTAAGAATATGTCCATAAAAGGTTAAAAAGGAATTCTTCTCTCGTCAGTATATCTGTCATGGTCAATAGTCTGTTTTTAGCTATTTCATAATTGTCCAGTAAAACAAGGTGAATTATTTTCCAGTAAAGTCCCACCACAAATTTATCATTCTCAAATTTCATAGTGGATGAAAACTTCTCTTATACTTCCTCATCACAAGAGGACAACTCATGCGTAATTATACCAAGGGAGTTCATCTCCCATAGATAAGTTATGTTATTCTTGTAGGCTATTTCTAAGTTTTTCTTAGTTTTTGACGCTTTCGACCATTGAATATATCTGATTTTCTAAACCGAGAGCATAACTCGCTTGAGGAAGCTTACCAGAGGGGGATAGCACAAAGATAAGATTTAAATAGGAAATGACCACATGATGCTTTGTACCCTTGACAAAGTCATAATAGAAATCGGCTCTAACGAGAAGAGAGATCTTTCATTTTTTCTGTTAAGATAGTATTTGTTAATTTAACATTTACATAAGAAAGGACACGTTTTGCTGTCTTCAACCCCTATATGTTTATTCTAACAGCATTAATGTTACGGTCAAAGCCTTGTTCGTTTCTCATAATTACCTTTATCATGTAAACCTTTTATATTTAGTTTAATTTAAGGTATATCAGGTAATTTTAACTCACGAGTCAATTGCTGACAGATAATTATCTATTGAGATCCTTGGTCAAACAAAACTTTTACAAGCTTAATTCAATAGTTGGAGCATATTTCAGCTTCCGCTATGGGAAGAGTGACTTTAGCGTTAGACCTAGCTTCATTTACATCGATATACATTTCTTTTTCTTCTTTAAAACACAAGGCCTTATGATGGTAACGTTTTAATTACGACAGTTATACTTAGAACGACAAGGTGAAGTTCTATCATAACCGTATAAGCAACATGTAAATTTTTCAATTCTTTGACCCGTATTTTTATATATTCTCCTTTAGGGTCCGAATATTAATGGGTACCCTTGCACAACGCCCAAGAAGCATCCTATATTTTTTTAACCTTTAAGTGAAGATGGAGTAGGAGTGTAGAATTCAGAAGATTTAGATGGTGATTGTAAGGGAATCGACAATCTCCATTCTCTCCCAGTTGAGACAGGGGAAGTTCACCGCAAAACATCGGGGCCAGGCACGTTTTGTCAATCTCGTAACCACAGCCCCTCGCCCCTTGCCCATATGAAAAGCAGAACGGTTTAAACTGCAAGATCCCCCCTATGAGTTTGTATTTAATTTCACCTAAAGTACGAAATTGGAGACGCGTTTCTCTCATGCTCGAAGGGCCAGCTGGACCAGAGGTAAGAATTGCTGAGAAAAACCGTTGGAGTAAGAACCCTCCTGCGGCCTGTCCACAAGCCACCCCCTTCCTACCCCTACAACAGTGGAGTGACGAGATATCAATAATAAACACTTAGTAAAAACGAGATAGATTCGGTTAATCATCAAGGCGACAAAGTTTCCGGCAAGAGGCCCGGGTTACCAAGAGAAGGGACTAAGATCCAGCTCATACTCGAGCTAGTTCCTGGTTACCAAACCGAATTTTAAGTTAAATTGTCCAAGTTTAACTTATTATCGTCAGATAACCCCTTATCCTATTCTGGTGTAGCACAAAGCACCCTGATAGTCCTCGCCCTTAAGGAATTCCGAAACGAAGAAGAAAAAGCTCCTCCTCGAGCTCGTTCCCCTGTGGTCACCCTGAACTCGAAGTTAACTTGGTTTAAGAATCAAGTTCAATTTACTCTCTTCAGAGAGTTCCCTCCTATCTTGGTGCATCCTAAAGCACAGGGATAGTCCTTGTCCTTGAAGAAGACCCCCCAATTCCCCTAGTCCACTCCCTAAAACAATCCCCTGAGTCAAAGTATTCAAGCTTTAGCGCATCGCTAGACAGTTCGAATTACTCCCCAGAGTAATCCGAAGAGGAGAAAGGAACATTCTTTCACTATCCCATGGTGATATCCCGTCGTGCCAAAAACGTGTGGCATCCCAGCTGCCACACCTTCCAAACTGATTTATGGCTTTCAAGTTATTCCTACGCAACCTTTATCTGGCCGGTCGGCACGCGTCTTGGAGACAATAACATTCCTGAGGTAAAGTGCTCATTGAGTTCAAGGTCAAACTCAAACCCGTTCTAAGGGGTACCCACAAAGGTAGTTGCGGCCGTTAAAGGCCGTTAGCATTTGTTTGTTTTTTTAAATTGAAGTGAGTGGTGGGTCAACCATCACTATAATGTCAAGTAGGTCAAGCTAGAAAGCCTTACTTAAAAATTATTGAAGGCCTTATTGTGTATTTAATTTCGTAATATTTCTGTGGTTCAGGTTTATTTTTGTTTTTGTGTTTTAATTAAAGTTTTAGTTTGTTTTAACAATTTTGTTATTCTATCCTCGAATCGCTACGTTGGCACAGGAAACCTTTAAAGTTTAAAGAAGTCAAGACCCTACATAATAAAAAGCAAAAACATATATAGCACTGTTAGAGAGATATAACGTTAATCAAGGAGTGCTTTTTGGGGGGTAGTACTTAAAAAACCCTTAAGTACCAGCCCTTCCAGCTCGGTCCCACCTTTACCACGACAGTGATTTAGTTAGAGAACTCTTTAGTCTTTATTTGCATACATAGTTATTTGACTTATGTTGAAGGTGATGACTTTTCACTTCACATTAATCGCTTTGTTGTGAGATATCTTATCTGGCCCTCTTTGACATAATTTTATTTCATATTATAAAGATTTCCTGAATTTATCGAGATTCCAATATTTCCCTTTCATTTAAAGAGCAGTGAACCTACTTTCATACAATATAGGGCAACTTTTCCATAGGAATAGTAACTATGAAATAATCATCCCTTACTATCTTCATGCCATGCAATTTAAAACTTCTAATATTACATTCATAACTCTAGCAAATACCAACTTTATTGTCTATTTTTTCCCCTCTGGTTTAGGACAATTTTGATGTACTGAATCCAAATATTACATTGGTTTTGCTCAATCTCGTCATTTTTTTCATTTATAGCAACAGGATTTTTGAAGGAATTTTACATATACGGGCATTTCTATTTATATTATGCAAAGATATCTCATATTTTTTTAAATTAATGAATTCTGAAGAGTTTACATGGGCCAATTTTTGACTGGTATTTTTCTTTTGTAGTTAAATGAAAAGGATTCGGAGAGATACTCTTAAAAGCATAAGCCTGATATATTCTGGTACATCTGAGGAGAAAAATCGTTGTTTCAAATAGGAATCTAGTTACAAGTTTCATAAAGCTTGCTTAACATGCTGATTTTTTTATGAAATTTGGCGACCAGGATAAAGCTTGAGTGTCACACAGGGTATGCAAAACATCTGCGTCGTTTGAACATGGGCAAAAAGAGTTGGCTGAAATTTAAAATTACCATGGTTTGGAGTAATTCGGCAAACCATGGCACCGACTCCTACCTCTGCAATCTTGATTTGACTGGGAACAACAGAAATAACCGTAGTAGTCTGAAGTATCATGATTCTCAATTAGCACGTCGTTTTGTGTCTCATTGTGTTGAAATTCCCGTACCTGTCTTAGGAGAACCAACCTCCTGAAATTAGTAACGAAAAATCCTCCAGTATTTAAGAAAATAAAAAAGAAGAAGAAGTGTTTTTTAATGATATGCTCCCCATATCTTTCCCCCAAAAGAGCTAAATGATCTAGTTAGTGATCTGAGCTTGTAAATCCAGATTGAAGGAAAAAAACCTCTCTGGCAGTGTTCGCAGCACACCCCAACAAACATCAAGGGTACCTCCATAATTTGCTAATGAAGACTTGGTGTACTCTACAGATATTTCGCATCTCCTGCACAAGCTCGGAATGCCGCAATGTCAACTCGAAGATTGAAGACTGGTTATTGACAGCAGCAAGCGATAGCTGAAATGTGATCTTTTACACAACAGCAACCAGTTTGCCTCTGTACCCCCTCGCTCACTTGACTAGATTGAATAACGATGAAGCCGGGGGTGGTTAATTCGTGTGGATCTGAAATTGTGAATTTGAAGGTGGGGACAATTATAATTTGCTCAAAAATTAATAATAGAGGAAGTAGTACAGTAGGATTTAGGAAGGTCCGAGATTGCATTGATATGAGTTTATAGTATTATTCGTTTATCGCCATACATCTTTTTTAATAACACGTGTGCTTCCATATATCATCATTATTAATCGTAAAACCGTCTAGTAGCCTAAGAGAAGCACCTCTAAGCTGCCCAATTTAATAAGCAAATTTGTTTGGGTTAGGGAATTTAGCTATATGAATGGTATGATAGCGGTAAATTAATTTTTAAAGGCATACTTCCATTTGCGCTGGTTTAACATTTGGTAACTTACTTTTCGTGATCAATTTGACCTTTTTTCTTGGGAAATAATAACCATACGTTATACCTTTTTCATCACATAATACTCGTCTATCTCCATTTTTATTTCTGATGAGTCGATCAAGGTACCTATAATTTTTCTAAAGTGAAGACGTATCATATTTAGAATGGTTTTAATGACAAGCAGATCCAAAAATAGATCATTTAATAGCGTAGCCAATTCTCTGCAACTCTGGATTCAATGGATCTAAAGCCTCCGCGTATTTTAATTGAAGATATTATACCTCTCGTGTCTGTGTACCACTCGTAAAAAAGTTAATAGTTGAGACAGGTCTCGATTAATGAAGATATGGCACACAACCTTCCCTAATTAAGCGTTAGTAGATATGTAATGAAAGGGAAAATGAAGCCCTAAAACACCGCGAGCGAAATTAGAATTGAATGCGATGAACAACTTACTATTAAACAACGGTGGAGCATATCAGTTGCTTGTTTTCACATAGATAGCTATATTCCAAGTCTTAGTATTAAGGTACCTTCAAACTAAGTTATTCACTACAGTTATATTTGCTACAAAATTATATATAGGAGGCTAATAATCAATTAATTATTTTCTAGAGAAAAAATCTTTTAAACCGTTGGTTATCAAAAAATATGCTATCAAAATTCCGATATTAATATCGAGATAAAGAAGCAACAAAATTAACCCACTAGCCCGTCAAAACACAGGGATCACTATATGTGGATATTATTAATCCAATCGCAGCGAGTGTTAGAAAATGTTAGCCAATTCACAGAGCAGGTGAATGGAATCCGCTTGGTGTTCCGATCTTTCGCCGTAACTGAGAACATAACTAAATATTCAGACGAATCTAAGACTTTCTACTCATCGATTTTATTCCTGGAACTTTGTCAGAATGGATTATTATGATATCTTTCAGAACAAATATTTCTTATTTGCCCTCCAGTTTCTGATCCAGTCAAGTCTGAAAATCGATTAGATCATTATTTAAAAGTCTTCCTAATCTTAAAGCACACGCTTCGTTCAAGATGCAGCCCATCTCACCATAATAGCTCACTGCGCTCGCTAAACTTCACCTATAATTTGATTAAGTACACCCATTCATTCTGGCATAGAATCTAATACAGTTGGTACTATTATGTACCTCTACCGTAGAAAAAATTCCGCCGCACCGATTCTCGGGACAATACATGTAAACTGTAGTTTGCTACTATTTTCATTCCACTTTATAATTAGATAACAGTACATTTAAAGAATTTCATCGAGCCATGTAAATCGATTTTTAGTTCCAATATGTATAGTATATACCGTTTCTTGCTGACATATTTTCATATATCGTCCACTAAACTGACTAGATCCTAAATTTCGCGCCGTTCTTCTCCAGAATTCCTCTAACTGCCCCATAATAATATAATGGCCTGAAAAATTACTTCAAACTAATCTTTTTCATGATCAAAACCATGAACAGAAAATTTATTGGTTATTATTACTGATAATCTCGTCTTTGGTAGTATCGGTGAAGTTTCCCGGTAAACCGTGATGAATGAGTCACTGTCAGATGCAGCTTAAACGCCAAACAGGCTCTACCGAAACCAAGAATCAGCCTCGATTGAAGGTCCTTGAGTATTTTTTGGTCAAACCTAGGTGAGCACCCTCCCACCGGTGGTTCGGACTGCCTGAAACATGTTTTTACGTCAAAACGAAGCACATCCTGAATCCTTTTAAAGGAGTAAATTTTTACTTCTAAATCCCTACGCATTAAGTACATCCTAAAGATTACACTCGATCCATCGAAGTAAGCTAAGTGTAGCAGACCAGCTTAGGTATCACAGGTATTTTTCTGTGAAGCCATCACATAATATGGAGGAAAATGAAAAATAAAAAAAACTGTTGAGGAGTCTGTGAGAGGAAAATGTATGTCAACTTTCAGTGACAAAGCATAATTTTTTTAAAGGAACAGTATAAAGGGTTTAATTAATAGAGTAGGGTTGTTAATGGAGCCTCTAAGAACAATTTGCAAATTGCGGTGAAGGGCAGGAAGAGATCACACATTTATCAGATTGGTCAAATTTACGCGACTTATAGCGAGATTTTGATACAGGATGCTCTTATAAGGCTAAAAATTACGAGAAAGTAAGATAAAAAATCTATAATTAAAAAAAATTAATGAACAAAAGTATAACATAATATAAAAAAGAAAATAATAAAACTTTAAACTTTAAAATAGCTGAGCTTAGTTAGGTGGAAATATGACAATAGAAAAGCAAAACTTAGATAAAAAGCTAAATTGCATACAAAACCGCATTTAATTTGCTTATATCTTTGGAATCACCATAAAAGAAGTAAAATAATCGCGTACCGCACTTCTACTCAGCATACTCAAGACAAAGATGCTGTCGCAAACACAACACCATTCAAAACAAAAGAAATTTTCGCATAGAGCCATTAAATGCGTCCTTCCAGTAGGGAAGTAAATAACCCGAAAGAGGTTACAGGCAATCGATTAGGACTCAGTTAAGCCATTATTTCCTAAACACTGCTCAGAAAATTATGTTCATTAATGCCTCGCTTTATCAAATTTGTTCCCCTTCCTTTCCAGTTACCCACTCTTTTCTTTGCATTTATTTGAGTCAGGCACGCACCTAAACAATTACCGAACTATTGGGGAACTCATACAAGCCCTCTTCCTTTTCTACCAATAATCCTTTCATTACCCTCCATTTAGCCTAAAAAAAATCATTATACGATTCCTATGGTATAAACTAAATCTACGCTAAGAAGCTATTGATATTTTTATTAAAATTATCATTTTCTAGCCTTCCACAATATTGGATTATTTGCTTTCTGCTTTAAAAAGACTTAGGCATTCCCCATTTGAGGCAGTTTTGCTCTTCCCTGTCTGAATCCTCGGGCCGGTGGCGCCCCTGGTTCTGCCCAGGACACCACCCTGGAGGGTACCACATTTGGCTATTTGTCGCCACGCCTCTGCTCCCAAAGCTTGTACTGCGCCGGGAGTATTGCGTTCGACCTTTTTGGAGCACAAATCGTGTCACGCTGGTACTGTGCCAGTGTATACGGATGGCTCCAAGTCCCAAGAGGGGGTCTGCTTCCACGCCGTATCCCCTCTGTTTGAAGTCAGCGGGGCTCTACCAGGCGCTGCGTCTGTCTTCACGGCCGAGCTGGTGGCAATACACCACTCGGTATGGGAGATTACGCGACGTGCCCGGTTCGGAGACCGGATTGTGATCTATAGCGACTCAAAAAGTGCCCTGAGTGCTCTCGGGGCATTGGAATCTCCGCATCCCCTGGTTCGCGATATCCGTGACGCCACGGTTTTGGCGAGCCGGGCAGATGTCGAGATTATCTTCTGCTGGGTTCCTGGACATGTAGGAATTGCGGGGAATGAGCGTGCCGATGAGGGCGCCAAAGAGTCCGCGAGGACTCTGCGACCGGACCAGCGTTTCGCTCTTCCTCACACCGACTACATGGCAGGAATACGGGCAGCTCTTCGGACTGCTTGGCAAAGAAGATGGTAGACGGTCGAAAGGGAGCTTAAAGTTGCGTGCCATTGCGCCGCGACTGTTCCCATGGACCTATCCCCCAATGCCGCGGCGGCTTCAGGTTGCTTTCTGTCGTCTCCGAATCGGACACACTCGTGTGACGCATCGCTATCTGATGGAGCGCTCGCCTGCGCCCTATTGCAACGACTGCGTCGTCCCCCAGACTGTTCGGCACATTCTTGTCGAATGTCCCAGTCTGGGTGATCTTCGCGCACGATACCTGTCCCAGTACCGGGATGGGCGGGGTCGCTACCGCCTGTCCCTTGTGCTCGGGACAGATTCGTGCACATTGACTTGTGGACTTGTTGACTTCTTGGGGGAGGCCGGCCTTCTCCCTATTATTTAAGCAAGGTTTGTTTGTTTTTTTGTTTTGTTTTGTTGTTGTTTTTTTGTGTGTTTTTTCCTTTAGTTGCACGCTCCTGCGCCGGGGGGACCTCTCCCCGACGCACCAGCTTGCTTCCTTTCCCCCTTTTGGGGTGTTGTTTTTTTTTCTCTCTTTAATTTCATTTTAAAGTAGCCTAGAACTAGGCCAGTTTTAATACGGCGACTAATGCCCAAGTAGGCAGTCGCCAGATAAGTTCTTAAAAAAAAAAAATAAAAAAATCCTGTCTGAATCGTCCGAGTCATGGCCGAGTTGAGTCAATGGGGTAAAATGAAACTGTCGGCAATCCGAGAGGACCTGTCCTGAAACTTTATTTAGAAATAGATATATAGACGGTATAGGTGAAATATTTGATTTAAGCGCATTACTTAGGAACTGTGATCGTGTAGGTATTAATAAAATTAAATATATGATAGTAAATTCCGTAACATCTTCAAATGATCCCAACATAATAGTCATTTTAGCTAAAAAATGCGACGGTTATGATAGCGCCATTTTCTCTCTCTCGCCTTAAGCAGTAAAGGGAAGGTATCTTTCGCGGAAAACACATAAATGATGGAAGTTATTATAATAAAATTTAGAAGGAATCTAAATTTTTCTTATCTGATTCACTCGTGGAAAATTCTCAACAGGTGCAGAGTATTAGGCGAACGTATTAAACGCCTAAACTTAATTATTATCGTTAGGTAAGCATTTGTTGGGCCGTTACGTATTTCGTTGACATTTCAAGCGTTTTTATTATTCTTGTACCACGTTGAAGACCATCGTATCCCATACGTAGGAAACTGTTTCCTTAAGTCAAGTAGAAGGTTATATACAATTAGAACATGGAACTCGTACCACCACAAATGGCTTTAGTACCTCACTCTCGCAAACGAAGGGTTACGTGAGGAGAAAAACAACGAACAAATCGCGCTTTATATGTACTTATTTTGTCTGTTTTTATCAAACGTATTTGCATTTAAATTAACTTATTCTTTATTTTATTAGATTAGATTAATTTTTTTTCCCTTTCATTATCCTAAGCATCAGTGGAGCGGAAAACCACAATCTACTAACACGAATATCCTCTTGAGGAAGTCTGTCCTTCTTAGTCTCTTGAACTGCACGATTTTCCATTTTCGGAAATTCAGTATCACAATAAAGGACTATTCCACGGATAAATCTCATAGTTACTGGCTGTTCTATATTTCACTATTGTTATACATTAAGGCTAGTTTCTTTAATTACAATGGTCAACAATTTTTAAAGAGTTGTGTGCTTCTTAAATGTGATTAGTTAATTCTTATGTATTTTCATGCACTGAATCCGAATATTTCCTCAACATCTTGATTGGCTATAACATCAAATATACGAGGCATTTAATATTTTATTATAACGAAAGTGTCATTATATTTAAAACTTTAATCCATATCAACTCTCTGCCTTTTTGCATGACGATTAAGTGGCCTGATTAATCATCTATTGCAAATGTCCAACAATAGTCACAAGCATTGCTGTGATCCATTTACCCTGGTACCGCTTTTCCATGGTTGAAATATCTTGGTGAAACCTTTCACCATGTTCATTAATAACTGACCCACAGTTCACTGGAAAAAGCCTAAATGCGAGTCCAAAAAGTAGAGTTTAATGCCATATCACATTCTATGTTCTTGTAAGCCTTGATGAGGTTTTTCACAAATTCTTCATAGTTTCCTTCCCTTCTGTTTCCAAGAAATCCCTTCGTCGCTATCTTGAATGCTTCCCAAGCAGCTTTCCCCTTCCGATGAAGGGCTGATACAAACTCATCATCTTTAAGAAACTCTCGACTCTGAGGACCAATGAAAACTCCTTCTTTTATCTTAGTGTCGATCAGTTAGGGGAAGTTTGATGTTAAATACTTTACGTGAAATCACATTTATATTATCAGCTTTTTACTACGTTAGATTATCATATATGAAATTAAAGCTCATTAAAAGCCATTTTATTCCTGCAAAAATCATAATAACTTACGGTAGCGCTTTTGAGATACAGAGGGTTCTTTCAGAACGATCCCTCTTGAAACCTGATATCATATAAATGGCTATAGAATTACTAAAGTTTAAGCAATTGAACTCAATTCACGAGCAAACGATGCACATATCATTTGAAATTAGTTTTCTTTAGTTACATGTAAATTTGTGTTAATGGTGGACTAAAACATATATTTTTCAGACAAGGTCAATTATAGGTTTTGTTCTCCGTTAGAATAGGGGTGTTAAGGTGAATAGTAGTGGTCTGCTGAATGCCCTGGAATTTAGTTCAATCTATATTAGAATGATTTTAAAAATATAAACCAGTTCTTAGGCGCCGGTTTTTTAGCAAATATTTAAAATCACATGGTATTGTTTGTGATTTTGTTCACAAAGCAACTTTAAAAGTCTAGGAAAAATTTCCAGGAATGTATAAAATTTTGCATTATCATAATTTGCACTATGTCCTATTCATGTTGATAACAAAATAATAAGACCATAAAAGAAGTGCATAAAACTTGCAATTAAATGATATACAAAAATAAAATATGCGAATTTTGAACGAATGAATTTGAAAAGTCACTAATGAACAAATGTGCTATCCCCTTAAATCCCTGAGCATATTTCGCGATAGCCTTCATAAAGTTTTTTTATGAGCTACAACTTTATGTGTAGTGGTGATAGCAAAATTTTGGTAGGTTCAGTGAGAGGCGGATGTTGAAAATTTTTCATCCCAGGTTCCAATGATTGAGGAGGTGGCCAGTCTCTCCTGTTATAGTGGGAACCTCTTACACGGCTGTCTAATTCACAGAGAAAGCAGCAGTACTTGATGTATCCGCCTTGCAAGCCCATCACAAGAGCAATAACCTTTAAGTCACCACAGAGCTGCCATTGATGTTCATCATATTTTATGTAATGGAACGTATGCTTTATATTTTCATCATTTTTTTATATGTGGCGCATAACCTACAGGAACTGATGGTTCACTATTGCCATTGTGCAGCAAGACAACTTTCAGACTCGTTTTTGATGAATCAATTACCAGCCTTTAGTGTTTAGGTTCGTATTCTTTGCGGAGTGCTTCCATCATACCATTAATATGGTTGCAGTCCACTAAGTCACCTTCCATTACGAACAAATCTTTCAACTGCTGCTGACGGTCAAGAAATTTTGAAATATTCCCACCAACTGCTAGGAGAATCCACTGTTGAAGACGATAGACTAGCAGTTCTGCCTTATTTTGGGGTAGTTGCAGATCCCGGTCAAGGTCATGGAGTTACCCTTGTGCTATGAGATAGGCCTAGAGGAGTGTGCCTCATCAACATTTATGTCACTCTGTAATCCAGCGCACTGTCATCCTTCTCTGCTTCCTCCTTACTACTTTAATCATCTGAATCGAAGGATACCGAAGTTGGTGTATCAGAATAAATATACCTTCATGTGGAACTTGTCGAATAGCCGATGAAATGTTTGCCTTTTTGTACTGGAAGTACCATGCAGAAATAACAATTTTTGGTATGGTATGTTGGCTCTCGCCACCTCATTGGCACAGCAAAAGGTATTCCTTTTCGCTTTCTTTTCCACTATTGGTGAAGGTTAGTAGCACAAGTATTGCAGCATATGTGAGGAGCCCAGCTGTTATCCTGATCACCAATATTGCCTAAAAAATATAGGTGACATGCCTTTTTAAATAAGCGCCTATACAGCGCTTCTGTGATGCAAAGGTCACTCCACCACAAATGTAGAACCAGTTGTCTACGTTATTCACACAAGTAAGAGTTATCTGACAGAAAAAAACAACAAACAATTAGAAGATAAACAGAAAATTTATTGATAAATTCATCATTCTAATACAGAGCATGGAAGTTTAGCAGAAGAATTTATATCATTCAGTAAGAAAATAAAATTAATCTAATATGCCTCACAAGCATATTAATAGCTTGCTGAATGAATATCTATTATAAGTTTTAAAATAGTTGACTAGGAAAATCACCTACTTTCACTTCGAAATGTAAACCACCTTTTATGACTGCTGGAACAATACTGAAGGGCAGTGTGACTGTGAACGCGGTATGAAACGCACTGCCATTAGTCTGTTGGAACCTTTTTTAACACGTTGGATTATCTTAAAAGATGGAGCTAACAGACAATTTAACCATCATATTCATTATTAGCGACCTAAAATTAGTTGGAAATTGCTGCTCTGGTGTCGGGAGCATTTTGATTGTTGACCGGCCTTGCAATATTTAGATTTATTAAAATCCTCCTTTATTTGCTAAGGTCACACAATAGTGCACAACATGCTTCCAAACAATCTCTGCAGCAATTCAAATTGATCAAAGTGGTGCTTGCTGCCTCAGTGTGCCCGGTTCGAATCGCTTCCCTGCACTGATTTTTTCAAAAAAAGGTAATAAAAATATTTCTGCAAGGAAAAATTATTCCGTTTTCTCTTTCAATGTGGTTTAATGGATTCATTTTCATCATTCTCTCGTGCTACTTTGAGAGATATATATCTGTATATCTGCCACGCGTTTTCCTATTCCTCATTTATTCTTTACATTCCCAATTAATTTTTTATTTTCTTTTATAGTCTCCGTTCGAGCTGGCGAAAGTGTTCCTTAAAAGCTATTCTTTTCAAAGAATTTTTTGGTCCTCTGCGTAGCGTAGTATACTAACGGCATACATTTAATTGATCAAAGCGGTGCTCGCTGCCTCAGTGTGCCTGGTTCGAATCGCTTCCCTGCACGGATTTTTTCGAAAAAAGGTAATAAAAATATTACTGCAAGGAAAAATTATTCAGTTTTCTCTTTCAATGTGGTTTAATGGATTCATATATATATATATATATATATATACAAGGGCAATCACAATATAACACGTCACACATTAGAACTCAATATCCTTTTGAACTTCAAAAAGATGATACAATAAGGATTTCGTCATTTTTTAGGACCAAACAATGATCATGCATAGATTAAAAAAGTTTTACCCGTTAAAGAAAATGAACTTACACTGGGCACTTTTAATGTGCTGTATCTTAAAATCACATTGCGTTTGCTTAATCAGGTCAATATTTTAATTTATCCCTGCATGATTTGATTACATGTACGGGCATTGTCTATTTATATGATACCATATTTTTATTTATTTCTTAAAAAAAAAAACAATTCAGAAGAGTTTACATGCAGCAATTTTTGACTAAGTAGTATTTGAATTTTGCATCTGAATGAAATGGATTCGACCAAAATATCTTGCTAAATAACTTACATGTATTCTGCTACATCTGCGGCGAATACGCCATTGCTCCTAACAGGAATCCAGTCACAAGTTTCATAGAGCGTGCTTAACATGTTTATTTTGGTATGAAACTTGGTGACCAGGATAAAGATTGGGCCCCACAAATGGTAAGCAAGACATGCACTGAGTTTCTGCGTCGTTAGAGTAAGGTCAGGAAGAGTTGTCAGAAATTTTGAATTAAGATGGTTTGGAGAGATTTGACAAAACATGGCACTTACTGTTACTTCTGCGTTATTGATTTGCCTGGGATCCATGTAAAGACCGGAACAGCCTTAAGTATCCTGATCTTCGATCAGCACGTCGTCTTGTCGCTCATTGTGATAGAATTCCAGTACCTGTCATTGCAAAACTATTTGATATTAGTGACTATGATTAGTCCACTATCGAAGAAAATGAAGAAGATGAAGGTTTTGTTGCTATGGTGCTCCACATCCTTTTTCTTAAAATGAACTAAATTATCTAGTTTGCGATTTAAGCGTTCCAATGTTATCCTCCGTACTGCTAGCATCCTGATTAAAGGCAAAAACCTCCTTTTCGACAGTGGTCGCATTACCTTTACATCAAAAGAGAGTAAGAATACCTACGTTTTTCTCCGAGTAGAAGGACTTGGTTTACTGTACATTTATTGCACAGCTTCTGCACAAGCTTGTAATGTCACAATACGAACCCGAAGATTGGAGGCTATTTATCGACAGTAGCAAGCAATCGCTGAAATGTGTTCTGCTTCACAACTGCAAACAGTTTACCTATCTACCCCTTGCTCACTTGACTCCAATGGAGAAATAAGAAGCAGTAAATATGTGCTGGAGAAAATTCGTTATGATCAACATTAGTGGTTGATTTGTGTTGGCGTGAAGATGGTAAAATCTTTGTTGGGTCATAGTCCTGGCTCACCAAGGACTCGTGTTTTCTGTGCATGTGGGATAGTAGGGACCGAAATTAGCATTACAAGAAGAAGAACTGGCCTGTAAGTGAGGAATTGGTTACTCGTAGAACAAGGAAAATTATAAACAACTGTCTGGTGGACAGTGACAGGATACTCTTCCCACTGCTGCATATCAAACTCGGCTTGATCACTCAATTTACCAAAGTTTTCTCGACAAATATGGTGGCTGCTTCACTTACTTTTGCAACACTTTTCCAGGATTGATCATAGGGTAAATAAAAGCTGGCATCTCTGACGCTCTTCAACGTCGTCAGCTCATCAGAGATCCACACTTTGAAATATCTAGGAACGAAGTGGAACAGTAAACATAGAATGCTTTTATTCTGGTCCGTAAGAACTTTCTTGGCAATAAGAAGGCTAGGAACTACACATAACCTATGACTAATATGTTGCTTTTTCAGAAACCTTGCATGCAACATGATCTTCAAAATGGATTACTTATTCTCCCATATACATCGGTTTCCTGAGAATCTGGAATCACTGAGTGACGAACAGGGGTAAAAATTCCATCAGGACATGAAAGAGATAGAGTCCATTGACCAGAGGGGTCGTTGCATGCAGTCTCGATGGATGATTACAGTTGATGGATCGATGACTACAAAATTCAACCGAATATGTCAGAAAAATGTAATCAATTTAGTTATAAGATCGGATATTTAAATAATCGACTTAGCACAAAGACCTGACCTGATAATAAGAGAGGATGTCCTTTCCGAGTTTAAGAGTACAAAATTATCCTACCTAAGTTGAGAAAACTTCGAAGACTTGCAAAATTTGGGGAGTAACCAAGTCTATTAGGCGTTATCGAGCGCTCTTTGCTTTTAAATCCACCATTCCTTTCGCTAAATTAGCACTACGAATCATTTTATCTGCTTGAAGAGAGAGAGAGAGAGTGACAACGCTACCTTCTTCATGTTACCTAACTACTCACTGCCAATTGACGCTAGTTGAATCAATAAACTCATCAAATGGTTCTACGTATTCTTTACTTCAATTATTCTGGAGATAATATCAGGGGTTAACTTCATATTTAGATTCATATAAAAGATTGATACCACAAAAAAGTACGGGTATTATTTCCTGCAAAACACAATCACAAGGGGACACCGGGGAGAAGACCTTCCTCAACTGAGAGCAGACAAAAAACTGGCGTGCCCTGTGATGCAGTGGAGTTGATGAGTGAAGCCTAATGGTTCGTCAATGATATTCCTGATATTCCTTCACATTCAAACGGGTATTATAAGGAAAGTTCTTAGTCAGCCCAGACCCCATGCGAGGCCAAGATTTTGATCAACACCTTTCGTATCATCAGTAAGTGAACTAAAATCTGAATATTATAACTTATCAGTTAAATGAAAAAAACTCTAGCTCAGAGAGGAGATCTGAAATACTTCAATTTACTATACCAAAACAAAAAATAGAGTATTCACCTAATCAGTCTTTTATTTTGATTCTTCTTCCATTTCGACAAAGCATATTAGGGAGAAAACATCTTCTTCAATTTACCTGGGATTTTTTTACATCAATTTTGTTACGAAAAGGATCTGGCATGATGTGAATAGAAATAAAATCAGCAAGATGACTGTGGTCATTCATAGAGATCAGGTAGTATAGAGGAAAGTAGTGGGGAAAAATCTTAAGGTCGGTGAATAGACACCACTGTTACATGATATTATGTGTTTGAACCTGTTAGTATTATTTGCAGCAACAGGGGTGAACCTGTTAGTATTATTTGCGGCAACAGGGGTGAACCTGTTAGTATTATTTGCGGCAACAGGGGTGAACCTGTTAGTATTATTTGCGGCAACAGGGGTGCTTAGGTGAAAAAGATAAGGCGCAGGAAATGGAACGCGACATGTGCAGTTAGGTGTTGTTTGGGGTGATCAAGGGCTGCTGGGTATCTCAACGCTAACGCAGGGTGTTATCGGCGTGTATTTAGGTGTATGTTGGGTCCTTTGCAAGTTTTCCAAACTGTCTTGTTAAGCAGGTGTATTTATATGCCCCGTGTGTTGTTTGCTGATTTCGCGTAATAAGTGTGTATCGAAGAAAGTGACAAGCACATTTCCAGTGCAGAGTTCTAAGTACGATGTGCTTTCCTCTTTCAGGTGTGGCTCGTGGCTTTGAGTGTAATACAGTGGCGGCAACAAAAAAAGTGACATTGAATATTGGCAATAGAAATCGATACATAAAATCGCTTTCACGATTTTACTTGCCAACAAGCCAATGAAAAGGGGCGGGGCTTATGCCACGAGTGGATGACTCTCCTGAGCTAAGACAACAGAACTGCGCTTTATTGGAACTCACTGTCTCGTTTGAGCTCGTACAGTGAGGTTTTGGTGTACAACGCTCCAGCGTGCTGATTTCCTGCATTCGTGCCTACATTTGACGTGCTATAACTTCTGTGCAAGTGGATACAATGGGGCGGAAAAAGCTTTCTATGACAGAGAAAAGCCGTGCCTTGACCCTATTAGAGCAGGGAAAGTCTTTTATTGATGTAGCAGCAGATTTAGGAACCTCAAGAAATACGATTTATCGCCTAAAACGGGCAGCTGAGTTATTGCCACCAGGTACCATACCAAAGAGGAAGGAGGGCACTGGTGCAGCTAGGAAGACATCTCCAAGGACTGATAATATCCTAAGGCGTGAAGTGATGTCAGACCCTTCTGTAACCTCCGCTTCAATCAAGAAAAAACACCCAGACCTTCTCCAGAACGTCGCCCTCAGGACCATCCGTCATCGCTTACAGAAGGACTTAGGCCTACCGGCTCGCCGCGCTGCCAAGAAGCCACTTCTTACCAAGGCTATGAAGATGAAAAGGCTCAATTTTTGCAAGACCTATAAACATTGGACAGCTACCCATTTGAAGAAGGTGATGTTCAGTGATGAGAGCACCTTTAGGCTGGTCAGAGGAGAGTCAAAGATCGTGCGTCGTCCCAGCAATGTGTCTCGGTATGACCCAAAATATACCGTGAAAACTGTGAAGCACCCTGATAGTGTGATGGTGTGGGGTGCCTTTAGTGGAAACAAGGGCAGAGGAGGTCTGTACTTCCTTCCCAAGAATGTAACCATGAGGGGGACTAACTATCTCGAAGTTTTGAAGCAGCACATGCTGCCATTTTGGGAAATTCATCGGTGTGAATTTTTCATGCATGATGGTGCCCCTGCTCACAGGTCCCAGTTAGTAAAAAGGTTCTTCAATGATAATAATATTAGTGTTTTGGAGTGGCCTGGTAATTCCCCGGACCTAAATCCTATTGAGAATGCTTGGAATCTGATGAAATCCAAAGTTCAAGAGACAGCATCCGGCAGCATCAAGGACCTGATAGAATCACTGAAGAAGATCTGGGTTACGATCGACCCCACCTACTTCGCAAACCTCGCTGAATCAATGCCCAATCGACTCAGAATGGTCATCAAGTGCAAGGGCAACATGACCAAGTATTAACTTTCATGAAATATTCATAATAAAATATGTAAGTTACATTTTTCTGTTTCATTTTCCCCGAATTGTCACATGTCACTTTTTTTGTTGCCGCCACTGTAGGTGCGTATGCGAGGAGTGGGCGAACAAGTGTTTTGTATAGGTGTAGATTTAGTTGGCAAATGGCAGGGTTAAACCTGCGCATCCTTTTTTTGTGTGATTTGCTCTTTTCTGCGTGATGTATGTATGGGTCTGGGTGGAAGCATGGGTATTTATAAAATGTGTCTCCAAGTATCCTTGCGTGAAGTTTGTGTTAGTCTTGTTGGAGATGTTTAATTTAGTACTGGTGTGTGTGTGTGTGTGTAGATTATTTTTGGTGCATATACTGGTATCGAGCGCAGTAGAGTGTCGTCAGTGTATTCAGCGATTTCGTAGTTATGAGCCAATTGTCCTCGTACTCTGTCTAGTATTATTTGCACTCGGTTCGTGTTTCAGCCATAATCGGAAAAAGAATGGTTTTGTTCGTCATCCTAGAACAATGAGTCCGTGCTTGCAGTCTTCTTGAGTCCGTGGAGTGTCGTTTGTCTATATGATGATCAGTGGAGACTCCCGCAAGCTTGGCTGGGGTAAGCTGGCTCGTGTTTTAAATGAATTGATGTTTTGATGTATTTAGTGTAACAGCTCCTTTCGGTAAAGTAGTGGGTGGGAATCCTTCTAGTGGAGAAAGGGATATTCATGCTGTTGGCTAGTTTCCAACGAAGTTCTTCGTGTGACAGTATGTCTAATGTCTTCTCCGCTTTCTTGCTGTGAAGTGTGTTTTTTTTGTTTTGCTTGTCGAGCTCATTGTATGATGTCATGAGTTATGGTCACAACAGCTTGAGTAAATCGGCCTCTTCTGAAACCATATTGACAGCAAAAACCTGTTACTCTGTTAGAAAAAGTTTTGTAGATGTGTGTTTACTCTAGGCCTTATGGTGCTTTATGGAGTGTTATGTTTTCTAGACAGTGATAAGAGTGTTTAGTGTGGTATAGTTGTCAAGCACCTCCTTACATACTAAGTTAGTGGGCTTAAGCTCATTAGCGTGGAGTCGGAACTACTCCCGCATGTATTCTGGCGCGTGTAGTTTGTGTAGTGGGTGTTGATTTACGTTGTCACAGTGAGACCAAAATGCCTCAACAATGTCGTTATTGTCAGTAAGTGTGCGGTTATTGTTTTGTAGCGTTTTGGGTTTTACTGGTTCTGTGCCCAACAACCTCTTCACGCAGCGCCAGAAGAAGGAGACGTTCGTGAAGCACTCTGCACTCTGCCATCGTGGTTAATAGACATATTAATCAGTCTTTGTGTGAGTCTAGATAATGTTAAGAGTTTAATGCATGTCTGTCTTGTGTGGTCTCTGCATGTTACGTCCTGTGTTTATGATGTTCATGATTGTGCTCCAGTGGCTGTAAATATATGAAAGGTTAACGTTCTGGAGGTTGAAGTTGCGTGATGTTTGTGGTGACGTGTACTTTGAATACTGTCGAGGAATTGCCAGACTCTCTCTCCCTCTCCCTCTCTCTTTCTCTCTCTAAATAAATAAATAAATATATATATATATATATATATATATATATATATATATATATATATATACTCGACCGCGGTGAACAGAGGAGCAGGACAGGTTCAGCTCGTCGATGTTGTGGCCAAGAGTGATGGCAGTTGCTGGGAATGACGAGGTGGCAGCCCCAACCGACAGGTTGTCGCGATCCCAGGACAGGGTCATCTCCTTTTTTAACTTGTTCTCTAGACGGCGACAATAAGGTGATTTTGTGAGCGTTGGACCCAGGAACGTATTATTATATTCGGTCGACGATGACGATTCCGAAGATGTCTCGAGAGCGACATCCTTTGCCAGCATGGAAGACAAAGCTGTGGCCGCCCTTTCTCGTCGGTCTTCCTCTCACTTACTCTTCAGCCAGGCCCATTCCTGCTTCTTCACTGAAGTTTAGTCGACCCAAGCCATTAAAAAGCTAGTCCTGTCTTCACCTTAGGAGCTCAGGAACTCTTTGCCTTCTCTGGTATTCTGGAGGTCAGGGCATCTGCGTGGGCAACGTAGAGGGTCATGAGATTCTTCAGCTTGTTGATTGTTTTGAAGTCGCTGAAAAGCTTCATTACTTTCTTCTTGACGTATGTTATAATAATTGCAAAATTGGGTCGTTACCCAATGGATTACGGCTAAGGGTATCGGCGATATAATTTTCCGACCCTTTTATATACATTATCCTATATTGGAATTCTTGCAATAATAAGCTCCATCTTATTACTTGGCCATTATGATGTTTAATATAACGGAGGTATGCGAGAGGGCGGTGATCGGTTTTTATAACGAATTTTCGGCCTACCAAGTACATCTTAAAATTTGCACACTCCAAATAATAGCTTAAGGACACGACCGATGCCCTCGTTACCCGCATCCGTTTGGATCCCGGAGGGTCTACTGGGGTCAGGCAACCTGAGGACTGGGAAAGATGCAAACTTACCATTTAGTTGATGAAAACCAGCAGTAGCTCTTGAATTCCATAAGATGCGCTCTGGGGACTTCTTTTTTAGTAGTTCACACCGATAGGTTTTCGAAATGACGTCCCCAAACTTGCTTAAAATAAGCTGCAACTGGCTAGTTTGCTCGGGAGTTAGCCGCTTATTGATATCCAAACTAGCGGGAGGGTGAATGGAAGGAACCGGGCAAGGTGGGTATTGAATATTCCCTATCCAGGTTTCCGCACACGGCCTGTACAAGGTTTAGGGCATTGTTTGTGTAGTCGGCCTCCAAAGCTGGCTCTTAGTCGGTGGTAAAAATTTTAGGGACACGCGCGCGGCAGTGATATTTTTTTAACATGTTGACGTGGAACAGCTTCTCTCCTGTGTGTGTCTTAATTAAATAATCAAGAGGTTTTCGCGCTTCAAGAACTGGGAAGGGGCCTTTCCATTGGCTCAGAGGTTTGTTGCTCTTCTGAGGAAGTAACAATACAACCTCATCCTGGGCTTAAACTTCTTCTCCTTCGATTCGACATAGAAGTACGAGGATCGGTGAATAGGTTTTGCAATTTGGATATAAGGAAACAAGGTATGAAGAAAAGTCTTTTATTATTTTTTAATATAACTACCCTCGACTTCAATGCACTTTCGCTACTTGTCCCTGAGGCTTCGAATTCCCGACAACCAGAAATCTTCTGACTGCTGTTCAATCCACTCCTGGACGGCGAGCTGGGCATCTTCATCGTCCCCAAACCGGCGTCCACGCAGTGTAGCCTTGAGCTGACGGAATAAAAAGTAGTTGCTAGGGGCTAGATCTGACCTTGCGGGGATAGTTGAGCTCTTTGAATTCGCACTCGCGCAGAGCAGCTCCTGCAACTCTGGCTTTGTGGACAGGGGCATTTTTGTGGAGGAGCAGGAAACCGCGTGTCAACTTGCCGCGCCGCTTATGACGGATGCATTTCTTCAACTCAGCAAATTCCTAGGCGTAATATTAGCCTGTGATGGTCCTTCCACGAGGCGCATAGTCCCCTATTAACATTCCCTCATAATCCCAAAAGATGGTAGCCATGATCTTCTTGGCTGAGGGTTGGGTCTGGGACTCAATGGGGGTCGGAGAGCCACTGTGATTCCGGGCCATGCTTGCAAGCTTGGTCTCGGAATCCCAATGATGGACCCAAGTTTCATCACCTATCACTATGCGTGACTCGAATCCCGCTGGGTCTTGGTTGTACAGGAGCAGCAGCTCCTCCGAATTTGACGTCGTTGAAGTCGATCATGGGGCATGAGGTTTCTAGGGACCCAACGGGCAAAGACCTTGGTCATGGCCAAATTGTCGTGGACGAGATTGGTAACACTTCCATGTGATATTCCAAGTTCTCGCTCGATTTCTTCGACCTTCACCCGTCGATTTTCGAGGATCGGCCTCTCCACACGGGCCAATTGTCCTCTTTTGTCACGTCTGACGGGGGTCCTGGATGGGGGGGTCATCTTTAAGAGATTCACTTCCATGTCGGAACTCCCTATTCCAACGAGCAATGGTTGCATAGGAAGGGGCAGGGTCGGTGTACACAAAAACCTTGCGTTCATGGATCTCTTTTGCATTCTTGCCTTCCTTGGTCAAAAATTTGATCACTGCGCAATGCTCAACCTTCTCCATTGTTTAAAAATTTGTGACTGACGATCTGCGATCAGCTACAGCTTCTTAAATAGAAGAGGTAGGAGCGTCTGGCTGTACTTCCTGACTTATCATAACTTGTCCTAACACCCCCACCAACAGCCATCCTCCTTCCTCTGTTTTCCCTACCAATTCGCAAATTTTATTGATCGCCCCTCGTACGTCCGAAATTTTTCTAAGTTAACGTCGCCATTTGGGTATGCAATTTCATAACACTTTTCTAATCTTTGTCGAAGATTCAAAACATACGCATAGAAAGATTGAATTTCCCTGTTTTATTTAACATTAAAGAATAACTCTTTCACGCGATACGTCCGTAGACTAATTCGAAAGGACCAAATCCAAGCGTACGATGTGGAATCTCCCTAAATGCAAATAGTGCCACGGGCAAGAAGCGATGCCATGCACGGGGCTGTTCAGCACACAGCTTCTTTAATATTGACTTAAAGGTCGCATTAAATTTCTCGCAAACTCCATTTGGGCATGGGTGATAATGGGTGCTATAGAGCGGTTTTACCATTAACAGTTTCCTGATATATTCCATCAATTCAGAAGTTAATTGCCGACCTGTGTCGGATAATATTTATTTTGGTATGACTACCCTAGAGAAGATGGAAATTCAGGCTTCGGCACACGTAACACTGTCGATTCTCTTTAAAAGTACAGCTTCGGTGAATCGCGTAGCGCAGTTAATAAGGGTGAAGACATAATTATGCGCTTCGCTGGAAGGGGAACGAGTGGGGCCGATAAGGTCTATGTACACTCGGGAAAAGGATTCCTATACGATTGTTTCCTTTTCAAGGAGGCCGGTTTAACACGCCCTTTTGCCGTGGTTTTCTGGCAGATGTTACAGGATTAGCAGTATTTAGAAATCTCAACTGCAGCACCAAGCCAATAGAAATACCGAAAAATCTCTCACTAGTCTTATTGGGGCTGAAGTGGCCAGAATACACACTCTCCTGGGCAATTTTTAGGACCAGGTGGACATGCGAACGGGGAACACAGAGGGCGTGAGTCTGGGGGTTGACGCCATCCGAGCAAGCGTGATATATTAGGCCTTCTTTCACGATATAAGAGGCTGTCTTGTTACTGCGGACCGAATCCTGCTCGAGGCTCCTAGATTTTTCCCACAAGGGAAGGAGACTTGAGCACTCCTGTCTCTGAGCGAATTCTTAGCTCATAACGCCACTGGAATCTGAATCTATGGCAGTTTCAAGGTCAACGGGCGTCTGTGATTCCTTCTCTCCCTGGCCTCTCGTGAAAACGGGCTAAGCCACAGGGTTAGATGAGACTTGGGGGCACTGTCCTACTTAAACGGAACAGAATTTGATAGGGGCTGATTCGACTTCAGCCCATCCGGAAAAGTACTGAAACTTGAAGCAACAGTTCACAATGGGGAAGCGGTTTGCGCGTCCCAGGTAGTCATGGACTACAGCAAACCTTTTTGTGGTCGGGAACCAGCGGGGAAAGAAGTTCATTCGATACTACGATACAGGTACACCCGGTATCGCGGACGATGGTGAAGACTCGGCACCCAGTAACGCTTTCGTTTTCAAATTTATGAATTCCTGGAGAATTCTTGTCGAAGAGGAAATTAACATGGTGCCTTGAAGGATTGAGAGACGAGATTGGAGCGGGGGTTTCTGGTCGCGATGGAGGGGTAACGGGAGCCGCATTCACCTGGTGGGCTTGGTGAATGGGATTACCACGAAGTTGGGAATTTGGGGGGCAATTTGGGCCCGTGTGGCCTTCGACACCGAACGCAAAATATACGATGGGCCTTTGGGGAGTTCTTAAGAGGGAACCGCGAGTTATTAAATTTATTCTTTGGGGATGAAGGGGGAAGCTTTTCCTTTTCCTTTGGGTATAAGTTGTGACTCGCCGCATAGATATCTGCTTCTTCTATGCACTCTTTGAAGGAGTTACACCGGCGATTCTTCACAAAAAAGCGGATCTCTAGTGTACGCGACAGCAGCAACTGATCCTTTAGAAAAAAATATACCAAGAACTCACAATCGTGGAGGACTTTGGATGCGTCTAAACAAAAATTGAAATTACGGGAAAGAGTATATCCAAAATGACGGAAGGTCATATTTGGTTTGATGCAGGCGTGGCGAAATTTGGCACGGTAGAAATCAGGGGTCATATTATACGCCGCGAAAAGTTCAGATTTGAGGGTGGAATAACCAACCGTAGCTTTCGAGTGAAGGGATACAAATTGGTCTCGGAGCTGCGAGCTAAGGAGGGGAAAAAAGCTTAGCGACACCGACCGTATCGATGTCCCAACGATTAACTTCCAAAAATATTCTCGAAGTGAGTGAGAAATATCCGAAGTCCTCTTCTTCTTTACACGTGGGGAGTTTAACGGAGGCGGATTGAGGGGCTTCTACATGGAAATTTACTGAACGGATTTCAAGCCGATCACTATTTAATTCTAATTCCTATTGGCCAATTGTCTCGCGCTCTTCGCTCGCTCTAATTTCTATTTGTTGAGCTGATTCTCTAATCTCTTTTTGTTCACCTAATTCTCATCTCTTTTTGTTCACGTTCAGCTCTCTCTACTTCTCTCTTCCTGTAGATATGTTACAAGATTTTTGCCACTTAACCCGAATGATTCTCCTTGGAGTTAAAATCTCTCGAACGACGGACCATTTGCACGGGAAGGAACAAACTTGCCTCAAAAATTACTGAAACACGGAGGAATATGCTTGTTTGAATGCGGAAGCTTTGCTATCCAAATACTAACACTAATATAATATACGATTAAACAAAAAAAAAATAATGGAGTCTTCGTGAGATAAGAATGGCTCCGGATCCTACTAATCCTTCGGGGATTAAAGTGAGCTTGGGAGAAGCTCTGTCTCCTGACAAAATTTTCCTCTTAAACGCTCTCGTTCTAAAGACCCATCCAAACACTAAGCGCTAAATATATATGGCAGAGTTTTTTCCTGTTTTGTTTTGTCTTTGCCACTCAAACGGTACTCAGCTTTGAAAATTACAATAAAGTTAAAGGGGTGCATTTAAAAAATCTCACTAAAGACCTTTTAACGTCCCTGATACAACTGATCACCAGATTTTATAATAGAAAAATGTATATATATATATATGTATATGTCGTGAAATGGCCAGATTCTCTCTCTCCCTCTCTCTCTCTCTTTCTCTTTCTCTCTCCTCTCTCTCTCTCTGTCTCTCTTTCTCTGTCTCTCTCTCTCTCTCTCTCGTTATATATATATATACGTAGGTACTTTTGCGGCTTTGGGTCGAAGTTTGTTGAAGACCGTTAGTGAATGGGGAAATTGTTGAGTCCAGTAGGGATGGTATATTATTAACTTTGCGGGGTTCTTTTTAAAACAAATATTTCTCTTTTCTCTGTCCTTGTTGGTGTTCGTTACATGAGCAAATATTTAGGAGGAGGGTTCGGTCCTTCACCCTCTCCAGCGCTGGTAATAAAACATATCTCTGTTTAATTAAGCCTAATTGGGGATTGAGGTTAATCTGATTAAAATGTACATTAAATACTCAGCTTGTACTCTATCCTGCGATTAATTTATCTGAAATCATGCCCAATTAAATGAAAGAATTACACTATCATGTACATTTCACTCTCCTGAAAATGTTCGACCATTATAAAACATGGATGATGGGAATTAGGTCCCATTATCCTATTAACAAATCATCCGCACTAATCTCTTCAGATGCAGAAAAGTTTGTTTTATGTATACGACGAAATAGCAAATTGTGTGATCCAGCGAAAAATATGATTTACGAATTTTCACTCGGGAAACATTAGTCTCAAAGATGAACACCGTTGATGATGACCAATACAATTTGATCAAGATCTTTTAAAAATAAGAGTGGAAGAGAATCACTTTGTAACTGTTGAAGAATTATGTGAATACTGAATTCAAATCATTTCTCTGTTGATTGTCATTTCGATGATATAGGCAAGGTTTCACGATTTGATAAATGGTTTCCTCAGGAAGTCTCAGAGGTCGCTTTGCAACAACCAATTAACTTTTTTTATATTTTAGGGAGGATAGTTAAGGAGACAAAACGTGAGGTAAAAAGAATAATATTTAACGCTATCGACAATGGATTATTCTTGGTTAAAAAACAATACCTTAGCCAAAAAAAGAACTCATCCGCAAACTTCTATAGTGAGTTTGGCTAGATATTCATGGCAAAATGCACTTTGAAATTCTAAATACAATCAGGACTATCAATAAAGATGTTTACTATGTTCAATTGGACAGTTTACATGCAGTACTTGTAGAAAAGGGGTCATCATTAATCAATAGAATAAGAGTGTTCTTTGATAAAGACAATGTATGACATTCTATCGCCAGAGATGCCATAAACATTTTCATTAAATCAATATGTAAAGATAAATAACTTCCAATAGTTTTTTGATTTTTACCCATAAAATAAGATAAACATGAAATATGTCTCATTTCTGATCGAATGAAATTATATATCTACAGAGGAATTTAGCAACATAGATGAATCAAGTGGTCTTATTCTAATCATTACCATAGAAAATACAGATGTACCTTACATGAATTCAAAATATTTTTGGATACAGAAGATATAAATTTTCTACTACTCGTAATTAATTGCTTATATCATTACATTTTTAAATATAGTCTGCGCCCAATAACTGTAATATGTCTTTATAAATAAATCTAAGATACGACAAATATACGTCTTGAATGAAAATAAAAAACAAAAACATAAGGCTACATGGATGCACAAAAAATAAAATTAAATATTTATTAAGATTAATTTAAATATTTAGTCGCAATGCACTGTCGAAAATTTTTATTTGAGACAAAATATTTATATTAATCTTAATAAACTATTTAATTTTATTTTTTTTGCCTGTATGTAGCCTTAGGTTTATGTCTGTGTATTTATTTTCATTTGAGTCAAGTCTTTAGAGCGGTTGTACTTACTCTATCTTGTTTTTTTCAATCCTGACCTCTGAAGTTTATCTCTCGCTCAGATTTTCTCCCTCTCTAACTACTTAGGCGGTATTTTAATCCTTTTGTCAATCTTTAGTCTTTTGAATTTATCTGATTTAATGATCTTAGTTTGTATTTATCTCCGCTCTTACTAAATTTTCATTTCATAATAATTCACTTTTTTTTATTGGTCTTTTACTTTTTTGTGAGCGTTTCCTCTCATCTGTATCATTCTTATAAATATTACACTTTTTAATACTTTTGTTATTCCTTGATATGAATTCGAAATAAAGTTGTAAAGTACTTGGAATCCTCTTATTAATTTTTCCTGTGGGGTTTGTTGCATATATATATATATATATATATATATATATATATATATATATATATATATATATATATATAGGTTAATTGATAAAAGGGGGGGAGAAGACTTAAAAAGGAAATTCAACCTGAAAACCATTCCTTGCAGAGATGTAGATAGATTTAAGGAGAGGAGCCCAATTTAAATAGAAGAACTCCAATACTGCACTTTCGTATTTTTTGTGTATACTTGTTTTTCTCCGAATTCAAAGATATTTCAGAGGCTTCGTCTTTAAGCTGATGTATAACACCCTTCCAACTATACCTCACTCAACTTTTATAGTGCTTCATATTGAGCATGTCACCTTATATTTTGATAACACAATTCGTTATTTATTTTATTTCATTACTTAAACACAGCAATAATAATATTTATTCCTATAACTAAAGAAATGGTACGAAGATAGATATCACATTCGTTTATCAATATTTCATTTGATAAAAAAATGAGTCACGTAACAAAATTGCTCTTGCTATTACCATCCACATCCTTGAATAAATTTCACCAGTAATTCCGATTGCGCTAAACTTTTATTCATATGTTTCATAAGTGATTAAATACCTTGATGTACAAATTTAATACCATATTTGTATAGCTAAAGTTGAATGGTTTTTTATGAATTTACTCACCTCTCAAAGTATCACACTATAGCTTGAGCATGAGACCTTCTTTGAGGCAGTATATAATTTGTAAATAAATAACGATGGATAAATGTAGTACTGGTTAATTTTACAAAATTCATCTATGTATTTAAGCTTCAATATTTTTTGAAGATACAAAATGATATACCTAATCTGGTAGGAGACATTGCGTAATAATTCCAAAGATTCCTCTACTCATTCCCACCCAGATACTAAATACGCAAAAAGTGTTTCCTTTCATCTCTAGAAAAAAGGTAAATTTGTAAGATTATTTTGACAAATGTTTCTACGGGTCAGACGATAAAAAACACTGCTTTCAATTAAAGCGAAGTGAAGCTACATCTGGTGTAGTAGATACGCATTTTTCGGATACCCCACCTAACCCCCCAAAACTGTATATCTCCAACAAGAGTTTACTTTTAGTTCGCTCGAAACCTACCATTTCCTCCTTCAGCCCCGGTCACATATGAGGAAGTTGATCGAGACTGTAGTGTACTACACAAGGAACTTGATTACTTTAAGTGTTTTTGCAATATTTGACCCAGTATATGCTCAGAGTTTGGGAGAAATTAAAGAGTTATTTGGAAGAGAAGGAATAAAAGAACGCTTGCTCTTCATTGCTGGCAACTTTTCTTGCATTTTGTTAACAATTACCAGGCTGAAAGTAAAGTGACTTTATTTGTTTTTAGCAATTTCTTTAGCTAATGATGTAATTGATGAATTTGGCAATGTACAATCTGATTCGCACTCTGCTAATCTAGACAGCGTCTTTTGCCCAAACAAATAATTAGAAACTAAAAGAAAGTTAGACAGATACTTTCTGGGGATGCAGACATTGAAGAGACCTTATAACCTCTCAATATGTTGAGAATGCTCTAACTTAAGCATTTACTATTATTCTAGTCGGATGCTGATCGGATATTCTCCCAATATAAATTGTACTGTCAGATAATAGGTTCTTTATTTTCATTTGTGAACTTATGCCATCATGTCATTATCAAATCTAACTACAATTTGTGATGCTAGAAGACATATGCAGCAACATCCTTTTTTATTCGCGGATTTCTTACTATTGATTCGTTATTTGTATTCGTAAATAATAAATAATACTACTGTGAAACCTTTGGTTCCATTTGACGTGCAGAGTTTGGGCAACAATAGAGTAATTTATATATATATATATATATATATATATATATATATATATATATATATATATATATATATATATATATATAAAATACATATATATTTATTTATATATATATATATATATATATATATATATATATATATATATATATGAATAACGTTACAGCCACGAGAAAAATGAAACATCGGAGAACTGCGAGGCCTTTCGACTAATGGTCCTTTACTAAGCAGACTAAAAGACATAGAGGAAAAAATTGATATCTTAATTTTCAAGATGGTGGCCTGAATAAAAATGGACATAGGTTAAGTTGTTGCAATTTTAGTATTTATAGGAAACCAACCAACAACTTAACCTATGTCCATTTTTATTCAGGCCACCATCTTAATATTAAGATATCAATTTTTTCCTCTATGTTTTTACGTGCGTTGCGCATTGTCAGTCCTTAATATTTGGATCAGGAAATTGAATCTATAAGAAAAATCGGTGCAGACTTGTTTTATCCAGCAAATATACTTGATATTTGTTATAATAAAGCCAAAAAAAAAGTTTTATAACGAAAGTACTATTGAGATAGAAGCGCCCAAGAATATCCTCATTTTACCTTATTTTAATGGCTTTGAAACCGTAAAAACATTGTTAAAAACAGTTAATGTAAATCTGGTTTTCTCTTATACTAATACTTTAAAAAGAATGTTAATAAAAAATTGCCCTAATGAAACAAATAACGTAATTTATAAAATCCCTTGTTTGGATTGCCCTTCATTTTATATTGGGCAAACTAGCAAGGATCTGAATGTGCGTATTAAGGAACATAAGTACTCTGTAAACACTGGGCAAACATCAAATGCCATTTTTATCCATTTGAGTGAAAATTCCCATCGTATTAATTGGACGGAGAGTTCTGTGATTGCCAAATCAAATGACATTTTTTCACGAAATCTTTTAGAATCGGCATTTATACAACTGACTTCGAATTTTAATCTCAGCCCTGGAATGTATTTTTTGGACCCTTGTATCAAAAGAGTGTTTAAGAATGATTTTAAAGATAAAATTTCTGAATTAATGATTACCACCTAGAAGTTATTTTAGCTAATTTATAAAAAAACCTTTCCTCATATTTTTCTTTTGTCATATCTTCTAGTTATCATGTGTAAACTTTTTTGTTTTCATATTGCATATGTGATTCCTAAACATTGCCCCCCCCCCCTTTCTTTTGTAAACTGTAATTTTTTTTTTTTTTTTAACCTTGATGGCTCATCTCGTTAATAGGATTTTTCCAGGTATCTGCTAATCCCACCCCTTTAAATCTTTATATCCCATATTTTTATTAATTAGGTGTATAAATATCTTCCTCTTTTTCCCTATCTTTTAGTCTGCTTAGTAAAGGACCATTAGTCGAAAGGCCTCGCAGTTCTCCGATGTTTCATTTTCCTCGTGGCTGTAACGTTATTCATAAATCCCTCACGTTCCTTATTTTCGTGATTCAGTTATACATATATATATATATATATATATATATATATATATATATATATATATATATATATATATATATATATATATATCTGTATACCTCTTATTATCTGTTGCAGCATATTTAAATTCAAATTTTGTGATTTTAGGGCCTATTTATCCGAAGCTTATTAATCACTAAGCGAGTGATTTTTCAAGAGTCACAAAAGAAGGAGCCGCAAAATTAATGCTTCTAAATATTATCCTATAAACAGTGCTATTACTGTGTTAAATTTAACACTTGTTTGCCTTATTTCTTAATGTACCACAACTGTGATCATAAAGAGTGAACAAAATGATTAACCGTCTTTATAATATTAGTTAGTCCTTCTTGTGTTAGCATTATGGAGTATGCTGATGCACTGATTTACTGTAGCTTTGCGATACTTTTAGCGGTCAGCATTATGAACCAGGCCTGCTTAATCGCTATAACACTAAAATATAAATACCTTCGTCACATTTACAAGTCAATTGAGGAATAAAGACAACGCGGGATTCTTAGTTCATAAACATTAGAGTGTCCTAATTGCAGACGATCATCTAAGTACGGACGAGAATGAAAATAATCAGCCCATTGTCAATTGGCATAGTTGTGTGGACACATAACTACTGACTACCATGGACTGAGCTTTTGTTCAGCCATATGTCACGGCCGAAGTCTATGTGGCTCCTCATGTGTCAATTCGGATAGGCAAACGATAAGTGTGAAGGCCCCGTTTTCAAAAATGCAATCAAATCCCGAGTTAATATATACACGACCGAGCAAAATAAGAGAAAGATTTTTCTTTAGAAAAATATGATGAGTAGGTAACTGAAATTTTCATGTTACATAAAGGGAAGCATTAAATATATTTTATCAAGTATTCATAAGATAAATCGTATATTCAATATATTATACTAAATAAACTAAATAAATAAAATATTGAAAAGTACAAAATAAGAAAACTATATATTCAGAAGCATTTTAAAAGTTTGTTCGAATCATTTTGCGACATTTTGCTTAGTAAGTGAGAACTGTACAAACGCTATTGTAACCGTGCTATGTTAAAGAACTGTTTACTTGAATTGTTCGGGGAGGAATATTTCTTCTATTTAAAAGAAGGTAGAAAGATCCAGGAGTGTGATTTCGCGCCTTATGAAGTTTTATATGAAAACCAAAACTATAAATTTTCAGCAAAAGTAAGTCGACCCCTCATAGCCACCGAGCGATAAGACAGATATTAGGTGCTTCTCTATGAAGGATCGAATTGAGAATGCAACAGGAATTTCTCGAAAGATTTAGACCAATAGTAGCAAAGATGTGAGCAAATTATTACTATCTCATAGCGTCAATGCATCCGGTTTAAAAGCTCGTTTTCCAGCAACCAGTAAATCTTCAGTACGAAGAACCAGAAGGCGAGACTAATATGATGAATCTCATGTTGTTCTAAGGGAGAAAGATTGGGATAGCTCAATTTCAGTGATGAAGGTAAATATAATTTAATTAGATCTGATGGCAGACGCTTTGATAGAAACACTGCAGTTAATCACTTCTTATCCATAAATGTGTTGAAATGTCTGCCAAACTAAGATGAAATTATTATTCAAACACTCCTCAAAATTCCCTTTCTTAAATTATAGAGTTAGTGATGTTGATTTTCAATTTTAATCTTTATCAGGAAGAACTAGCTACTGGCACTGAAAAATGAAATTATTAGAGGTTTAAAAAAAAAAAGAATTCTAAGAATCCGATAAAACTTTTTGGGGGTCTTAATAGCTAGAAAATAATCATCCATTTTTAAAGTAATTTGACCACAATTAAATTATTAGAAGACCAGGCGATGGCTTCGCCACTTTTTTCCTACAGGTCAAGCTTGCGCTTCACTATTAAGATAAAAATTTAAAATCTAAAAAAAGCCAGGCATACTTAAATTTTTAGAAATTTTCTGAACTTCGCCAATTATAATAATAATTATAAATAGGAACTCTAAACTAAATTTTCCCCCTTTCAAAATATCACATTGCTAAAATATAGTTATAGAAGATATATAAATTTTTTTCGGACCTTCACCCATTTGTAATTCTTTGAATTTTAAAAAGTTGAAAAAATTGGGATACTTATATTTATTTCTGCACTTCACCATTTTGTTTTTTGATATTATAAAAGAATTATTAGAAATAACTGGTAAAAAACATAAGTAAAAAAACAAACTTAGATGAAATTATTATTCTAATACTCAAAAAAATCCCCTTTTTAAATTATAGAGTTAGTGATGATGATAAGGAAGTGATGAAATGTACTAGAAACTTTCAAAAAGTGTTTAGGGTGTTACATAGCTGGATGAGACGTGGCTACAGAAAGAAGCTATTCCTTCGAAGCGAAAGCTCGTCCTGTAAAGAAGAATGGCGAAGCCGTTTGTTTTAGTTTTGGGGGAAGGGCATATTAGAAGAGAAAAATTTGCCACAGAAATTTTTTCTACCAAAGGAAGTGGAATAAAATTTAAAATTATATAAGAAAATAAGAAATAATATAGGTAAAACAAAAAATATTTAAAATTGCTTTGTTGAATAATATGGATTTTCGAGATATAAAGTACTCGTATGAGGTTTTAATGAACAGCAGCTGACAAAAAAAATTTACCCGAGACTCAACTAAAAGTAGAAGAACTTACTCGTGGTTTTAGTGAAAGTATTAGAGCAATACATAGCATGGGATTAGAGAATAATGAAAAAGGAGTTAGAATTACTTTACTATATAAACAATGTCATAATATAGATTTTAAGGAATCTACTTGCTAGTTATCACTAACTCTATAATTTAAGAAGGGGAATTTTAAATTTTTGAATAATAATTTTATCTTAGTTTGGTTATGACTTATGTTTTTTTATCAAAGTTATTTCTAATAATTCTTTTTTTTAAATATAATTATCGAAATTTTGTCAATTTTTAAAACCCAAAGAATTACAAATGGTGAAGTTCAGAAAATTTCTAAAAATTTAACCATGGCTGTTTTTTTTAGATTTTAAATTTTACTAGCGAAGCCATTGCCTGGCACAAAGATATTTTAGATATGTATATATATATATATATATATATATATATATATATATATATATATATATATATATATATATATGCATGTTTAAAAACAATTGGTTTTTAATGTAGATAATATTTTTTCTTGAGCAAATTAAAAAAGTGCTTTAGGGATGGGACGGGGGAGGTAGGATATTGCAATCGCATCATTTTTTATTATATATAAATTTTAAATTAATTTAGGGGGTTACAACCCCACTCCCCTGCAAATTAAAAAAAAAAACTACTCGTAATATTCCTCATCCGAAAAGCCTCTCCTAAGTTAGAATTCAAAGGAGCGATTGCCAAATCTCGTTAGGCCTATATTGGTTTATAGCGTGTTACGTAACCCGTTCGCACTCATATTTACATAATTATATCATTTCTATTTAAAGTGTTTTACAAAATTTTAAACTAATCTATATAAACTCTTACGTAACCTATTCTTTTGAGGCGAAGACTTTACAATTATTAAAAAACAAGTCGCTGTTCTCTTCCTTAACACGAAGAGCTTGGTTACACAGGCACCCCTGCGGGGGGGTGGCCTACGGCCTTATTTGCTAATCTTGACCGCCTTTTTTAATCCCCTTTATAGACTCTTTATTTTAACACCCTGAACACCCATTTCTTTTTCATCTATATCTTCATCTTCATCTCCATCTTCATCTTCTTCTTCATCTTCTTCATCTTCCTCTTCTTCTTCTTTTTCTTTTCCTTCTTCTTCTTCTTCTTCTTCTTCTTCTGGTGTGTACAGTAGATAGTATTAAAAAAAAAAAAATAGCATGTTAGAGATACACTCGTAGATAAGGGTGTATCGTAGTTTTTGATTTAGTGTAGCGGACTAGCCTCGAGCGGACCTTAGGGTCTTTGCTAGTCCTAGATTCTGTAGTTCTGTAGTTCTTCTTCTTCTTCTTCTTCTTCTTCTTCTTCTTCTTCTTCTTCTTCTTCTTCGGTCTGTGTCCTATGGCCTATCATGATTCTTTTTTCTTTTCTCCATCAAAATTTGCTATAATAATTTCCATGCCAAAATTTTCATAAATTTTCTGAACTTCACCATTTGTAATTCATTTAGTTTTAAAAAAGTCACAACAATTCGATACTTATATTTATTTCTAAACTTCATCATTTTATTTTCTTTATATTATAATGGAATTATTAGAAATAACTGCTAACAAAATTAAATCTACTTAGGTGACAACCGAACTAAAAGAAAAAATGTTATTCAAACCTTCAAAAAATCTCTTTCTTAAAATATAGGGTTATGGATTAGAGTAACTCGATTCTTTCAATTCGAAGATGAAGGCCAATCTATTTTCCGTTGTAGCATCATACTTAGAGATTTGTCCACATTAGGTACTGAAACTGATATATAGAGTATATGTACGATATACACTATGTAGCATTTGCCTATTTTTTTAAAAATATAGATATTTATAACAAAGCGCCGACGAAATTCGAGTGCACTTGTGTGAGAAGAAGCCAATCATCAGAATAGCACGAAATATGAAACACTTTTGCTGTTTTTTATTCTCTTTTTAATCCTATGATTGCCTAAGTCCTATTAAGGTCACCCCGTAAAATATATTTTTTTATCAATACCATCATAACTATTCGGCCGATTCTAAGGAAATTTGAAACCCTTAAGTTATTTTTCATTCTCTTTCGAATGATATAATTGCCAAGGTCCTCCCAAGTTTGTCAGGAAAATATTGAAAATTTTGAAGTCGTAAGGTCATAAATCAGAATAGCTAAGGGGAGGCGACTATGGTCAGCAGGCCTTGTTTCTTCTACTTCTTTGATTTTTTATGACTGAAAAATATACAAAATAATCCTGATTTCCTTATTATATATATATATATATATATATATATATATATATATATATATATATAAAATAAGGCTGATTCTAATGAAATTTGAAACTAGCATGTTATTTTGCCAAGTTCCTCCTAAAGTTTGCTCAGGAATATTGAAAATTTTTAAGTCTTAAGGTCCTAAATCAAAATAAGTAAGGGGTCGCGACTTTGGTCAGGAGACCTTGTTTCTTCTACTTCTTTCATTATTTATGACTGAAAAATATACAAAATAATCCTAATTTCTTCATTTCATATATATATTTAAGGATTTGTCTGCAGGGTAATTTCCCATTAATTAATTGTAACACGTTTGGATTACTTTTGTCTATATTCCTGAATAGTTCTTGTAGTTTTGTGTAATGCCTTACAAGAATATGTTACATTATTTTTTTTTATTTTGTATATATATTTTTGATGAGTTACCCGGTGAGTATGTACCTTTCTTTTTTTATAATGTGGGACTTTTTTTTAATATCCTTGTATGTAAGCCCCTGGTTATCGAGAATATGTTGACTCCGGCTATTAATAACTATTCTGTCTGTCTTATTGAATTATTAATGTTATTTATTTTTTTCTTGATGTGTTCGGTAATGGGAATACCGAGAATTTCCCGAGTCGCCTTTATTTGACTTATTTTTGTGCAGGGTACATGGTACCATCCCTTTTGCAATTGTTTCCCTTTATTATTCTGATGTCACTTCCTTCGGAAGCTCCATCTTGGGAGGGAAGCAGATGTCAGAGAAAGAAGGTTATCTTCCTCCCCGATAACCCAACGTTCACCTGTGTCGCCTGAGAAGATACACCTGCACGCCCAGAGAGCCCCAAAGGACAGCGAGAATTTCATGCGGTTGTGCGACCCGTGTTGGGTTCCCTTTCTCGCCGTCACACCGATTGATTGGCGCCAGACCTACGGCGTCAAGGACCTTTGTGCAAGGCTGTGAGGCCCGCCGAGACTATCCTCACCACACACCCCTGGTGCGCTTAGTCTAGTGAGATCCCCGTCCTCTTTTGCGGGGCTCCTGGAACCCGTTGTCACCGAGGCAGTATAAATACTTCGAAAAAAAATGGAGAGATTAGTACCATACAGCCCCGTCTTGAGTAGAAGCAACGTACAGTCTCGTACGCCCTGCTACGCCCCTCAACGGCTTCCAGCTACGAACGCGACGCGTCACTTCTACCAGGTCACTTCTACGATAGACACCGACAGGCATCTATCCCTATGGTATCATCTGGAGTACTCTCTCGCTGATTTTTCAGCTATGTTAGAGAAGAAGGAATTTTGCAAATGGAACAGCGCCCCACTTACTCCTCGTATCCAAGCCTCCAGTCAATTAGGCTTCACGTGAGTCTTTCCATCATCTGCAGCCCCCTCCTCCCTTTCCCTTGAAGCAATTATCATACATCTTGTCTTCGACTATCGTACTCGTCGAGGTATTTGTATCTCCCCCCCCCCCACCGTTTGGTACCCCAGGTCTTATTTTATTTATTGTCATTTTTCTACCATCCGTTTCTCTAATCCCAGAACCTCTAAGAATTGATTATCTCGGCCAACCGCATTTGATTTTGTTTATTTAACCCTCACACTGGGACCTGTATTTCAATTTTCTAGTGTGCCCTCTTCACATTCACCCTATGACACATTGTTATAACCAATGCATCAAAGAGAAGCATAATAATTAAAATGACGACAATGATATTAAAAGAAAACAAATATGTATATTAAAAGTATTTTAGAATGAGAAAATGATCTTTTGAAATGTATATTGAATGATATGATAGAAAATAACCATAAAATTATCAGGGACCTTACGATACTATCAAGTGTCTCAAAAATAAATATGAAGGATAATAAAGCAGATACAAAACAAAAAATATATGAGTTGGACCGAAAACTCTGGAAGGGAGAAATCTCAACAGAATCAACTTTTGAAGCAATTATAAATTGGAGAAAAAAAAGAGAGATAATTGTAGAAAATATTTATGACAACTCATATTCATCAGTTATAGTCTATAAAGAAAGAATAAATACTCTGCCACTATATGACAGAAATATACATTCAAATGGAAAGACAATGTTCCCAGTTTGTAAATGTGATATAGAGAATCTTAAGCACTTTTGATTGCACTGCCCATCGTACAACTATTTGTGAAGTGAGTTTGGTATGGAAGAGTTTAAATCTGAGGATAAAGTGCTTGGAAAACTGCTCTTTCAAGAAGATAAAATCGAAATCACAAAAGAAATAGTGTACAAAATGTAGATATATAGAACAACCAATATAAGACAAAATAATTAAGAGAAGAATTTAACCACAAAGGAAGTAACTGCTGCTGCGAATGGCATGACTCCTGATGCTGAATTGAACTGAACTCTCTTCACATAATCCAAAAACTGGTTGCTACATTACACAAAACAAACTTTAAAATATTTCAATTTATGATAAAGTTATTTAGATTTAAAGCTAGTATATTTTGAGGGTGATTCGCCGTATGGTTTCTTGGTAGTCCGGGAAGATTCAATGAACACTTAATTGTTTGAGATGAGGCTGCATTCCATATGAATGGTCAAGTAAACAGATAAAACTCCAGGCATTCTTCACTAAGAAACCAACAGCACGAAGATCATGCGCATGCAAGGAGTATCCGTAGATAAAATATGTCATTGTGGGTTGCACTGTGTTGCAATGAATTATTAATTGGTCATTTTTTATTAATGTGAAGTTAAATGGTAAAAGTCTACAAATTTTAAATCAAGATATCCTTTTACAATTACATGTTGCGTATGGAACCAGATATAATATCGTTTAGTGGATTAAAGACGATGCTCTTTCTCCCAGAACACCGATAGTTAATTATTAAGAATTATTTACAGAAGTATTGTAAAATGAATAATTCCAGAGGTTAATAAGACCGATTGGCCTCTTAAATGCTCTGGTTTCATTTTATGTAGTCATTTAAAGAGTGCAGTTTTTTCGACACCACCTCTCAATTAAGATGACTCGAGGAATCGAAAAACAAATGAAATTTACATCTTAAAGGAAAGACCAGATGTGGGTAAAAGAGTGATAAGGGCGAGGAGAGATAGAGCTTACGGCTGTATAAATAGAAATAGCCGTCCTTCTTGAATGAGGATATAAAGTTGCAATCAACTATCTAAGAAAATTTTAACTGTACTTAAAGCTAGACTATTTTTAAATTAATATGTTTTTTCATTATTAAATCAATATCACAGAAATTGTTGTTTTCATTGACCAAATTGTGGGCAAATAAGCTTTATTATACATTTTAATTCAAATGCATGTTTTATAAATAATATGATGTTTGCCTGCAAACCCATTCATTGTGTAAAGCTGGCTGTTTTCTAGAATAACAAAAGAAATTGTTTCCAAATATCTCAGTTTATGAAAAAGATATTTAGATTTAAATCTGGCATACTTTTTTGTGAATCACTCTCTCTCTCTCTCTCTCTATTTATTCATATATATATATATATATATATATATATATATATATATATATATAGATATTAGGAACTCCAATTGGATCTCTGTAAACTATATATATAATGTACGCTTGGCAAGTATTTTTAGTGTTCGACTGAGGCTGGTATGACAACCTCCATGCCGAAATTGGTCTCATGATAATAAATTACTACCCTCCCTTACATTGGTTTTATTTATATATATATATATATATATATATATATATATATATATATATTTATTAAGAAAAATTATTGCAGTAACGTAATTAATTATGCTGCTAAAAGGCTGTTTTCGCCAAACACAGTCTTCCTCAAAGCCCTCGGATGGAGATCTTCTCACATACACGAAGAAGGAAACACTTAAAATAAGCAGGGGAGACACTTGAAAAGGCCAATCGATAGATAGTTTTTTTGACTATCTGAGAGAACGTTTATTTTAAGTGTTACCTTCGCCTGTATGTGAGAAGAGCTCCTTCCGATGGCTTTGAGGAAGACTTTATTTGCCAAAAATAGCCTTTTAACCACATGCATATATATATATATATATATATATATATATATATATATATATATATATATATATATAGTACAAGAAAGAGAAATTGCACGCGAATGAGCAATGAGACAAGAAATAGGAGTTTTTTAGAGGTAAGAGAAAGGGACATTAGAAGAAGACTGAATCAAAGAGAGCAGAGGGCGGCACAATGAAGGAATCCTTAACCGAGAAGACAGAGATAACGCCAGGGGGAAAAAATTTAAAATTCCTGGCCGGTTCAGGTGCATCATTCATCAGCCGTTCGCTCGCCGAGGCCCTGGTGGATATCCCATCTTCCCATCGCGGCTTCTAGTCACCTCAGGATATTTCCCACCGGGTCACCTCGGAACGCGTTTCGCAAGATTGGGAGCTAGTCGCCGCCGCCCTACGCCTACGGATCAGCCAGCCAGGCTCCACTTTGAGGACACGGAACGTTGAGAAGATTAATCTCCTGCTCATCCTACACCGCTTTCGTGAGCACCTCCGCCAAGAGGAGGAGGCCAAGCAGAACTCGCGCCTGCAGCTTTATTACCTTCAAGGCCTAGTTAATAGGAGGTACGCTCTTGAAGACGCTAGACTCCAGTCTAGCCAGGTGGCCGAGATTGAGATTGATCCCGTCATCTACAAAAGGACGCAGTTAGTCACAGGATACAACCAGTCTTACGTCCGCAATGCCTCCCGCCCACCACACCTCGCAGGAGCCAGAGGTCTGGAGCGGCCGCGAAGAGGCCAACAGCGCTCTAGAGCGCGAAAGAAGGAGTGAATAGGAAGACAAGTATAAATATTCTCTCCCTGCAGACCCCCTTTGGTATCGACGTCGAGGTCGAGGCGGGCGACGACCATGGCATTGTGGCTTCTGGCGAGTGGTTTGGCACCCCCGAGGAGGCCTTGGTGGTTTCGATTGACCTCTCCCCCCACCCCTTGTAGCTTCCCCGTCTCTTTTCCACAGGTTCAACAAGTAGACGAGGATTGAAAGGATCTCCATGAATTCGAGCTGACGGAAGAGGAGCGCCTGTTGGCATGGGACCCTGGACTCGCGGCAGCAGTGGAGGCCCTTAACATCATAGAGCCCCCCCGCGACGAGTAGGAGGACCTTGAGGCCCTCATGACCCAGGACCCCCGCTTGCGGGTGGCCATCGAGGCTATCGACGAGTTCGGCCCGCCTCCCTCTCCCGTTCCCGCGCTCGAACCCCCTCCTCCGGTGTACAAAACACACATGTGTACCCTTTATTCACACAAATGAGATTATGTACACAAAAGAGTACCCTCTTAGGAACCTTAACAATAGCGAAGTACCGAGCGAGTCCCGTCCCAGGCAAATTACAGTCCTTAAATAGGCGTACCATAGTCACGACTATGGGAGTCGTGACGTCATGTTCCAGGAGTCGATGACGTCACTGCTCCCGTGCCCCACTGATTAGGACAGGAAGGAAAATCGGCTGGATTCTCCTCGGACGGGACCCAACACGGCTTCGGTCTGCGAAAGATATAAACATAGTGATACATAATAAGGAGCCAATCTGGCACATAAAACGAAATACATTCTAATATCTTTCCTTTATTAATAAGATAGATGGATGCACACAGGATGGCCAGGAAGAGGGCAACAAATTAAACCACGTACGAGGGACAATGAAAGGGGAATATATAGGAAACCCACTTACCCCGGGGGGCTACCCAGCCCATGGCCTTCTCGGAGGCATCCACGTACGCTCACCCCCAGGTGAACTCCGGTGGGGACCAAGGGACCCAGTCCGACGACAGGAGGGCCTTTAGCAACGAGACCCTGGGAGAGCGTCGGTATGCGAGTTGAGCCCAGAAGAAGGGCAGGGAGGTAAAACCGCAGACGAAGTTGAGGAGTCCCCCTAGGCGACCCCAGAAATTCGAGGGGTAGGCAACCCGGGGGGCCCACTTGAGGGTGTAGACGAGACGCCGGCTCATCTTCGGGGTTAGACGAGAGGTCTTCTGTGCGAGGTCGATCTGTACACCCAGGTACACCAGTTGCTGGGTAGGGTCAAGGGTGCTCTTAGCCCTGTTGATGCCCCAAAAGGTGGAGAGGAGAGCTTCCTTGAGGGAGAGCAGGTGACCCGGGGTGCCCAGGAAAAAGACATCATCCAGATAGGTGTAAGCGGTGCGTTATACCGCCTGGCGAACTCCGCCATGATGGTGGCCATGCACATCTGCATGATATATGGGCTGCCCGCAAAGCCCATGGGAAGCCGCTTGAAACGAAAAGATCGCCCGTCTATCTTCAGCCCGAACCACCTCCTGGCGTTCACATGCAGGGGGATGTGGTAGAACCCATTGCGCAGGTCGATCTTGATGGCGAATGAGTCGGGGCCGGCAGTTTGTAGAACCTTTCCTAAGAAGGGAAGATGGAAAGAAGGGGGCTTATACTTCGCAAGTGTGACCAAGGGCAGACATATCGTAAACCACCCGGTCCTTTTGTGAGTTGCGTGGCACCAGGAACAGCTTATGTGCGCACGTGATCCCGTCGCTTACCTCGATCACGTCCGAGCGCACCAGCGCCTCCACGGCGCCCTTCAGCCCCAGGCTGGTGGTCTCAAAGTTCCTGTATCCTCCTAGGAACACCTTCACTCCGCTACCCGCCGCAGCCTTCAAGATGTTAGACGTGTCCGGGTATGAAGTCACAGATGTGTCCTGTTTCTTGTCTCATTGCTCATTCGCATCCAATTTCTCTTTCTTGTACTATATTCTTATATATTCTGTAATGCAAAGTTTCTGCACCTTTGTTTCTGTCTTCAAAATTGTTTTGAAAGGCAGAAAATAAATATGGCGAAAGCCCTGTGGTGGTTGTTATCACCCGTAGAACTTGCATTTGCTCCTTCTTAAAAAAAAATATATATATATATTCAAAGTGGTTGCTTCTGGAAAGATTCAATTTGATATTCAGCTAGAAACTGACCATCAAGAGAATAATAGTAAATTTCATTCATGCAATGATTTATTTGCTGTTTCGATCGTAAATGCTCATCCTCGTGAAACATTACATATATAATTAAATTGGAGCGTGGTTGAATAAAAATTACTATGCTCATTCCGTCTGCATTTCTTTGCTGAATACACTAAGTAACACATATGTTATTATCCAATTATTTTTATTGCAAAACAATAGAAAGTATCCATTATTTGTTTTTAATTTGCTTTTTTGGCCCTTATTATGAAATAATTACTAAAAACAGGCAAATTTAGGCTTCCATCCATTGTGGAACTAAAAAGAAATACACAGGTTTAAAACTACAATTTTATTGAAACTTGCACAAGAAATATAGATAAAACAAATACAGGCCACAAAATTTAGTTTCTATTATGTTTTTATTATATACTCCTTATTATCTATGTTCAAAGTTTAGTATATGTTGATTATGCTCTCTTATAACTCTTATACTACTTGAACATTTCAAGATGGGCATCAAGGATGTGCACATTCAGGGAAATCCTTCAGCCCAATTGGCCATAGTTTTCACTAATTTCTCAACTAGTTCCACATAATTGTCAGCCCTTTGGGTTTGCTTCTAAAGTCCTGACAGGCCAAAATATATTTCATCCAGGGTTCTTTTGCTTTTTATTAAGTTTTTTTAGAGAAATCTTTACACTCGGATTGTTTTGATTTGTGGTTCAAGAAAGACATCAGCTTACACCTTTCCCTCATAGAATTTGGGGAAGAAATTTTGAAGCTACCTGAAGGCTGCAGAGTCCTTATTAAGAGCTCTAACAAACTATTTCATTCGACCTAGTTATAAATACAATGGAGTGAAAAAGACCTAAAAAACAACTAAATGGCTTTTTCAATTGTTTATGTTTGACATTATGCCATCCAATAAAGACTCGATACTTTGTGCCCAAGGCCTAATCTGGTAATGTAATGTGGTATCCCTACAGTCCCAAAGAGAAAGACAACATGAAAACTTAGTAGAACCTCCTTAGGGACCCCTAAAATGGTACCATTTTGAAGTATCCAATCACTTCCCAGTCATTTCCCTTATAATTTAAAACTTGTAGCATCAGCTTGTCACTGTTTTAGTCTTCCTTGAGATATAGTGAATGAACTAAGGGTAGAGATGTACGCTTGTTCCAATTATGGAGAAGTACTGCTTCAATGTTCTTAAATGGATTGTTAATGAAGAGCTAACACTCATCTGGATTACATGTAATTTCAATTGCATCAAATAGACCAGATTCACCATTGCAGTAACATAGCTCAGTTTCATAAGTAAAGAATGGTGAGAAATGTTTATGAAATTTCCTTTGACTAGTCATTGCACATTTTCGTCGAGTAATTCCCACTTTTTGAGCCTAAAATCAAAAGCTCCCTCCTTAATTTGAGAAGGCAAGATGTCTAATAAGGTCAATGCGTTCTATTTGGTTTCGCTAGTATAGATTCTTCCCAACAACGATAATACTGACACACTACTCTATATCTTGACTGATCTTTTCAGTTTCTGTATTGTTGCTTTCCATGAGGATGGGTATTCCTTTCTGGAGGGGTAATTACTAGAAGATCAGTACTGTGGTGTAATGGTGCAATACAGGATGGATGATTGGGATAGGAAATAGTAGGTGCTTTTTGCTATTTGACGGTGGAAGAATCCACTATAGAAAGGAGCAAATGTTTGAGTGGCCAGTGAGTTCACGCCAAATTTGGGGAATATCAAACTTCATGGTTCTTCTTTCCCTTCCATATCATCGTATAAAAGTAAAGAAATATACTTTATTACTCCTTCTGTATTACACAGAGCTTAGATACTTGTCATATTGAATATTTCCCTCTTTACATAAAACAATTTACTTACCTTTTAAAGTTTTCTTTAAGTGTTCACAAGCAAAATGAGGTGCCTAGTGTTAATCTTGGTCCCCACATGGCATGCCAACGTATCTTTTGTAACCTTCACACATTCTCATAGATGCTGCCACGCAGAACGTTCGGCTCTTTTGATGACTCTCCGCATTCTCTAGTGTAACTAGAGAATGACTACAGACTCTTTGAGCTATTTCCTTTCTGATGTATTCACTCTGGTAAATAGTTTAAATGGAAGCAGATCTGTGAATCCAGGTATAAATATTTGTGAAGTAATATTCCAGTTTATTTCGGGATGTGTTATAAATTTTCAGGGGTGTGTTTTTCAAGATCGAGAACAAATATTATTTGAACACATTTCAATGTATTTTTTAAATAAAATTTACAATTGTCTACTATGCTTTTAAAATAATTAAGTACTACAGCCTTGTAAATATTTAAAAATTTTTCCGAAATTAATAATACCCAATCATTATATTTCAAATAGAAAATTTAGAAACTCAGTGCACTAGAAAGGGCGCAAAGCTTCATTCATTTACTCTATATATATATATAATATATATATATAATATACACTAGCGACCATAATATAAAGATCAGTAAGAACAAGAGTATTTAAGTATTTTTCATAGAAGTTTAAGTAAACGTTGAAGCTATGTATTATACAAATATTTAGATAAATTTAAGTGCTATCTCTCGTAAAATTTCGAGTGAATAGAATAAATATTTGGTAAGTTAGGAAGAAATAAACAAACTGTCGTGGAATTGCTCTTAGTCCGGTCCAATAATTCTTCTAGTCCTTGATCTGGACACACCGCTTTTGTTTAAGTCGATGGTATTGAGAGCTTATAACTCAATCTACGATCATTATATATATATATATATATATATATATATATATATATATATATATATATATATATATATATATATATATATATATAGGCTTTAATTCCTACTGAACGTGCGAAGGCTGATTAGAGGCGGGTTGTGCAACGGCCAGGATTCTCATTATAAAAGTCCCACTTGTTACTGGGGGGAGGTTTGTGATTGTTAAATTCTAACAGTGCATAAAACAGGTTGAATAAATTAGCCGAAGGGATTTTTAATTAAAGTCTTGCCAAGGGTACGTCAAAAGGAGGAGCCACCAAATAAACACACATACAAAAATAAACTTTATTCTACACCAAAATAATAATTAGTAGCAATAGTTAAACGGGCATTTAGGTAAATAAGGATTAAATATTAAACACGGATCAATCCGGGTTGACAGCAATTATAAATAATTATAACAGGGAATGACTCACTTGAATCTCCTTAAAAAAAGAGGGGAAGATAACATTGACGTTAAGCGCCTAGATTTATAATAACTCAATGGGAGTATCAATCACTGTTAATTAAATAGGTAATTTAAGAATAGAGGGAGACTGGGTTTACAGATTACCATTAATTGTGATGGATTGGAGAGACGACTACTCTGGTCCAGACGGGGTGGTTCGGGTGGCGTTAAAACGAGTTCTCGAGGAGCGTGGGGATAAGACGACGGGTTCGGGGCTGCTGACTGCATTTACGGTTAGTTCACTCCTAACTGGATGTGACACTAACAAATAGTTATTTCCAGTAACTTTTTAGATGTTCTTTTTTCTTTCTCAAGTTACGTTGAGCAACAGAGCGTATTCTTCTAGTCACAGACTCTGAGGGGGCGGGATTTGCCTCAGGAACTCTTTCAGACAACGACCAGGTTAACTCAGCGGGTGCGCCTTGGCAGTCGATACGTTACGGCAACGACTCCCGTTTAACCTGAGGATTACGCAAGTAGGTCTGAAACAATACTCATGAAGGATGAACGGCGTTGTCATTTATATCGCGGAATGTGTGAAATCGAGAGAGAGATTCCCTATACGACAATTTGCTTTTCACGGCGCCTTCTGGACAATCTCCTTGGTATCATAAAGAAGGCAAATAGAATTTAGGCTTCTAAGTGAGATAAGCCTTCCTTCGTCAGACTTCCTGTCGCCTGCTGGGGGGTTTGGCGCGGATAACGACTTAGGTCAGGGGAAAGGCGGAGGGGAGCGGAAGTATGTCGGGGGAGGGGGAGAGGAGACGAAGGTCAACTCAAACAACAAATCTCTTTCGTTCCCACAATCGCCTGGCGGCATGCGAGTACGTACGTTCCATACCCTCACACGGCAACCTATTTCGAGGAACATTATTCTGCCATGAAATAAGAAATAATGTGAAAATTAACTTCACCTGAGGAATTTGTAATTATCTTCCTCGACTCGAACAATTGAGTCGGTAATTTTAGCAGAACCGTTAGGACTTTATCTTAGTATCTAATGGCTACAAAATACTACTGCTACGTCAGTTTCTCTAATTTACATATTTTAAAACAATACAAAACAAAACAAGACACATACAGAGTACAGGCAAGAAATAATTATTTAAACAAAGAGATACACACAAAAAAAATTAATTGACTATTAACCGCTATCTGAAATCGGGTTTCTTGAAAGGCAATCTGCGAGTACATTGTCAGACCCTTTTAGATACCTGATTTCATAACGGTACTCAGCTAACAATTATGACCAACGCATTAGCCTGCCGTTTCGGTTTTTACAAGTTTTTAAGTAGGCTAACAGTCTATGATAAGTCTCTATGAGAAATGAACGACCAACCAGATACATTCTAAATTTCTTTAGCCCCAAACAATCGCTAGAGCTTACAGTTCTACCGTAGCGTACGCCCTTTCGCGAGCCGTCAGTCGGCGACTCGCATAGCTTATAGGAGTGGGTTCTTGGTCCTCCTCGTATTGGAGTAATACGCAGCCAATACCCATTTGGGAGGCATCTGTCCGTACGCCAAATTTTTTCTGAGGGTTTGGCAGTTTTAAAATTGGGGCGGAGACTAGCTTCTCTTTGAGCTCTTCAAAGCGCGCTTTGGCGTCGGGGTTCCACTTAAGGGGGTCCGGGAGTTTCTTTTGTAGCAGATCGTTTAGGGGAGCTGCTACAAAAGCGAACTGGGGTACGAAGTGGGGTAAAACGAAGCGGCACCGAGAAAAGACCGTAATTGCTTCTTGGTGCGCGGTAGAGACATTTTTACAATAGCCTTTACCTTCTCTTTCTATGGGGCCAGGTGACTTTCGCCTATTTTAAATCCAAGGTATTCTATGGATTTATAAGCTGAATGGCATTTTGAGGGTTTAATCATTAAGCCATGCTGCTTTAACTGTTCTAAAAGCGGGCGGAGGGACAAGATATGGTCGTTCCATGAACGTGTAGCCATATACACGTCATCAAAATAAAAAGAACTGTTTTTTAAACCGTCTATTGCACGGTGCATTATGCGGTTGTAGCTACTGCAGGCAGTGACTAGGCCAAAAGGGAGACGAGTGAATTCCATTAAACCTTTGTCTGTAGGAAAGGCTGTTAGTTTCCTCGCTGATGCCTTTAGGGGGATCTAATAATAGGCCTTACATAGGTCTATCTCAGTGATGTAGGCGGCTCCTTCGAATAGATGTAAATTTTGGTCAATTAGGGGAAGAGGCTCGGCGTCAAACACGGTGACGCACATCCTAAAGGACTGGTCTGGCTTGCGGACCATGACTATTGGGGAACAGTAGTCGGACGTAGATGTCTCGATAATCCCTAATTGCAAAAGATTATTGACTTCCTCATTGAAAGCGTCTTTTAAGTGCACCGGTATGAGATAGGGCTTACATCGCACAGGTTCGAGCGTAGTGAGGGCGATATCATGTTTGAACTGAGTCGAGCATCCTGGTGACTCGAAAATGACGTCACTAAATTCTTCCAAAAGCGCCATCATTTGGTTCCTTTGGGCAGGGGTGAGGTCGGAGTTTACATCCAACTGGGGAAAGGTTTTTTTTCGGGGGGGGGGGGTGGAAACTTAAGCGGGAGGACGGGGAGGGGACAATCTTCGCTTGACTTCACGCAAATCGAATTAACAATATTTAGCGGGTTGTTTGGGTGGACGGCGTCAATTACCCTTTCTTCGTCGAAGGCGACTATATTGTTTATACAGGCCCGTCTATGATACTTTTTTAGCATGTTTATGTGATATGACTTATCACCTGCGGGTGTCTGTATTGCGTAATCGACCAATCCGTGGGTTTTATAAACGGAGTAGGGGCCTTTCCATTGGGAAAGAAGTTTATGGGAGTCCGTGGGGAGTAAGAGCAGAACTTCATCTCCGGGCTTCAGTTTTCTGTGTTTGGTCTTTAAATCAAAGTATGTCCGATACTTTTCCATATTAATTTCGGAATTTCTGATTGCTATGCCAGAACGACTTTTTAATCTTTCCCTTAGTTCGAGGACGAAAGAATAAGTGTTCCTTAATTCTGGACACATACGGGAATTTGACCATAACTCCTTCAAAATATTGAGGGGCCCCCCGCACGTTTCTTCCGTACAGGAGCTTAAACGGGGAAAATCCGATGGTCCTATGGGGAATTTCGCGGTTTGCGAATAACGCAACTAGCAAATATCTGTGCCATTCTTGGGGTTGTTCCATGCAAAGCTTCTTGAGGACGCTTTTCAAGGTCGCATTGAACTTTTCGCACATGCCGTTCGCGCTCGGATGGAAGGGCGTGGTAAAAATAGGTTGGATTTGGAGCAGGGTGTTCACGTGTTCCACAAGCTCAGAGGTAAACTGGTGGCTTCTATCTGACAACATTTCTTTGGGCAATCCTACTCTAGAAAAATGGAAATAAGAGCTTTAAAGCAAGAGATACTATCGATCCTTTTTAGAGTGACAGCGTCTGGGAATCGGGTAGCGCAGTCTATCAATGTTAGTACATGCCTATGACCTTCGGCGGAACGGGGGTGAATTGGTCCGATGAGGTCGATGGCGACTCTCGAGAAGGGCTCTGAATGACTAGGGTTCTTTGCAGGGGAGCTGGGGCTATTCGACCTTTTGAAATGGTTTTCTGGCACAAATTGCACATTTTGCAGAATTCTGCAATATCTTTGGCTGCACCGGGCCCCCAAAAGTATTTAAATACTCTCTGAGAAGTCTTGTTATGACCGAAATGACCGGCCATGGGACTTCCATGTGCTATTCGCAGGACTTGGCCTATATGAGTGCGCGGAATACACATGACGCGGGAAGGTGGGTCAGACTCATCTCACGAGGTGCGAAACAGAAAGGAGTCATTAATGACGTCCCTTATGGGACGGTTCTCTCGAACGATCACCTCTTCGTTCTTTCGGGCCATTTCCCAAAGGGATTGAAGTAAAGGGCAGCTCTGCTGAGTTCTGAGGAATTGTGCATTACTCGTTGGGACCTCTAAAAGAGCCTCTGGGGTGAAAAGGCGCGTTGGGGGAGAGGCCTCGCGGCTAGCTTGCGCTAGAGTGACAACAACTTGAGTCACTTCACTCGGGGAGAGTAGTGCGCTCTGGCCAATGAGTACCGAGCAAAATTTGATGAGGGCTGCCACTACGTCGACCCAACCAGTGAAATATTTACACTGTTCATGGCAGCGGATTACCGGGAATCTATTTTCTCGACCCAAGAAGTCAGGTACAATTGCGTACTCCTTTTGTTGGGGGTCGACAGGGGGAAGCAATTTGTCTGACACGACAATGCATGTGCACCCTGTGTCTCTCACAAGGGTGGACACTTTACAGCCATTGATCCAGCCGGTTTCGAAATTTAGTTCTCCGGGGGAACTCTTGTTGAACAGGAAGTTCACTTGAAATTTCTGTGGGGATGGAGACGAGGGGGATGACGTAAGCGCGGCCGGCTGTTCCGGGGGAAGGGTAGTGGTTATGTGGTGAACTTGCTGGCTCTGGGTGGGACGTAGGCTGGAATTCTGTACACATTGGGACTTATAATGGCCAGGGGAATCGCAGGAGTAGCATATAACCTGGTTATTATGGTGCTGGTTATTGTAGGGGGTATTGAAGACTGGGGGTTTTCTATCTCCGTGGGCTACAAAAGGCTTATTCTTTGGCCTGAACGGGGCTGTGGTCCTTATCAATAGAGGGGGTTTCCTTTGTTGGGACTTCCATTGACTAAATTTATTCTTTGGGGACGGGGGACTATTATTCCGGTTATCCTGTGGGTATAGGCGATGATTTGTCGCATTAAGATCAGCTTCCTCGAAGCATTCTTGAAAGGTAGACGCTCGGCGGTCTTGTACGAATGCTCGGATATCCTGGGCGACAGTGGACAATAGCTGGTCTTTTAACATAATGTCAATCAGGGCCTCATACTCCGATTCGACTTTGGAGGATGCTAGCCAGAACTGGAGGTTTCGCTTCAGGATATATAAAAAATGTCAATAAGTTTGATCGAGCTGGATTTTAAACGATCTAAACTTAACGCGGTAGAACTGAGGGTTCAAGTTGAAGGCGGATAGCAATTCGGCCTTCAAGGTGCTGTAGTCTATTGTGGCTTCATGTGGTAACGAGATGAAAATTTCCCTTTAGCGCGGACTAAGCAATGGGAGCAACCTAGTGACTCCTTCGGATTCTATGGCCCATCCGTTTACCTCGAAGATCTTTTTAAAATGCGTTAAGTATGAGCACAAATCTTCTTCGACTTTATATTGGGGAAGTTTCATAGCGGGGGTCTGGGGTTGATGATCACGGGATCCAACAGAACTAACTTGAACTTGGTCTCTGCTTAATTCTCATTCATGTTGTCGAATTCTTTCTTTTTTTAAAATTCTAACGCTTCTTTTCTTCTCCTTTCTTCCAATTCTAACCCTTCTTTTCTTACTTCCATTTCACGTGCTCTTTCCTCTCGCTGTTTGCTTTGGACGAATTCCCTTAGTTCCTGTCCTGTGAGACCGAGAGCTTGTCCTTGCTTGACGAAAACTTCGAACGATTGTGAAGCCATTGCTGTTCTTGCTGACGCAACTGGTGACTCACGAAAGAAATTACGCACCTGGTAAGAGAATTAGAAGCTGCAATTTTTCCTAACCAATACAATCTAATAACTAACTCCGGAACAAACTAATATTTTTCTAGCTTTGTTTTTGCTATCTGGAAAGGATTATTATTGGTTATTATTTATATTCCTTCGGGAATAGACTATAATTATTAAAATTTACGTTAGTTTATTTAGACTTCCTTGAACGTTGGCAAGTTTTAGGATATATGAGTTTGCTTTCTCAAAAATTTTACCCATTAAAGCAGACACCACTTTTATAATATCGTGGAATCGCTCATAGTCCGGTCCAATAATTATTCTAGTCCTTGATCTAGACACACTGCTTTTGTTTTAGTCGATGGTAATGAGACCCTATGACTCAATCTACGATCATTATATATATATATATATATATATATATATATAGGCTTTAATTCCTACTGAACGTGCGAAGGCTGGTCAGAGGCGGGTTGTGCCACGGCCAGGATTCTCACTATAAAAGTCGTACTTGTTACTGGGGGGGGAGGTTTGTGATTGTTAAATTCTAAGAGTGCATAAAACAGTTTAAATAAATTAGCCGAAGGGAGCCACCAAATAAACACTCGTAAAAAAATAAACTTTACTCTACACCAAAATAATAATTAGTAGGAATAGTTAAACGGGCATTTAGGTAAATAAGGATTAAATATTAAACACGGATTAGTCCGGGTTGACAGCAATTATAAATAATAATATCAGGGAATGGCTCACTTGAATCTTCTTAAAAAAAGAGGGGAAGATAACACTGACGTTAAGCGCCTAGATTTATAATGACTCAATGGGAGTATCAATCACTGTTAATTAAATAGTTAATTTAAAAATAGATGGACACTGGGTTTACAGATTACCATTAATTGTGATGGATTGGAGAGACGACTACTCTGGTCCAGATGGGGTGGTTCGGGTGGCGTTAACACGAGTTCTCTGGGAGAGAGGAGATAAGACGACGGGTTCGGGGCTGCTGACTGCAGTTCCGGTTAGTTCACTCCTAACTGGATGTTACACTAACAAATAGTTACTTTCAGTAACTATTTGGATGTTTATTTTTCTTTCTCAAGTTACGTTGAGCAACAGAGCGTATTCTTCTAGTCACAGACTTTGCGGGGCAGGATTTGCCTCAGGAACTCTTTGAGACAGCGACCAGGTTAACAAAGGATTGTGTTCCCTTACCAAGAGGGCAAGACAAATTTTGTGATAGCAACTACTGTAGGTAGGTCTAGAAGTGTTGTGAAACAAATTGTAGCTCGTTTTAAGTCATCAGGATTGGCAGATGCTAAACCCAAAATCAGTATACCTCGTAAAACGTCACCAAGACAGGATCGTATTATGGTTAGAATGCCACTGAAGGATAGGTTTAAGAGAGCTGCTGAGATTTCCCGCGAGTTAAACTCCATCTCCGATGTCAAAGTATTGAGCAAAACAGTTTTTCTGGGGTTACAAGGCTTTGGGTTGCTTGGTTGGGCACCGGCAAAGAAACTTTTGATCTTCAAGAAGAATCAAAGAGCCCGTCTTTATTACGCTTACGAACATGTCGTTGGACAGAAGAACAGTAGGAGCAGCTTCATTTTAGCGATGAATCGATGTTTAATGTAATTAGTTCCGATGGCGGGATGTACGTCCGATGAAGATGTGGCTTAAGGTTATCACGTGTATGTATGAAGAAGACAGTGTAATATGGAGGAGGTAGTGCAATGGTATAGGGAGTGATTTTAGCTGCTGGTCCTGGTCCACTTATTTGCCTATAAGTGTCTCTTAATGCTGAAATCTATAAGCAGCATCCTAGACAGCATGCCCTGCCACATCTGCGCTGATCCTCGTTAGTTCAACCTCCTATCTTCGTGCAAGACAACACTCCCTGCCACACTATAAAAAGAGTCAAAGATCTTTTGAGTGAGAAAGGGATTGATCTCATGGATTGGCCACCTAAAATTCCAGATATCAACACTATAGAAAGCGTTTGGAAGATTATTAAATTTGGGGCGCGAAGGAAAAATCCAAAAAACTAAGATGAACTCTGGGAATTAATTAAAAACGAATGAAACAATATTACCCTATCATTTTGTAAGAAATTAATTCAGTCCTGTGGTAATAGATGTCAGGAGATCAATGCTAATGAAGGGATGTTCACAAAATATTAATAGTAAGGGTTTCTTTTTTGTTATTGTTCCACTTTACATTGTTTTGCAAAGTAACATTTAACTTTTGGCTGCTACAATTTGTAAGATAGCTTCTTCATTTTCTCTTAATTTACGAAATATTTAAATCATTGACTTGAACTTTCATGAAAGATAGATATCAGACATCTAAATATGTGTATAATATATAGTCTCAACGTTTTGTTAATATTCTATAATAAATATTTAAAATACTTGTTTTAACTGACCTTCAAATTATTATGGCCGCTTCATTAAGATTTCTTCCCAATTTAGATATTAACCTAACTTTACCAATCCCTAAAATTATTAAATTAGTGCGCTTATGTTTAACGAATAATGTATTTTCACCTGAAGATAGGTTTGTTCGCCAAAAATATGGCCGAAGTATGGATAACCCCCTTTTCACTCATCCTATGCAATTATTTATGGAAAACTATGAAATGACCCTCCTCCTAGGATCCATTCCCAACCTCCTATCTTCTTTCGATATATAGACGATATCCTGTCGGCATGGCCCATAGACAACAACAATTTGAATGAATCTTTTACCAACTTGAATTCGTTACACCCATCGATAAAATTCAATGTAGAATGGGAACAGAATTTTTCTCTCCGGTTCTAGACGTAAATATCCACCGTTTAAATAATCATATCCTGTACTCAGTCTATCGAAAGACTACAAATTCAAATACTTACATACATTTTTCTCATTACATGACAAATACGTTAAGAAATCTCTTATTTCTTCTTTCTTTCTCCGAACCTATATAACGTGCGACCCAATCTTCCTTAAGGAAGATTACATTGAACTAAAATACCCAATTCACCTCTTAAATAGATACCATTCGAAAGCACAAAATAAACATCTATGCCATCTCCACACCACGAAGCGACGATTTTTAAAAAACGAATTAGTTTCCGATATGCTCCAGCCTTGCCCCCCCTAAAATCATATGCAAATGGAAATAACATAAATATTATATTCAGATATTCTAATACCATTCGGAAATTCTTGACTAGACTGCGTCCAATCAATCTCGATGCTGGAGTATACAGCATACCATGCTATAATTGCAAATTAACATACATCGGAGAGTCAGGCACTTTGGTAAGAGAATGAAAGAACATTTAGCTGATATCAGAAGGTGTACGAACTCTAAAAGTATCTTTACGCACATGCAAAATCACGACCATAGAATTGATTTTAACCATGTAAAAATCATTTATAAATCAAACAATTATATTGAGAGGACAATTGCGGAATCCATCCATCTTCATCAACAAAGTTGATAATTTGAAGTTATCTGAATTTTAATATAAATTTAACAAATATATATCAAATAAAGTCGCCAATCGTATTTATAAACCCGCAGATTCAATGGGTCTCGGAGATTAGCAACTCTCTAGATTGCTTTCGCGCCAGATTCACTCGAGTTTTTTCGAGATTGTTTTCTGCTATTTGATTTTGTTTAGGATGTGTCTTACCTTATATATAGTGTGTTCCTTGTCTAACGTCTTTATTATTAGTTGAAAATGGCATCTTGCTGAAAATAGTCCGATAGTTATAAATAAAATCTTGATTCAAATATTGTTGTTTACCATTATCTTTCACTGATATACATCACGCCAATGTGATATCTTCCATTATATATATATATATATATATATATATATATATAAATATATATATATATATATATATATATATATATATATATAATTTAACGAGGATAGCGAAGAGAACTCGGGTGCATTTGATTTAATTTGGAGATAGAGACATTTCAAGGACTATCGTCATGTTTGAAAATTAATAAAAAATGTTATCTGTTAAATATAGTATAGTCAAAGTTTTAAAAAGCTAATATGAGAAAAATTACAGTAATTAAAAAAATTAACAGCGAATAAAAAGAACTAATTTATTATTGATTATTTTAAAAAGTAATAGCTTAATATTATGGAGTGGAAAATCTTAAATTTAAAATGATTATTAGCATAGTATAGAGAACAAAGAATCGCCTTAATATTGAAAAACAAAGAAAAAGAGTAACACGTGGAAATCTTCGCTTGAAGGTTGACGATTTCTCTCCTATCTCTTGCTATTGGCCAAATGACAAAAACTTACTAAGTCTTGTAAGATGATGAAATGTGCAACAATATTTTCATTGTTTCTTATCAATGGCGGCAGCTTACTCCTATTTCACAGATATCCAGAACTTGTTCAGAGAAAGGACAATAAATCTAATCTTACGTATAAAACCGGATTTGTTTTCAAAAATTCTTCCTTTTCTCCTAAAGTTAACTTCTGAGGATGAACAGATTATATTTCCCTTACCACATTATAATACACTTATGTTGAAAGTGAATGAATCTTATCTTCGATTTTGATACTCAATTTTTGTGTTTTACTAAGACTTAAAATTTGTGGATATCTGTCATCACTCTCAAGCGCCAACAGTAGTTGTAACAATACAAAATTTGCTTGAATCCATGAATCGGGTCGTTTTGATCTTGAAATATTGAATACAAATTCTTTCAATGATCTTTCAACTGATTCATATTGTGAAGAAAATTTTTTTGCTAAATAAGCTTACTTCTATAACTAATAATCATCTTTAAAGCACTTAAAAAATATGATACTGATTTCTTGTAGGTACGCTTGAAAATGATCTTTCAGTTGAAAACTCCTATTTAGAACTCTTTCTCAATTATACCACGGGATTTCTGTGTGCTTTAAAGTGATTTAACTGGTATTTATCCATGTTTTTATATATATTTTTAAGCATTATTAAGTAGGGTTGTCTTTGTGTAATAATTTTGCCATTTTTAGAACTTCATCAAAATCTCTTTATTTTCATTTCCATGAGATTTTGAAACCAGTACCTTTCTATAAAAAAGCCGTGTGTTGTGAGAATCACAGTATTTCTTGTGTTCCAAGAAAACGAAACCTCTTTGGAACAAATCAATGATGATGCGCAATCAATACATATACCAATTCAGTCATTAACATTCTCGTGAAGTTGGCTTTTTACGTTTAACTGAACGGATGATGCACAGAGGGTCAATTTTATGAGAATTATGCGCATCACATTATTTATGAGTGCACGACTCATAAATAGACAAAAGTTGGGAGTAGTACTTCAATTAACCATTTCACCCTTACTGGTTGTTTGTAGATTTATATTCGTGTGAGAAATTATGTGGATATGAAACTTTCGTTAAAAGCGCTTACATACTGATGTAATTGAACTAATTGATATTCTAAAGTTAAAATTAGAGCTATATAATATACGAGACTCCCTAAAATTAGGATTTGCTTCTCTATATAGAGTAGAAAACATATTTAGTGGTTAATTCTTAAGAAAATATGTTTTTAAAAATTTTAATAATTAAATAGACGTATGCATATAGGTAAAACTTTAAGATATAGCTATTGCATATGTTATATAATATTTGGGACATTGATAAATCTTGATATATAACTAAATGTTATATTTTCTTTGTACCAAAAAACAATAGTATGTATTTTTTTCTCCCGTTTGTACAAATAATAAGGTGGATGCGTATATACTTTCCTCAACCCTATTATTTTTTACTTACCTACATAAGCGAAAGAAACCAGCACATCACTGCAGGAAAACTTTCAAGGAAAGTCGCTAAAACAATCGTTGAATAATGGGTAAAGTGAAACTGTATGGAAAAGAATACAAAAATGCTCAGTATACACTATCTACAACAACATTTGATACTACATTAAAAAGTGTGAGTCAACGAAGGTATCGAGGTTAAAATCTTTGTGAGGAGAGATCTCTAGAGCGAGTGGTAAATAGAGGAAGTAAAATTGAGTGGAAAATGATATATGAATACAAATAGCAATGCATAATACGAATATCAACAAATATATTTCATATTAATGAAAAAATATCATGGAAATATTCAAGATGGGGAAGACGAAAAGCCATTACTCTCTCAAAGTCAAAACCATCGATGGACATCATAGCCAGAAATATTTAAGGACAAAATTAATAAGAAAACGGCGAGGTTTCGGAAATGAAAATGTTCCAAACAAATCGCACGTAGGATAAACTGAAGAAAAATCGATCATTCTTTGATGAGACAAAACCAATGAGGACGATCGATCTTTCTATATCGTCAGATTTTATCTTATTATTATTGTTCGAGGTAAGAGTAAAGTCCATATTTTCCTTTAAAACCTTAAACATTTTCCCCAAACCTGATCCGAGCGCATAAATTCTGCTAAAACTAACCCTTCCTTAAAACTTTCCACTCTATTTATCATATTAGTGCAAAAACAGAGTAAAAAGAGGCCGCAATCATTACTTAATTAAAATGGTGAAAAAACAACAAGGAAATGAATGTCATAATTGAAAGAAAGCGTTTAAGACAGGCTAGATAAAACGCCCGCGCAGATATATAGCCATAGTCGTATCTTCATGCAATGGGGAGGTAGATATGTATCACCCGCCTCCAACTATGATATCAGCTAGAGCAGGGTAACATATATGACCCGTTACCCTTATTCACCACTCAACTACCATTAAGTAACCCCTCCGAGGGAAGTACCGATATGTCCACATCCTCATTATTATTATTATTATTAAATATTATAATTAAATATTAAAATGGGAAAATCAACGAAGTCATTGCCCACACAAAACTTTAACCGAGATTCCTTATATTTGTTCGGTGCGATTTACCAAACAATGAAGAAGAAATGGATAACTTGAAATACAATGCTGACGAGAGACGCCAACGGAAAAGATTTATATGGTAAAGGGTTTAGTTCAACAAGGAAGTGGTGAAGTTCGGGCATTGAAATAAAATAACTATCGCTCTAGGGAGTGATCGCAACCCTGAATGTCAGCTACTATATGATGACCGTAATTTAGCCGACATACCCTTACCTACCTCTCAACAGCAGCCGGTACAACACAACCTAAGGAAAGATAACTCTGCAGTCCAAATATTTTCCCACGAATAGTATGGAATACTGCAATGTACGCAATCATTGTATGCGCTTTGTATAGCAATGAAGAGCTACCTTCACACTGAATTGGATCACTCTCTTGGCGTGTATGAAAAACGTCCCCTAGGCGTGTTCCCAAAGTGTGAAAGTGGATACTCTTTATTATACTAATCATCTTCCCAAGAAAATAGGAAATGGTAAAATAATCGGAAGAACCAACGAAAAAAAACACGAATTATATATAAACGAAAAACATTTTCGAAAGATTTACACAATAACAAGAGATTCTACGCATCAACAATATTTACCACGATATTTACCACAAAAACTGCCGATGTATTTCTACGTACGAGTGTATAGGCCTACTAGAGAGCGTGTATGTACGTTTGCTAGTGTATTTACATGCCTATTTATGTTAATTATGAGTTTTATATATTTATCCATCGATAATGGGTATATGAATGTATGTGTATAAGCATGCATGTGCATAAATAATGATGTGTAATATGCATGTATGTGCAGATACGTATATTATGGCCGTGGTACTGGTATACTAACTAATGAATCATTCATTACCTACCTATGTAAATTATCAAGCGGAATTTTCGGGCCTTGTTCTTTCAAAAAAGCAGAAGGTAAAAGCTAATCGTGGAGATTGATTTTAAAACTGCTGATTCATTGCCGAGACACGAATTTGTTTACTAAAGATAAAAGAAAAATGTAAATTTTCGCATTCTCTATCGTAAATGATAAATCACAACTTACATATGTAGACTCCTTATTTTAATAAAAAATGCTGAGAATATATATTGCCAGGGGAGTAGCATACGAGAATATGAAGAGAAATACCAGAAGAATAGGTGGTCAACAAGAAAGAATATAGTCAGAAACCAACGATGTCTTTGCTTAATACCCACTCCGATCTTTGTTATTCCCATCTCAGATTAGATCGTCACTACATTTGCCCATCTTTCTTTACCTCTCAGAATTAGAAAATCAAAAGTATAAGAGAGGTATTTGCTTCCGCTTTGGCCATATTTAATGATCGAAGACCATTTTTCAAAGAATAATTACCCTACCAGGATCCGAGCGCTTCCGGTACTCTTTACCACCGGCGGCGACCTTGGATCTTCGAGCATTCACTCCGTGCGTGTTTCATCGTCGCAGCAGCTGCCCGCTCTCCAATTCTCTTCGGCACGAATTAATTTGCTCACTCTATTCAAGAGAATAATTCTGGTCCCTATTTCATTATCACCTTTCGAATATTTGCGGCCAGGTCTCACTTATAAGATCCACATGAGTTTTGTACGAAGTATTTTGCGGCCTGATCTCACTCGCACTAGGACCCTTCTGCATTTGGGCATGGCATACTTAGGTGTCATCATGAATATGAAAGAAATTCTATCATGAATTATTTCTAAATTATGTCGTTTTACATATGAAATTCAAATATCAGCTAATTTTATGATAAGATATATCTAACCTATGACGATTTGTATTTCTAAATTTAGAATTTTACTCTTTCGTGTCACGTTATATCATTAAATCAAAGACAAATCAAATATATTGTCGAATATAAATCAAATTTACCTATATATTAAAATGTGAGCTGCATTTATATCACTGGATACAATAACAAATATCATTATCCTGACCTTTTGAAATTTTGCAGGAGGCACAAGTCCTACTTTGACTCATTCTTGGACATCAAACATCGTGCTGAGCCCCTAATCCTTGCATGTTTCTTTCCCTCTGAGAAATAGATAGCAGAATCCTCAGTCATCATGTAAACGGCCCTGTCAATGCCTTGAGTGTGAAAAGGCCAATTGACCGTTTTCAACTCCTTCGTCGCTGACATGAGGCAGTCCAGATGAAAGAAAATGTGCCTTGGCCCTTCGTTCGAAGAATGCTTGACTTTTAAGTTAAGCCAAAATGGAAAAAACAATTTAATGATAAATTAAACCGTGAATTACTGATTATTCACATTCTTTCTCTTTATTTCGAGCTTTGACACCCTAAGTCTGAGTATTCTGATTGCAGTAGTAAGCCAACGGCCATGATGTAGTGATCCTATCTCCAAAAGAGTCAGCTTTGCAGAAACTTTTCCATTCCTGACTGCACAGACAATTTTGTAGCAATGGTGTCGATCAGTTGAGAGATATTGAATAGCTTTGTGATGCAACTTGATCAATGACGGTTAAACAGATTTAGGGGCGAAGAATGATTGATTTCAAAGTCTTTAGCAGCATCAAGGAGTTTTCCTATCAGCCAGGATATTTTTTGTCTGGCAGAATAGAGCCATCAACGACAACAATGAGATGGCGCAGGAATAGTTCACCAATGTCTAAGATGCGCACCTACCAGTCTCAGCTCCACATTCCGCAGTACTCCAGCTTTCACACCACTATTGACATTTGCAGCCTCCTGCAATGTCCAACAAGGTCTTTTTACACCCCTTTATTTCAGCCAAACAAACATGAACTCAGCAATAACCTCTTAATGTAATTCTTCTTAGTTGATTTTTCTGATACAAATTAAAAGATATACTAGTCACCAGGCTAATTAACAACACTATAGTTTTCTTCCTATATCTTTGCAGTAAAAGGTGGTCATCTCATTTAGCTTCAACTATCATATTATTCAAGTTAGTTCGTACATCAAAGAGAATACAGATACCTCTTCCCTCTTCCCTTCTCCTCAAATAATATCCCATGATATATCTTAAACTTCCTCTCCTCTCTTTTAACCTTATTCTTAACACGCATATTAATGTGTTGTCTTCTGTAATGATTCCTGTATCAATCATGGCATTTGTTGCTATAGCTGCTGCTGGCCTCATCTATGTAAATTACCTTAAACTAACAAAAGGTCAGTTAGAGCCCTTAATGGTGAATGGAGTGTAATGAAGTTATTGTGTTTGTGGATGACAAGAAGAGGACTTAGAGCGTGGATCAAGACTGACTGCCTGATTATTTGTCTGTCTAACGAGGAAGGATTGTTAAGGTGAAGTGATTGGATTTAGGTAAATTCATGTCCTTGGACGGGAAATGGATGGTATGTGAACGCAAATGGGAAGATTACTTCCTACCGCCTATGGTACCCAGTTGTTGGGAACTTGTGATTCCCTGCACTGAGAAAAGCTTGGTGAAAGAAACTGAGTGTACTTAGGAATGTGAATTTAAGTCCTTCATCGGTGAATGGAGCGTTAGTGAACGTAGAAGGGTTGACTTGTGCACCGTGTTGTGATATAGTATAGTCTCTCTCTAGATGGGAAAATTGTATATTTATGGGGAAGTAAAATGGGAGGAGATTGTGTAATAGCCAATGAGCGGATCATATGGAATCTTTTATGTGCGAGTGCGAGGTATTGTGGGATTTTTAGTAAAAAATCGGGAAAAGCTGTGAGGCTTCCTGCACATCCACAAACTGAACGTTGTGCCATTTTAAAGAGTTATATTTACTTTTCTAATCCCTGAGAGACAGATAATGTCTAATTTAAAAGCGAAAACGACTCTGTGTTTCTCGGCTCAGCGTGAGACAAGGAAAAGTGTATTACAATGGATTCAGAGTTTGATGAAAGAAATTCGGCACCGAACTTATGAGAAAAAAGAGTGAGGAAATTTTGAAAAAGAGCGACTTTCCCAGAGCGAGAGACAGGCTTAGGTTTATCTACTGGAATAGGAAAATTTTCCTTTTCTCCGTTTCTATTGCGATATATTTCCACCCTTTATGAAACAAGGGCAAAGAATAGCCTCAGTACATGATTTACATACATGTAACATAACACCTTTCGAAAACAGAAAATAATCACATAGCACATTGAACATCATGCATATTTGTAAAACATATGGCAGGAGAGAAACTAATAATAGCAGAGCTCATTGAGAATATAAAGAAATCGAAACAAACTAATCATAAGATAAGAGTCGAAAATGAGGTGAAATTGAGTTCATTTAAAATATAATAATCATGATATTCGGATGGAAAAATGAAATCAGTAATTACATTAAAATAATTACAACGTAAGCGGAAAACAAAATCGTATTAATGAATCAACTATAGTAGGACCGCCTGGCATTTGTTTAAAACTAGTCAACGATAGTGATTTGTTTGAATAACATGTGTTAGTGAGTGTGTTTGTTTTATTGTGAGACCGCCATTGTTTTTTTCAATATTATTAATTCATCTGTTTTTCCTTCTTTCAAGATGATGTAATGAAGCATGGAGCTAGAGATCTCTCTTGTTTTATTTAATTGTCCGTTGTTTGAAATTTTTAATATATCTGAAATATTTAGTGCCTTCGTTCTGTTATAAAAATAAGAGGAAACTCAGTAAACATATATTTAACAAAATAAATACACATATGACTGATTTTGTTTGTATATAACAAAAATTGCCAATACACACAGTTGATCAGGTGATAAAAGTATTAACCACTCCAATAACATACAAGAATCGTGTTATCAAACAAAAGAAATCTTGTAAATTCGATATAAAGGGTAAGATTGAAGATTCGAGAAAGTTCGAGAAAAGAAACTGATGTAAGCGTCATTATTAGTACCATCATTCATTGATAAGAATGCATAGAAGAAGGATGTTTGCTTTGAGCAATGCCGAACGTCAAGGAAGTTCCTTCTTCTATTCGACAGCAAATAATTAAACTTCATTCAGATGCATTGCGCTATAAGACTATTTCTGAGCAAATTTAAGTGCATTATGCAACTATACGTTCTATAATTCTAAAGCATCGCGATTATCAATCACTAACAACTTGTCAAGAGACGGTGTTCCTCGTAAGATAAGCAATCGGTCTCGCCGTTACATACTTCAAAGGTTAAGTAATAATCTAATGAATACTATAATACATCTAAAAAGCGACCTGAAATTTTCAGGAAATAAACTAAATTCATTCCTTCACTTCCCTCAAAACTCTCCCTTTTAATAAAAAAAAACAGGTAGCTCTCTGTTTAAAGTTTGCAAGAGAGCATCTCGAAAAGGGACTTTAATTTTGCAACAATGTTATGTAGCTAGATGAGAATAGAATATATCTTTTCTGAAAAAAACTTCCACGTCAAGTTTTGAGGCCAGAAGGCCAGAAGCACCTCATCCCAACGGTGGAACAAGGATGAAGTAGTTCCATAGTTTGGAGATGCTTTACTGCAACTTGGGCCTAGTAGGTCGCAGGTCTCAGAAACACTTGAGTCCTAGAACCAAGAAAAGGACTCTGACCGGGAATCGGATATCCTCCTAAGCATACCCCGCTCACCGGTCCAGGCAGATAGAAGCAGGTCGCCTCTTAATATTTACTAACGCAATCAACCTGATTAACCTACCCGCAACGATAAGGTTGTTGCTCAACTGACGGAAAATTTAGGATCCGTCAGGTTCAAACGCAGGGAATGTGAGGACAAATATCGGAATTACTTGAAGGAAGACGAGTACGACCGACTCTTCGAACGAATCTATCTTTATTTTGTAGTACTCAATTACGGGTATGGTCCAGCACTGTTAGATGCCAGGGAGAGGGCAACGTTGAATGCTAATTTTACCTTAAGCGAAAACGCGCTTAAAGCTAGAACTGGTTTTCCGAATTACCAGTATGGACAGCAACAACAATACCGTCAGAGAAGAAGACAATCCGCCAGGGTGGCTGTCAGAGGCGCAACAGACCGTAGGGGGTGGCCTCCTGCTAGCGGAATGCGTGCTAAGGGAGCTCGCTTATAAGCGTCAAACTAGAGTGAAATTAGAAGACCTTAGTGCTTTCCTCGCAAAAGTTCAACTTTCGTATCCAACGAGGGGCACTCCCTCGCTCTTCTTTCCGCCTAGACCTATGATCTCTCCCCTAAAACATGGCCTTCCAGTTGCCTTTCGTGTCGACGATGCTGCTGATCATGAAGACCCGCAGCTTGAAAATTTATAGCGGTTCTTAGAGGAAACGGCCGCGCACCTCGGAGCCTACAACATTGAAAACCCAAACCAACATCGTGTGTATCCACGCTCGAAGTTTGGCCCGGAACGGACAAGATAGGGGTCATACCCCTTCTTGGTATGTCCATCCCCACGGTTCTGAATGTAGATAACTCTGAAATCTAGTCATCCCTCGAACTCCCTATAGCAAGTGGTCCTCCGGCTCCTCTAGAACCAGACCAATTCTGGGAGGGCAATATTCTTCAAGACGTCCCAATCAACAAAGACCATTTGTTTGAGGACGACGACCACGCGGGAGACGTCGCAGATGATCAACAGCAGCAGGATCATGATCAACGACAACAGGGAGAACAACAGCATCAACAACAAGACCAGGACGAGGACGCTAACAAGGACAGGGAAGCTATCCGCAGAAAGGATGCGGACTTCTCACCTTGCATCAACCCTTCGGAACCTTGAGTGAAACAAGTGTGTAGTCAGCTTACGTTGAGAAATTTTAGTACAGGCACACTTCGCAACGTGCTTCAGGTTATCAACCTGGTTACAAGTGATGCAAACAATGGCATTAAAGTGTTTTTCCCTAAAGGGTATTCTTGCCGACAAAACGTCTATTCGTACATATAATTTCTATCGTTGCATAAATGCAACAAGTGTAGCAGGTCCCAAAGTGCTGGTTGTTGTGATAATGCAAGATCCATTTTTTTCAGACATTAGCTGTCGTAAAATGAAATTTATTATAGATATAATTACTAATACAATCATTTACCATGTTCCTAAACCATTGAAGATACACATACATAGCCTTCATTAGGGTAGCGCACAAGATAATTGGTACATACCTTTTAAATGCTGAAGACATGATATTCGAAAAAAAGTTCCCTTTTCAAAATGGAGCTGAAGATTTTCTTCCAATTGGAGAGAGCTGAAACATAGCACATTCACTTCCCCTGACTCTTTTCCTGTAAGTAATTGCTGTCTTGAGGTTGCTTCATGCGCCTGTTTGCATACATGTACTGAAAAGCATGTGCAGGATTTGTGTTACAAAATCGCAACAAGCGGTATAAATGAGTTAATATTTTTGTCACCTTGAACTCCATCACCTTCTTAGACTTACAAATAACTTGCGCACCTGACAATATCTCCAAATCCATTTACCGTAAACCCACATATACAGGCTCCGGATTACATTCGCTCAGTTACTCTGCCGATAAATTCAAACTAAATTCCACTAAGACTCTTCTTTCGTGGGCATTTAACCTCACCCTCCTCCTCTCTCCAATATTACAGCGGAAATAGCTCCCTCTCTAATATTCTGCCACAAAGATAACTGCTATGTCTATTCGACCAAACTGTTCGAACATTTTTTAATGACAACTTCTACCCTAAAGAGACTTCTTACAACGTTTATAGTTATAAATAGAAAATATTTATACCTCTGCCTTATATAGGACCTCCCATCTCCCTTATCTGTCTAAACTCACGTATTCTAAAACACACTTTTCCCGCTACAAACTTCCAACCCATATTTTAAAACCCACACAATTTATGACGCCTCATGAACAACAAAGACAAAGTGACAACGCTGCTTCGATCCTCGATTATTTACGAATATTACTGCTGGCGATGTAAATGGAAGATTTATTTAGGTTGGACGCAACGCCCTTTACAGGCTCATGTAAGCGCACATCTGGGGATAAGTCATAAAACTGAATACCCCATTAGCAATGCAGAAAATTCCCCTATCAGATTACATTATCGAACGAAATACTCATGCCATACACCCTCAATTCATGCATTTTCTACTAAAGACAAAATCAACAGTGAAAGTCAATTAAGAAAACCTGAATCCATCTACATAAAATTTATAAACGCGACTCTAAAGTCTGCTGCAACCTCCGAACCTCTAATATATTTCTTATATGAACAAGCACGTTCATTCACCTCCAAACCTTTCTCACCCCAAACTTGTAAAAAAGCTCACATTCATTCTTTTTCGTCCTTTCCATACGAGAAAAAAAATACGCAATAGGTTAGTCTCCTAACTATTAAAGAACGTTATCAACATTTCATTTATTTACAGTAATCCGCTTCCATTTTCGTTATTTTACATTCACACTTCATATTTTCCCAAACAATCTGACAGATGTATAAAAATAAACATAAATATCTTACTTAAATTCATAAATATAAACGATTTCCTTCTAATGCACCACAATTTTATTTTAGTATCACGATTAATTACTATATTAACATCAGCGTTAAAATCTTATACACGTTTTTATTTAATCTTAGTACCTTAAAAATGGTTCCAACAACAAAACTTCGTTACCTATAAAATAAAAAACCAGTATGTAAAGCATAAATGCAGCCTTATTCTTCCTATATGTATATATATATATATATATATATATATATATATATATATATATATATATATATATTTGGTTGTACCACGTAGAGAAAAGAAAAGATTGATTGGAGCTAGTACTTTCATTATCTTAAAAACATTTTCAATCTTACGATGGTTTATGAAATAGAGAACCTCTATTTATACAAGACAATGTTTTCCCTATGAAATCAGATAGTCTTATTATTTTTTGAGGACATTTGATAAGTTTGATTTGAGGAAGAAAGATAGGACTGGATCTAAAGAAAACAAACTGGGGCTAATATTTACATTTCTTTAATTTGTGCTGGAGATTAGGAAAGTTTTAAAGATATTTCTGCTAATAAAATCATTTATATGTGTGAAAGAACAACCTTTGAATCACCCACCCCAATTTATCTGATACCACGTGCTATGATATGGTGCCATAAACGACGTCATTTCCTGTTCCACCACGTTGGGAAAATATTTCCCAATCCTGCGAATTCGTCCCAAGCCTCCCCCCGCCCCAGGTGTTGAGGTGTGAAAGAGCCGCACTGTCTCGGCCCCTGCTGCTAAATTATAAAAAAAAATTCCGCATTCGGATTAAGATGTCTGGAGCTTGTGACTCGTTTCTCCAAACTCCCCTCTCCCCTCCAGAAACGGGCATACAAATACTCGGGTTATTCTGTAGTCGAAGAGTCCCGCCCGCACCTCAAGGCCGACCTAATCGTCTCGTCCCTTGAGCGTTCTTCAGACAGAAGACTTCTTAAGACGTGATTCTACCGGAGTCAATTGGTAGTTTGTGTGAACGACAAGCCTTTGAATTTGCACCACAGTCTCCCTTCGTTTAATCGAACCAAAGAAAATCTCCATTGATTACCTTTGAGGAAAGAAGATTCCTCTTTCAGCAGAATTACGAGAATTCACACATTCCCCGTCGAGCATCATCTTTGTAGTTTGGCTATCTTCATCGGAAGCTTGGTTCGGATCGTGCCCCACCGGCCTCATTCGGATTTTTTCCTACCTATCTCATTCTGATCGTGCCCCACTTGCGTCATCGGATCGTTCCCCACTCGCCACATTGCAAGAAGGACCTTCCTCAAAGTCATCGACCCGTAAGACTGAAACCCCCTCCATTATTAGTATTGTCAAGTTCCCCCTTTTTGATCTGAGCCTAGTTACATTAATCAATTAGTCCCATTTGAGAATCCCTTCTTATAATAATTATCAAGATACTCTTTTAATTATTATTATTATTCTTATTTTAATATGTGTAAATAAAATTATTTTTTATTGTTTCATCTTTAACTAACCTTGAACGATACTCTCGGCCTATTCAAGTAAATCTTGCCAACCATTTATGCATTCTGTTTGATTATTAAGGATTTGGATCCCAACGCCTCAAGTGACGCCTCCTAGTCAGTAGTTAATCCCTACGAACAGTCCTTTCAACGGTTCGCGTTGCAATAGGTGATTAAGTCTCCCCTCCCACATAATATAGGAGTAGTGTATGGTATAGTGTGGTTGTACCAGGACATATATTCATTATGGTATTTGCTTTAAACAGGTTAATCTAGAGAGACATTTTGAGCGTGTGGACGGCCAAAGAATTATTTGTATATCCCTTAGCAACTGCATTTGGATGTTGCTTATTCTTACAGAGATATTTTTAGAAGTTTGACCTACATAGAATAAATTACAATCCAAACAAGGTAAACTATATATTACATTATTATTGTTCCTTGGGCTGTGTTTTATTAAAATATTTTTTTAATATATAATTTTATTTGAAAATTATATTTAGATCAAGTTGTTTTAAGATCGGTACTATATACAAGAAATTATCATGGTAGAGTAAATGTACTATATTGTGTAAAGGTTCTGCTCTCCTTAACTTGCGGTTATAGAATGTTTTTTTAGCTTTGCACATGCAGTTTTCCAAAAAATATTTCGAGTAACACAGATTGTAGGTAATGTATTGAATTTTTGTAAATTCTTGGTCTATATAGTTAGGACTACTTATTCTGAGTGCCGTGGATACATGGAAGAAAATACTGATGTTTTAATATTTTTAGAATGACCTGAATAAAAATGGACTTAAGATAAATTATTGGTAGGTTTCCTGAAAATATAAAACTTAAACCTGTCTGATTGTCTAATTATTAGAACATCGAGGAAAGGGAGGTTATTATTTTCGCCTTTTTTAAGGTAAATTAATTGACGGAACTAATGAATTAATAAATAAAAGAATACCATCGACGTCAAAATATTCCTTTAGAATTCCCAGGACATCATCTGAAAATTAAAAAAAATCCATGTACATATTTGACAATAAGGAATATAAGGAATTACCCATAGCCATGCAATTGAAACTAAATTTAAATTTTTTAATGCAAAAACAAATGACTTGAATGATTGAGTTGGACGGTAAAGGCAAATCATAAGAATTAAGAATACTAGCTAGTAATACAGATTAACATGTTTAAAGCAGATACCAATAAAGCATATAAATGATTTTATGAGCAAAATTATGTTTGAATCGTTCCTAATCTCCAGCTCAAAGGAGAGAAATGTAAATATTAGCCCCGGTTTGTTTTCTTTAAACCCAATCCTATCTTTCTTCCTCAAATCAAACTTATCAGAAATCATAAAAAAATATCTGACTATCTGATTTCATAGGGAAAACATTGATTTGTATAAAGACGGTCTGTCTATTTCATAAACCATTGGGAGTTTGAAAATGTTATTAAGATAACGAAAACACTATATCCAATCAAGCTTTTATTTCCCTACGTGGTATAATCAAATATTTACACTTATTCAAGTGTTACCTCACATGAATATATTATATATATATATATATATATATATATATATATATATATATATATATATATATATATATATATGATGAAAATTTTATGCAATATCGCAAGAAAAGATGAGGAATTAAACCACATTCTCCGAAGACAATTTAATTCAGAACAGTTTCGGTGTATCTTACACCCTTTTTTAACTGACACTGGGCAGAAAATATAAGAGAAGTGCATATAAGCATAACACAAGATCCCCTCTTTTTTCCCCCAAACCCCTACTTGTGGCTAATCTGGGAGGGGGGGGGGGTTAGGCCTAAACATATTGAAGGGCTGACATTTTACTATTTTGTTTATTTGCTTTCTTATTACAGGATTAAAAGAAAATTGGCCCTCAGATAGATTTAAATTAGGAACTGACGATATCAAGCTCGATTCTACGATTCTTCTCTTAACATAGTTAGCCGATTTAAATACCATTTTACTTCTATTGAAATCGATCGTATGATTCTTGTCTCTAACATGGCAAAATATTCCACTGCTTTCGCTGCCCACTCGAATATCTCTTTTGTGTTCGTACAATCTCTTGTCTAGATTTCTCCCCGTTTTCCCTATATAAACTTTATGGCAATCGTTGCATAGTATTGCATATACTCCTATGATATGATGTTCTTTGGGTTTCCTGGCCATCATCAATTGGCTTAAGGAATTATTATATTTAAAGGCTAGATTAATACCCGCTTTTCCAAATATGTCCTTTAAACTATTTAATTTATTATTAAATGGCAATGTTATACATTTGTTGAAGTCGTTAGTGCATGAAGGCTTATTACCATAGAATGTTTTCCTAGCTGCAAAATGGGCAGACGATATGAACCAATCGGGCTAATACAAATTAAAAAAAATGGTCCTGATAATCACAATTTCTTCATCTAAATAGGAAGGATGACATATTTTGTATGCTCTAAGGAAAGGGTTAAAAATTACTGATTTTTTAACAGTATTATCGTGAAACGAAAAATAATGTATATAGGCATTCGAGTGGGTTGTTTTCCTATACACGTCAAGTTTTAATTCATGGTGATCTTTATTAATAAGGACATCTAGAAAGAGTAATCTATTATCATATTCCCATTCATATTTAAATTTTATGGAGACATGCAAATTATTCCAATTATTAAAAAAGGTATCAAAATCATGGCCATTAGGCCATACATAAAATACATCGTCAATGTACCTAACCATATAAAGTTAGGGGGAGAAATTGTTGGAAGGAGTTCAGTCTCAAAATATTCCATGAAGAGACATGCCAATATCGGAGATAAACTATTTGCCATGCTAAGGCCAAATATTTGTCTATAAAACTCATTATTTACTCGAAATACATTGTCAGAGAGACATAATTCAACTAAATCGATAAATTTACTCGTAGAAATGGGAAGATCCAAATTAAGTCTAGGCATGATTTCCCGCAGAAGGCTCATGGTTTGGTCAACCGGATTTTTGCCATGTTAGAGACAAGAATCATACGATCGATTTCAATAGAAGTAAAATGGTATTTAAATCGGCTAACTATGTTAAGAGAAGAATTGTAGAATCGAGCTTGATATCGTCAGTTCCTAATTTAAATCTATCTGAGGGTCAATTTTCTTTTAATCCTGTAATAAGAAAGCAAATAAACAAAATAGTAAAATGTCAGCCCTTCAATATGATTAGGCCTAACCCCCCCCCAGATTAGCCACAAGTAGGGGATTGGAGAAAAAAGAGGGGATCTTGTGTTATGCTTATATGCACTTCTCTTATATTTTTTACGCAGTGTCAGTTGAAAAAGGGTGTGAGATACACCGAAACTGTTCTGAATTAAATTGTCTTCGGAGAATGTGGTTTAATTCCTCATATATATATATATATATATATATATATATATATATATATATATATATATATATATATATATATATATGTATAACTGAATCACGAAAATAAGGAACGTGAGGAATTTATGAATAACGTTACAGCCACGAGGAAAATGAAACAACGGAGAACTGCGAGGCCTTTCGACTAGTGGTCCTTTACTGAGCAGACTAAAAGACAGGGAAAAAGAGAAAGATATTTATACACCTGATTAATGAAAATATGGGATATAAAGTTTAAAAGGGGTGGGATTAACAGATACCTGGAAAAAAACTATTAACAAGATGAGCCGTCAGGGTTAAAAAAAAAAAAAAAGTTTACGGGTTACAAAAGAAAGGCGGGGGGCAATGCTTGGGAATCACATATGCAATATGAAAAAAAAAAAAAACTTTACACATGATAACTAGAAAATATGACAAAAGAAAAATATGAGGAAAGGTTTTTTATATAAATTAGCTAAAATAACTTCTATGTGGTAATCATTAATTCAGAAATTTTATCTTTAAAGTCATTCTTAAACATTCTTTTGATACAAGGGTCCAAGCCCTGGAATGTATTTTTTGGACCCTTGTATCAAAAGAATGTTTAAGAATGACTTTAAAGTTAAAATTTCTGAATTAATGATTACCACATAGAAGTTATTTTAGCTTATTTATATAAAAAACCTTTCCTCATATTTTTCTTTTGTCATATTTTCTAGTTATCATCTTGTTAATAGTTTTTTTCAAGGTATCTGTTAATCCCATCCCTTTTAATCTTTATATCCCATATTTTCATTAATCAGGTGTATAAATATCTTTCTCTTTTCCCCTGTCTTTTAGTCTGCTCAGTAAAGGACCAGTAGTCGAAAGGCGTCGCAGTTCTCCGTTGTTTCATTTTCCTCGTGGCTGTAACGTTATTCATATATATATATATATATATATATAAATATATATATATATATATATATATATATATATATATATATATACCGGGGGTCCCACAAAAAATTTAATCGTACTTTGAATTAGTATAACTCAAAAACTATTGGAGATTTTTGGGTGCTGCAAAAGCGTTTTATTTAAAAACTATTTATCTGTCGATTATAGAAATTTTATTAAATTGCCTTTTACGATATTGATACACTAATGGGTTTAGTGGTTTAGTGGAGGCTATCAAACATATGTTTTCGCAAGGAAGTAAATTAATGAAACGAATCCTAGGAAGGCTAAGCCACCGTGCACTTTCAAGAGAAGCGTAGGGAGCCTAGGTAGCCTAGGCCACTGTCCCATTCTTCAAGCAAAGCCTAGGCCATTTTACAGTGGTTTTTCAGCCACGCTGTGGTATGGTCTCGTCATTATTTCTTACTAAGCAAATCAAAGCATTTCTGTGTGAAAGTTTACTTCCATAGAACCTTTTTAATCATGCAGTTAACCTAAGATCAAGGCATATTTGTAGTCAACAACTTTATTAAGACTGGCAGTAGTAAACAAGTACAAGATATATTTGAACAACGTTTTCCAGGTAGGCACCCACCAAGCAAGCCCACAATTTGGAAAAAATGTTCGCAAATACCAACATGAAGGAACATGCCTAAATCTAAATAAAGGTCGTTCAGTTCGTATGAGAACCATAAGAACAACAGAAAATATCGAAAATGTTCAGATGACACTTCTTCAAAATCCACATGTATTAGCCAGAAAGAATGGGTTACAATTGTAAAAGTCATCATTTAACTGCATTATTAAACATGACTTAAAATGGCATCCCTATAAGATGCAGGCAAGGCACCAGCTTTTTGAAACTGATTTTCCTCGTCGTAGACAATTTGTCGAATGGCTTCTCAATAAACCTGCTCGTTTCTTGGAAAACATTGCGATTGGTGACGAGGCAGCCTTTTTAATGAATGGAAAGGTAAATAGGTATAACATTTAGCAATATGCGCCACTGAAACCCCACCCCCCACCTCCAGCATTAAAATTTGACACACGTATTTGTCAGCAGAAAGGGTCTCTCTTGATCGGAATATGCTGGAATGGCTATCTTGTTGGCCCATTGTCTTACGAGAATAACTTGAATGGTACTGCCTACCTGAGCACGATCAACGAAAGGATCTTCCAGGAACTCCGGCAAATTAACAACAATCAATTCAATAGACTTTGGTGGATTCAGGACGGCGCACGAGCTCATAGACAGCTTGCTGTAAGAACAAAACTAAGAGAAACGTTTGACAACCGCATTGTCGCGCTAAATCATGCAATTGAATGGCCCTCAAGATCCCCTGACTTAACACAGTGCGATTATTTCTTATAGATATATTTAAAGAATAAAGTGTATTTTACTCCACCAAAAAGTATCAACCAGCTAAGAAATAGTATCACACGTCAAGTCAATAGACAAGGAAAATCACAAGTTAATCATAAAGGTTGCTCAATCAATGCGATCAAAGGCGCAAATGTGCATGGAAAGAAATGAAGGACATGTGGAAGGAAATGATGCTTAGAAAATTAAAAAAATGAATTTTTATTACCTATATGAAGAAGTGTTTTTGTTAAAAATGGATTTAAATATATTTGTTGATTTTAAACTTCGAAGTTTCAATATTTTACTTCCTTGCGCAAACATAATTTTGATAGCCTCCAATAAACTTATTAGTGTATCAATATCGTAAAAGGGAATTTAATGAAATTTTTTTTATTTTAAGAGATAAATAGTTATTAAATTTGTTTTGTTTTGCAGGACTGAAAAATGTCTAATAGGTTTTGAGTTATACTAATTTAAAGTACGGTTAACTTTTTTCTGGGACACCTTGTATATATAATTTGAAGGATGAACGAAAGGACGTATAAAGGGAAATTCATTTCAGTTCGGGTGAACTTGTCACCCATCTTCGGGTACTGGAAAATACAATTTGTGGAATAGAAAAACAATTTAAGTTAAAGTTAAACAGATAATCAAATGATGATTTTATGGAAAGTATTTAATATTTATTAAGGGGGGATAGCGAGAAATTTACAGGTAATTTATATTTTTGGAATATTATGTTGCGAGTTAAAAATTAATGATTGGGGAAACACAGGAAACACATCAGGATAACCCAACCTTAAACAATCAGCCGTTAGAGGATAACTGGGCAGAAAAGGCGAGGATCGTAAGAAGAAAGAGCTACAAGGAGCTACAAGGAGCTACAAGGAAAATAAGTACACTAGAAGACCTTACGGTCCATACAAGCAGGGTACTTCTAGCGCAATCTTCGAAGGTGTCCGTTGGCAACCTCGCAGATCACTCGCGAGGATCTTAACGGCGATTTCGCAAGACTTTATCTAGTCTTAACTTGAACTGGTGAACAGATTCACTGTTGACAACTTCCGTCGGAAGTGCGTTCCAACTACCGCAGATGCTGTAAGTGAAGAAATTCCAACACAGATCACGGTGGTATCGCTTTAGTTCAAGTTTAAAGCCATGATTTCTTGTTCTCTCGTCGCTGAGCTGGAAAATATCCCCGTAGTCCAGTCTGTCGAAGCCTCGAAGTATTTTAAATACTTAAATAAGCTGAGCACGTAGTCTCCGGGTCTCCAGCGAGAACATATCTAATTCCCTTAATCTATCTTCATAACTTTTATGTCTGATAGAGGAAATCAGTTTGGTTGCCCTGGCTTGCACGCGTTCCAATCTCGTAATGTCTTTTCGGAATGAAGGACTATAAAATTGTACGGCATACTCCAGGTGCGGTTGGACGATGGAGTTGTACAGACACAGTACTATCTCCTCCTTCAGATATCTAAACTGTCGCTTTATATACCCTAATATCCTTTGGGCTTTCTTCTCCACCTCAATACACTGTTTCGAGAATTTGAGGTCACTCGTGATAGTTACACCCAAGTCCTTCTCACTGTCGGTGGATTCAAGAGCAGTGCCCTTAAGGATATAGGGTGATTTAGGATTTCGGTGGCCGATATGCATCAATTTGCATTTGTTTACGTTGAAAGGCATTTGCCACGTATCAGACCACTCCCCAATCTTCCCAAGATATTCCTGCAGGCGATCAGTATTTCTTTCCATGGCAACGTTCATACCAAGCTTGGTATCGTTGGCAAATTTATAAATCTTGGCAACCATGTCACCGTCCATGTCGATGACATAGATGATGAATAGTAGTGGTCCAAGACAGAACCTTGAGGCACTCCGCTAGTAAAGGGCACCCACTCAAAAGCCTGTTCATTCACCACCACCCGTTGACGTCTGCAACTTAGCCAGGATTTGATCCAGCCGGCTACTTTTACGTCTATGCCCAGCGCTCGCACTTTCCGGAGAAGGCGGCGGTGTGTACCTTATCAAAGGCTTTCTGAAAGTCTAAGTAGACCACATTAACCGCCGTGTCCCGATCGTGCTCACTGAAGACAAAGTGGAACAATTCCACAAGGTTCGTCAGGCATGACCGTTGCCTTCGGAAGCCATGCTGGGAAATCCTCAGTAGCAGGTTTGACTCTAAATGCGAAGTGATTTTGTCTACCATCATGCTTTCCATGAGTTTACCGACTATCGAAGTCAGACTAATAAGGCGGTAGTTACAAGGTTGGCTACGGTCTCCTTTCTTGAAGATAGGAGTCACCTCCGCCTCACGCCAGTCTCTAGGAACGCATTCGGTCCGAATTTGCCATATTGAAGATTGCGCTCAGGTGTCGTGACACTTGATCGCGCACTTCTTTCAACACTTTAGGTAAAACCCCATTTAGGCCAGGTGACTTATTCGTCATTAGGTCAGTGATCTTCTTTTTTATTTCTCCTTCGGTGAAGTCCATATCCTCCAGCTTTTCTCCCAAGTAGGAATCCATCGGCTGGGAAATGGGACCACACTCTTCAGTAAACACTGAAGAGAAGTAGTCGTTGAGGAGGTTAGCATTTTTTGCATCTGAATACTTTAATGTCCTCTCCTCATTACTCAAAGTGCCAATCGTTCGACGGATTTGTTTACAGCTGTTTACATATCAAAAGAACTCCTTGGGATTCTCTTTACAGAGTCTCGCCACTCGGAGTTCCTCAGACCACTTAGCCGCCATTATGCTGGACTTCACTCTCCTGGTAAGCCTCCGGTATTCGTCAAAGTCACCCGAGATCTTTGATTGTCAGTACACAGTTCCCTTCTCCCTAAGCAGTTGGCCGATTTCTCGATTAGACCACTTTTGTTGAACAGAAGACCGATAGGTGCATTTCAGAGGGATGAAACGCGATTGAAGACTCATGAATGTGGTTTTGAAACTGTTCCACGAGTCTTGAACAGCATCGCACACTTCTAGCCTCGCGTAAGTCAGCCCAGCACGAAGACCTGCAAAGTCTGCTCTTCTCAAATCGAGTTTCCTCGATTTACTAGTTGCAGGCCCTGCCTCCCGGACTTTGACTACAAATCTAATTAGTCGGTGGTCACTGCCACCAAGCTCTTCGCCAACAGAGAGATCCTCAACGATGTCATCCTCAAAGGTGAAAACCAAGTCAAGGATATTGCCTTCTCTCGTTGGCTCTCTCACCCATTGAACCAGGAATTCGTTGTTCGCGAACTCCAGGAGTAGTGCGTTCTCGCCACAGGGTTCTCTGGTTTCCCAGTCAACTTGTGTGTTGAAATCCCCCATGACGATACACACTCTGTCTTCAACAAGTTCTCCTAGTAGCTGGTACAGATCTCTATCCTTTTCAACGAGTTGGGCAGGAGGTCTATAAAGCACCAGGGTCCTGTATTTGGCAGGACCTATCTCTAGGTCAACACCTAGTATGTAGTTCATGGTCGAGTACGATGTTGCAATCCTTCGAGTTGAGAGTATCTTTGACATACAACATCACACCGCCACCCTCTCTGTCTGGCCTATCTTTCAGGAAGAGTTGGTAACCGGGAATCGTGAATTCACCTTCAAAATCTCGGCTTGAAGTTGGTAATATTTTTGTTTAGAGTAGAAGTAGTGGGTGAGAAGGAGAATCGGAATTTTAGGAAGGAGAAAGGTATTTAATATACATGGATTTAAGAATCCTTAATAATATGGGATCACAGGTGTTTTTTTAGATTTTAAAATCGTTCGTTGTGATTTCAGTTTTACAATTAATAGAGTGAAGCCTAACAGGTGATAATTCCTTTGTAGAGAGAACCTTCCCTGTCCTGTGGCTAACACCCAAATGGGAACAGAACCTCGCCCTCAGCGAGCGCACCGTCCTGCCTATGTATCTCCCGAGTTTACAATTGGGGCAAGTAAACTCGTAAATAGCGGAGCACTTCGCTTCAGGCGGGATTCTGTCCTTACAATTGAAGTATAATCCTATGTGGTGTCTATTTATGAAAATGAACTTAAAATTGGTATGGAAAAAGAATTTATTTAATAAAGATGTAATTTCTTTTGAATTTTTATTTTATTTAAAATACCCAGGTCAGGAAAGATTATGTAACGGATATCTTTGCAAACAGTAGAGAATTTAAATTTAGGATGGTAAATATTGTTTAAAAATTGAACCGTAATTTTTTCAGTCAGAGACACAGAAATAGTTAGTCGGAAATACGAATTTTTGATGAAATCCAAAAGTAGGATAAACAAATATTAAAAGCCAGGAATATTAGTGTTTTGATGGAATTTATTTTGAAAGAAAAATCACAAAAACTGAAAAAGTTTTGCCCTTGACCCGTAAAGGTTGGCTTACGAGAAATTTTGTTACAAATCCAGTTGGGACACGGGAAATGTGGATATCCAAAAATGAGATGGAGGAATTGAGCTCCTTTTCGCAAGTAAATTTAATATTAGGACGTATATGATTGGTATATTGCAAGAATTTATCGCAAGACTTCTCTATATTGAACAGAATGTATGTATCATCGACAAAACGACGGTAAAGTAAGGATTCAATGCTTTCAAGTTTCAGGCTGAATAATTGTTCCTTTCTGCGAAGAAAGGGCCCAAAGAACTGCCCATGCCCACCCCATCTATTTGGTAGTAGGTTTCGTTCTCCAGCAAAAAAAACTAATTATCAGTAAGAAGAACCAGATGTCGAGAGGAGAATATTCTGAAGCTCATTTTGGTGGAGAGATGAAGATTAGGAGAGAAGTAATTTCAGCGGCGAGAATAAATTTAATTTAGTTGGATCCGTGGCAGACGTTTTGTTAGACGTGTTTCAGGTAATAGAATTATCCCTTAATGTGTTTAAAAGTCTGTGAAGCATGAAGGAGGCAATGTCATTCTATGGGGGATGTTTTCGTCTAAAGGAGTTGGTCCTCTAGTGTGAATAAGTGAATTATTGAACGGTATATATATATATATATATATATATATATATATATATATATATATGTGTGTGTGTGTGTGTGTGTGTGTGTACCTATAGTTAGGAAATAGATTCACTTCCTAACATATTTTATTGAAGCAGAATGCGAATTTAGCATTATTTTTTTTTATTAGTGTCTCAATTTGTCTTATTTTCAGCTTTGATCGTGAGTTAACTCGTAGATAAGTTTGCAAAAATTCATTAAAAAAATAGCAACGAACAAGGGCAGGAAACTAGTTCAGTGAGCAAAACAAATTATTTATTGGCCAAACGAGTTTCGATATACACCTATATCTGATTATTGAGGGTTGACATTTGTACCTTACGGAATTGAAAACAGAGCTATATATACATAATTATTTAGATGTTAACAAATATATGAACATACTTATATGAAATGGAAATTTTGGTGCGGGCACGCGAGGATGGCAAAGTTAATTGTATGTTTGTTTGCGTATTTTGTTTTTATCTCACTCTGTCGGTCGTTCCCCGTTTTGATTTGTTTAGTCGCGGGCGAATCTCCTTCTCACTCAGTCAGATGGTCAGTGGGTCCTTTTTTGACCTTTTATCATTTAGATTATAACATTGTAACTATTCGCCGATTATAACGAAATTTAAAATCCTTATGTTGTTTTACTTTCTCTTTCGAATGATATAATTGTCAAATTCATCTCAAGGTTATTCGGAGAAATATTTGGAAATAACATCATAACTATTAAGACGATTCTAATGATATTTGAAACCATTATGTTGTTTTACATTCGCTTTGGAATGATATAATTGCCAAGGTTCTCCCAAGGTTAGTCCGCGAATTATTAAAAGTTTCTTTAGGTCGTAAGATAATAAATCATAATAAGTGAGAGCATGCAACTTTTGGTTAGCAGACCTTGTTCTTTTATACATAAGGCTTCCAATATAAGTAGCTGTTGGCGGTTTGTAGCACGTGCTAGAACTTCGGAATTATTTTTAAGTGACTTATGTCCTGAGCAAAGACAACCTCATCTTCTGGCTTAATAAATTCAACAAAAATTTGTTTTAAATAGCAAAACAATTAACATTAAGATTAGTTATGACTGGAAGGTACAATTATATATGAATATACATGTATATACATATTTATATTTTATAGTGATAAATGATAAATAGTTAATTATTTAAACAAGGATTGAGAAATTGTAAGCATAGGGAGAGGGGGGAGCAAATTTATGAGCAGCTAAGTGCACAAAAGGTTATAATTTTAATTTTTTAACAAATTGAAATCTTACCGGTCACACAAGTTTTAGAAATACAACTAAAGCATTGGAGAGCAAGAAACAGTGAAGAAGGGTGAGATATAATAATTGGTTGGTTATTATAAGACACGGAGAGGGAAGGCGGATAGATCATTGTTGAGAGAGGGTCTAAGGGTCTTAATATGAATGGATTCAATTATTCGTCGGCTTATATCATCATTGGAAGAATCTATAATTTTAAAATCATTAGTGGTGGCGTCGGTTTTGCAAAGGATAATATGACCCCGAAAGGGGGAGCATTTCTTGCTACTTATGCCAAGGTGAGAACAAGCACGAGTGTGTAACGAACGCAGTGTTTTACCGATATAATTGCCTCTACGAAACCGAGGACATGTAAATAAATATACTACACCACTGCGCAGGCTTAACGGGAGCAAGTACTTTACATTAAATAGTGAACTTATTGCTAAATTATTCGAAAAAATTATTCTAAAGTAGATTTTTCAAAAAAAGATATTTGAGGATTTTTGGTATTTGTTTGCGGAATTGGTGATTATGATGGCCTAAATCCAGAAGTGAAAGATATCGTATGTCCTTGGGAAAATTATATGAAGGTAATTTTGGGGAGGAAATATTGTGAAGGAAGGTTTTAAGAGTAGCCTCAAAAATGTGTGAAGGATAATAATTGTTTGTGAAATAGATGCGGGGGAAGTCCAATTCTTTATCAAGATTAAAATATGAAGATGATAAGTGGTAGGCACGGGGAAAAAGAGTTTTAATGGAATTTATTTTAAAAATTTTGTCACAAGCACTAAAATAAATTAAAACCTATCCCAGAGAAAGTAAGTTTACGATGTACTCTTTCTGCATTTATGAGTGCGTGGTAGATTTATGATATAAGCAGACTGCAAATTACTGAATGTAAGTTGGCCACAGTGACTATCTAGGAGGTTCCGGAATAACAGAATAACGTGTTTTAAAATAACTTTACAAATATACAAATTAATATTGTTTTACACGATTAAAAGGATCTTTAAACCGAGCTATCCACACATTAGATGTATACGGGTCTCAGGGGCTAAGGTCTCATGGTCACAGTACAAACAAACGAACAATATTTACCGAGGGGCGCTCGAATGACCTTGAACGTATACATACTAAGCCGATGATGAAGGCTTTACACTGTGTGAGGGGGGAGTTGGAGAGAGCACTTGCACAGGCGAGTTGCGCGTTCCTCTTACCTAAAAGATTTGATCTGAGGGAGTAATCATTGCCTTGGCGCAAAGCTCAAACAATATTCTTTTTACAATAACAATTACGGGTTAAACTTATACCTTACTTTCGAGTAACACGAATCGAGACTAAGCGCGCTGCGTTCGAGGAGCAGGAAGAAGCTGGTCGAGGTAGACTCACGTGAATTAACTTGAATACCGGGAGCTTGAGTTGTTCTGCAAGAAATGTGCAGAGTTCAAGGAGATGCAAATAGCCGGTATGAACGGGGAAATGCAGACGGCGGATACGGGTGGGGCAAGGCGGCCGATGGATACTGACTTCAAATTCTGGCGCTGGAAGATTTATAGGGGTCGAATGAGGTTTTTCCCCCTCCGTCAGAAGGGGGAGACTTCTACGATCAGACGCATCGGAAAACAATAACAATCTCGGCCTTATAGCGCGATCGCGGGAAGGTTCCTAAGTCGGCAAGGCGAACTTCTGGGTTCTCAAATTTGTCGCAGCTTCCTGTCATAGATGCATTTCAGGTCACCGCGGCATCTCATAATTTTTCATCACTATTAGCGCTGACAAAAAGGGTCGCCCATGTATCTGTTTTCTCTCACTCTTCATTAAAGGGCAAGGCGGCGTATATCTTCCTTTCTCTCTCAAGCAGATCTCTAGCACTCCTTCATCCCCAGATACTCGTAGAACCTCAGGGGAAGAAGTGACATCAGAGAATAATTAGTGTGGGAGGAATATAAATTAAGTCGCATGACAATGGCGGATAAAGTTGAGAATACCTAGGACAAATTTTCAAAATGGCGTCAAATTACAAAGTAGTTGAGCTAGGGGGGGGGATATACCATACACATACACAAGAATGCACAATACTACGGCATGTTTGCCGAATGGTATTTCTTTCGCTATGAAACCATTAAGTGGGGCTCACTGGCCCAAGGGTGAGTTAATCTATGATTATACAAACCAAATCAAAAAATTAAGGCTATAAAAGGAATTCATTTTACACAGAAACAAACAACAAAAATATACATACATAAAGGATACGCATTTTCTTATTATATAGTTAAATAAACAAATTTATTTTATGAACAAAATTAATACATTGATAAAAAAAGAAAATGGCTTAGATCTTTTCTTACTGGGGGGCTAACAGATTATTCCCGATATGGAAGCCGAGGCAATTGATAGTGCCAAAAGCGAAGTGGCACTTTCCCCGGGCCAATTGTCAAATTGTCTTTCCGGAGTTGATCGAGAAGGGCTTGAAAGGTGGTCAAGTGTTGATTCCAATCTTCGGTGGCAATATTGAAGATCCTTTGAGCGGTCTTCGTGTGACTAAAATCACCATCAAATAGGCTATCGTGAGCCGTTTCCAGGATTTGACGGACGTGGGAACGGGGTACACATAATGTGCGAGACTCGGTGTCGTTTTCCTCGGTGTCGTTTTCCTCGGTGCACACCTGAAAGAGGAGGTCGTCCTTGACGAGGAAGAAAATCACCTTATTTCCTCTGACGGTTTCGCGTTTTATTATGTGATTTAATCCACAAGGGATAGAGAGATTCACATTTCTTGGGACTTTTAGCAAATTCATGGATCAACGCACTCTGAAATTCGGGAGAACACGGGGGTTCCAGAGATGTAGGGGCTTTCAAATCCTTCTCAATATGGGAATGGGTAGTAACTGGTTGAGTCAGGGAGGCGGAAAAACCCGGGGGGGACTGACCAATTAGGAAAATGCAAAACTTGATGGGGGCTGCCACGACTTCAGCCAGTAAAATATGCCCACTCAATGTAGGAGTGAACAATGGGGAATTTATTGGCTCGCCCCAAGTAATCATGCACTATGGCAAACTTATCGTGGTTCTGAGCCACAGGGTGGAGTAGAGCATCGGATACAACAATACACGTGCAGCCTGTATCACGGACGAGGGGTGAGATCCGACACCCATTCACGGCTCCAGTTTCATATTGGAGGGCCCAGGTGTACTTTTATCAAACAAAAAGTTTACATGGTGCCCAGCAGTATTCGGCGGGTTCGAATTAGAGGAGGGGGTTATTTTGCAACGGTGGGGGCGTAGAAGTAGCACTGACCTGGTGTACCTAGTGAGAAGAAGGGGTGCTTCTAAACTGCGAGTTTTAAGGGCAGTTGGACCTCACAGGTCCAGGAGCTCCACAAAAATAGCACAAAATGGTCCTCCTGGGTAGCAACTAAGCAGAGGGGTTGTGAGAAAAGGGCTTAAAATCACGGTGATCTGACGAGAATAGAGATTTGGGTTTGGCGGTCCCAGTTACCTTAACGAACTTATTCCCATTATTAGGAACAAATTTATTCTTGCTGGGTTTGGTTCAGGAGATGGGCGTTCTGATATTTTCCCTTCCTTCGGATAGTAGTTATAGCTAGCCGCGTATATGTCTCTCTCCTCGATGCTTTCATTTATTCCTTGAGAGTATGGCACCTCCGGTCCTTCACAAAGGATCTGAATTCCGAAGGGAGCGATGCAAGAAATTTGTCTTTGAGGACGAAATCGACCACGGCGTCGTATTCATGAGGCACCTTGTACGTGTCAATCCAAAATTGAAAATGACGCTGTAGGGCGTAGCCAAACTGTCGAAAGGTCTGATTTGGTTGAATGCCTAAATATAGCTCGATAGATTTCTCTTATCGAAGAGAGATAAAAAATCCCTAAATTGAGAGATCAACAGGGGAAATAATGGTGATACACCGTCCGTCTCGATGTCACACTGGTTCACCTCGAAGATCTTTTCGAAGTGGGTGAGATAAGACGGAAGTCTTCGCTTTCTTTAAAGATGGGGAGTTTTATGGTCGCAGACTGCGCTGCGTCTAGTTTAACACTCAAGGAGTTTATGGAGAGCATCTCGTTCCTCCCTCTGCTCATTTCCAATTCGTGAGAGCGAATTCTCTCTCTTTTTTTCTCGTCCCTTTTCTCTATATTATCTGTCTCTTCTTTCGTCTTTTACTCTTTTTTCTTCTTCCTGGATTTAGGCCATCAGATCTTTTCCACTGAGTCCGAGTGACTCACCTTAGGCCTTGGGCCTTGAAATTTTGAAACGGCGACATGCTGCTGTTTAACCGATGAGCACAACGAGAAGAATTAATTTAATACACGACAATAAATATGGCCGAATATCGGTTCCTTTTACTTGAACGGGAGTGCGAATGGTTTTGCTAACCAAAGAAAACCTAAAAAACGAAGGGGGAAGGGGGGGCAAACGCTCTCGAGATAGCATTTGCCGTCGGGATTTCACTGCAATTGAGACGTGGTTACAGCACTCCTAGCACAGCAAAACGAAAAATAATAATATTTTCTATACTTTCAACTTACGGCATGAGATGAGGCCTTGAAAGGCAACAATTCAATTCCGTGGGGGAATAAAATTTAGTTAAACACGGTCACTTGATAAAAAATTCACAAGATTAGAAAACAATTAACAATTTTAACCGAGGTTACCAATATATAAATCAAATTTAAATTACTTGATTAGCTAAGATTCACCCCATAAATCTGACACCAGTTTAATTTAGATGTCGTAGAATAGAGTCAAGTTAACAATTTCTGCATCTACGAGTGCGTGATAGATTTATAATATAAGAAGAGTGAAAATTATTGAATGTAGGTTCCGGGATAACAGAAAAACGGGAACAAAAATAATTTTACTAATATTATTTTACAAGATTAAAAGGAGCTGTAAACCAAGCTATCCACAGTACAAACAAACGAACAATATTGACTGAGGGGCACTTGAATGAACTTGAGCGTATACTAAGCCGATGATGAAGGCTTTACTTTGGGTAAGTGGTAGTTTAGAGGGAGCACTTGCACAGGAGATTGCATGGTGTTCTTACCTCGAAGATTTGGTCGGAGGAAGTAATCCTTGTCTTACTGCAAAGTTAAAAAATAGTCTCTTGACAATGACTTACGGGGTGTACTTATATCTTACTTTCGAGTAACACGAATCAAGACTAAGCACGCTGCGTTCGAGGAGCGGGGAGAAGCTGGTCTAGGTAGACTCACATGAATTAACTTGAATACCTGGAGCTTGAGTTGTTCTGCGAGAATTGTACAGAGTCCAACGAGACGCGAAAAGCCGGTACGAACTGGGAAGTGCAGACGGCGGATACAAATGGGGCATAGCGGCGATCACTGCAATGGGAGGAGATGTTGATTTACTAACACTATCCTTAAATTAATAGTACGGCGGTTTAGTTCATAAGTATTACAAATGATATACACGCACTTCGGTGTCTTTCCTGCCATATGACAGCCAACGTAAATTTGGGGAGTTGGAAGCGGTATTCCTACTCATATCGGCGTTAAGACCTAAAAAATTTATATAGAAACACCATATATATATATATACTTCAACATTAAAAAAATACACAGAAGTCATTTATACATATTTATTCCAGAAATTTACATGTTATAGCCATGAATAATTGCATTATTTATTTTATTTAATATTTCCAACGGTCCTAACCATGGACTCCAGATAGACTAGGAGGCTGCTGTTGGCATTTTCAACGGTCTCCCTGTTTAATTGGGTGAAACCTTTGCTGGAACTGGACCTAATCATCACTTTGTGGTGCGCGCTGGAGTTGAGAGGCTCGATGATCGGAGAGGTATGGTCCAAGAAATTGTCTGACAACCAATCTGAGTCTAGCAGCATGTGTAGAATGCGGCATTGTCCTGTTGCCACACGTACTGCCTTCTAGTCGCCACTTTCTGGAAGCGGGTCAACACAATCTCATTCAAGCACTAGTTGTATATCACTGTATTGAGTTGAGGGCGTCCGGGAACATAAACGACTTCATAACGTGCCGCTCGTTGTTTCCTCGTAATTAATGCATAACACAACCAACTATATCCTTATTCTTTGCACCATCCTCAGATTAAAAATTGAATAATCAGATATCATCGCATTTGCACTCACGGCATATTACTTTTACCTTGCCATGATAATTACTTTTTCCCTACGTGGTACAAGTAAATATATAGATATATATGTATATATATTTGGTTGTACCACGTAGGGAAACAAATTAAATTATCATGGTAAAGTAAAAGTAATATGTTGTTTAAAGGTTCTGTTTTCCTTAACTTGAAGTTATAGAATGTTTTTCTTGTATGTAGTACCAATGTTAAAACAACTTGATATAAATCTAATTTTTAAATACAGTTATAAATTTTAAAATATGTTAATAAAACACAGCCCAAGGAACTGTAATATATAGTAATAATTAAGCAGAATCAAAATGCAGTATCTAAGGAATATACGAATAAGGCTTCAGCCGTCCACACGCTCAACATGGCTATCCAGATTAACTGGTCAAAAGCAGATACCATAATGCATATAAATGATTTTATAAGCAAAAATTTCTGTGAATCGTTTCTAATCTCCAGCACAAATGAGAGAAATGTAAATATTAGCCCCGGTATGTTTGCTTTAGATCCAGTCCTATCTTTCTTTCTCAAATCAAATTTATCAGAGGTCTTAAAATATCTGACCATATGATTTTATAGGGCAAAAATTGGTTTTTATAAGTACAGTGTGTCTCTATTTCCTAAACCATTGTGAGTTTGAAAATGTTATTAAGATAACGAAAGTACTAACTCCAATCAATCTTTCTTTTTCCTTATGTGGTACAACCAAATATTTATACTTATTCTCGTGTTACCTCTCGTGATTTTTACCCATATATATATATATATATATATATATATATATATATATATATATATATATATATATATATATATATATATATGCACAAAAAATAATCGCAAATCAGCACTTGATCTTCGAATGCGTGAATTCCCAAGGAAAATACAAACAACCGATAGCCCAAGAGCTCTCGTTGTCAAAACTTCTTCAGAGGCAAGTACAAAGATAAATGTTAAAGAGAAGCTTTACATTAAGAGAAAATTCATATCCGATTCTAGATTTTTTAACATTTTAGAGGAAATTTGACTAATTTATAGTGTTTTTTGTTAACCACGAGGCAGGAGTAGTCAGGTCTTCCTCCGATTCAAGGGCATGCTTTTTTTATGTTATATTTTCTAGTTTCTTCTTAGTCTTTGTTGGTTTTTGTCTTTATTATTAATTTCAATAGGTTGTTGTTATATCTTTTGCCTTCTGTATCATTTTAATGTTAGTTTTTCTGTAGGCTTATATCTAAATGATGGCTGAATTTGTCTTTCATGCACTTGATGGCAGTCACCAAATGCGATCTTAAAATATTCGATTGATCTTCATATGATATTTTGAAGATTTTGGAAACATCTTAAAACCTTAAAAGAAACTGAATGGAGTTGATTAGCCATTTCGGCGATGTTGTTTTGTTCAGTTCTTTCCTTCTCAGAGATTATAACAATAACAAGGCGTAGCCATTGTATTTAGTTATTCACCTAGAGAAAATAATCCATCTCGGCCAAGATAATTTTACCATAATGTTCGAATATTTTTTTATGCTAAATTTGTTAATGACGGCGTTTCCTTTCTTTTCTTTTGGCATCTACAAACATGTTCAAAAGTATTTCAAATTCAGTAAGCTAATTGGATTACACCTTAAGTTTTCATTATGAAGGTCAGTCAACTGAATGATTTGTATGTAGATAAGTTGTGCACACACAATTATATGAAAGATTGCAGCGACCAGTTTCAATATGCATAATTATCTCTGGGAAATATATAAAAATTCTCAGTTTACCTTTGGTATTTTGTTAATGATAAAAATACTAGTGCTGCCATTTTAATATACGTAAATATGAGGCTTTTATTAGCGATTAAAGTCTGATTTATTTTTACCTAGCATATTATTAATTAAATTTTTAAAGAAGCCTGACAGAAAGTTTGGGTAATTATATTGTCAACAAGAACATATATCGATAAAAGTGGAAAACAATTGGTGACCGTAAAACTCATATTTTTATTTAATAAATTTAAATCGCAGAGCCTTGTCTTTACACTAACCGATCTGAGGATAAAGTTTTAGAGAAGGAAATGCATTACACATTAAATCTAATAAGAGGTAAGAATTTATTTCGTATAAAAACGTATCTTTTGGGGTTACTTGGAAATTAAAATGCTTTGCCAGAGGTGAGGAAGAGACCTAAACCCAAGTCAATCTGCAATGTATGGAGTGTGTAATGGAGGTGAGCCAGTGCTGATTTGCATGGAAGAAAGAAGAGCTCTATCCGATTCTTGGAATCCATAAAATGCCCAAGAGTCATTTTTCTTCACTAAATTTGACGATGATTTACAGTCATGGATGTGTCTGGAAAGTGGGTGTTGGCGGTAATTTAGGTGTGGAGTGTGGGATATAAGTACTTTGAGTGTGCTAGGAAAAGCAAAGGGAAACTAAACGCTGGAGAACAAAAACTGCCCAAACTAGCCCTGATTGTGGGTGCCATGAGGATGAACAAAGAAAGATCATTGAGAAATTGACGCGGTAAGAAAAGAAGGGTTTTAAATGCTATAGAGGTTGGTTATGGATGGCAGGGAAACAGGAAAATTCACGATCCCCAACGGCCTAGGTCTTTTAAGGAACCACAACGTATTAGGATCCTTATCTTGCAATGTCGTTCCGGAAAAAAGAGTCTCTTTATTTTTATCTAAAATAGTTTAGCGGTAAAGTCATTGTACTTCTAAAGTTTTTAATTACATTTTAACTGAAGTGTGAAATGCGCCATTGAAACGCTGCAAACTGGCCCTTATTTACACTTGATATGCCAAAGCGTCCTCGTTTGAGGAGCCATTTCATTTTAGCACTGATTATTCAAATAGCTGCATCAGTCCTCAGAGAATTATTGGGAAAGTACTCGTATATAAACGTGGATGGCCACAAGATGATATTAATATTATTAGATATAATTTATTTTATTAAAAAGAAGGATGATGCCAGTTAAGCCAAACCTCTAAGCCTGTATTCTTTTCTTAGCTCAATCTTAACCTATTTACATAGTTATAAATCTCAAAAAAAATATTTGTACAAAAATTAATAATATAAAGAAAAATTGGAAAGAAAGTAATATCCGACTTTATGCTATATGTTAAAAATAAAAAAAAATTGATTATTGAAATATTTAATCATAAACAAACCTCTTTTGCTTTCTAGAACCTCATCCAATCTGTAAACAAACTTATAAATCCCACGCTTGTAAAATTCTGTAGGTTTTGGTGGAAAATATGAATCTAAAAGGAGCAAAGTCAGAAAAATATGGAGAATAAATCATTATTTCACAAACGAACTTTTCTAAGAGATATTTTAGCACTCGAGCTGTGTGAAGATAAGCATTATAGTGAAGGAGGATAACATACCGTCTGTTATCCTCGCCCCCCTCCCTTTTCTCTGCCACAGGTTCTTCCGACGGACGAGGACTGGGAGGACCTCCAGGATTTCGAGATTACGGAAGAGGAGAACCTGTTGGCATGGGACCCTGGACTCGCGGCAGCTGTGGAGGCTCTAAACATCGTGGACCCCCAACCCCACCCGCGGCGAGGAGGACGACCTTGAGGCCCTCATGGACCAGGACCCAGGCCTCCGGGCGGGCATTGAGGCTATCGACGAGTTTGGCCTGCCTCCAAATCCTGTTCCCGTGATCGAACTCCCTCCTCCGCTGGAAACCCCTGTTCAGGGTGCGCCTCCGGAGCTTCAGGTCCGCACTTCTGGGCCCAGCTCGCCAACCAACCCAGTCCCAGGGTCTCACTGCTGAAGGCCCTCCTGTCGTCGGACTGGGTCCCTTTGTCTCCACCGGTGTTCACATGGGGGCCGGTGTACGTGGACGCATCGGAGGCAGCCATGGGTTGGGTGATCCCCCGGGGCAACTTATGTTCTTTACATCTTTTCAGCCCCCTGCCCTGCCTACGAGGGAGAATACATTGTCCTTTTTAAGGCCACCCTATGGCTCCCGTACGCTCGCCTCCTAGGGGATTCAACTTCCTCCATTTATCTGCTTAGTAAAGGGAAAATATTAGATTGTTTGTTGTTTTTTATGCCAGATTGGCTTTTGGTATATTACCATTTTGTTTTGATTTTCAGAAGACCGAGAGCGTGTTGAGTTCCGTCCGAGGAAAACATGGCCGATCTTCCTTCGCGTCCTAATCCTTGGGGCGTGGGGCCAGTGACGTCATGACTCTATAGTCGTGACTATATATCGCCTATATAATGACTCTGACCGGCCTGGGACGGGACTCGCTCGTGTCTTCTCTTATTGTAAACATTTCTTTTATGTGTGGATAAAGGGTACACACATGTGTACAAAACTGCTTTCAAACGCAAAGTTGATTGCCATAGATATTAGCATTAATTGTTTGATTGTTATTCAACAGTTCGTAATCGACAATTCCCCTTCAATATCCTAACATAGACTCAACATTATCCTTTTATAGTCGCGGACGACTCTATATCTCGCTATGTCAGTCGGTCCCTGTTTTGCTTTGTTTGGGGGGGGGGGAAATAACATTGTAATTATTCGGCCAACTCTAACGAAATTTGAAACCCTTATATTTTATATTTTCTTTCGAATGGTATAATTGCCAGGATCCTCCTAACGCTAGTCCGGAAACTATTGAAACTTTTGGAAGTCGTAAGGTCATAGATCAGAATAAGGAAGAGCACGCGAATTTGGTCAGCTGACCTTGTTGGATGAAGTCCTACTCTCGGTTGTTCAGAATTTCTGCTTCCTCGAGTGAGTCACGAGCGTTACGATAAAGGATCCACTTTTTATCATCAGTATCAAGCCTGTCCCAAAATGGTGCCTGAAGGTGTTGTGAAAGCAGTGACTCACAACAAGCAACATGCTGGGGCAGATTCGCTGTGAGCAGTTTGCGCGGGACCCCTTTTTACAATCATTTAACCAATCCAATCATTTTCAGTTCGTGTAGGACAGCCATATTGGTTAGGGTAAATTGTTGTGCGAGCTCGCTAGAACTTATATATTTGTTGTTAAAACACCTTAAAAATCTTTGGAGTCAAGTTATTTTGGAGGACCTTCTTTTGGTCCATCTTTGTCACTGAAATCCCCACTTCGAAAATGCGAAAACCACCTCTTGCAACTTCTCTTATTTACTTCATTGGCCCCATAATTGCTATAAATGGATTTTACCGCTGTACTTACATTGAGACCTTTAAGAAACTCAATGAGCAAAATATGTCCAATGTGATCTTTAGATGGTAGGACAAAGGTGTGGATAAATCTTTATTCTAGGAAATCGCACATTACTTTTGGTCCAACTTGATAAATGTCTTCATTTAATGATCAGCACATGGGAAGTTACACTGTAGCACCAAAATAAAACAGGTTTAAGAAGAGAAGGTGATATGTTAAGTGGAGACAAAAGGTAGTTGAAATTTTGTTGAAAAGGAAATATTTACATAATTGAGGAAAAGGAATCGATTAGGAAAACAGCAAACGGTTAATATTTCGAAAACCGTAATCACTTAAAATAATTTAATTACTCCTATTAGGTCAGGCATATCTAGCTATTTAGAATTTATTTAGTGTTGCATGTTACTATTATCATAATAACACTTAGAATTCCAATATTTTTTGTCAATCTTTGATTGTGATGACGTCATCGGAGAGGGAACTTTGCCAAAAATTGTTCTAGTGACGTCACATTCGATACATATTTTTGACCGAGCTTACCTCATCACATTTTTACTCATTTGACTTTGTTTTGATTCGAGATCTTTCCTTTGCCTTATGACTTGTGGTGAATGTGAAATGTATTTTTAAGACCTCGTAAAAGAGGTGTACTGTGACCCTACAGGAATTTCTTTGACATTACTTGATTAATATTCAATTTAAAATAACTTTCCTCAATAAGTTTTCAATAACTTTATTGTTATTGTAAATAACACACACTTGGGACATGCAAAGCTGCCTAGCACATCTTTTCATTTTCCCTTGATGTGATAAAAGCACTGGCAAACTTCTGAAATGTACAGAACTATTAGTTACCAAACATCATATTATTCAAAGTAAAATCTATTTTAGTGCGATAAATTTAAGTTCCGAGCCCATTGAAACATTTATATTTTCCTTTATATTTTAGAATAAATATATATTTCATTGTTAAATCCTTTTTGCTCAACAATTACTCAAGTGCTTTCCTCACATCTTAATTTATCTCCCCCAATCCAACCATGTTATTTTTTGCTGCTAGTAGTATATATCTTATCCAGTTCTTCTGCTGTATTCCTATTCGATTCCTTTTCCTCAATAATATAAAATTTTCCATCATGTGGCGATCATTAAATAAATATATTTATTTTGAAAAATAAAATATTTATTGAATTAATAAATAATCTAATCTTTCAACGGTCATTACAAGTTAATTAATGCAATACCTTGATATTTCATTCTAGAATATTTCTTAACAATAGTTTCATTTTAACACACATGAAGATAGTCATGGAGCCTAAACATTGTCATTAAATAATAAATATTATGAATAACCCTCTATTTTTTATCTTGGGGTTAATTTTCTATTGCATGGGATATTTAAAGTGAATCTAATTATTTTTTAACGCTGTTTGGTTTTGAAATTTATTATTTTCTAAAATTAACTCTATTCATTTTTGTTTTAGATTTAATGATGGCTTCTTCAACTGACATAATTGCATAAATGATCCTAAAGTATTCTGTCACGTCTGATCGCCAAAGCGTAATATAACAAGGTGCGTGCGCTTTGGCTATAAGGCCTATTTTGACGTGCTCTTTGGTGATTAAGGATAAAATTAAAACGAAAAAATCACAATCCGGGCTGCTATTTTTGCCTGTTTAACACTAAAGCTGTTGGCATGCAAAATCGTCATAATACCTACTCCGTATTCTGATAGCGTACCAATTCCTGTTTTCAGTGTTTATCTTTCCTCGGAAGAAGAAAGCAAGAGTTTTAAAATGATATTAAATTCAGAAGAATCTTCATATCTGATACAAAGTCATCAGCCTCTCAACGTTTTATTCACACGGAATTGACTGATTTAGCTCATGCTTTGCCACTCTCTAATAACGAAAGTGAAAGAATAGAGTTATGAAAGCCTCACGTGGCCCCTTAAAACCCACATGGCTATCACACACGAGGTCACAGGACAAGAGAACGGGCCTAAAAAGCACGTGAAGAGGCTTCGGAACGCAGATGTATTTACTTATGGAGGTTCCCCCCCAAGCCTTGAGGCAATCTTGCCACCCACCTACCATATGGAAGCTTGCGAGAGTGAGTGAAGACATGCATTGTCGCAAATTCCTGGCTGGAAGACGTCCATCCCCCAGCCCTGGGAGAATGCCAGTATTTGACGTCAGGCTCTTCCGGATCAAAGCAGTACAGGCTCACAATCCAGAACGAGACACATCACTTCTCGATTTGGCTTCGCTTTTGTCTCCACGGAGGCAAAAACAAGAATCTCTCCCGTCGGAATTTCACCCCAGTCAATTCGCGATTTCCCAATAACGGCCGTTTTCGTTCACCAGCGCAAGTCCTCCTTTGTCAAGATATTCCGAGGTAAATCTCAACTTTCTGCAATTTTTTTCCTCGAAGTGACTCCCTTCCTTCGTTGTCCAAGTATTAACTTCTGCAAGACGTCGACACTTGCGGATCCCTTTAATCCGGTCATCTCCAAAATATTTATTTGTATTTTGGCTCAGCGCAGGCTTTGAAAACTCAATCAGAGTTTGGTCATTTACATGCTTTAAGGGGATACGGAATTCATTTCTCAACCTATTATTATGTTAGATTATCATGTAGGAAATTAAAGCTCATCAAAAGACATTTTACTCCTACTAAAATCATAATAACCCACGGCGCCGATTTTAAGATACAGGGGGTTCTTTCAGAATCCCCTCCCCTTGAAACCTGATATCATATAAATGGCTATAGAATAACTAAAATTTAAGCATTCGAACTCAATTTTCTCTTTCTTGTTGTGTTATTAAATATTATTTTTCTACTTCTCTTTTAAATAACCCAGAACAGCATTCAGCAATAGCTAGTAATTAACGGCCAAACTGCACTCGCTTTTTTCTATTTGCCTGCGTACTCGGGGAACAGTTTCCCTCCATTTATTCCCTCTCATTATCTTCCTCCATCATCTGGTAATAGAGTCAAGGTCAGGTCTTTTGAGCGTCCTTTCTCTCTATTCCTCACCATTCAGCTAATCTAATCTTCCTCTATAGTTAGATATATATATATATATATATATATATATATATATATATATATATATATATATATATATATATATTATATATATATATATATATATATATATATATATATATATATATATATATATCGGCTATAGCTCGACTCTGAGTTTTGATCGTCTAGGATAAGTGACAAAATCATTCTTGACAGATCTGCAAATGTCTCCTATTTCAGAACACAGTGTCAGATTTTTGTGAACTTTATTTCAGATGAAAAGAAATTACTTTACTGCCAAGATATCCCAGGTGTTCTAGCATACTTTGGTGTTGTCTCGTATAACCATACAGAATCGAATTGGTTTTGAAATCGTTGTAAGGGATATATATATATAGAGAGAGAGAGAGAAGAACAAGGAAAATAAAAAAAAATATTATTGCCTAATTAATTTTATGATAACTTTTGTGACATTGCTCTCTGAATGCGAATTAAAATATAGTCAGCGAATTTATACAAGCCAGGACTTAAATTAAAATAGGGAAATTTATTAATGAATGACCATTCGATTACCTATTTTTCAGCATGAAAAATAGGATTTTTTTCATTTTAATCGATATTATGCTTAAGTTAAAACATATGTATATAAAATAAATTACTTTCTATACCACCTCCTACATCATATTTCGGCAGTCATTTACTTGACTGTCCAAAGTAATATTTGGAACAATCTACAATACATTTACACAATATACATTGCCAATAATAGAAGGAGAATTCTGCATTAAATGTTTGTAACTAGTAGTTTTTATTATTATATATAATAAAAATACCTAATATATTTAAAATAGGAGAAAGAATAGCAAAAGCTAAATTGAAAGGAAGGATGAGAATATTCTTGTTCTTACAAGGGGGGAGATGAGAGTGTAAAACAACTACTTTGCTAACTCCAGAAGTTTATCAAGGAAATGGAGAGAAGAGCAAGTTTGTGTCCTATGTAAAAAAAATAGAAATTTCTGTATCAAAGAATTGAAGACTAACCACGTGAAGCGCACGGAAAAATATAGAAATATAAACAGACCTTCTAACTTTAAGATGATGAGAGAAATAAATATGATTAGAGAAAGAAGTTCTCGGCTTAGGATAGACAGAGAATTTGAAACCCGAAGGAGTGCAGTGTATGACTAAATTTAATAAAGGAAGCGATGCATTATGTTCTAGTTCATGTTAAATTTAATTGAAGATACAAGCGAGTTAAGTTTGTTAAAAAATGGTGTACATTTTCCGAAATTGTTGGCATCCTTCTGTCTCGGAAGTCACTGGAGATTGCGCCATGGAAGCGCTTGCCTGGGTAAAGTGTATTGAGATCCTGGGTTGCCCATGTGTCAAGATCCCCCTCTTAGCCTCGCCGGTGTCATCCAAAGGAATTCAGACCAGTAGGTTTGGCACCATGTTGGCTGCAGAAGTCAGTGACCACAGGGAGCTGGTCCATCTTCATGGCTCCACTCCTGAATTGCAAGGTTTATTCCCCTACACTTGGCCGTTGGATCAGTCAACGATCTCCTCCGCCGGGCTAGCCGTTGGCTGCTAGAGGCAGCTCCTCCGCCTAGCTTGATGGTGTAGTGTAAACAGTATCCTCTCATGTGGTTACGCCCGACGGCAGTCGACAAAGACTTGGTCAAAACATGACTTTTAGATGCTGATTAAATACTGTAGTCAAATTCGAAGTTGCTGTTCTTTGATTCTACGACAATATTCACTTTAGAGTTTTAAGGCGTCAATCGCTGAGCCTTTTCTTTCTCTTGCCATAAATATACATTAACATCAAAGAATCCCCACTAATTAATAGGAAAATCAACAATAGAGGGGAGTTAAACTGTTTAAAAATATTCCATATTCATATAAGTTAATTAAAACGGGACATAAGTAGTTACTCATTGCTAGACCTAAGTTTGGCGTAAGAATTTTCCATTTAAAGAAAAAGTAATATGTTTAGTAATTAGTGAGACAAGTTTTAAAAATAATTAGGGAACAGAGGTAATACAACGTTAGACAATTGATCCTTAAGAGGAGTGGAACAGATCATTGACCGAAACTTTAGTATAAAAGGAAAAAAGATGAGCTACAAGATGGTTAAGGTAGGTCGTTAACCATTAGGATAAAACATAGGAAACAGACCCATAGAACTAAATTAAAGATAAAGTATAATTGGGTTTGTGGATCTTAACAAGGACATATAGATAAGGTACAGAAACAGTCATAGATAAATTTAGAAATTCACTCTGGATATTGTTTAAGAATACAAAGAAGGCTCATTTAATGAAAATTAATATTCTAATTGTTATAAAAGATTTTATTGCAAATGCACATCGATAGTTAATTTGCTCATTTCATAATCACAATGTGTTTGTTTATCTAAAATAATTAGTGCAGCAGATTTGACTGCTTTACGAGGGGCGGTCAATAAGTTTTGCGAATCGGTAGGGCAAAACAGACGAAGGGGGATGGTTGTTTGTGGGGGTGTTAGGACAAGTTATGAAAAGTCAAGACCTGCAGCCGCACGCTCCTGCCTCGTCTATTTAAAAAGTAGTAGCTGATTGCAGATCGTCAGTCACAAATTTTTCAACAATGAAGAAGTTTGAGCACTGCGCAGTGATCAAATTTTTTACTAAGGAAGGCAAGAATGCAAAAGAGATCCAAGAACGCATGGTTGCAGTGTACACTGACACCGCCTCTTCCTATGCAAAAAAAGCTCGCTCGAATAGCGAGTTCCGCCATGGTCGTGTGTCCCTTGAAGATGACCCCGTCTAGGACGCCCGTCAGACGTGACCAACGAGGACAATGGGGCCAGTGTGGATAGGATGATCCTCGAAAATCGACGGGTGAAGGTCAAAGAAATCGAGCAAAAATTTAGAATATCACATGGAAGTGTTATCAATATCACCCACGACAATTTGGCCATGACCAAGGTCTCTGCCCGTTGGGTCCCTAACACCTCACGAAACCTCACGCCCCCGATCGACTTCAACGTCATCAAGTCCACAAGGACAGAGTTGCACAAGCTGCCCTGCGCGAGTGCGGATTAGAGGAGCTCAACCATACTCCTTACAGTCCAGATCTGGCCCCTAGCGACTACATTTTATTCCGCCAGCTCAAGGCTGCACTGCGTGGACGCCGGTTTGGGGACGATGAAGATGTCCGGCTCGCCGTCCAGGAGTGGATTGGACAGCAGTCGAGAATTCGAAGCCTCAAGGACAAGTGACGCAAGTGCATTGAAGTCGAGGGTAGTTATATTGAAAAATAATAAAACACTTTTGCTCATATCTCGTTTCCTTATATCCGAATTGCAAAACTTATTGATCGTCCCTCGTATGATATGAATAATAGGTTAGATAACGGATAATTTGAAAGTGAGGATGAGCCATTGAATGATACATAAAACATTTAGCAATAGAAATATTCTCATTACGAATATGGCCAAAATCTTCTAAATTAATAATTTCTCTTAGCTATAGACAAACTCTGCGGCCAAAAGGGAAGGAAAACTTTAAACTAAATTAAAGAGCAGAAATTAAAGGTTTGTATAGTTGTTTCTAAGAAATATTTAGACTGTATCTCCATTTCTTTTACTCCTGCCCCCTCATTTTACTCTCTCTTTTTTATCTTAGTTTCCACCTTAAATGTTTTTGTGTTATTTTTAATCCTTTTTGCAATCTTTAGATGTTTTTACCTACCTGTTCTTAATGATTATATTTTGAATTTAACTCTCCTTTCAAGGTCAAGTCAACTCCTTTTTTATTATGTGTGATAGAACGAATTCAGAGCTGCATTCATTTCAACTTCTATCACATTTTATTTAAAACCATGAGGCTACCCACGTGCATCTTCGATTCGAGGCAACTATAACCGTCTCATGAGAAGGTTGTTAGATGGACTTCCAAACGTATCCTTTTACTTTGATAATGTCTACGTCGCTACTCGCGAATGGAGTCACCATTTAACCACCCTATTAGCTCTCTTCGAGCGGCTGCGCGAAAATAGCCTCACCATTGGCCCCAGCAAATGCCATTTTGCCCACGAAACCATCAAATATTTGGGTTTCAAAATAGGACAAAGCCAGTTGGGTCCCCAAGAGGATAAGAGTAAGGCAATCGCCGACATGCCCCTCCCGATTACAAAGAAGCAATTAAGATCGTTCCTAGGATCAGCTTCGTACTATCGGCGATTCGTTCCGAATTTCGCTGCGATTTCGGCGCCCCTCAGCTCCCTTTTAAAAAAGAATTCACCCGATCGTCTACGTTGGAATGATGTTGCTATTTCCCATTTTAATCAGCTCAAGAGTAAGCTCATGACTGCCCCCATTTTAAAGTTGCCCAACCCGGGAAAATCCTTTGGGATTAAGACAGACGCGTCCAACGAGGGCATTGGAGGTGTACTCCTTTAATACGAGGATGACGGCACGAGTCATCCAGTTGCATATGCTAGTCGTCAATTATTACCACGCGAAAAGAGATATGCCACTATAGAAAAGGAAGCTCTATCAATTATCTGGGTCATAGACAAATTCAAGATGTACTTGATAGGTAAAGAATTTCAAATAGGAACCGACCACCGTCCGTTAGCCTATATTAGGAATGTGCGACACTAAAACGGCCGCATCATGCGCTGGAGTTTACTCTTGCAAGAGTATCAATTTAAAATAAATTATATCAAAGGTTCCGATAACCAGGTCGCTGACGCACTCAGTAGGAATGCGCTACCGAATAGCGTAGAACAATTGTATTCATAGGATTAGTATCTCCATGTAGGTATATACCATCTTGTACGACTTAATTTAAGATTCTTTTGTAATATAATTAATTAATGTATATGTCTGAATTTTGTAACGCTCAATGTCTAATTTTTTTGATGTATATATATTTGTTCTTATTAATTTACGTATAAATTATTTTGTCCCGTATGTACTAAGTTTATATCATTTCATTGTTCCATGCCTTTTTTTTTTATTAAGTTGTATTAAAGGTTATTTTCCCCTGTAATCTAAAGATCAAAATAATCATGTATTGAGGTAATAATAGTTAGGTGCAGGAAGATACGGTTGGTACAAGAAAACGAGTTCCCTACAACGGAGCTCTATCGTTGTCCCTTCTCTCTTTTTTTTTCGAAGTGACAACTTCCCCTGGAATGGAGGGGTGTGATAGAACGAGTTCAGAGCTGCATTCATTTCAACTTCTATCACATTTTATTTAAAACCATGAGGCTACCTAAGTGCATCTTCGATTCGAGGTTTGGAGTCTTATCAACAGCTACCGGACGCCAATGTTTAAACAAGGAGGTTATCGTCCCCCCCGTTCGCCCCCATACGCCGACCTCGCCAGATCGAGTTAGGCTTATGGGCAGATAAGGCATTGTTCCCCGGCTCGGCTGTGCGTTCCCTCGAAGCTTCCACCCCATTCTCCCCCACGCCAAGGAGATGTCCTGGCTATTTTTATGGAAACTTTACCACTAAGATCAGATTGGAGATCCAGATTTTCGTCGCGAAACATCACCACGACCCTCTCTCCCTTTGTGCGCCAAGGGACCTCGACCTCGAGATTCACCATCACTTGTCCAGAAGGAGGACAATATTCCTTGAGTGCCAAAGGTTCGAGCCTTTCCGACGTCAAGTCCCCAAGGCTTCCCCCCCCTGTTGTTCAAGGAGAACAGCATTAGAACAGCCATTGTTCGTTTTGAGCCCTTCGCCAAGAAACGGTTCTCATCCCCCCCTGTTGTTCAAGGAGAACAGCATTAGAACAGCCATTGTTCGTTTTGAGCCCTTCGCCAAGAAACGGTTCTCATCCCCCCCCCCTGTTGTTCAAGGAGAACAGCATTAGAACAGCCATTGTTCGTTTTGAGCCCTTCGCCAAGAAACGGTTCTCACCCCCCCTGTTGTTCAAAGGAGAACAACATTAGAACAGCCATTGTTCTTTAGCCCGTAGACAAGAGACGGTTCTCATCCCCCCCCTTTGTTCAGAAGAGGACAACCTAGAACAGCCATTGTTCGTCAAGCCGTTCGTCGAGTAACGGTTCTCCTTTCCAAGACGCCACGTCAGGATCCTTTTATCCCCCCCCTTCGGCTGGAACTCGCCAGCGGACCGAATATTCCTTCAAGTACCTTCCACTGCACCCTAATGAAGTTACGTAAGCCAAGCGTCACCTTTTGAGTATTGATCCCTTATTTGTCAATTCTATCCTGAGCTTTAAATGGTTTATCGAACCATCCCATCTCTTTAACTCCATATTTGTTTTACCTTTTTTGATCCCTTAAATCCTTGGATTAGCCCGAGTCTCCACGACCCTTTCCATTCTGTTTGTCAATATTTTCCGTTTTTGTGTTTGCTGATAGTTATTATTAATAAAACTCTATTTTATTAATGATAGCAATATTATTATCCTTGAGCTCAGTTCCACTTCTTAAGCATTTTGAAGATACATAATATCGGCCGCCAGACAGTAAAAACGCACTCTAGAGATAATTAAGGAAGTTCCCTCAACGAATAGTGATATATGGTATATCGTCGGGAGTCATTCTACGACATTATGTATACCGCTAATAGATTATATGATAGGTTTAATTTCTTGATTTATGCTTTTTTCCGCCCTTCCTTGATAATGAACCTGTAATAGAGTTCAAAGTACTTGAAATCTTCGTTTCATTCTCCTTGTGGGCTGTTTTGCAGTTTGCATATACAGGGTCGTTTTTTTTCATGTCTAACATTTGAAGTTTAATAAATTTAAAAGTAATTTTGTGATCATATTTATACTGACAGAAACTGTTGGTAATAGTTGTAAGCTCATTATCCTAAAATAACTAATTGATTAACTTATTATTTTAGAAGTTAGGCCAGGTTTAGTAAATTGTTTGCTAGAAACGGAAAGCGTAAAAGCTTTGTTAAAAAATGTGATTTTGGGAATGCTCGATTCTCAGCCAATTTTTGCGCAAATTGTGAAGTAACAAATTTATTAGCATCAGAGTCATTCTTAGACTATAAAAGGAGAAATTCTTTCTACTAAAATCATTATTAAAAAAATTTTCAAACTGAAAACATGGAAGCTCATGGAAATGATTGGATGAAAAAAAAATAATTGTTGAAACATTCTTCAGATGTAACTGTTCAGTGGTTTCAACACAACGACGAATGAGACGTGGATTTGCTCAAGAGGTACCATCACGACGAGCGCTATGAAAACTAATTAAAAATTTTGAGATACCAGTAGTGTACAAGGTGGAGGAAATGGGAGTGTTAAGAGAAAAGGTGTAGAACAACATAAAATTGAATAGTTGCGTCCAAACGTCGAACGGTCGCCCCAGAAATCATTGTAAAGAAGATCAGGACAAGTGCGATTGTCAAAAAATACAACATACAATATAATGAAGGAAAAACTGAAACTTAAGCTATACAAGGTTTTAGGTTGTGCAAAAATTAGAAGACAACGATTTCGCGAAAAGAAAATCGTATGCAGAATAATTTAGACAAAAAATTGGGGTAGTTGATGTACCTCCAGTGATAATGTCTAAGGAAGCGCACCTTCATCTCAGCAGATACAATAATAAGCAGAACAAAAGAATATGGTCGGATTACAACCCAGAAATCGCTTTATTCTTCAAAAACCACTGTGTGGTGTGCAATAACACCTCAGAAGATCATTGGGCCGTATTTTTATGAGAATGAAAATGGAAATTCAGTCCCTGTGAATGGCAAAAGATATCGATACATGCTTGAAGAATATTTTTTATCGAACTTTCGAAGGCATCTAAATACACGACAACCATTTTTCCAGCAAGATAGTGCAACATCACATACATTGAATGAAACAATGCAGTTGTTAAGACGAAACTTCAGAGAAACAAATCATTTCTCGAAACAGGGAATTTAAGTGGACTCCAAGATCCCAAAATCTAACATCTTTGGATTTTTTATTGGGATATTTAAAAGATCGTGTTTACCGTAATAATCATAGAAGTATCCAACAACTAAAAAATAATATCGCTTAAGAAATTAATAAATCGATGGAGAACTTTGGAAAAATGTTATGAGGAGAATGGCCAGCATTTGAAAAGAAGAATCTTCAAATAAATCATTATGTTAATTAGTTTTTTTTTAATTTAAAATTAGTGAAAATAAAATTAGTTATAATAGTGGATACATTTCTAAAAATTCAGCGGAAATTTGTTAAAAATTAATGCTTTACTAAAACTGGCATAACTTCTAGAAAGATAAATGAATCAATTAGCTATTTGAGAACCAAAAAGAGGTACAACTATTACCAACATACCACAAAAGTTTCATTATGGTCAGAAAATAACTCTTCATTTTATTAAAATTCAAATATAGGACATGTAAAATAACCTTGTATATATTATATATATATATATATATATATATATATATATATATATATATATATATATATATATATATATATATATATATATATATATATATATATATATATATATATATATATATATATATATATATATATATATATATATATATATATATATATATATATATATATATATATATATATATATATATATATATATATATATATATATATATATATATATATATATATATATATATATATATATATATATATATATATATATATATATATATATATATATATATATATATATATATATATATATATATATATATATATATATATATGTTATGCTGCTCATAGCCTCGCTCCATAGCTGAACGAATGCACATGTGTGTATAAGAGCTTTCATTTTTATGTATAGGATATTTCACCTTTATATATAGGACGTTGTATTATTTTATATTGTACTCGGTTTGGCATAAGCTGGAATAGATTGTGTTGAATTGATATAAGGGAGTCTCTTATTTGTAACTAATTCCTAAACTGCCCTGGCCGTAACGTTGTATATATGTGAATATAATTCATCAGGAACAGAGTTTTGAAGGACCGACGCAAAGGCGCCATCAATTTTCGCCAAGTAGTTGATTCAGCATCCCCCCTCCTCCCTTATAATCCATGCAAGCCCATGACTTGTTCTCACGGGCGGCTTCACCGCCAGATTCTCAAGATTCCTTTAGTTCCGCCGGAAATCATGGAATATCGGGTATAAAAGACAAACCCAACCAAAGGAGAGCAGGTAGCTGTGCAGGAGTCTCTCGAATATCCACCCGTTCGCTCGAAACCCTTAAGATAAATTCCTGATTAAATCTCGGTCAGATTTTAGTCGAGTAAAACACTGATTTTAGTGTGAGTTACCCTAAGTTTCGAGGGCGACTAAGACTTCCTGCTGAGAAGACCCCGTCTTCTCACACCTCACCTTTCAAGCGTTCGTACTATCAAAACTCTGTTCCTCGTACCATTGAACCTCCCCAGCTTGTACCAGTATTATAAGATTGAATCTCATTTAAGCAAGTAAATTCAAGTAGAAGTCTGCCTCTGTATATCCTCCGTCAAGCATTGCAACGGCATCTGGAGTAACGAGCGTTGAAGGAAAGGTAACGTCAAGTAGTTAACAGTGAAAGAAGCTTTAATCAGGTACGTCCTACACAGGCAGGACAAAAGTGTCCTAATCAACGAGCTACGAGTCTGCAGCTGGACAATCCCAGGTCCATAGTAACCTAGTGACGCAACTACGAGGAGTTGCGCCGTAATAAATAGTAACATAGGGGCACAACTACGACGAAGGTAGTGAGCCGTAACAATTCTGGCGACCGTGACAGGACCTGTAATCGAAAAAAGTACCTGAAGGAAAACTGAAGAAACACCAAGTGCCGAAAAATCTACGGATCGAACAAGCCTGAAGAAGACATCATTTCAAAGTAAGCAGGTCAGACCCATGTTTTAGCTGTTAGAGTAGCATTGCATTGTAGACATAGGTTTCATGCGTTGTCCTCTGAATTTAAATAAGTAATTGGTGCCGTCCACAGGTAACGCGATATTATACTGCTAAATTAATGAATCCCGTGAAAACTATATCGATTTATGGTAATTCATTAGTAAAATATTGTGAAATTTATCAGCTGGTAAACCCAGATAGGCCAGTGTGTCCCCTCGCCCCTCTTCATCTGAAAAATTGAAGTGAAATTAAGTAAACGATTGAATTTTGAGTAGAAATTTGGGGGGGGGGGGGCTCTGAGTAACTTTTAAGATTTTCTTGAGCAGCTTTGAGTAAACTTGTAAATTTGAGTAAAGTTTAAGTACTTTGAGTAATCCTGAGCGGATTCTGATGTAAATTTTGAGTTACCCTTGTGCATCTATTTATGGCCAGTGACGAAAATCAAACCATACCACCCGCGTCTGCCAATACTAGCAATAACCAATCCACTTCTCCCCCCTCTTTTATACATTTAAATCGGTTGATAAGCCTGCCCAATACAGTCGTACCATTTAAAGGTACAGTCGACGGCAAGCCCGTTGAACTCCGAGCAACCCCTTGGTTCGAATCCCTAGAACAGTACTTCCATCGTGAAAACATAACATAGCAAAAATCCGAGAGGTTAAAAGATTCATTCATGCAACAGAGGGTAGTGCCATATACGTAGTTACCTACATCCCAGCCTTGGCCGATGCCCAGACATGGAACCAATTTAGAACACACCTAAGCATTACTTTCAAGGAAACAACAACTACGCAACCTTTCACACCTTCAAATGCAGTCTACCATGCCACGTGGGATAAAAAAGAGGATTTAACTTTGTTCATAGCAAAGGTAGATAAATTGGTACAAGAAAGTTTCAAAACTATTGATGAAAGATTTCAGGTAAAATTCACACAAAACCAGCAAGACATTCTCGTAGCTACTGCCGTTTTTAATAACCTTCGAGCCCTGTTTGATAAATAATTTCAGGATGTGTATGACTTAACCAAAATGATACATAAAAATATTTACGCAGTTAAGACTAAATGTGGTGAAATAGTAAAGGAAACAAAAAGTGGAAAAAGTAAATATTGTTCTAAGGGCTCAAGAAGAATCTAGTGTATACATGGTTCGTGATAATATGAACATTATGGATAAGTCCCAATGCCACAATTGCGGAAAGTTTGGCCATTGGAAGAAAGAATGTAGGTCTCCCCCATATTGCATTGAATGTAAGGAAAAAGGTCATAGTTTAGGAAACGGTCCCCGTTACAGGAAAGTCCGCCCTAGTATCCCTCCCCAGCGACCTCCGTAGTATAATGGATCCCCTAGACAGAATTACCCAGGTAATGCCCCTCTGCAGTCTATATCAAACCGTAACTGAAATTACGGCCCCCCAAGACCCACAGGTAGAGGTAATATGCCTCAACAACCCACTCAACGCTTTCCCTGGGATAATGCCCCTCTTAGGCCAGACCCCCAGTTCAAGCCCCAGGAAATCCCCCAATGCCTAGGAACTTCCCGATAAATATAGTAATAAACCTCTATAGAACCCCCCAAGGAAAGTTAGTAAAATTAGTCGAAATTAAACCCGATGAACCTGATGAACCTGTCCAGCATGTCTCCTTAATGCCCGAAAGCTATTCTACCCCAGAAGTAGGGTCTGATCCCCTAAATTACTTTTCAGACCAAAGTCCTGGGAATTGGGCCAAAAATTAGAGAACGCATTATCAGTCAAAATTATAGGCGATGTGTTGAATGATTTTATAGTAAATGTTCAAATTGATGTAGTCCCCTTCACTGCAACTATTGATACGGGTTCAGCCGCCACTCTTTTTCAGCGCAGTGGTTGGGAAATAATTTTGGATAGATCGACTAAAACTTACAGTTAGAATGAAGCCACTTGTAACCTACGTGGTGTGACAGGAAAATTTTTTGGCCTATTAGGAGAAATTCAGTTGTATTTTGAAATGGATGGAACAATCTATCCAGCACTAATTAGGGTCACCACGAGAAACATAAATTGCCCCCCGGATTTATCATTGGGTATGGACTTTGTAACGGAGAATAGATGGATTAATAACGCCTGCGCAGGGCAAGTTATAAGTAAACATAGGATACACCTTTTGTATGTTTCTCTCGGCGCAGCGAACCACCCTCCAAATTCTCCGGCCCCAAGGAATCTTCAACCCTTCCGAGTTTCCCAAATCCGGTTCGAAAGCTCCTCCCCTAAGGACTCCCGGAGCCAACTTAGTTTACGAAAATGTGTAAACATAGTTAGTGGTAATACGGTGAGGTCGGTAGCCTCTGGAATTTCGGTTGGGCCAGTGACCCAAACCTTCGGTCAGGATGTTCTGAAATATGAACTTGAAACTAGGCAGGTCGTCCCGGAAAGGAGTCTAGCAACAGGAGCAGACAACCAATACCTTCGTTACTCGGGTCCGTCCTGATTCTCAACGGTTTATTAGGGTTCGGCAGTCCCAGGATGTGGGCGGACGCTAATTGGCCCTTCAACTGGTAGAAGTAGGTAACTAAATTAGGGACAAATCGCCTGCAAAACGAGGCGGATATCATGAAAGATCTGAGTTGTTTTTTAGTACTTGGGGGAGGGGGAGGGGCATCTCAACTATGGCCGCCCTGACCTTATCCTCTTGGGTTCCAATCTGGTTCTTTCCAATATTAATGTAAAACCTAGATACTTAATCGTGCCATAGGCAAAGTAGCATTTGTTGGGGCCAATCGTGAGGCTATGCTCACGTCGCCTACTCAACAGTGCTTGGAGGTAGACTAAATGCTGGTCCCAATTGCTGGTGGCAACGTATATGTTGTCGAAATACAAGGAGACGGTGACAATCCACCTAGGTTCTACGCATCATCCTATTATAGTTACTGCAGGCCGTTACTAATCCAAAGGGGAGTCGACGGAACTGCATAAGGCCTTTATCGGTCGGGAATGCTGTATATTTTCGTATGCCCTTCAGAAGGGGAATTTTGTAATAGGCCTTGCAAAGGTCTATCTCGGAGATAAATTTTGCTTCCTTAAAGAGATGGCGGTTTTGATTGATTAGTGGAATGGGTTCATCATCGAAGTCAGGCACGAATTTAGCTTGCGAAAATCTACACACATACGGTACGTACGATCAGGCTCCCGTTCCCTCACGATAGGGGAGCAGAACTGGAATTGAAGGGCTCGATGATATTGAGCTTCAGCAAGTTTTTAACCTCCGAATTAAACGCTTGCCTCAAGTGAATAGGGAGATAATAGGCCTTGAACGGAAAGGCTCTTGGCTGGTAAGAGTGATGGCATGCTCAAATTGGGTAGCACAACCAGGGAATTCAGAGATTATGTCTCCAAATCTATTTAAAAGCTGCTGCTGCTGACTATTTTGTTCAGGAGTCAGTGGCGTGTTAATGTTTAATCCAGTGGATGGTAATTCGGGTGCGGCAGGCAAGGCTGGGAGAAGATAATCTTTATCCTGTTCCGCGCACACGCCCTTTATCACGTTCAGTAAATCAATGGGGTAATCAGTCTCCATAGCTGATTCTGCATCGAATAACTTTTTGGAAATGGGCTTTAAAGTCCCATTTAATTATGTGCGAATACTGTTTGCGACGAAGATAAACGGGGTAGTAAAAGGGATTTTTACCATCAGCAATTTTCCAATATTGTAACCAAAATGGCAGGAACAAATTGTCTTGGGCAGTTTCACGAACGGGCGAGTCGTAAGAAGGTGGAACGCCCAGTGAGTGAGCCTCGGTGTTACTACCATCTAAGCAAGCACGGTACAATAGGCCTTCGACAGGGAAACGCTTTCAGCCCAGCTGGTGAAGTATTGGCACTCAAGGTAGAACTTCACAACGGGGAAGCATTTCGCTCGTCCCAGGTATTCGTGGACTACAGCAAACATTTGTCGTAAGAAGTCACAGGGGGAAGTAATTCATTTGACACTAAGATACTTGTGCACCCTGTATCGCAAACGAGAGTGGATACTCGGCATCCATTTACGACTCCGTTTCAAATTTAAGCCTCTGAGTGATATTTTATCAAAGAGTAAATTGACCTGATGTCCGGGGGTACTGGATGGCGAGAGAGGAGTGGAGGTTTCAAGACGAGATAATTGGGGAGAGAGCGGCGCTCACTTGGTGGACTTAGTTCGCGGAGTTATTCCGGAGCTGTGAATTCTGGGGGCAGTTTGGACGCAACTGCCCTTACACTCCGCACGTAAAGCAAACTATCTTGTCTCCTAAAGAATTATGACGCAGGAGAATTAGGAATAAGAGAGTTTATAACTCTGGGTTTAGAGGGGTGCAATACCTTAACGAACTTAGGGGCATTACGAGCAGAGAATCGTTAGTCATTAATCTTGTACTTGGGAGATGAAGGGGCAGTCTTCTTATTGTCTTTTGGATAGAGGTTATGGCTTGCCCCGTAGACATCCACCTCTTCAATGCACTCCTTGAAGGTGTAGCACCTACGGTCCTTCACAAATAGGCGAATTTCTGTTGGCAGTGTAGCAAATAAGTGATCCTTAAGGACAAAGTCAACTAAAGACTCATGATCGTGGGCGATTTTAGAAGCGTCTAACCAAAAATTAAAGTTCCGCTTAAGGGTGTAACCAAATTGACGGAAGGTCTAACCTGGTTGGATTCGAGCATGTCGAAACTTTGAACGGTAAAAATCGGGGGTCATGTTGTAAGCCGCCAACATCTGGGAGTTAGGGGTGGAATAGTTGATGGTGGCTTCCGAGCGAAGGGAAATTAAAATAGCCCGAAGCTGGTAGCTGAAAAGGTGGGGTAATTTGGAGACACCGTCTGCTTCGATGTCCCAACGATTGATTTTGAATATTTTCTCAAAGTGGGTGAGATAAGATACAAAGTTCTCACATTCTTTGAACGTGCGAAGTTTGACTGACGCGGACTAGAGGGCTTCCGTACGCGAGATAATTAAGACGGTCTCAGTCCGGGTGCGATGTAGCTCTAGTTCATGCTGTTGGACTCTCTCGAATTTCTCATTCTCTACTTTCCTCTCTTTCTTGCCTTTTTTCTTCCTGGATTTATGAAATGAGATCTTTGACGGTTAATCCGAGGGCTTCGATTTGAAATTTAAATTTGTCGAAAGAGGACATCTAGTGGGGAAGTTAAAGTGACCGCAAGCACGCGACGAGGTTAAACACTTGGATGAGAGCAAAATAGCAACACGGTAAGAATATGCCCTAATAGACACGGTAGCTTGCTTCGCTAAATAAAATCTACACTAATCCCCCAAAACACACAAATCAAAAATTTGAGCATTCACGGGTTAAGAAGGGATGAGGGTGCTAATAACCTTCTTAGGGATTAAAGAGACCTAGAGAAGAAGATAAGTCTCCAGCAATTTGTGTTAAAACGTTCATGGTATAGATAGACACACACAACAATTTAATATGGAAGGGTCGTTCCACGAATCTAAAAAGAAATTGAACGCTACTCAGTCTTAAGAAAATACAACGAAATAGAAACCACTTTTTAAAAGACCTCTTTAAAGACCTTTTAAAACCCTACTGAACTAACACCAGATTTTATATATATATATATATATATATATATATATATATATATATATATATATATATATATATATAATTACACATTAATGGCTATTCAAGGGATATTCAAATAGTGCTTTGGGCATCCAAAGGCTTAAGATAGATGACCAGATTAACTGGTCAAAGGTAGATACCATAATGCATATAAATGATTTTATTAGCAGAAATATCTTTGAATCGTTCCTAATCTCCAGCACAAAGGAGAGAAATGTAAATATAAGCCTCGGTTTATTTTCCTTAGATCCAGTCCTATTTTTCTTCCTCAAATCAAACTTACTAGAGACCATATAAAAATCTGACCTCATAGGGATGAAATTAATTTGTATAAATGCGGTATCTATATTTTATAAACCATTGGAGTTTGAAAATGTTAAGATAACGAAAGTCCTAACTCCAATCAATCTTTCTTTTTCCCTACGTGGTATACACAAATATCTCTCTCTCTCTCTCCATTTATATATATATATATATATATATATATATATATATATATATATATATATATATATATATATATATATATATATACATATATATATGTTAGTGTAGATGGGTAGCAGTCTTTCCTGAATGCAAATCGAATTTTGTTGAAGACCATGCTTATTTCGATTTGATCAATTTCCTTTGGCAACTTTCTATTCCTATAACTATCTTTTTAGTCCATCTTGCAGATGGTAGGTAACTTGTCCTATATTGATATCTCTTTTTAAGAAATGCGTTTCTTTTAACGTTACGCTTAAGCGAGGCAAAATAAATATCCCTTAAAAACCGTTTTCTTTTCATTCAGCCTGATTCTCACTCCACCATAATTTATCCGTGAAGGAGAAAAGAATACCTAAACACGCTCCGAAAATGAGTGAAGAAGATCAAAAGCTCAGCAATTTAGTTTGTTTTTTAACAAATGCATCTATTAAAAAGAGATATGAATATAGGAAAAGTTATCTACCATCTACAAGATGGACTAAAAAAGACAGTTAGAAGAAAAGAAAGTTGCCCTTCAACAAAATTTGCATATATATATATATATATATATATATATATATATATATATATATATATATATATATATATATATATATATATATATATATATATATATATATACATATATATATATATATATATATATATATATATATATATATATATATATATATATATTTACATATGTACATATATCCCTAATTCTATATTTTTAAAAGGGGATTTTTTTATGAATATTCTCATGGTTTGGATGTCCTTTATGGATTTTTTATTATTATTATTTTTATTATTATTATTATTAATATTATAATTATTTTATGTTTAGTGTATGTATGTATTTTGTTTCTTTATAGGAGATCAAAAGGGTGTTTAAACAAATTATTGTAACCGTTATGGAAGAGGGTCTAAAAAAGTGGTTAAAAGGCCAAGGATGCCGGAGGCCAAAGCCCGAAGGTCTGGTATCGAGCGTACGCAAGCTCCCCCCGTAAGGGCGAGGAGAGGCAAAGTCATGGCTTATATGTATATATATATATATATATATATATATATATATATATAATATTCCAATAGAGTTCTTTTATATATGGCTCTTTATATACCTACGCTTTAAGTCTCCCTTTAATGTATAGATGCGGGGGGAAAATAATGCTGAAAATGAAGTGTTTATTCTTCTAATTTGAGAACTTTAGCAAAAGTTCTTCATTCTAGATTTTTATAACGTAAGCATAGAAAGAAGATTTGAAAACAGCAAGAATCAGAATAGAAAGAATAGCAGGGGGATGACTGCGAAGAGCCACAGATAAAACTTCAGGAGGGGATAGATAAAGTTAGACAGAGTAGATAGACACTGATGCTTCCTGTGATATGCATATTTTGGTCTTATTGGGTTGGAGTAGCAAAGAAATAGGTTAAAAGGATAAGGTGCGAGATGAGAAAACACGAAATCTTGGTGCTGTTAACTTATGCGTGGATGGCTGTTAGTTGTTGGTAGTTGTGGCCTGCCGGGTATCTTTTCAGCAGCCATTCAGCGCATTGGCTTTTATGTACATTTTTGTCCATCGCTACTCTATTCCTTACTCTTTTTAACTATTATTTTGAGGCATATTGCATTATATAATATAATGTAAGATGAGAATTATCTGGTTTATCAAAGTGACTTTGAAAGAAGAGTTATGAAGTAATATAAACCCTATTTTTTAATTCAATATAGTCAAAAAGAGGTGGAAACATGAAACTAACATTTTCACCGTTCTAACCATAATGTACCAAATTCTAAAAATTATTTTCTGACTAAGGGTGGAAGACTTTGCTCCCCCGATACTACTCTCCAAATAAAGCATCCGATATACTACGAATTTTGTCCCATTGACTGCTCATCCTAATGAGTTATCAAGTGAATGGTATATTCCTTGAATACTCGTTTGTGCTCCGTTAGTAACTATTATATAACTCTATTACATGCTAAACGAAGCGCCTAATAAAACTTAACAAGGTTTCATTTGTTTGGTCATATAAAACTGCGACAGGCATCATACTGTTAAAAAGAGACAATTGTTGCACCAGAAAGATTTCTGCACTTCAATAAAAGCACGGGATGCTGAGCGTTCCAATTAAGTCTCATAAAAATGCACGACTCGCCCTTTTTGGCGCATATTAAAAACAATCGAGTTCTCTGATGTTTCCTAAAAATTGCTCGATTCAGCGACTAAGGCGAGATCATTGTTCGTATTTTAACCTAGTCAGCGTAGAGTGAATGGAAATGTGGCTATTATATTTTTCTCCAACAAAGTTTATCAATCTCATGCGATATATGGGTGCTTCCAGTACCTATATTTTATTATAATAAAGAGTTCATTTAATGATTATTAAAAAAAATCTATAAACATTTTAAATTTCAAGTAGACCTATAATGGGAAGCTCTTTTTATAATGGCCCACAAAGGATTCTAGGGCCGGCCTTGTAAAGAACTGATACGCTTTTTACATGATTTAATTTCTCATACTTATTTTTTTTTTTACTAAAATGTTTCTTTTTTAATGTTTTTATCTTTACAATAAAAATTCATAATTTTTGTCTTTCATGTAGTTCAGGGCACTATGAAATGCTCTCGTCGTATATTAATCACTTAAAGTTTCTTATACATACGAGGGGCGGTGAATAAGTTTTGCGATTCAGATATAAGGAAACGAGATATAAGGAAAAGTGTTTTATTATTTTTCAATATAACTACCCTCGACTTCAATGCACTTGCCCCACTTGTCCCTGAGGCTTCGAATTCCCGACAACCAGAAATCTCCAGACTGCTGTTTAATCCACTCCTGGACGGCGAGCTGGACATCTTTATCGTCCCCAAACCGGTGTCCACGCAGTGCAGCCTTGAGCTGGTGGAATAAAACGTAGTCGCTAGGGGCCAGATCTGGACTGTAGGGGGGATGGTTGAGCTCCTTGAATCCGCACTCGCGCAGGGCAGCTTGTGCAACTCTGGCCTTGTGGACTTTGACGACGTTGAAGTCGATCATGTGACGTGAGGTTTCTAGGGACACAACGGGCAGAGACCTTGATAATGGCCAAATTGTCGTGGATGATGTTGATAACACTTCCCTGTGATATTCCAAGTTCTCGCTCAATTTCTTCGACCTTCACCCGTCGATTTTTGAGGATCCTTCTCTCCACACGGGCCACATTGTCCTCGTTGGTCACGTCTGACGGGCGTCCTGGACGGCGGTCATCTTTAAGGAACTCACGACCATGGCGGAACTCCCAATTCCAGCGAGCAATGGTTCCATAGGAAGGGGCGGTGTCGGTGTATACGGAAAACATGCGTTCATGGATCTCTTCTGCATTCTTGCCTTCCTTAGTCTAAATTTGATCACTACGCGGTGCTCAACCTTCTCGATTGTCGAAAAATTTATGACTGACGATCTGCGATCAGCTACTGCTTCTTAAATAGAGGAGGCAGGAGCGTGCAGCTGCAGCTCCCTATTTGTCATAACTTTTCCTAACACCCACACAAACCGCCAAACCCCCTTCCTCTGTTTTGCCCTACCAATTCGCAAAACTTATTGACCGCCCCTCGTATGCTGGTTTCCATCGTTCGCAAGAATTTTAGTACTCCTATATTGCAGTATGCTAATGCGATTATCTAGAGCTCATTCTAGTTTAACGGCCTTGCTGGTGGTCTTGTAACTTCAAGGTGTTGGCTTTAATCCCAACTAATTTTTATCTACCTATTTTAACTTTTCATATTTCGGTACTTTTTTAATTGAGAGTCTTCTTGATATTCTGTTTTCCCTAAAATTGCATAAACCATTTTTTTCCATTTTAAGGAAAAAAATACCTACCTTAAATACTTTTACACTTTTAAGCCTTTTTATGAATTTACTTCTGTCATATTTAAATCCTAGTTTTTAATCTTAAGACAATGTGGAAAATCTCGGATTATTTGCCAACCTGACAATCGTCGTGGTGTATGTAGTTGTTTTAAATATAAATCATGTCTGAAATTTATCATATTCTTTCGGATTCAATTCAATTGAAAAATAAATATAATATGTATCTTAGGAAATTAGAAAATACCAACGCTCTTCCTGAAAATCACTATAGCATTTTGTTTAGTTCTGGATCATCCTCTGGGATTGTTTATTTTATTTCTAAGACGCCTCCTTTTTCCTCGCCAGGTTCCAGGCCTCTTTTAGCCTCATTAAACTTGTAGGTAGTTTTAATAATTCCCAATTTTTATGAAAGAGATTACACTTCAGGGAGAGCTTTGATGTCGAGAGTTTGTTATGAATCGATTCATACCAGCGTCAATTCTCTCCTGAAAATTCAAATTTCGTAATAAGTCTAACAAAAGGCCTTATTCTAAATTCTCCCTGAACATGGTGTTTGTATTTCATTCATTTTTGTTGCTTGCCATTTTGTATGACCAAATTCAAGGAGGCGGGAATGGCCCTTTTTTTTAAAAAATATTTCCGTTACTTTACTTATTCTTGTTCGGTCAAAGATAGGCGCTATGTAGATGACACGTTTTATTGTTTCGAAATAAGAGACATTGTATGCTCTTCCTGAATGATTAAAATTGTAAACATGCTATTCATTTTGTGAGGTGACCAATTGGTTCGATATCGGTAAAATATTATTGCTCTAAGGAGATCATTTAACAATTCTTTAGTTTTATTGTGAAGTACGAGACACTAATAGAATTTTTGAACTTTACTCTTTTTTCCTGTAAATTTGATAATGACCATCAGCACTGATCCCAGCACTGAGTCAAATTATCTTTTATTTTATCATATTTCTTCTGGAAGTTAAATTCCATTGAGATTGTTTCATAAAGTGGACTTATATTGATATCGAGAGAAGAAGCCTACAATATGTCTATGTTCCTAGTATATTTTATTCCTGACTGGCAAGAATTTATGTTACTATGATTATATTAGAACATATGTATCTTGAACAAACCCTTTATAGTTAATGGGTCTAAATTCATTTGGGCAATTTTGAAGCCAAATTTGCGAAAGTTCAGCCGAATGTAAAGCTATCCCCACTTCGTACTTTTGTACCTAACCCGTTTATTAAAATATACTAAAAATTTAGAAGATAACATAATAAAATAAACTTCAAATGATGTTTAGTAATTCCTAATACATTGTCATGTGAGTTAGAAATGGAGTTTATACAACACCGATCATTTCTTTTATTTCCTTATTTGTAAATGAATTCTCTACGTCATAATTTACCATTATGTAGTCATTTGCATCTAACGCGCGAGCAAATTTTCAGCAAATTTCTGAGTTACATATATTATAGTCGTTACTAGTAAGTTGATATTTACAGTTAACAAAACTCTTATATTCCTTAGGAATAGGAGGGAGAATGAAACGTCTTCTTTATGGGATGATGAAGTGTTATAGGATTTATTTTTATTTTTAAAAAGAATTTATAAAAATTCAAGCTTTAAATTGAAAAGCCCCTGCCTCAACGAAAAACTGGAGGAACAGTGCGCCTTGCCGGCAGTTTTACGCCCTCCCCCTGCCCCAATGCCTCCAGGAGCACCTGTAGCTGTATATCTTCCACTATTTGGATTTCATCTACTTTCACCTCTTTCTTTACAGATTTTTTCCTACTACCTGTTTCACTGATTTCTTCCTCCTTGCTGTTGTGCTTTAAATTTCAAGGGTCAAAGACAAAAGATAATAATATAATACCTAAAGCTCTCTGAGTCCGTAGATGGGGTTTACCGGTGTTTTCAGAAGATTGGGTTGTGAATTCCTTAAAATGTTTGAAATCAGGTCTAAATCTAGGGTCAACACTTTAGAATTCAATGCAAAGTTATAGGATAAACTTGCCCCGAAAGATCACCGATGCGTCCATGCAGTAACATACTTTCCATATTCAATATTCCATAATTTGTTTTGCCAACACTTATAGAAATTTGAATGATAATAACACTTGTATTATTTAATTCGCACTAATTTGGAGAAGTATTTTAGGTTTTTGCACTTCAGAAGAAATCAAGAACTAAATTGCTATGTATTTTTTTCAATGAATCTTGGAATTTTGTGCATAAAATCTCTTGGCTGTGGTTTCCTTTCAGTAAATCATGAACTGTCGAACTTCTTCCGAAGGGTACCTAGTTATAAAAAAAAAAGTAAATAACAAGCCTACTGTAGAGATGAATATCTTTATTTAGATACAACTAAGGTGAGTTTAATTTATGTAATAGCATGTCTCTGAGGTAAAGATGCAATTTGAGGGAGGTAGTTAATTATTTGGAATTTGAATTTGGGTTTTGTTTTAAAATGAACAGATAATTTAAAATTCGTAGATAATGAATTTTGGGCACCAATAGGTATTTCGAAGTTGCCATTCGAAATTTTTTGACTTGCATTTGTGATCATGATCCATAATATGCAATGTGTCCGGTTTACTCAGGTCCAATTCTATTGTAAAGAGACTTGGCACAATAGAGTTTCAATCCCTTATTGGTGGAACTTTCGGGTTGCCTAAGCCTTTCATCACAGAAACAAGGGTAATAACTAGGTAGTGAATGGTCATCACGATTAACGTTGTTTAAAAAAGAAATTATCTTGAAAAATAGTAGGAGATGTTATAGATAGAAAAAGTGGTAGCATAGTAATAGAGTGGGTGTGCCAATATATGTTTTTGTGCCTTTTGTAGTATTCTTACTTAAAAAGCATCAAACCTTGGTTTTATACTTACCTCTAGTATCTTAAATGCTTACCAATTTATGTGGTATATATTACCATTTTCTTGGTTTTATTGTTTTTTGTTGTTTTGATTTGTTCAAGGAGAATTTTTTTTCAAAGTCCACTTCGATTTTTTTAAACATAAGTGCATATATATATAGATATATATATATATATATATATATATATATATATATATATATATATATATATATATATATATATATATATATATTTATAGGAAGAGTAATGCCAACACGACGAATTGGAACATTTAATCTGAACGTTTCATACATCGGCTGTGTACATCCTCAACAAAGTATTCTGTCAATTTTACAAAAAAAAAGAATAAGTATTAAAGCCAAATTTAAAAATATATCATAGTTAATTGGCCAAAATTAGAAAGAAAGTTGTTATTTTGAGGAGGGGGGGTTACGAAAACAAAGGCAAACACAAACAGTAAAACAAAAAACAATTAAAAAGGTAAATTAATGAGAATTAGAAAATTGGCTTACCAGGCAGAGGTCCCTGTATAGGGTGGTGTTCCTGAGCAGAGTGTGGTGAATGTGGTGAAATTTGACTTAAATAACTATTGGTAGCATGTTAGTTGGTAGTTTACGAAGGGAATAGTTAGTTGTATTTCAAATAATTAATAATGGAGATGAAGGTTGTTGGTAGTTAAGTTTAGGGATGAGTTTAGAAATATATAATGACTCCAGAATATCTAAATCATGACTATTAGGCCTAGAATCCAAAATAGATAATTCTGAGTCTGAAATTTGTGAATTACGTGACATTGAATGGGAGAAACCTCGATGCTTACAAATCCTTAATTGGAGTTTGGAGAGTGGTTTTACCCACGTAGCAAGCATGGTAACCTGCACAAAAAGTTGCTGAACCAACGAGGACCAAAGCATTTTGGAGAGTTTTTCTTTATGGTTGAGAAAAGTTTTAAAAGATAGACCGTTGATAGGAACAAAAGGAAACTGACATTGAGGGTATTTCTTAATTAACACCGACTGTAATTGATTTATTAATTTGGATGTAATAGGCTCAATGTAAGGTATTTTTAAATAAATTCGCATTTTATCAGTTTTAATGTTGCCATTTGAACTATTATATAATTTATCTAAAAAACTTTTTGTAAGTTTGTCAAGAACTTGGGAAGAAAACAAATTAAATTGACAAAACTTTCTAAGGTAAATGAGTTCTTGGTGGAACAAAGTCCAGTTTGAGCATATTTTGTAGGCACGGAAAAGTCTACAAGAAATGGAAGAATACCTAAATTTAAGGAAAGTAAATTTAAAGAAATTAGTGAGAAGTAGTGTGGTGGTAGTTCTGCGGTATACAGAGGTGGATAAATGATTACACTGGTCTGCGTTGTTTTCCAGGTCAAATATATAATACCTGATATTAATTCATTGATAAACAAGGAATCTGAAAATCATGCTCCTTTTACCCAATCAGGTCAGGTTTTTGAAATATGAGCATATGCCGAAAACTCCTATATTTTCAAATATTTGTTGTGAATGAAACACAAAATAGCAAACATTGGACCGATTTAAACACAGAAGGCTTACAGAATATTTTTAATAGATAGCATAATTAGTACAATAAACAAAATAAGCTACTTATGGATAAATGGTCTCTTCAGTGACCTCCGATTGTACCAAGCAGACACCACATCCCTCTTAAGGCACCAACAGTAGTCAGCCATAAAGTTCACATCCCATTGGCCTTGATAGCGTTCCTCCATAACATGGATGTGTTGGTGAAAGCGCTCACCCTGTTCTTCACTGAAATCTCCGTAATTTTCTGGAAAATAGTCCGGATGGGACCGAAAAAAGTGCATTTTTACTGACATATGCGCACCAAGTTTGCGGAAGTTCTCAATTAAGTCATTAACCTTCTTGTGGTACTGAGGACTTCTGTGGTTGCTAAGGAAGTTTGCAATAACTAACTTAAGGAACAGCCAGGCAGAGAGTTCAGTAGGATTTAATGAATCATCAAAACTAGAGTCTTTTATGAGTTCTCTTATCTGAGGACCATCAAATATACCTGCCTTAAGCTTCTCCATGCTGATTCGTTTGAACTTGTGGTGTAGGAAGGCAAATCCTCCACCTTCCCTGTCCAGTGCTTTTCCAAAGTTTTTCATTAGGCCGAGTTTGATGTGTAGGGGTGGAAGTAACACCTTGCTTGGTTTAACCAGAGGATGGGGCAGAACATTGTGTGACCCGGGTTCTAATCCTTGTCTTGGTGGCCACTCTTGTCTGACATAATGCTGGTCGTCAGCCCGACTATCCCATAAGCACAAAAAACATAGATACTTTGTGTACCCAACTTGAAGTCCTAGGATAAGTCCAACAACTTTAAGATCTCTAGAAATCAACCATTTATGTTCCTGGTAATTGAGAGCAGACAACAGACGTTCCATGCTGTTGTGGGATTCTTTCATTTCAGCCGAGTGTCCAACAGGGATTGATGAAACCTTATTTCCTTTATTCAGAAGAACTGCATTGAGACTTGTTTTAGACGAGTCAATAAAAAGTCTCCATTTTATGGCAACATACTTCATACACATTAATTTCATCAGTTCAGCAATATTGTTGCAGTAGATCAGTGAAGACGCTTCATCGAACATAAAGAATTTTCTGAATTTGCTCTCGAGTTCCTGATACAAATAGAACGTTGTTCATGGGGCAAGTAGAGGTTTCCCTCGAGGACGAGAACCCAGCAGCTAGGCAGACTCCTTAGATAGGTTCAGGTATCGTGTCAAGTCGTTGAGTTCGTCTTGGGTCAATGGCACCGATCGGTCGTCTTATTCTGGCTCGTATGCACCACACTCACCTGTATTAGTTATGTCAGTAGATTTGGAATCAGAACTAGATTCCATGATGACATTCGGCCCAGGAACAGGAACATATGGTCCATGAGAGATTAGCTTTATGGCAGAAGGAACATCAGGGTATTAAACAAGGTGCTTGTTCTTGCGATTGATGCCTTTTAAATTGGTCATGCAGAAGTAGCAGTCGGTAACGTGATCTTTCCCTTCCCTCCACACCATTACGACATTAAATGGAATACTCTTTCTTTTCCTATTCCTACAATCCCGTAAGTTCTCCAGACATGTTTTTCAGCAGATATGGGCAGCAAATGCTTTATCCTGGTCCCCTAGTTTGACTCCAAAATAAGCGTTATAAGCATTTTTCACAAAATCAGTGATTTTCGCTTGACGGTCTGGAAGAACCACGTGTCCGCAGATGAAACAAAAATTCGTTAGGATGGTTCTTACACATGCGATCCATCGTACTGCACAACTAGACCTGAAAAGAGAAAAAATAACTAGTTATTTAAGGTAACCCAAGACTAGCTGTGGCGAAAAAAAAGCCCGTATACGCTCGGATGATAGCGCTATTCGAGAAAAATATGCTGTAATAGAAATCGAGTGTGTCTTAGAAACCAGACCTGACCAAAGAAAATGAATATTTTTTTAATTCAACACGCAAAAAAGGATCATAAATCAGTTGGAAAACCCTTGACCTTTGAAAAAAGTTTTCAAACGCAGGCCAGTGTTATTAATACGGGTAACGTGCACATCCAAAAATGAAAATTCTTCATTGGATTCATGTTCAACAGAGAAATTTAGGTTCGGATTTTGATTGCCTAAATAATTATGGAATTGAGGACATGCTCTTTTTCTCTGAAGAGGAGAAAGCAATCGTCGACATACAGTTTATAAATGACGGGTTTAAATGATTCTGGGCAGTTTCCATCCAGCGTTTTTCATGATGACATAAAAAAGCGTTGGCAAAAGTAGGGCCTAAAGGGGACCCCATAGCCCCGAATTAAATTAATTAGCAATGAACTGGAATCGAACATTAAACTTATTTTTAAAAAATTACACTCACCCGATTGGCTCGTTTCCCTTGACATTACGCTTAAGCGAGGAAGAATATATATCCCTTAAAAACCGTGTTCTTTTCATTCAGCTTGATGCAGACTCCACCATACTTCATCGATAAAGAAGGAAAGAATACCTATAGACGCTCTAAAGATGATCGAATAGATCGAAAGGTCAGCAATTTATTAAAAAGAGATATGAACATAGGTCATGTTATCTACCATCTACTACAAGAATAGAAAGTTGCCAAAGGAAATTGATCAAGGCGAAATATACGATGGTCATCAACAAAGTTTCCATCCAAGTCTCTGCTACCCATCTACACTAATATATATATATATATATATATATATATATATATATATATATATATATATATATATATATATATATATATATATATACATATATATATACATATATATATATACAATGAAACCAATTTTTGAACACAAAGAAATCCCAAACTTTAATCTGTCACAACACAAATGTAGCCGCTATGTATTTGCCCTCATTTTAGAAGGTATTGTTAATCACCTAAAACTAACGGTTCCTGATTAATATCAGTTGCCGGTTTCTGTATATTTTAGTATTTCTGTTTTCTTTGTCAATTTCTCTTAGTTAACGGCTGATGATGGTATGGAAAAGCCTGTGGAGAGCCAAAGCCTTATATGAATATCCCTTAGAGACTGCTTTTTGGTATTGCTTGGTTATTACAGAAATATTTTTAGAAATTTGACCTGTATAGAATAAATCCAATCCATTACATTATTATCGCTCTTTAGATTGTGTTTGATTAACATACTTTCCAATGTATAATTGCACTTAAAAACTACACTTATATATTTTTTTATTTTAACATTGGCAGTGTATACAAACAAGGTCTGCCCACCAAAAAGTGGCGTGCTCTCACTTATTCTGATTTATGACCTTACGACCTGCAAAACTTTCAATAATTCCCGGGACTAACGTTGGAAAAACATTAGCAATTCTATCATTCGAAATGTAATTATAACAATATAACGGTTTTAAATTTCGTTAGAACCTAACCTAAACTAGAATAGTCTCGCTGTACCGGGCCTAAACTAGCCTAGCTTAGTATAATCTAGCTAGCCTATTATAACTTGGCATAGATTAGCCTACTTTATCATACCTTAGCTTAGTATAGCCTAGCCTGTCGTATCCTAGTATAGTCTGGCCAATCGTATTCTAGTATAGCATAGCGTAGCTTAGTAGACCCTAGTCTAACCTAGCATATTATAATATAGTCTAGCTTAGTATAGCTTTGCCTAGCGTAACATTGCCTAGTGTAGCCTAGCTTACTATAGCCTAGCCTAGCATAACCAGTTATGGCTTAGCTTTGCATGCCATAGCCTAGCCTAGCGTCGCCTAAAGTAGCCTAGCCTAGTATAGCTAACTAGAGTAGGCTACTGTAGCCTAGCCAGATTTTTTCATACGATAGCCTAGCCTAGCCTCGCTTAGCATACTATAGGCTAGCGTGTTATAGCCTATCCTAGCATAACCACACCTAACATAATAGAACCTAGTGTATCATATTATAGCCTATTATATCCTATACTAGTATAGCATATCCTACCCTAGACTAGAATAACCTTGGATAGATTAGCCTATTATAGCCTTGGTAAGGTAGCCTATCGTAGCCTAACATAGCATTACCTAGTATAGTAGAGCATAGCCCTCCCTAGCCTATTATACTTTAGCCTACACTAGCATTGCATAGTATAGCCCTGTCTAGTCTAGTATTGCTTAGTATAGCTTAGCCTAGCCTAGCATAGTATAACCTAGCTTAACATAAACTATCCTAGAGAAGTATATCCTACACTCTTGTATTATATGTACTGTAGGCAAGCAGAGCTTAGTATTTTCTTGCCTAACATACTATATGCTATCTTAGAATAGCATTTTATAGCATAAATTAGCATAGTGTATCTTAGCCTTGTACATTATATCTTGCAATAGACTATTATAGCCTAGTCTATATTAGCCTAGCATATTATAGCCTATTCTAGCCTTCCATAGCAGAGTATAACATACTATAGCCTAGTCTAGTCTAGCAGAGTATCGGTCGAATAGTTATGATGTTATTGACACAGCAAAATAATTCCCCGGCTATCCTTGTGAAGACTGTGACAATGATATCATTCAAAAGAGAATGCAAAACAAAATAAAGGTTTCAAATTTCGTTAGAATCGGCCGGATAGTTATGATGTTATTACAAAAAACAAAAGAAAAGCAAAACGGGGACCGACCGATCAACCGACCACCCGACAAACCGACATAGTAAGATGTAGAGTCGCTCACGACTAGATTCGCACGCGACTAAAAATTATCATGGTAAGGTAAAAGTAATATGTTGTAATTAAGTTCTGTTTTCCTTAAGTTCCGATTATACGGATGGGGCAGAGAGGAGGAGACTTTTTTGAAAAAATCACAAAATCATTAATTTTAGCTTTAAACAAATTTTATTGACATCATTGTGTTCGTATTGAATTAGCATTTAACAAAATCAAGTGTGAAAAACAACATTCATCATGTGCTGTCCGTTTTCATTGATGCATTTCTGATGGCGTTCCTTGAAGTTGGCCTCAACTCTCTGCAGCATTGCTTTTTTGATTTTGGCGACTTCCACGCGTATAGCTTCCTTCAAATCGCCCAATGTGCGGGGCTAATGCTCATACATACGTGCTTTGAGGTTTCCCCACAAGAAATAATCAACATGGACAAATCAGGAGACCAAGGGGGCCAAGGAGTGTCAGCAAACCTGGAAATAAGGCGGTCGCCGAAGAGAGGGCGAAGAACGTCCATTGATGCTCTGGCTGTGTGGGCTGTCGCCTCATCCTGATCAAACCACACACGCAGGATATGCATACGTTTTCTTCGTAATTCAGGTACAAAGAAAGTTGTTTATCATCTCGATGTAACGCTGTGAGTTCATAGTAACAGCATTTCCAGAATTATCTTCAAAAAAGTAAAGACCAATGACGGCAGCTTTTCCAACAGCACACCAGACTGTCACTTTTGGGCTGTACAGTGGTCTTTCATGCAGTTCTCTAGGATTTTGAAGAGCCCAATAACGACAGTTTTGTTGTTTCACCATGCCATTGAGATGAAAATGAACTTCATTTGCCTCAAAAATTGTTTTCATCTGACGTGAGAACTTAAGCTATTGTTCATATTCCCCTGGTTTGCAACTGTTTCCCAATGACCAATTTATAGGGATGGAAATGCTGGTTTTATGCAAAATATGCCTTACCGATCGATTACCGATGCCTAGTTCAGTGGAATGCCTACGAGCAGAGCGATTCGGACTCCACAGCAAAGCTTCTCTAACACGTTCCACATTTTCCGGGGTCCGTACCGTTAGTCGGGTCCCCACCGGTCTCTTATTCATTAGTGTACCTCATGTACGAAGTACATTAACCCAGCGTATGATTGTGTTGCGGGTGGGAGCAGCCTCATTTTGGTGAATGTTGAACTGATGCCGAAATTCACGCCTAACTGCTGCAACAGACTCGGTATTCTTCACGTAATTGTCGTAGCCAAACACTCGATGCTCTATCGTCCACAGCGCCATAGCTTCACCTGAAAAGAAAATAAAAAAAAAATGCTAAGACACCACGGGCAGAATGGTACCTGCCAGACATTTGTTCCTCCTCCTGGGTTGAGTAATAGACATTTCCAAAAAAATTCCGTCCTCTCTGCCCCACCCTGTAGAATGTCTATGGCTTTATTCATACAGTTTTCAAAAAAATATTTCGAGTAGCATAAATTAGAGGCAAGCTCTTCATATTGTGAGCGCACTAAGATACATGGAGGAAAATACTGATGATATAATATTCTTAGAATGACCTGAACAAAAATGGGCATAGGATAAGTTTTTTGTCGTTTTCCTGAAAATATAATATTTAAACCTATTTGGTTGTCTAATTATTTGAACATCTAGGAAAGGAAGGATATTTTTTCTTCTTTTTCTAAAGTAAATTAAATTGACTGAACAATATATTAATCATTAAAAAAAAAATCAGGGTCAAAATCTTCCTTTAAAATTCCTAGGATATCCTCGACATAGCGGTACCAAACAATTTGAGTAGACCAAACCGGTGGGATCAACTTAGTTTCCAAATATTCCATATATATATTTGACAAAAGGGAGATAAGAGATTACCCATAGCCCTGCCAAACACTTGTTTGCAGAACTTGCCATTAAATCTTAATTTACATTTTTTTAATGCATAAACAAATAAGCTCAATGATCGAGTTGGATTGTAAAGGCAAAAAGTTTAGAATACTAGCTAGGAAATCCAATAAGGCATCAACAGGCACTTTAGTGAATAATGAGGTAACATCAAAACTGATTAATCTCAGGTCTGATGTTACACTCATATTGTCTAACTTATTGCAAAGATCAACTGAGTTTTTTAGATGTAAAGAGTGATCATAAAGAAACTGACCTCATAGGGAACCTTGCTCTGTGTAAATACGGTGTTCTATCTTGTAAACCATTGTGAGTTTGGAAATGTCAAGACGACGAAAGAACTAACTTAAACCAGTTTTTCATTTTTCCTTACTTGCTATATATATATATATATATATATATATATATATATATATATATATATATATATATATATATATATATATATATATATATATATATATATATATATATATATATATATATATATATATATATATATATATATATATATATATATATATATATATATATATATATAAATATATATATATATATATATATATATATATATATATATATATATATATATATATATATATATATATATATATTGCTTGTCACAATTAGGAAGTAAATGTTCGCTGACCTGCATTCATTTCCTTATCGAAATTCTAGTTCCGTGAATTCCTCATTCCATATTTTTAGTTGTAGCATATCATCAGGAAGATATGCGGAACGTGTACTGGTTTGAGATCGAGAACACATCATGGAGGATCATTCATGGAACGTGGACCCAACAGGTCGTGCTTGAAATAAACTAGTGCTGATGTTTCTGCACCACTTGTGCTTTTTTTTAGTTGCGTGTGACTAGATCTCACTATTACGATCGGTCGGTCTCGCGGTTGGTTGGTCACCGTTTTGCTTTTTTTTTGTTTTAGTGATAACATTATAACTATTTGACCGATTCTAATAAAATTTGAAACATTTACTTTGTTTAGATTCTCTTTCGAATAATATAATTGACAAGGTCCTTCCAAGTTTAGCCCGGGAATTATTTTGTTTTGGCAATAATATCATAACTATTCAGCTAATTCTAAAGAAAATATAAACCTTTATGTTGTTTTACATTCTTTTTCAGATGATATAATTGTCAAAGTCCTCCCAAGAATAGTAAAGGAATTAATTGGCAATAACATCCTAAATATTCGGCCGAATCTAACGAAATTTGAAACTCTATGTTGTTTTACATCATGTTTCGAATTATAATTGCCAAAGTCCTCCCAAAGTTAGTTGGTGAATTATTTGGCAATAACCTCATAATTATTCGGCCAATTCTAACAAAAGTTGAAACCCTAATGTTGTTTTACATTCTCTTTCGAATAATATAGTTGTCAGGGCCCTCGTAATGTTAATCCGGGAAATATTAAAAGTTTTGAAGGTCGTAAAGTAATAAGCGAGAACACGCAACTTTTAGTCAGCAGACCTAGTTTTGTTGCGTCTTTCGTGCGACATGTAGTGGCATGATCGGGCGTAAAAGTATCCTTCTTCCTAAGGTCATATACAGTTGTATTTTTTATTTGCTGGTGAGAGTTACTTAAAACGGTATCGGCACTCTAGACTCACCTTGGCCTGCGCAACCTTCTCGTTCAGACGATACCTCTACCCTCTTGAGTTAACTTTGAAGCCAAGAACTTAGAGTTCGATACAGTATGGATAATAATAGTCCTGCACTATGAGGTCCGCCGGTTTTATTCGTCTTAAGGGTATAATATTTAATTTTTTAGCGTTAGAGCGGAATTTTTCCTCCTCTTATTGTGGTTAGGTTGTCGATCTCTGCACCTCTCCTGTTGCTAATATCAATCTGGTTGGATTAATCACTAGTTATCACCTGCGTGATATCGTTTGCTAATTGTACTTATTAGACGTAATCATGACTAGAGGTGAGGAGGTCGCCGGTGTATAACGCATACATGGTGGGACTCATTCAGCTCACCTTGGGTACACCAGTTTCAATGGTGAAGGGCTACCCTTAAAAAATCGTTAATATTGCGGAATGTTTGACGAGCCTCTAGAGAGGCAATCAAGTGTGACGACACCTGAGTACAATCTTCAACATGTCAATCCGGACCGAATGCGTTCCTAGAGACTGGCGTAAAGCGGAGGTGACTCCTATCTTCAAGAAAGGAGACCGTAGCCAACCGTCGAACTACCGACCTATCAGTCTGACTTCGATAGTCAGTAAACTCATGGAAAGCATGATGGTGGACAAAATGACGTCGAATTAGAGTCAAACCTGCTACTGAAGAGTTCCCAGTACGGTTTCCGTTGGCAACGGTCATGCCTGACAAACCTTGTGGAATTCTTCCACTTCGTTTTCAGTGAGCACGATCGGGACAAGGCGGTGGATGTGGTCTACTTAGAATTTCAGAAAGCCTTAGATAAGGTACCACACCGCCGCTTTCTCAGAAAAGTGAGAGCGCTGGGCATAGACGGAAAAGTAGCAGGCTGGATAGAGAACCGACTAAATGGCAGACGGCAATGGGTGGTGGTGAATGGACAAGCTTCTGAGTGTGTGCCCGTTAATAGCAGGGTGCCTCAAGGTTCTGTACTAGGACCACTACTATTTATCACCCACGTCAACGACATGGACGTTGACATGGTTGCCAAGATTTATAAATTTGCCACCGATACCAAGCTTGGTATGAACGTTGGAAATGATGGAAATACTCCCCGGCTACAAGATGATCTTTGAAAGATGGGGAAGTAGTCTGATAGGTAGCAAATGCCTTTTAACGTAAACAAATTCAAAGTGATGCCTATCGGCCACCGAAATCATCAATCATCTTATATCCTTAAGGGCACTGCTCTTGAATCCACCGACAGTGAGAAGGACTCGGGTGTAACTATCACGAGTGACCTCAAGTTCTCGAAACAGTGTATTGAGGTGGAGAAGAAAGCCCAAAGGATTTTAGGGTATATAAAGCGACAGTTTGGATATCGGGACAAGGAGATTGTACTGTGTCTGTAAAACTCCCTCGTCCGACCGCACCTGGAGTATGCCGTACAATTTTGAAGTCCTTAATTTCGAAAGGACATCGCGAGATTGGAACGCGTACGAGCCATGGAAACCAAACTGATTCCCTCTATCAGGCATAAAAGTTATGAAGATAGATTAGAAGAATTAGATTTGTTCTCGCTGGAGACCCGGAGACTACGTGGCCAGCTTATCGAAGTGTTTAAAATGCCTCAAGGCTTCGACAAACTGGACTACGAGGATATTTTCCAGCTTAGCAAGGGGAGAACAAGAAATCACGGCTTTAAACTTAAACTGAAGCGATACCACCGTGATCTGTGTTGGAAATTCTTCACTTACAGTATCTACGGTATTTGGAACGCACTTCCGAAGGAAGTTGTCAACAGTGAATCTGTTGACCAGTTCAAGTCAAGACTAGGTAAAGTCTTGCGAAATCGCCGTTAAGATCCTCGCGAGTAATCTTCGAGGTTGCCAACGCACACCTTCGAAGTTTGCGCCAAAAGTACCCTCCTTGTATGGGCCGTAAGGCCTTCTAGGGTACTTATTTTCATTGTAGCTCCTTGTAGAGTCACATAAGATTTTCGTGACAGTAACCTCCATTCAAAAGTTTGTAAGGTTTCTTTAGGCCTGGCATCCACACTCCTTGATTTTTTTTTCATAGAGCCCATCTGGCAACTGCCCACTCGGGCATAAGTCGCCGTAAACACGACAGCCTAGAATTAGGCTAGTTTAAAATAAAAATATGAAAACAACAATGATAAAAATGTGAAAAACTTCACAGTCAGGAAGCAATCTCCGGCAGCGGGAGAAGGTCCCCTTAACCCCGGTGCAGGAGCGTGCAACCTACAAAGAAAACAACAACAAACAAAAAACAAAACAAAAAAATAGAACCTTCTTAAATAAAGGGAAGAAGCCCGGCTTTCCCCCCAAAAGTCAACAATTCCACAAGTCAATGTGCACGAACTCATCCCGAGTAAAAGGGACAGGTGGTAGCGGCCCCGCCCATCCCGGTATCGGGACAGGTATCGTGCGCGAAGATCACTCAGACTGGGACATTCGACAAGAATGTGCCGAACAGTCTAGGGGACGAGGCAGTCGTCCCAATAGGGCGCTGGCTTTGCTCCAGCAGATAGCGATGCGTCACACGAGTGTGCCCGATTCGAAGACAACAGAAAACGACCTGAAGCTGTCGCAGCATTGGGGGATAGATCCATGGGAACAGTCACGACGCAATGGCGTGCAACTTTAAGTTCCCTCCGACCGTCTCCCATCTTCTTTGCCAAGCAGTCCGAAGAGCTGCCCGTATTCCTGCCATGTAGTCGGTGTGAGGAAGAGGGAAACGCTGGTCTGGTCGCAGAGTCCTCGCGGACTCTTTGGCGCCCTCATCGGCGCGTTCATCTCCTGCAATTCCTACATGTCCAGGAACCCAGCAGAAGATAATCTCGACATCTGCCTGGCTCGCCAAAACCGTGACGTCACGGATATCGCGAACGAGGTGATGCAAAGACTCCAATGCCCCAAGAGCACTCAGGGCGCTTTGTGAGTCGCTATAGATCACAATCCGGTCTCCGAAACGGGTACGTGGCGTAATCTCCCGTACCCAGTGGTGCATTGCCACCAGCTCGGCCGTGAAGACAGACGCAGCGCCTGGTAGAGCTCCGCTGACTTCAAACAGAGGAAGTACAGCGTGGAAGCCGACCCCCTCTTGGGACTTGAAGCCATCCGTATACACTGTCACGGTTCCAGCGTGACACGAGGTGTGTTCCAGAAAGGTCGAACGCAATACTCCCGGCGCAGTACAAGCTTTTTGAGCAGAGGCGTGGCGACAAATAGCCGAATGTGGTACCTTCTTAAGTGGTGTCCTGGGCAGAATCATGGGCGCCACCGGCCTGAGAGCCATATCTAGCTCTCGAAGGAGTTGTTGGCCCTAAACTCAAAGGGCTTAGGGTATGACTGGCGTCTCTCGACGGCATAGGCACCATCGAGATCAGCTGCGGATGCAGTGAGAGCTTTTGGTGACTGAGGGAGGCGCCGGGCTCGCGCATACAGGCGAGTGATGCACTGCACGTGGCGCAGAGCGAGTGGCATCTCCCCAGCATCGACCAACAGGCTTTCAATGGGGGAAGTGCGGAAGGCATCGGTCGAAAGGCGAAAGCTGGTGTGGTGGATTTAATTCACCTTCCGCAAAAACGCTCGGCTGCGGATGCAGTATCAGCGCCCTAAGCGCTGGACGTCATGGAACGGAGAATGTCTATGGCGCGGGTACAAGAAACCCTAAGGCTGCGAATATGAGCCTCCAAGGTGAGGCGTCGGTCGAATAAAAAACCGAGAAAACGGTGGGATTCGACCACATCAAGGCGCAACCCATTAAGAAACAAATCTTGGGCGGGGTGAAGCCGCCGTAGATAGCGGCAGAAGTGCACCAACTTAGTCTTGGCCAAAGAAAACCAAAACCTGTGCGCTTCGTCATAGCGAGAGACGCAGTTCAATACCCTTTGGAGTCGACGCTCCAGAGTTGGCATCTGAGTCGTGCCAAAAGAGATCGAAAGGTCGTCCACGTAGAGCGTAGCGAGAACATCTTTCGGCAGCACCGAGGTGATGCCGTTGATGCTCAGGGCAAAGAGTGTGACACTGAGGACACTTCCCTGCGGATCACCCTCTTCCTTCCACTTTGGGCCGGAGAGGGCTCCTTCCCCCCCATACTCGTACGCGGAATCGACGATCTCGCCAAAATTCAGATATAAACATTGGGATGCGTTCCCTCGCCCCAATCGTGTGGAGAGTCTCCATGATACCATAGGCCTTCTCCAGATCGAAAAATACCGTGACGTAGTGCTGTCTACGAAGGAAAGCCTCGCAGACGGCATTTTCCAGTCAGAGCAGAGCATCTAACGTGGAGTCGAATTTGCGGAAGCCGCACTGTGCAGAAGACAGATGGCCTCCGCTGTCCATAAAAAAAGCTAATCTAACATTTACCAATTTCTCCATCAACTTTCACACTCAAGAGGTTATAGAGATTGGGCGGAAACCGGTCGGAGTAGAGTGATCTCTCCCCAGTTGCGAAATGCAAGCAAAGTAGCGATTCACCAGAAGTCTGGGAGAAGACCCTCCACCCAGATCCTGTTAAACAAATCTAACAAAAAGGCCACGCCTTGCTCACCCAGGTGTCGAAGCATGGCGTATGGGACATCTTCCGGACCATGAGCGGTGTCCGCGCACAAAGCGAGAGCGGAGCGCAACTCACTCACAGTAAACTTGTCGTTAACGAGTTCTTTACCTCTGGAGGTTAAGTCCAGCCCGAGGCCTTCCGCGACATCACGACGTGCATTGAATGCTAGCGGAGCAGAATCCCGGCTAAAGAATTGGAAAAAGCGATCGCGAAGGATTCCGCCACTGACGCGGGGTCGTAGATTGCGCTCTTATTCTCCTGTAGAACGGGAGGGAGGTCCTGCGAGAACTTGCCCCGAATCCTTTTGACTCGCTTCCACACCTCTGCCCGCTAAGAAGAGCGGCGGGCGTACTTCGAAATATACCGGAACCTAGCCCTAGCCCGACAAAATTCAGCGACAGTGAATTCGTTCGGGCGGCGCTTATAGCACATGTAGGCATAACGCTTCTGTTTGAGGGCCGTCTTACACTTGGCTGACCACCATGGGACAAGACGTCTTAGGAATATTAGACAGGCCCACGGCGATTAGGTTGCCGGAAAAGAACTCAACGACCTCATCTACCAACCTAAACTCCTCGACTGAGATAGAGAATTCAGTCATTTCCTGAAATGCAGGCCACCGCGCCCGCACCAAGCTCACCGAGGTGGGCTCTCAGGCGGCAGTTGCCCTGAAAATCATATTTGAATGGGAAAGTGATCACTACCATGGAGATCATCGACCACCCCCCGATCAAAATCAGGCTGTGCATCCGAGGAGCACAAAGATAGGTCAAGGCAAGAAAATAAGGCGGTTCTCGGACAGTGATGCGTAAACTCATCCAAGTTTAGGCCACCCATCTCAAGCTCTTCGATTAGATCGGCAAGGACTTGCTCCCTGGGATTTATGGAGTAATCTCCCCTGAGAGGATGCCTGCCGTTCAGATCTCCAAGCAAGAGATAGGGCCTCGGCAACCCTGCCACGACGCGGCGGAATCCCCCGCGTTAAAGTCAGCTGACGGTGGAATGTACGCAAAAATCAGAGTATACCTCCTATCCAGATGCAGCTGCACAGCCACTGCCTGTAAGAGGTACCTAAAGAGAAAGGAAGAACGGAGACATCATGCCGGGTGTAAACCGCGCATCCCCCAGCCCGGCCATCCCGCGGTGGCGGGGTCGCAAGACCCTTATACCTCGGGAGGGTGGGCAGGGGGCACGCGCCTAGCATGGTCTCCTGCAAAAAGATAGCTAACGGGGAACATGACAAGACGAGCCTCCGCAGCTCCTCCCAGTTGGCCCGCGTCCACGGCAATTCCATTGAAGAAATATGCCCTCTAGGCCTAGCTCTGAGGAGACGCGGGGTCCTCCTCGAACTGAAGAACCTCCCGGGAATAGCCATACGCTTCCCGGGGGCAGAACCCCGGGCGCTGTTGGCCGGACAAAGCGTTGAAGGCGCTGTCGCCTTCGAGGACTTATTGGGGGAGGTTGGGCTCACCATGCGAGTCTTCTCATCCCTCCGCCTCAAAACCTTAGGCGGGCGTTGTGGCTTCGGAGGTGGAGGGCCCTCTTTTCGAGGAACAACTGTTTTCGAGCCACTCGCTCCACTTCGGGGCGTGGGCGAAGGAGCCGAAGCTCCTTTGTTGCTGTCCTCCTTTCGGGGAACAGCTTTAGGAACCCGGAATATGGCCTAGCGAACATCTTCAGGGGTGTTGCATCCTGTGATTTTCACGACTCGGTGGAGGCACGTGGCCTTTTCGCCTTACGGGAAATGGTCACGCTGGGGGAAGAGGAGGGGCCCTAGTTTTGGTCGGGGCTGGATATGAACCCTTTTGGCCGCCGGCTTCACCAGAAGAGCTCCCGGGTTGGGTAGAGCCCGCAGAAGGGTTCCGAATGGGCGCGGAAACAACCGTGCTCGTTGGCCTGGATGGGCCAGGAGCAGAGGGTGCCTTTCTAACTATTTAGGCATATGACGTTCCAGGCAGAGCCGGGCGCGCCAGGATAAGGTCCTTAGCCTCTCGGAATGAGAGTTGATCCTGGGCCTGAACAGCTAGGATTTCATCTCAAGGAGATATGAACCACATGGCTTCGAAGAAGCAGGGTGCGGCTCTCCGCAATTGACACACTTGGCCACACACGATTTGGAGTTGTCGTATGCGACCTTGGAGCAATTTACACAGACTTCGGGTGAATCCGACTTTGCACATCTACATGAGCGATTCGTATGGCCGAAGTGGTGACAGTAATAGCATCGCCGCGGCAGTGGCACGAATGCCTTCACGCGGTAGCGGTACCAACCGGCACGCACCGACTCAGGGAGCTTATCCCAGTCGAACATGACGAAGAGTGTAGGGGTGGGTCTCGAGTCCCCTTCCTGTTTTCTCATCACACGTTCGAACTTGACGGCCCCATGGTTGGCCAGCTCTAGGGTGATGTCCTCAATAGAGTAGTCAACGAGTTCCCTTGCATAAACTACTCCTTTCACAAAGTTCATGGTAGAGTGCGGCATCACACTCACAGCAGTTCCATGAAGTGTCCGAAGAGCACTTATCTTGGCCGCCTCGGCGGGATTCGCCGCATTCGCCAGAAGGCTCCTGTCCGAGAAACGGGTCACCTTCGGCTCGCTACCAATTGCACTAGCTAATCCTCTCCTCCGATGGATCATGTTGCCCTTGGAGAACATGATGCCATCAGTGTAGCGAATAACGAGGAAGCGTTTGAAAACGCCAGGTAACCTCTGAATCAGGGGCCCCAATGTCATCGAGGCTCCGCCCTGTGCACTTTTCGTCTTTGTCATAGTCAGGGGCTCCGCACCCGGGAAGGCAGAGGGGCGGATGTGCCGATCTTGGCTTGGAAGCTTGCCAAAGTGGCAGCAGACCCACCCGTCCCCGTAGCCCCCGCGGTTGGAGAGGAGCCCCGAGTCTTTTTAGTCTTTGTTGTCTTTTTCTTCTTTTTAGGAGAGGAGGGCGGGGAATGAACCCGTTTCTCATCTCCGCCGACAGAAGCCTTTAGGCCAGATGGACCGGCCTCATCCAGGTCCTTCTCCAAAATGAAAAAGGTCCTGGTGGTCGCAGGGGCACCGGTCAGAGGAGATCCCTCCCCTCCTTGTATTGCCTTGGAGCCCTCAGCCGTTTGAGGAGGACCTTGCATACGGGCGGATTCGGGTTCGGTGCTTGGTGCCGAGCCCGGATTCCCCCCCCTCCATGGAAGGCCCTACCGTCTGAGGCTGAGGTTCCTCAAGGACCATGTCGATCACAGGAGGGCTTCGAGTTGGCCATCCCCTCCAAGGACATAGCAGGTCCCCTTCGCAGCGTCACCAGTATTTTGTGGGGAGGCACAGGCCTTGACCCCGGCAAGATTTAATATTCTTGCCAGCAGGTCTTTTGAGGGAAGCGACCGAAGGGGCCTGGCTTCCGTCTCCACCCTAAGGGGGTTTGCCCTACCCAGGCGCTTACACGAGGGGCGGTCGGCAATGGGCTGCCTGCAGCCTTTCTTGGCATTCCCGTTAGAAAGAAAAGGAGGGACTGCCGCTCAAAATAGGGAGGTGCCAGAAAGCACCTCCAGAGAAGAGGGTGAGGATGAGTCTCCTTCACCTGTAGGCGTGGGCGAGGAGCAAGCTTCCTCTCCGGTTAGAGAAATATGGAGGGTACCCAGGCGCCGCCATTTGGAACCACCCCTCCCGCCTGCTGGCCTGGCAGTCCATCGGCATGGAGGCTCCACCTTAGACACGGCGTAAAAAAGATAGATTTTGAAGACGAGAGGAAAAGGGATGTGAGGAAGGTATGGGTGGCGATGAAGCAGGTTGTTAAAAACCAACCACCCCAGACCGGAGTTTAGGGGTTAGGGGACATTGTCCCCTCCCCCCTCAGCCCCGATCCAGGACGGTTGGCTGAGAAGAAGGTCAGCATCTACCCTGTGAAATTAGAGGCTGACCAGAGAAAGTTGTGGGAGAGGTTGTATGAAAAGAGAGGAAACAAGTCTTTTGAAGGAAGGAAGAGAGGCTAAGCTGGGGCCGGAAGGAGCGCTGGATCCCGTCAGCACGGCAAGCAGGATGGCGAAACGCCGTGCCCCTTACGGGGGCAGCAAAGGTCAGGGAGCACTATCTGATCCTACGACAAACAGCCTTTTAGGACAGCTTCTGACTTAATACTGGTTGCCAAAAAGTAACGATTATGACTTCGATAGTGCCAAATGCGACTATTATACTCTTCTGAAACGATAACTATATACTTTAATAGCTTTGACCCATTTCAAGATATAATAGGAAATAATCAAAGAATTTTCCAATGTCTGAATTAATTTGTTCGTATGTTCTCCATCAAAGAAAGCACTTCGCTTAATTATTCTTTTGCAAGAATCTATATATTTCCTCAGTTTTTACTTGTTTTCTGTTAATTTCATGTGAGAGATATGCAAACTTCTTTCTTCCATTTATTTAAACGCCACGCCAGCTGTTTCGGTGCTCTGCACCATTTTAGAACGACTACTTACAATTTACTGTTAAAGGCGGATAATTTAAAGCGAGTAGTTTCACCTGACTAGATTTGAAAAAATATATTTCGAAAATAGAAAAATAATAAGATATACAAAAACACACATACCTATATTTATATGTGTATACAGACATAAAAGAAACCTAGAAAGTAAGACTATCTCGGTAGCTGACGATTTGGAATACTTCTGCTGTTGTTTCGAGGTCTGAGGGAATGTAACAGCAAGAGGCTCGGTCCCGTAGGTCATTGATTGTCTGAGGAGAAGGTATTGAGCTATTCTTTGTGTTTATCTTGCTCAGCACAGTGGAATTATATTATTAACCTCTTGCTGGATGTAAATGCAGGAGAGAAACCAATCGCTCCAAAATAGCGTGTTTTTTTTCTCCTTCATATTATCTCATTCTTTTCTGTACTTGGCCTTAAAATTATCCCTCCATTAACGGTGAATGAAGCCAAACATATTTTCCCGTCTTAATACATGAGCCTCTAATTATTTATCTAGACATGAATTTATTTAGTGAAAAGCGACGATAACTATTACATTGAAATGATCATAGAGTCATACACAAACAGCACAACCTTTAATACTAGAGAGTGCGCTGTTCAACCAAATGTGGTGAGGTAAGGGTTGGTGCTTCCAAGCCCGCACGTAAATAGAAGGAATGTGCATGGAAAATTCTTACAGGAATTATGCAACTAATGAGGAGACAGATCTGTGGATTGTGCAAATAACAAGGATTTCAGATTTCAAGCCCAAATTGTCATACTGATCATTTTCAAAATCTCATGTATCGTCTCATATTTTGCAGCACCCTGTAGACACGTGAAAGACATAGTCAACGACGTGACGACGCTCTGACTGCTATTAATTTTTCAACGTTGTAAGATATAAAAGATCAATCATCTCCTTGTCGCTGCCTTATTCTTTTTCGGCGAGATAGCGTGACCCAATTTCACAAACCCTAAAACGGTCAATAGAAACTGGTCCCCAACGACATCGGAAAACATGCATTTAAAATATTTAATCATATTGACAAACTTGGTAAATTTAATTATTTTAACGCATCGATTTTATAAATAATAAAAAAATAAATTGTAATGACGAAAGTACATTATCGTTATCGGTTGCAGGAAGCGTCGATTACCCGCACCAAAATTTATATTTCATACAAGAAGAAAGGATCCCTTATTGAGTAAACATACGCATACACATACGTGTATTAATACATACATACATACATACATAGATGCCGATAAAACTCCAGTATACACTCCTTAATCTCGATCGAAGAATAGGACAACAGCCTCGATATAAATAGCGGGCCTCACTGTATGTGTGGTGTGCAAGTATTGGGGTTGTTGCTAAATAGAGACTATTTTTATATAAAATAACAATACACTGCGTTATTACTCTTTCTCCTTCCACGCAGATATTCTCCATGCACAGTTATTACCAAATATTATTTATGCCACGATGTTAAGCCGTTACGTTAAGGCTTAAGCGAAGTGCTTTCTTTGATGGAGAACATACGAACAAATTAATTCAGACATTGGAAAATTCTTTGATTATTTCCTATTATATCTTGAAATGGGTCAAAGCTATTAAAGTATATAGTTATCGTTTCAGAAGAGTATAATAGTCGCATTTGGCACTATCGAAGTCATAATCGTTACTTTTTGGCAACCAGTATTAAGTCAGAAGCTGTCCTAAAAGGCTGTTTGTCGTAGGATCAGATAGTGCTCCCTGACCTTTGCTGCCCTTCCTAGACGTGGGGGAAAGGAGGCGACACACAAATATAGAGAATGTCTTCCTCTTAAGTGCGTGGGAATTAAAGACTAGTGCAAATTCTAATATTGGCTGGCTTTGATACTATTTCAATAGGCTTCGCGTGGTTACAAACAAATGAAACAAAATGATCTTTAATACTATATAAACATCAGGTGATATTAACATTAATGATTCCGTTAATCGTTCGGCAATAAAAAATTGAATTAAATTTACAAAGTATTATATTGCCTGAGTCGTACGAGGCACAATAATTACCTGACAGGGATCGAGAGGAGACTGTGAAGAGAGTCTTGCAGTCGAAGAGAGACCCGCCTCTTCGACGATAAAAAAGAAAATGTAATGGCTTACGATTTTCTGTAGGAGACCTTTGAGTAGTCGCTGAGAGGATTATTCTTCTCGGGGAAGCGTAGCTAAGCACGTTATTCTTGAATGAGTCCTTAGTCCTTGACCTCCGTCGTTTCGAATAATGGTTTCTGCTTGCGAGCTCTTAGGGTGCCGAGGTGTCGCTCGAGAAGTGCGTGTCGTCCTTGGATGATTCCAATGACCTCTAGAGATCCTGCGTGAGTACTGTGAGATTACTGCATGAGCAATGCATGAATCTTGCCTGCTGAAAGCGGCATGGATACAGCTCGTGTCTTGAATACTCTGAGAATACTCCTCTAATCATTCCCGGGCTAGGGAATATATACGGTCTCGTTGGAAGCTCTTTTGCTTGCCGACGGATGTCCTAAAGACACGGCGGCGATGGTTTTAGCGCTATATCGCTAAATGGTGTCTCGGCTCAAGTTGGACTTCGATATCGGTCCGAGAAGATTACTGAATGTTTCCGATGGAATGTTCTTCGTTCGCGGGTTGCTCCTTTTTCTCTTTGTATGCGCAACTCGCTTTCTCTCTCTCTCTCTCTCTCTCTCTCTCTCTCTCTCTCTCTCTCTCTCTCTCTCTCTCTCTCTCTCTCTCTGACACTGTTCATATGTGCCCGTTTTGATTAGTGCTTGAATTAATGATAAATTTTACACCTGGGAGGCGTTTGAGTATTGCATTTCCCAGACAATTTTATAATTCGAGTATCAGCCCGTTGGAAAAATATTAAACCTCGCAAAGTCAATTGTTGATGATATTGTGAAAGTACGTAGCTAACGAATGATTTAATGAAACAAGGCTCCGAGGAGAATATAGAAGAAATCTTACAACACCACCTCATATGAAGGGACCCTAGGAAATGAAGGCTTCCTGAAGTTGGCAGGACTGACAGAAAGGCTTTACGTAAACAAATATTGAGTAGTGCTATAAAAGAAAAACGACTGCGTTGGGCACATTATCATGATGTATGGAAAAGAGATCAATGAAACAAAATCATATTTTCAGCTAAAGCGTATTTGGAATAGCATTGGTTCAGGTCAGTGGTAGGGAGGCGAAACATTTGCGACCCAATTCGTCCAGGACATATTCACCATGCACCAAAAGATCCATCTAAAACGTTTATGAGTAATCTTACTGCAAAAGGCCATCGAACATTCTTAGCCTAAAGCTTAGACATTGTATTTTCATATAAAAATACAAGAAAAACACCACCACATTCTTTAAGGACTTTATATTATTTCCTAAATCGACTAATACTTACATTCATATTCATTTTTTTTATTTTTCCATCGCATTAAAATTAAAAGGGTTGTCCTTATTTCCAATTTTCTCATAAAGCTACGTATGGTAAGTATAAAATTGTGTGACAAGGAAATTTCTAAAGATTTTACCTTTGGTCATAAACTCTAATATATCTTTTATTTCCTCGATAAATGCCTTGAATTAGCGAAAAATACTTTTATGATGTCGAATCCCATTCTACTTTTAATACCAAGAATACATCCCCACTACCTTTTTTTCCAGCCTTTGTTAATCTTCTTTTGGTTCTAAAGGAATTTGGTATTTTATAATATTTAAATATGAAAATACATTATATAAAATTAAAGTTAAGAATGGTCCTTCATCAATTAGGGGTACAAATTGTATTTAGTGTTAATATAAGTAGTTCAAAACAATACCTTAAAGAATCTAGTAAATCATTGTCTAAAGTAATATCCCTAAAATAAATAAAATGTACGACGAGGTGAAGAAAGGAGCACGTTCTATATTCATATCTCATCATCATCATCATCATCATCATCATCACTAACTCTATAATTTAAGAAGGGGATTTTTTTTCAGTATTTGAATAATAATTTCATCTTAGTTTGGTTATGACTTATGTTTTTTATCAAAGTTATTTTTAATAATTCTTTTATAATATTAAAAAATAAAATGGTGAAGTTGATAAATAAATATAAGGATCGAAATTTTGTGAATTTTTAAAACCCAAAGAATTACAAATGGTGAAGTTCCAAAAGTTTATTTTTACATATCTTCTATATCTTCTTCTATTCTTCTATAACTATATTTTAGCAACGTGATATTTTAAAAGGTGGAGAAATTTAGTTTAAGAGTTCCTTTTTAAAATTATTATAATTGGCGAAGTTCAGAAAATTTATAAAGATTTAACCATGGCTGCTTTTTTAGATTTTAAATTTTAATCTTAGTAGCGAAGCGCAAGCTCCCCCCGTGGGGGGTGAGGGTGGCAAAGCTATTGCCTGGTCGTTTGATCATTTAATTGAATGGAACTCTGCAAATATCACCAGTCACACTAAATATTCTACACTTTATTAATAGATTTTTGAATTTCACTTTTCGTATTGGTTTATATAAATATGATTATATTATAAATTGTATTCCGAGAAGTCTATCTTAACTTTTTTCTTGTAACTAGTTATTTTTGCTAATAATCTGTCGATTTCCCTTACTCTTTCGTAACCTATTTCTTCCTGTCGACACGCCTGTCCATCTTCCTTTTACTTTATTTCCTATTTAGGTCTACTGTATTTCCATTCATAGGTTATTTTATGGTTATGTTGGTCATCAAGGCTAATGAGGATAGATTACAAGAATATTTCTTGCCTATAAAGGTTTATTTTGGCATTCAACTTTATTCTCAATTGCCTTTAACTCATTATTTTATATATTTTTCGCATTAGTCCAATTCTCGTTGCGAGCGTCCCCTCTCCACAATCTCTCTTTATATATATTCGGGTGGGGGGATTCCTCGTGCCATTAACCGAGTGTTACTAACGTTATGAAAGTTTATTATTTGAGTAAAGATGCGAACAAAATGTTTACTTGGGGAAAATTGTGTTGCCATCGTTAAAGGTCCCGTTAACTCAGAGGAAGAGCGAAGGGCTAGATAACCAGAGGTGTGAGATTCGAGTCTTCGTCAGGGAGATGTGTTTATTTTCGTGGCTATTCTCGTGGTCATATCCTGTAAGATCTCTGTTCCCCTGTTTCTGTGTAACCTTTGGCACACATTTCCTTTATCAGGCAGCATAAGCCTGAAAGTGGTAGACGCTTGCTAGTTTGCTCGCCAACCACAACTGGCTGATAGTTTTCGGATACTCTCTCTCTCCATATATATATATATATATATATATATATATATATATATATATATATATATATATATATATATATATATATATATATATATGCAGAAAAGAAACTACAGTGTTAGGATCGATTTATTTGCGAAACCAGGTTTCGAAGGCCGTCATCTTCAATCGCTGCTAAACTAATGAACACAGATTACGGAGAGATGTTTAGCCTAAGGACACACAAATTTAGAAATAGGAATGAAATTGCGGGACGAAGGGGGGGAGGGATGGAGCTTCAGCATTCATGAGCAGAGGCCAGATGAGTTTTCTGCTCATCGATGGATTAGTGTTAAATTTCCAATCGGAAGTATTAAAGTTTGGAATTTCCTTTATAAGAACTGATTCCATTAGACACCTATGTATATAGTTGTTGGAATTATAAATTATTTTTTTATTATCAATGTTAATTGAATTGTTTTCATTCGACATGTGTAGGGACAGGCTAGATGATAGGCTTCCACGCCGCATGCCGCAATTTTGTTCCTTCATTCTTATGGAGAATCTACTCTTTTCGCTAATGTATACTTTTGCAGGGAATATAATAAAACCACTGTTCTTTATCGGTGGATCTATTTTTAGATAGATTTTTTGGATCGTATTTTGGTATTAAAAGGAAAAAATGATGTTGGCCAGTACCATCTTTTTTAAAATTAATAAAAGCTGCACTGGTTAACAACATCAGTGTTACCTTTCAAATTTATTTTTACTACGACCTTTTTTCATTCATGGTTAATTTCTTGAAGAATTATTTGAATCTCTTCTACGTTATCAGCTATGAGTAAAATATCATTAGCAAATTTCAGATGATCTTTAGATAATATGAAGCTTTCTTTTAGATGAAGTAAAAATTTTGGGAGCAATAGTATATCCTTGTGATAAGATTTTCGGTAATCAAAAGATGTCTGAATTATTATGTAATCCAATGTAGAATCTGCAATCTTGCTATTTCTGTAGACCGGATCTAGACCATAATTTTTAAATTCTTTTATGACCGCTGGTGTTTCTATTGAATCAAATGCTTTCTGTTATTCTACATATACTAAGTATAGAGATATATTGTGTTCCTGGGTTTTCTCAATGAGAGGGTAGAGAGTATTTATATGGTCGATCGTTGAGAAATCTTTTCTGAAGCCAGCATACTCTCTGTTTTTAGACATCTAACTGGAATGGCAGTCTGTTAGTAATAACCTATAACCTTTGATTTCCAAGGTCTGTTTGATCACATTTTTTTGTGTAGGGTATTTATAGCAGTTTACCAGTTTTCAGGAATCATGCCTTGTTTTAGGCTTAAGTGAGTAAGCAAGTTAGTTTTTCCAAAATGTTATTTCCAGAATGTTTCATCAAGTCCGAAGTGATGATTCCCTGTTTTAGTGTTTTGTAGATCCTCATTTTACTTATTACAATTTCCATTTGGTATTAAGAAACGACAGGGACATTATAGGGTGTTGTTGGTTGGTTGTAGTTCTAGATAGTGTTGTTGAATGAGTACAACCTTTCATTGGTACTCGTTAGTTCTTCTAACAATTATTTATCGATTATGGATAGTTTTACGCTCTTCCTCTTTTATAGCTGTTATGTGATATTATCCTATTTGGACTCTCTTTTTAGCCATCTTTTACCACTTTCGGTTTATTGTTGGTGTCTTCAACAATAGTTATATTATATTTTCTGATATCTTCTCTTCTTTTATTTTATTTAGCTTGTTTATTTCTACTAATTCAATTCGTTGATTGGTCTTTGTTGTTTTAAGGTGTTTGCGCTTCTTATTAAGTATAGTAATAATTCTAAGAAGTGTTTAATCATGTTATTGTCAATTGCTTCTATATTGCTCGGGTTACTGGAGTCAAGGGAGTTTTCATGTTATGCCCTTGAAGATTTTTCTGAAACTTAATGGTCTTATATTTTAAATGGAATAGCTTACTTCCATTTTATTAAATATTAATTTCTATCCTATCAAGTATATATTTTAGAAAGTCTGTTTGTAAATAAATAAATATATATATATATATATATATATATATATATATATATATGATCGCTATAGAAGGCCACATAGATCGACCTTAAAGGCTAACAAAGGTCACAATTGAGGGTAACTTGATTCCATAGTAGCATAGGCAAACTCAGATTTGGCAAAATTGCGCCACCTGGTTTTTAGGTTCTTTTCCAATTTTTACCCTTTCTAGGTTTCGGGGGACATGTAATCGCCGCTATGAGTTGGAATTAAAACATCAACATTACCCGTGGAAAAATTAAGGTTTGTCAGACCAATGAGTCGACTCCAATTTTAAAAAAACGCGATAATACTTATTATCAACATTCCAGAGACTCGAATAATTTATATATTTAGTTAAAAAACGCTCAACTCCTTGAGGCGCACTTTATATTGTGTGGCTGCCACCCGCGTACTCAAGTTTGCCTTCCCGCCAACCCGGTTACTCATCCTGAGGCACTACTGTAATGTGAAAATCGTTCTCAGTTAGTCTTTCATTATACACTACTCCATTACTCAAAATTAAAATACACCTTATATTTTATACGTACCAAATTTTAATTGCGTAATTTAACTCAAGCATAGAATTTAATTTGTTCAAGATAGTTTTTTAGGCCAGGAAAACGCTGGATATCTTGGCTGTATCTGATAATCGTGTGATCACAGATTTTAATTTTCTTGATGCCTTGGAAATTATTGATTGATTTCTTGTCAACCAGCATATAATTAATTTAATTATATATCTGATAGTTTGGGCTTTATTGCGAGGTAAAGTTTATTATGGATTTTGAGTTCTGTTCTAGGGTATAAATTGTAAAAATTGTAATATTGATATCATTGTATATTGTAGTTCCTTAATTGAGCTTTTTAAGAACTCTCGACTGTTGATAAATCTGAGTGGATATTCTGGAAGCAATCCTGTTGATGCACTCTAGAGAAATATATTATGGCTGGGTACAGTGCCTGTTCGATTGACTCGAATGTTCTTTGGTTGGTCTTTGTTAAATTTCATCTGCTAAATTTATTAACTTATGTAATTATTAATCTGACTTTTATCCCATGGAGACGAGATAAATTTGATTTTGGCTGCTCACGCCTTCAACCCCTCCGACATTATTAGCCACGTTCAGAATATAAAGGCTAGATGCAGGGGAGTAGGATCATTTACGACCGCTCTTCACTTTTTTTGAAGAGAGCTTACATACGCCATTCAAGGAAGCAAAATTACACCGTAGTCCTAAGGAGCTGAACATTAGCCTTTGGGCTCGAAGATACAATAAGAAGTAGGTGAAGAGAGATCCCTACACTTGAAAAACGACGGCTGGGCTTGAGCTTAGTCGTCTCAGTTGCAGTCGTGAGCATGTGTGCGAGGTCAGGATATCCTTTTCACGTCTCATCGCTCTTCATTTTGCTGACTCAGCGGCACATCTTGTGTTTTTACATATTATCTGCAACTTAATGTCTGTAGAAACTACTGAATTTTGACTTGTCCGAAGCCTGGAAGGATGGCCTGTTGGTGGCACGAAGAAGGGGCTCCAAACAGAGGGTGTTGTAGTCAGAATCGGCACATGGGTCCTGCTAGACAATTCTGTAGGTACGGCAGAGAATGTACACCCGAAATCATATAAAAGGGTCCCCCGCGATAAAGGCCTGGTGTCTAGTAGAGAAGGCCTCTCCCCTTGCGGGGCATCATGGACGACTCTAGGGGGTAGAAGTGGCTCCCTCTCCCTGGTTAAGAAGACGTTAAATGTTGTCATCTGCGATAACAACTAAGACCTGGATTCACTACTTAGTGAGAAGGCGGGAGTGGGCTTAGAAGAAATCAATTTACTACCCCAGTTACCACCGCATATCTCTGCTTATAGCTCAATAATATGCCGAGGCCTAGACTCAAGGTTTGGCTCACACACAACAGACATAATAAAGCTGTAAATCGAAGCCAAACTGAGTTAGGCTAAGATAAATGAAGTATGTAAGTTAAGAAACCAGAATGGAGAAGAATATACGCATCGATTTTAGGTCACGTTCTAGAACGCAGTGAAGGCTGCAAAAGAATCGGAAGGGAGACTGATGATGTTTTACTCCAAAAATTCACACTTCAAGTGGGTTTTTCGTGTTACCCTTTGGAGTAAAACACAACAAAGGACTAAGTTTGAGTGAAAGGTTCGTACAAAGTGTGCCAGCTAGTAACACCCCTTGAGGGGGTATACCAACGTGGATAACAAGATGTTTATCAATTTTGTGAACCCGCACTGCAAGCTATTAATGTCATTCGTCATAGAGAAGAACCTGGTGAAAGAAAAAAAGAGACAAATCGTCAAAGAGAAAAACAGAAATGAGAAAACATCGTACGTGCATGCCTTAAAATCGCATGATCAAAGAAAGAGGGTTAACAAAATGGATTCCTCCATGAAACTAGACCCGGTTATGTATGTAATTCATGCCCATTTTTTAAACATTGCAAAAGCAGAGCGCTACGCTACTGAGCCGAATAAGGTGTTAGTACAGAACGTAGGCGACCCAATGTGGTTTCATGACAACCCCCCAAACTTTTTAGTGACTTATATCACGCTAAAACACGGAGAATGGCTGTAAAGCATCAAGTTCCCGTTCCGAATCAACTTATCCCGTTTGACCACATCAAGAGAAACTGAAGCGCTGGAGCTCATAGAAACATACCAGCCATTCTAGATGGAAACCGTAGCCTCGCAAAGGCCGATCCACTAACGGAGCTCTTAAAAAGTCGGCAAAACCAGCACACGCATACCTATACAACCTTAGAATTAAATATGAATTCTCTGCATCCCCTTCAGAAGAATGATCGAAAGAGTAAAACTAAGAAAATCTTTGGCAAATCCAAGAGGGATAACGACACAGACGCAAACGAAAGTGAAATACTCGCAACACTCAAACTCGGATTAATTGAAATATGCCCCGACATATGCTTTAATTTTCCTCCCAATCAATTTAAATATAAAAGATCAGGAAGAGTGAGATGCAAGAGAGAGAAGAAACAGCCAAATCGATAAACATAGGAGAGACCCCATATGGAAATTAACTTTAGATATCGAAGAAAACTAAAGCAAGATATGCTGACCAAAGTTGCATGCTCTCACTAATTCTGGTTTATGGCCTTACGAACTTTAAACCTTTCAATAATTACAGGACTAACCAATGGAGGACCTTGGCAATTATATTACTAGAAAAAGAATTCAAAAGAACATAAGGCTTTTAAACTTTGTTAGAATCGGCCCAATAGTTATGAAGCTATTGCCAAATAATTCCTCCGCTAACCTTGGGAGGCCCTTGTCAATTATATCCTTCAAAAGAGAATGTAAAACAACATAAGGATTTCGAATTTCGTTAGATTCGGCCTAATTCTTACAATATAATTACAAAAAAAAACAACCCCTGGACCGAGTGACCGACCGACCAATGACCGACTTAGTGAGATATAGAGTCTCAGGCAAGTCAAAATTCTCATTAAAGGTAAATGGCTGGGAAGATAAGAAAAACATACAACAAAATCATCAGGCAAATAGATCCGTAGAGGGTAGCGATATCTGAGCATCAAAAAAACGGAAATACTAATTATATTATAATGTATAACTACAATTTAAAAATGAGCAACCGCACCAAATACAGGTATAATTATGTGACTATTGCTATCTTGAAAGGCATCACGTTTAATGAGATTTCACACTTGTAAGAATCTTATCTGGCAATCAAAGTAGGTACGACTATTGGTGAACTCGTCATAGCAGTGTGCTGCTACCTACCACCCAGAAGCCCGCACTTCGTGTTCCCTAAATTCGTGCGCCTATTTAGAAGGAACAACTCTACTATGCTGATTATTGACCTTAATTCCAACTACTTATTTTTAGAATGACGTGAATTAAAATTGACATATGATAAATTATTTGTTGGTTTCCTGAAAATAGAAAACTTAAACCTGTCTGGTAGTCTGATTATACTCGTAAATTAGAAAATCTAGGAAAGGAAGGCTATTATTTCCTTCTTTTTCTAAAGTAAATTTAACTGACGGAACCAATGAATAAATAAGTAAAATAAAACCATCGAGGTAAAAACATTCCCTTAGAAGTCCCAGGACATCGACTACATAGCGGTACCAAACAATTTGAGTGGACCAAACCGGTGGAATCAGCCTCGTTTATAAATATTCCACATATATAATTGACAATAAGAGATTTAAGGGATTACCCATAGCCATGCCAAACACTTGTTCGTAGAACTTGCCATTGAAACTAAATTTACATTTTTAATGAATAAACAAAGAAGTTGAATGATCGAGTTGGACGGTATTGGCAAATCATAAGATCTTAGAATACCAGCTAGGAAATCCAATAAGGCATCAACGGGCACTCTAGTGAATAATTAGATAACATCAAAACTGACTAATCTCTTGTCTGACGTTACATTCATATTGTCTAACTTATTACAAAAGAACAACTATTTTTTTTTATATGTGAGGGTGATACGGATCTTAAGATCCGAAAAGGTAAATTTACTAAATCTTTTGACTTTATATTGCATTGACCCAGTTGCACTGATGATTGGTCTTATTAGATTGCCTAGCTTATGAGTTTTTATTAGGCCAAATATTTATACTTATTCACGCGTTACCTCTCGTTACCTAGAATCATATATATAAATTGAAAATCACATGACAATCATTTTACAGATGTATTTATAGGCCCAAGGATATGAAAATTAGTAACACAACCCGGAAAAACACTTAGAAGAATATCACGTGAACCAATAAAAGCTTAAGAAGGAAAATTGGGATATATAGAGTACGGAAAGATGGGGCAAACTATTTTAACCGTTATATGAAAATAAATAAGGAACTTCGATTTGAACCTGTGTCATTAAGCACTCATCACTTATATGACCAAGTGGCTGATCGCCAGAGCTACCATCCTCAACCCCAAAAAGGTTGTGAGGACGAATTGTTTGTATATTGTGATTAAGGATTCCTTCTGTTGGCAAAAAGTGGTGTTTGTTATTGATTTTAGAACGTTGTAGGTTTTATGCATCTTAATTTGTTACATTAATTATGTGCAGAGTGAAGATCATGCGAATGTGGAAAGTGGTTTTAGGAAGCGGGTATTTTGTTTAGAAGAATGGACAATTTCTGCCTTTCAATAAAATTCTCCCTTCATAAGAATCACTTTCCATATCCAGTCAGGTGTGAATAGAGTTGCTGAAGATTTGATGGCATAAAATATTGTTCCAGAGGTTTATGCATTGTTTTGATTTTCTGATTGCTTTTTATATAGTAGGGTATTAAATGTTATTAAGATAGTGTCAGCGTAGGCGTTTGTTAGAAAAAATAAGGATTGTGGTTAGAGAATATTCTAAGCGAATAGGTTGAAATAAAGGATAAGTAGATTTAGATTGCACACTGCTTGGTGAAGTAGTAGTAAGCGTGATTCGCGTATTTTGTGTATAATCTGTTGTTGTGTTTTATGCTGAAGAGGAAGTTTGTTAACCCTTTTTCCTCATTATCATGCACTTGATATCTACAAATAATTCAGGATAGAAGATGTTTACTCTTAAGTTACTGTATCATCGGCTTTGATCGTGAGGAGGAAAAGCTTTCGTTGAGCCCGTCTAAAATGTGTTAGGAAGTTTGTTAGGAAAAATATGGGTGAGTGATTTTTTCTGAATCCATGTTTAGGAAAGAGGTATGTTTTACTAATTAATCTGTATAAGAGTTACAATTAGGGTTGTGGGTAAAGTGCTCAGTAGTGATATTTGTCTGCATAAGTTTTATTTCCTTAGGGACTGTACTTAATCGTTTATTTAAGTATATAGATAATAATTTTTCAGGACCTGTGGCTTTGGAGATTTTAAGAGGCATTGGCAAATTTAGCGTTTAATAGGAAGATTGAGGGAGTTTAGTCTTTGCTTATGCGTAGGCTTTCCATACGTCCCGATTTGACTGGGACATTCACGGTTTCAAACAACGATCTTTGCGTCCCAGCATGTTTATAATATTGTCCCCGAAAAATATTAACCTTATAAATATAAACTTATAAATTTAGCCCTAAACTACTACACTAATTTATGTTTTAATAATTCAAGAATAGGAATGTAGAGTTTAACCCTTAAAAAGTCATTCCTATATACATATATTTTGTTAAAGACTCATATATAGTTAAATGGGATTTGACAGCTGATTTGTCAATTCAGGAGTGAGAGATTATTTTAGCGATGACTAGTGTAAATGTGAAGGAGGATCGGCAGTGATATACGGAAAATTAATCATGTTTGCTTTTAGAATAAATATTTTGGGGGCTGTTAGCTAGGTAAATTCCCTAAACAGTAGTTCAAACTTAATGATGACCTTCCGAAAGAAAATCTATTTCTGAAAAGAGTGTGTAACCGTGATGATATAATTAACCGTGTCCAGTGTGTGTATTAATTTTTAGTTGCTCATATCGGTCGTTCCGATATTAAAGATCATTAGATATATTTAATACTATAGCTAGTTTTGGCATCATCTAATAGGTCTTCCACAATAAAATATCTTTTTAAGAATGCCAATCCGCTTGACTAAGAAATGTTACTAGCTTCTAAACATGCAACCTTTGATTCCCATAACGTTGCTCATGTTTCAAACTTCAAAACGGAGGAATGTTCATCTAAAATAATCTCTTAGCTCTTTGGAACAGAGTTTAGTCTTGCTAGAATGGACACTGAAGCTGTCATTCAAAAATGTATTTGCAGCATGGACAATTCAGGAACTTCATGAAGATTTAAATGAGTCAAATCTTCTGACCATAACAATTGATCCTTCCAATAGAAAATATATTCTAATGATTATTTGTTCGATATTTTGTACCTGAGGAAGGTGTTAGTTTAAAGTTTATACTTTCAATCTGTTCCTGGTAAAATATCTAAAATATCTAAATGTCTGAATGAGGCTTCTACCACTTGATGGTGCCACTCAGCGTCATATCGGATGGCAGATTTGAAATCACCAGGGTGAATAATCCTATGCCCCATGGTTATATGAGTCATTTCATGGCTTAAAATGGGTACAATTGAACTTTACTCCCTTTGAAAAAAAAAGTAACTCCTTGACCTAGCGCTTCGCTGCAAGTAAAAACATAACTAAGATGAGAATAAATGGAAAATATAAATTAACACAAATGAATTCATGATTCTACGTAAGGTAAAATAAATACCAATAGTGTTAGATGGGGAAGTGCCAAGGGCAAACGCGGAACCCACTTCACCCGTCATTATAATACTTTCACAAAATAACAACAAGGTCGCCAGAATATTTATCCAGAAAGAAACCAAGTTCACTTCGAGGCAGCCAAATGGTCGCGCCACTAGGCTAGACTGAGTAGGTCACTGTTGGTTACCAGGTGGGTCCTAGAGTATCAGCGAGGGAAAAACAAAACAAGAAAAATTCTAACCTTATAATTTAAAGAGAGGAAATTCTTTATTACAAAAACGAAATACTCGTATATCTCTATTAAATAACAAAAATAAGATTTATAACAAATTAATGCCACATGGGCCACAAACGACCCAAGTCGTTATATTAAGGGCAGGGGCCTTACAAAAAATTTACCTCGTATGAAGGAAGCAGGAAATAATAGGCTTCACTCCTCGGTTACGAGGTACACACGGAATAAACCCCGTCTTACGCCCTTTCCTACGATGTGGAGGGAGACTCGAGCGTTACTCGGACGCCTAGTAAGGTTGCAAGATGAAAGAACTATTCTAAAGTACCTGATACTGAAGCAGTGAAGGGACACCTCGGATGATGGTAATCCAACGGAGGACGAATCCACGGATGGCGACAGCGGAAGTGATGATGGAACCAATGGAATTGAAGATGATCCCGGTGACGAGGGATTCCAAAGGTGGTACGGCAGAGCAACCGGCGTACCCCACGGGGATAATCTTGAGTGACGAAACTCCAAAAGCGGAAGGTGGTGGCGTGACAAAAAGGGCAGGGGATGAGGGGGGAGAGCCAAACGAGCCCACGGTTTTTAGAATTCTCAATGGAGAACTGTCAAACGTCCAAGATTAACAGCACACGTACAGCAGGTTGGACGATCACCGTCAAAACTGGCAGGAGATAAGGCAAGGGTCCTCGCAGTACGGACTTGAACGGGTTCTCCTCTTTCAAGAAAAGGAAGCGTCCTTTTATACGGGTGGACGTGACCAGCGTGACGTAATAACCTCATGCGCGCACCACTTTTCTTGGATGACTATCGAGCGCGCGCGCGGGGCATCAACCAACGGTGCAGGGCTTAGAAGCGAGAAAATGACTTCATATGGGGACGTCGAATTTTGTCGCCGTTACAGGGAGTATATGAATATGAAAATAAAGCTAAAATCTTCGGGCTAAAGTTAAATTTCAAATCATATGCCTCACAAGTATATAAAAAATTAAAGAGACACAAGAAAAGTGAAATTTCTCTACATATTCAAAGATACACAAAGAAGAACAAAAGTAATCTATAGTCTTAGCAAAAGTTGTGAGACTACTGTAATTTTTCATATAAGAAAATTATAGAATTAATCCAAAATTGCATTTTGTTTTAGTATTTTTTATCATAATTTGAATGTGAAATATAACACAATTAGTCTAAACCCATTTTAGTAATTAATTGAGTCAAATGATGCAATCAGTCAATATTACAATGATGTCCCTTGCTCTTCAGGAGTGCTTCTATTCGTTTAGCCCTCCTGGAGACATAACTTAGGTGATATCTCGACTGATATTGCTCCATTTTTGTCCAATGAGCAGCCACAATTCCTCACAATTGGAAGGCTTCTGTTTACTAACTGTTAGTTTGATTATCACCCACAAATTCTCTAATGGGTTTAAATCTGGCGAATTCCAAGGCCAAAGTCCCAACATTTTTATTGCCCTTGCTTTGTGACAAGATGCGAGATCATGCTGAAAAATAGTTACCATGCCCAATTTGGTCATGATTTGTTCGGAAATGATAGTTATGAAGCACGTTTTGGTAGTGTTTTGATTTGATAGTAATGTTCTAATCAAAATTGGTAATGCTTCGGTTTCCTTAGATGAAAAGAAGCACCAAATATGAATAGTGGTGGGTTGCTTCAACGTGGACACCACACGACTCCTAAAAAACGATCCTCTTTTCTCCTCCTAACGAGGGGATCTTTCCGAAGCTCCAGACAAGCGGAAGGGAGCTTCATCAGAGAATATGAATTTGCCACAGTCAAATGTGGAGCATAACCGTCAGGTACTTTAGGTGAGATAAATATTCTTTGCACTGCTTCCTTACTTGAGACCACTGTCGAAAAATCTCAGGACCAATGTGCACGCTAAAGCGTTCATACTGACTAAGATGTTTAAACCAGCTGGGCGTCCAGAAGACTTCTTCACACGAGTATAACCAGTCCTTTTTAACTAAATAATGATCTGAAAGATGGTGATCCTCGATAAAATACACTAAGCAACTATCTCCTTGGTTTTAGGTGACTTTTTACAGTAAGGCAACAATGGTTGCATGCTTTTTATTGGGAAAGATCTTTAACCCATATCTCTCATCATTTTATCCTTTAGATCAAACAGCAAAGCTCGAGGGACTGAAACTTGCCTCCTACAGGAAGTGGACCAGTGTGCGATCTTGGATTTAGTAAAGGAATGCCTTTTTTTCCTACTATTTATAAAATGTTGACTTTTTAATAAACTCCCATTAATTTAAATATTAGAAAACGTATTACTATCATGTAAACTTTAAAACCGAATGAAAAGTTTTAAGATATATATTAGTGTCAAGAAATTTAGCTATGACTGTAAATATTGCATTGGTACATTTCTCACTCTTGTACCCTTGCATAGCAATGTATATGAATATAGTAAAAGGAATAATGGAACGGCAGAGATTGCAGAACAGAGAACTTTTCAATATATTTATACAAATAAATAGGTCATTTGAATTTAACTTATGAAAGACAATACTGGAGTTTTGCTTAGTGAACGGGTGTCATTTTTCATCATCATCATCATCATTACTAACTCTATGATTTAAAAAAGGGATTTTTTAAGTATTTGAATAATAATTTCATCTTAGTTTGCTTATGTCTTATTGTAGCAGAATGAGATCAAATGGCAGGCACGTGACCTTCTATACCCACGTGGATCCGGAAATAACCGCATGGAGCTGGTGAAAGCATGAGAACCTAGGTAAGGAGGCGCCCGACGCTGTTATCACTCGCCCCAGCTGTATTTGCCTAGGGGCCGAGGTCATCTCCCTTCCCATCGCCACACACACGCTGCCACCCCTCAGCGAATATTCGGGCTTTCGCTCAAAGATTGGAATCCATTGGACATTCTAACGATTGTTATCAAGATTCTACCTCCCCTCGAAGGAGTCGCCGACTTTTTCCGAAGATCGCGCGTGCGTTTGGAGCCTCCTCACCAGGCTCCTATATAACGCTTCGATTGAGTTTAGAAAGAAGCACTGTTAGACTTCCACCTACTCCGGCGAATGAGCTAAAGGACGCTCCATCTAGCGGCGATATTGATTCAAGTGAAGACTAAATTATTCTGTGAACTCTGCCTTACTCAATCGGCAAGCTTCGGCATCAGTGAAATCTGCCCTAATCAGTCGGCAAGGACTGAAAAGGATTCCAAACTCCAAAGACGACTAGTGCTCCCTCGTATGAAGTCTGGAGTAAACCAACTTCTTCCGTCGCATTCACCGTACCCCCAACTAGTCCCATTTCGGCAACGAGCACATATGGTATTCGTAACCGTTGCCACCTGCAGATTGATCTTAAATCTGGCTTAACCAATTGCTCCATTATTTGTGTGAACGCCCCAGTTTAAAATTCCCCTTTAAATAGCCAACTGTATCCGACCTCTTTAATTCCTTAATTAACCTACCTGTATCTCGTGTAGATCTTTAACCCCGTCTGGGCGACCATTTCATTTAAACCCAATTTCTATGTAAATATATTTACCCTTTTGTTGTTAGTTAGGTTATATTTTCGTCATTGTCTTTCTTTTGCAACCCCAGCGCATACCAGCTACTTGTTAATCTTTGGCCAACTTGCACTCTGAAATACTTGTTTAGAAAGACCCCGCAAAGTAATAATAAACCATCCCCACTGGACTCGTAACACTTTCCCCTTTCACTATCGGTCTTCAACCAACTTTTTGCCCAAACCAAAAAGTACCCACGTATATATAAATATATAGTCTTGCCATTCCACGACACTTGTTTTTTATCAGTTATTTATAATAATTCTTTTATAATATCAAAAAACAAAATGGTGAAGTTTAGAATAAATATAAGCATCGAAATTTTGTGAATATTTTTAAAATCCAAAGAATTACAAATGGTGAAGTTCAGAAAATAATTTTTTATATAACTTCTTCTATAACTATATTTTAGCAACGTGATATTTAGTTTAGAATTCCTTTTTTTGACCCTTTTACAAATTCAAAACCACTTCACATGGTAAATTTTCCCTTGCAACCTCCGTCACTCTTTGACTTTTAATTATTTTAAAAGCCCATTTAATTCGTATAGATTTTTTTAAAAATTTACATAGTGTCATACGAATAATACACTTTTTCATATGCGACGCCCATTATGTCATTTTTACCATTCTTGGAACAACTAAATTTACAGTATTTATGTTTCCTTATATATGATGGAATCAGATGTTAAAATTGATCTTCTCTGTTATCTTTACAGGCATGTTTCAAGGTGATAGGACATGAACCACACAGGGTGGATATAGAAATAGCTGTTGGCCAGCTCAGTTTTGTTTCGGAATCCACACAAAGTAGACGTCACGGATTTTTTCTCTGCTTAGTTGCAGTGTATTTAGTAAAAAAAATATCGTTTATCAAAATGTTACGACGTTCTAAACTTTGTGACAGGGAAATTTTGTCTAAACAGAATTGTGATCTGGTGACTCAAGTGATGAAGATTTTATTCTCGAATCTTCAAGCATTTCCGATAGTAAACAGGAATCTTCAATTAATTCATGTAACTCAAGCAACATTGAAGGTAAATACATATTGATATGCATATATACTGTATATCATATATACTGTATATATATATATATATATATATATATATATATATATATATATATATATATATACAGTATATATTAGTAAACCTCCATTATTTTACCACTTTTCTGTTTTGGATTTAAAAATCCCACTCCAATCATATAAAAATTTGTTACAGGAAATAATATTCATACATTTGCGTCAATTTATTTTCCAAATACACTCCACTAATATATACCCGCGTGTATACTTTCAGAAAGCAGTGTGAATGTTGGCAAACAAAAAGGAAATATTGAAGGTGATCCAACGCTAAAACGAGTACGTACTCATACATGAGACTTAGAATCAGAAAATAATCAACAAATAGCTCGTGACCGGACCTTGTGGGAATGTGCCAGCTCCGATAATGTTACACAAGGTAGGCGTCCTCACCGCTATGTACTGAAAGAAATACCAGGCCCAACACCACATACCAAGAGGAACATCGATGATGATAGTGTCGCATCGGCTTGGAAGCTCTTTATTGATGATTCCATACTCCTTCACATAAAGAAATGTACCGAAGCGGAAACTGAATGAGTACTTCAGAACAAAACATGATCCTTCTCAATTTCTGAACTACATGACTTTATTGCAATTTTTTTAGCTCACGAAATATCGATCTTCACTCTCTATCGTCTAAACCTTAGGCCCCCATTTTTCCGTCAAACCATGTCTCGTAATCGCCTCTGTAAAATTATGAGATTTCTTAGATTTGATTATAAGTCAACAAGATTGCAACGCTTGCAGGCAGATGGAATATGGAATAAATTCATAAGCCATCATCCAATATAAGGATCGATGAGCATCTTTTCCCAAGCAAAGCTAGATGCCCATTTACACAGTTCGTGTAATAAAAGTCAGACAGATATGGGCAAAAACTTGGGCTTGAGGTTGACAGTGAATTGAAGTACATATGTGTTTCGGAGTACGTCGTATTAAAACTCATGAAGCCATATCTAAATACAGAAAGAAATGTAACAACTGATAATTTCTTTACATTCTTGAATTTAGCAAGAACGCTTTAGAACAATGAACTGGGCGAGCAGATAAATTCCAGATTCAAGGAAGAACACCTGCCAGCCCCTATATGCCACATCAGTTCTAAAAAGCAGTGATATATCTCTTAAAGTATGTCAGGGAAGAAAAACAAAAATGTTCTGCTAATAAGTAATATCCATGCGAGTGTAAGAATTGAGAGCAATGAGAAGAAAACACCTGAAACAGTGTCTTATTACAATAAGGCTAAATGTAGCGCAGACGCTCTAGATGAAATGGCGCGAAAATACTCAGTCAAGCCATCGTCAAGGCGGTGGCCAATCCACAATTTATACAAGGTTCTTGATATGGCATGTATCAATGCTGTAACCACGTATCAAACTGAGACTAACCATAGGATTTCACGGAAGAAATTTATGCAAAAGCTCGCGGAAGAACTGCGTAAATGAGGATTAGGTAAAAAATAACCGGTTCTACAAAGCAGCTCTCGGATTATAGCGACGATTCTGATTCAGAGGAAGTAGAAACAGCTGGTAATTGTTCTCGCAACTGTCAATGTCGTCAACAATATAAGAAGAATAAGACTAAATTAAGGTTCACAAAATGCAAAAAGATGGTGTGCGAGAAGTGTACTGCAAAAGTAAAGTATGTGTGTACTCTTTGCCAATAAATATCATAATAAAACCTGGTTTACATATTTAGATACGACAACTTATTTCATAGCAATTTTACGAAAAGTGTTTTTCAAAGCTCAAAGTTGTTTTTCCATTTATGTTATTCTGAAAAAAATATTTCGGGTGATAAAAATATATTTATTTCCTTTTGTTAAATCAAATAAACATATACTTAATTAAATTATTAATTATTATATGAAAAACTTCACAAAGGGTAATTTTGACTCCCTTGGGCGTCTAAGGAAAAAAAATCAGTTGGCGTTCTAATGTTAAAATGTCAAAGTTCGTGTGGGAAAGAAATTTTCACACAAAAAAATAGGGGAATATGGTAAGGAAATAAATTTTGTTGGGCTTCCGATAGTTGGGTGAAGTTTAAAGAAAGAGATTTCTGCTCTCGGGTGATCATTTTATATTATATATAGTTATTATTGCAATTCAATGAACAAGTTTTTACGGATAGAACCAGCCATCTTATCAAAAGGGTTGGTCACAAATCTGATATGCTATAAGGATTGGTGAACTTATTCAGAGAGTCATTGTAAAACGAGAAGAAATGAATGTAGGGATTAGAAATTAAGTTTAGATAATAGATTATACCTGATGTCCCAGAAAAAAAATTAACCGTACTTTAAATTAATAAACTCAAAAACTATTGAAGATAGAATTTACAGATAAATAGTGTTAAATTTATTTTTTTTGGCAGGACTCAAAATCTCTAATATGTTTTGAGTTATACTAATTCAAAGTACGGCGTACTTTTTTCTGGGACACCTTGTATATCGGAAAAGAATTAGTTTTTAAAATCTTAACATCCAGAAAAGCTAGCAACTTCTACAGTTGTCATACTTCTTTAACCCCTATACTAGAGTGGAGGGTATATAGCACAGGGGAACATAACTTTCGTTTAAGTAGATTTGCCACTTATTTTCGACTAACCTTTGGTTTCTGAATGCAAAAAATGACAAATCTATGCATATTTCATAAAAGGTTTTAAAAATTTACATACATTGTTAGATAATATAACTCTTGTTACTGCAATGTTTGTATAAATTTATTTTGTTCATACATAAGCTATTGTTACGCGAAGTAAAATTGTGTGCATGTAGTTAAGGCAAAATTTAGGCTTATAGCTTTTCTTGTAGTGTTCAATATGTGGAAAAATTCGCTTCATACTACAACCGTAGCCATCGTTGTGATATCATTGCTGCATAACCTTCAAATTTTGGTTTAATCGTTCTCCCATTCCTCTGCTGAGTTACCAAGGATTTAGTGGAAGTTATAAAAATGGCTAACACAAAATGTAATTTGATGCTTATGTTGGGGTCGAGCGTATTGTAGCTTTCTAAAAGTTTCGGCACAATTTCTCTGTGATTCTTTACTCGTGTATTTCTAAGAAAATTTTGGACTAAGTTTTTTAAATTATAACGAACTATTCTTTTTAAGTTCTGACATTGTCCCGATACAATGTTCATCTTTGATGAAATGCTCTATATGTGGTCCATCAAACAAAATGGCCTTGATTTTTTCAATTGAAAACCAAGAAAATGACAAAAGGTTACTTGAAGCGCTCGCATTCATTTGGTAATGCTTTAATGAGATGATTCCTGAGACCCAGTTTAAAGTGGAGAGGTCGGAATATAATTTTATTTCTGCCAATAATTGGCTACTGTAAGATGTTGAGATCACCGAGTTTGAAGTCAGATCTTAGAGTGGAATTCTTAACCATCCAATGCTTCTCTCGAGCTCTGTTGTCCCACATGCACAGAGAGCAGGGATACTTCGTGCGCACGCATTACTTCCTCAGAAGGAAGCATACCAATTTAAGAATAATACAAATGATCCAATTGTGTTTCAAGTATTGCAACATTCAATGAATCTCTTTATGTCTCCAAGTTATTTATGAAGAGTAACTGAATGCTCAAATGGGCTGCATCTTATAAATTGCCATTGTGGAGAAGCATTACACACTCTAAACTCTGCTTTGTGCTAACAAATGCGTCTCGATTCTGTTGTATTGTAGTTTATAATTCAAAATTCCTCTAGTAAGCCCTGTTTATTATAACAACACACAAAGCAACTGTAATTTGGAAAGTACTGCAGAAGTGCACCTTGTCTGATCGAAAGTAAAATACTTTCGCTCTGTTTTCAAGTAGGTTTTTCTCATTCATTCTTTTTGACAATGTCAAATGTCGTGTCAAATCATTCAACACATCCTGATCAAATTCTTTACAAACTGAGTCATTTTCAATTTCAAATTCCACATCATTGCTTTCACAGAGTTTTTCATCATGATACACATTTTCAACGAAAACTTTCAATCGAATTTCAGCTGAATGAGTTACTGGTCGTATAGACTAGGATACTTGATTTTACATTTGTTTTTACTCGCGTGCGAGCCTAGTCGTGGGCGACTCTACATCTCACTATGTCGGTCGGTCGATCCCCGTTTTGCTTTTATTTTGTAATAACATTGTAACTATTCGGTCGATTCTAACGAAATTTGAAATTATTTGATTGTTTTAAATTCTCTTTCGAATGATATAATTGCCAAAGTCCTCCCAAGTTAGCCTGGAGATTATTTTGTTTTGGCAATATCATCATAACTATTCGTCTGATTCTAACGAAATTTGAAACCCTAAAGTTCTTTTGCATTCTCTTTCAAATGATGTAATTGCCAAAGCCTTCCCAAGTTTAGCCCAGGAATTAATTGGGGGGGGAAATAATATCATAACTATTCGGCCGATTCTAGTGAATTTTGAAACCCTTATGTTGTTTTACATTTTCTTTCAAATGAAATAAATGGCAAATTCTTCCCAAGGATAGCCCTGGAATTATTTTGTTTTGGCAATCACATCATAACCTTTCGACGGATACTCTGCTAGACTAAACTAGGCTATGGTATGCTATAATCTGCTGGGCAAGCTTATAATAGGCTATATATGCTAGGCTATACTATGCTAAGATATAATGTACAAGGGTAAGATATACTATGCTGATTTAAGCTAAAAAAGGCTATGCTAAGATAGCATATAGAATGTTATGCTAGACAATACTAGGCTATGCTTGACTATAGTATAATAGGATAGTATAGGCTATACTTGTCTAGGATAGTTAATGCTAGGCTAGGTTATATTATTCTAGGCTATGCTAAGCTATACTAGGCTAGGTTATACTATGCTAGGGTATGATAAGTTATACTAGGCTAGGTTATAATATGCTAGGCTAGATAAGACTATATTATGCTATGCAAGGGTAAAATAAAGTATAATAGACTACGGAGGGCTATGCTAGGTAATACTATGTTAAGCTACGATAGGCTATCTAACCAAGGCTATAATAGGCTAAGCTATGCATGGTTATTCTAGTCTATAGTATGGTATGCTACACTAGTCTAGGATATATTAGGTTATACTATAATATGATGATACGCTTGGCTATATTATGTTAGGTTTGGCCATAAATCAGAATAAGTGAGGGCACGCGACCGTTTGGTCAGCAGACCTTGTTTTTTTTGTTTTTCTTATTATATCATTAATATTTCGGGATAAAAAGTAATAATAGTCCGTGCAATCACCTTTTGGTTCACGCCAAACCCTCGGTATATTAAATGGTAACTTATCGTGTGATCCCTTGATCAATACCCATAAACTCTCGATACACTACTTGCAAACCTTGCAAGGGACTAAGATTTGTCTTGATCACCAATCTTTACTTTAAAATATGCAAAATAGGTTTACTTGACAAATCTGTTGATGTTTGCCCTGCGACTGTGAATAGTGAAGCTGCTATATGTATAAAAAAAGGAGTCCAGGCTGTTTAGGCACTTATGACGAGAAGTAGCAGAAAAGATATGAGCTGAAAGAAAAGAAATAATTATGCGAATAAAATAATCTGTTGAACAGTCAGAAGTTTAGATAATAAAATAATATAAGCAAACAATGGAATGCAATTATGCTTATGCAGAGAGTAATCTGCACAAAAATAAATTGACGTGATCGAAGAAAAATGAGGGTAGTTTTGAAGTCAGCATGCCAATAATATTCTCTATGTATATCAAGTTAAAATCAAACTCAACCAATTTTCTGTTCAAAATTATTTTCCTGTAATAATTTATGAAAATATTAGTCAGATATTAGCCTAGCCCAAACAAAATATCCAGGAGAGAAGGTTGTGAGAAATGAGAAGTAGATTTCTTCTAAAGACCTTTCAGAAGAAATTGAATAAAACAGAGGACGTGGAGCTGCAAATTCATAGACTATATCTTAATCAAGAGAATCTTACCACGAGAAATTTTAAGTTATCTCTTAAATCCAAAAAGGGCACGATTCATTAAAACATTAAATGTAAATAAGGTTTCATATTCGAAAATTTAAAGTTACGGGTTTGTCGTGGTATAAGGGCCGAGGGTATACGTAGATTTGTTAATTACTTAAATAACTCCGTTACTTCGTTTTCTCTAAGAGTGCGATAATTCCTTACTTTATTTAATCTTTTGCTTTGCTTCTTTAATCAGGGAGGATATTTATTGCTATGTGAAGCGTTTCGAGGATTTAGTTAAACAACTCTAACCAAAATATACTTTTAATTACAACTGAAAAATTTCAATATTAAAAACAAACATTACGTCTACAATGAATCTAATAAAAGCGTCTAAATGAAAATTACTACTTTACAAATGAATATTAGGCGAGGGTTGACCTCCACGCTCATTTTAATACTGAGCGTTAATTGACACACCAAATTAAATAGGGATGCTTAACCTTTTATTAAACCAGTGCCTCCGGATGGGAAATGACTTTAAACGTCGAATCTTATGGAGGCGGGAAAGGGGTGTGAGGTTCGACGCGGGTGGATGGGCTCGGACACTCAGCTGATCGTTTGGCTAGTAGAGAGACTGGAAGAAAACAGCTGCCTTCGGTGAGGGGTGTGGATGGCGCTTAGCACTCTATTTTAATCTGACGATTTAAGCCACGAGACCGTGGAGCTATGTGTGATAGAACAAGTTAATTTCAACTCCTATCCCATATTATTAAAAACCACGATGCTGCCCACGTGCATCTTCGATTCGAGGCTTGGAATCTTATCTCAGCTACCGGATGCCAATGTTTAAACAAGGAGGTTATCGTCCCCCCCGTTCGCCCCCATACGCCGACCTCGCCAGATCGAGTTAGGCTTATGAACAGATAAGGCATTTTTCTCCGGCCCGGCTGTGCGTTCCCTCCAAGCTTTCACTCCATTTTCCCCCACGCCAAGGAGATGTCCTGGCTATTTATATGGAAACTTTACCACTAAGATCAGATTGGAGATCCGGATTTTCGTCGCGAAACATCACCACGACCCTCTCTCCCTTTGTGCGCCAAGGGACCTCGACCTCGAGATTCACCATCACTTGTCCAGAAGGAGGACAATATTCCTTGAGTGCCAAAGGTCCGAGCCTTTCCGACGCCAAGTCCCAAGGCTCCCCCCCCCCCCTGTTGTTCAAGGAGAACAGCATTAGAACAGCCATTGTTCGTTTTGAGCCCTTCGCCAAGAAACGGTTCTCTTCCCCCCCCTGTTGTTCAAGGAGAACAGCATTAGAACAGCCATTGTTCGTTTTGAGCCCTTCGCCAAGAAACGGTTCTAATCCCCCCCCTCCCTGTTGTTCAAGGAGAACAACATTACAAACAGCCATTGTTCGTTTTGAGCCCTTCGCCAAGAAACGGTTCTCTTCCCCCCCCCCCTGTTGTTCAAGGGAGAACAACATTAGAACAGCCATTGTTCGTTTTAAGCCCTTCGCCAAGAAACGGTTCTCTTTCCCCCCCTGTTGTTCAAGGAGAACAGCATTAGAACAGCCATTGTTCGTTTTGAGCCCTTCGCCAAGAAACGGTTCTCTTCCCCCCCCCTGTTGTTCAAGGAGAACAGCACTAGAACAGCCATTGTTCGTTTTGAGCCCTTCGCCAAGAAACGGTTCTCATCCCCCCCCCCTGTTGTTCAAGGAGAACAACATTAGAACAGCCATTGTTCGTTTTGAGCCCTTCGCCAAGAAACGGTTCTCCTCCCCCCCCCTCTGTTGTTCAAGGAGAACAACATTAGAACAGCCATTGTTCTTGAGCCCGTAGACAAGAGACGGTTCTCATTCCCCCCTTTGTTCAGAAGAGAACAAAGTAGAACAGCCATTGTTCTTCAAGCCGTTCGTCGAGTAACGGTTCTCCTTTCCAAGACGCCTCGTCAGGATCCTTTTATCCCCCCCCACTTCGGCTGGAACTCACCAGCGGACCGAATATTCCTTCAAGTACCTTCCACTGCACACTAATGAAAAGTTACGTAAGCCAAACGTCACCTTTTGAGTATTGATCCCTTTTGTCAATTCTATCCTGTTCTTTAAATTTTTTATCGAACCATCCCATCTCTTTAACTCTATATTTGTTTTACCCTTTTTTTTAATCCCTTAAATCCTTGGAATAGCCCGAGTCTCCACGACCCTTTCCATTCTGTTTATGTCAATATTTTCCGTTTTTGTGTTTTGTTTATAGTTATTATTAATAAAACTCTATTTTATTAATGATAGCAATATTATTATCCTTGAGCTCAGTTCCACTTCTTAAGCATATCGAAGATACATAATATGGGCCGCCAGACAGTAACGCACTCTAAAGATAATTAAGGAAGTTCCCTCAACTAATAGTGTTATATATAGTATCGTCGGGAGTCATTCTACGACATATATATATATACTATTTAATTTGGTATCAGGTGTGTGGGGTTTAACGCTATATCTTTGCAAACACTGGTCTCAGTCGAGTAAAGCATAGTGTTATTCGTTATAATAATAGAATATAGTAGTTCCCTTTTGTTTTAACGATTGCTATCCCCCTTTTTTTGAAACTTAAGAAGCTGGAGTAGCTCAAGGAACGGTTATAATAATTTGTTTTGTTTTTTTGTGATTTTAGTCAGTGGTTATTTAGATTGAGAAACCAAGTACGAATAGGTCAGTGCCCATATTTAGGTAGGCTAATTCTATAGAGGCATAATTCTTGTTGCGAGGAATTTTAGTTGGTTGACTAGTGCGCCCCCAAGTGCAAAGATGACTCAGTTGGAAATCTTTAAAGCACAAGGAGAATCCTGTGGACTTTCCGGAAAAGAACTAATTGAGTACATTCAAGAGAAGCAAAGAAAAGAGGAAGAAATAGAAATACAACGAGAAGAAAGAGAAAGAGGGGAACGGATAAGACAAGCTGAGCTTCAGATTGAATTAGCTCGGATTAAAGCAGAATTTCAAAGAAAAAAGGTAGAAAAAGAAAGAGAAAGAGAGGAACGGGAAAGAGTAATCCGACAAGAAGAACGAGAAAGAGTAATCCAACGAGAAGAACGAGAAAGAGTAATCCAACGAGAAGAACGAGAAAGAAAAATACAACGAGAAGAACGAGAAAGAGAAATCCAACGAGAAGAAAGAAGGAAGGATTCGCGCCCCTTCCCAGGAAAGCTGACAAAGTTTCCGAGCCCCGTAAAACCCCCAAACTTCTTTCCCCAAAACCAACAACGGGACTCCAAACCTCCCGTTAAGACTTCTCCTCCATTTCTCTTCCCGAAGCGACCAACCATATGCTTCACCTGTGGTGTAGAAAACCACATGAGCTGGAATTGCCCCCAAAATTCTAGGCTTAAAAGCGGACCAGCCCACCAAGTTCACCAGATAAATGCAACCCCGGCTCCCCCGGTGGTGCAGACCCAAGCAGAAACTTCTCCCCCTCCGTCAGGCCACCAGGTAAATTTTGTTTTTGGTAAAAGTTCATCGGGAACTTTGAAATATGAGGAGGGCAGCGTGGACAGCTGTCGAGTATTGACTCTCGTCAGGGACACAGGATGTACGTGCTTCATCGTGTCCGACGAACTCCTCCCAGTGGCCTCTAACCACGAAAAATTTGCGGTGGTACATGACCAACTTAAGCGGGCGAACCGATTCCCCGTCGCTAGATGCTACCTGCAGTGTCAATATTATAATGGCTGGGCTGAAGTCATTGTAGCACCCATAAAATTCTGTTCCGTACTTATAGGACAGAGCCCCCAAGTAAGTTTCGACCCTGTGTTTCAGGCCGCCCTTCCTCAAGGCCGAGATAAGAAAGAAGCCCAGGAGCCCGTCCCCATCAGAACCCCGATACCGTCCGATTTCTCGGAGACCCCTAACCAGGACTTTAGGACGGCAAAAGAGGAATGTGAATCACTAACACCCTTAGGTGATAAGGCCCCAGACAAGGACACGGAGACTGTCCCTGGACCTCAAAAAATAAAGAACCCCCAACGCGCCCATGGAGATACCTTTGTAGAACTGGACGAAGCATCGGCGCTTGAAGAGGACTGCCCCGCGGAGTCCCTTAAGGTAATCCAGACAGTGTGCATCCAACCTGATGCCGAGTACCCTCCTCCTTTTCTACCAGGCGAGTCTTTGGAACCCTCTGACCTGGATAGTGACGCGCAGCTGACACCATGTCAGAAGAGTCAGCTCCAAGAACTAATTAAATGGAATCACCATTTATCCACCCTATTAGCTCTTTTCGAGCAACTGCGTGAAAATGGCCTCACCATTGGCCCCAGCAAATGCCAGTTTGCCCACGAAACCATAAAATATTTGGGTTTCAAAATAGGACAAAGCAAGTCAGGTCCCCACGAGAACAAGATTAAGGCAATCGCAAACATGCCCCTCCCGATTACAAAGAAGCCATTAAGATCGTTCCTAGGATCAGCTTCTCCCTATCAGCGATTTGTTCCGAATTTCGCTGCAATTTTGGCCCCCCTATGCCCCCTTCAGGAAAAGAATTTCTCCGATCGTTTACGTTGGAATGATGTGGCTGTTTCCCATTTTAATCAGCTCAAAAGTAAGTTCACTTCTGCCCCCATTTTTAAGTTGCCCAGCCCGGAAAAATCCGTTGGGGTTAAGACCGACGTGATCAACGAGGGCATTGGAGGTGTACTCCTTCAATACGTGGATGACAGAACGAGTCATCCAGTTGCATATGCTAGTCGTCAATTATTACCACGCGGAAAGAGATATGCCACTAGAGAAAAGATAGCTCTATCAATTATCTGGGTCATAGACAAATTCAAGCCGTACTTGATATGTAAAGAATTTCGAATAGGAACCGACCACCGTCCGTTAGCCTATATTAGGAATTTGAGACACTCAAACGGCCGCATCATGCGCTGGAGTTTACTCTTGCAAGAGTATCAGTTTAAAATAAATTAGATAAAAGGTTCCGATAACCAGGTCGCTGACGCCCTCAGTAGAAATGCGTTACCGAATAGCGTAGAATATTTGTATTCATAGGATTAGTATCTCCATGTAGGTATATACCGTCTTGTACGACTTAATTTAAGATTCTTTTGTAATATAATTAATTAATGTATATGTCTGAATTTTGTAACGCTCAATGTCTAATTTTTTGTATGTCTATATATTTGTTCTTATTAATTTACGTATAAATTATTTTGTCCCGTATGTCCTAAGTTTATATCATTTCATTGTTCCATGCCCTTTTTTTTTCTTTGATTAAGTTGTATTAAAGGTTATTTTCCCCTGTAATCTAAAGATCAAAATAATCATATGTATTGAGGTAATACTAGTTAGGTGCAGGGAGGTACGGTTGGTACAAGAAAACGAGTTCCCCACAACGGAGCTCTATCGTTGTCCCTTCTCTCTTTTTTTTTCGAAGTGACAACTTCCCCTGGAATGGAGGGGTGTGATAGAACAAGTTAATTTCAACTCCTATCCCATATTATTAAAAACCACGATGCTGCCCACGTGCATCTTCGATTCGAGGCTTGGAATCTTATCTCAGCTACCGGATGCCAATGTTTAAACAAGGAGGTTATCGTCCCCCCCGTTCGCCCCCATACGCCGACCTCGCCAGATCGAGTTAGGCTTATGAACAGATAAGGCATTTTTCTCCGGCCCGGCTGTGCGTTCCCTCCAAGCTTTCACTCCATTTTCCCCCACGCCAAGGAGATGTCCTGGCTATTTATATGGAAACTTTACCACTAAGATCAGATTGGAGATCCAGATTTTCGTCGCGAAACATCACCACGACCCTCTCTCCCTTTGTGCGCCAAGGGACCTCGACCTCGAGATTCACCATCACTTGTCCAGAAGGAGGACAATATTCCTTGAGTGCCAAAGGTCCGAGCCTTTCCAACGCCAAGTCCCAAGGCTTCCCCCCCCCTGTTGTTCAAGGAGAACAGCATTAGAACAGCCATTGTTCGTTTTGAGCCCTTCGCCAAGAAACGGTTCTCTTCCCCCCCCCTGTTGTTCAAGGAGAACAGCATTAGAACAGCCATTGTTCGTTTTGAGCCCTTCGCCAAGAAACGGTTCTCATCCCCCCCCCTGTTGTTCAAGGAGAACAACATTAGAACAGCCATTGTTCGTTTTGAGCCCTTCGCCAAGAAACGGTTCTCTTCCCCCCCTTCCCCTGTTGTTCAAGGGAGAACAACATTAGAACAGCCATTGTTCGTTTTGAGCCTTTCGCCAAGAAACGGTTCTCCTCCCCCCCCCCCTGTTGTTCAAGGAGAACAGCATTAGAACAGCCATTGTTCGTTTTGAGCCCTTCGCCAAGAAACGGTTCTCTTCCCCCCCCCTGTTGTTCAAGGAGAACAGCATTAGAACAGCCATTGTTCGTTTTGAGCCCTTCGCCAAGAAACGGTTCTCATCCCCCCCCCCTGTTGTTCAAGGAGAACAACATTAGAACAGCCATTGTTCGTTTTGAGCCCTTCGCCAAGAAACGGTTCTCTTCCCCCCCCCTGTTGTTCAAGGAGAACAACATTAGAACAGCCATTGTTCTTGAGCCCGTAGACAAGAGACGGTTCTCATTCCCCCCTTTGTTCAGAAAAGAACAAAGTAGAACAGCCATTGTTCTTCAAGCCGTTCGTCGAGTAACGGTTCTCCTTTCCAAGACGCCTCGTCAGGATCCTTTTATCCCCCCCCCCTTCGGCTGGAACTCGCCAGCGGACCGAATATTCCTTCAAGTACCTTCCACTGCACCCTAATGAAAAGTTACGTAAGCCAAACGTCACCTTTTGAGTATTGATCCCTTTTGTCAATTCTATCCTGTGCTTTAATTTGTTTATCGAACCATCCCATCTCTTTAACTCTATATTTGTTTTACCCTTTTTTTTAATCCCTTAAATCCTTGGATTAGCCCGAGTCTCTACGACCCTTTCCATTCTGTTTATGTCAATATTTTCCGTTTTTGTGTTTTGTTTGTAGTTATTATTAATAAAACTCTATTTTATTAATGATAGCAATATTATTATCCTTGAGCTCAGTTCCACTTCTTAAGCATATCGAAGATACATAATATCGGCCGCCAGACAGTAACGCACTCTGAAGATAATTAAGGAAGTTCCCTCAACGAATAGTGTTATATATAGTATCGTCGGGAGTCATTCTACGACACTATGCTTCTTCCAATCTTCGTGTTACTCTTGAGGTGTTTCTCAATGACGAGCGATGACCAAAGCGTGAATCCTTTGAAGAATGTGGGGATGGGGGGAGTTCAGTTTTGGTATTCCTCAATGGTGAGTGATATCTCTGGTTTTAGTTCAAAACCGAGATAGGGTGTTTCTCTGATGAGAGGCGTATGAGAGTGATTCTCAATAAAAGGGTTTACTCTTAGGTGTGACCACCAGGAACTGCCTCAGGATGAACTTCTTCTCTGCTAGATTCCGTTTGTGCCGGGCCCTGCTGCCGGACTTTGTTCTTTCGATAATTAACTCGATCTCCTTGGTTGTTTTCCAGTTCTCAGTATATATATATATACTTCCACTCACCACTGGGGTTAGGGAAAGGGGGGATGAGGGCCTATGTTTAAGCCTCTATCCCATAGCGACACTTTACAGAGTGTAGTCACTTAGCCCTGAGGGCATCTTCTGATTTTTCTCGCAGGTCCTACAATTTCTTCTATTAGGAGAAAAAGTATTTCAAATATTAGGGGGGACAGTGAGCCTGTTTATACAGTTTTATTCCAGCTGTTCTCCTCCCAATTGTTTGTTTATGCAAGCTGGCAAAGAAATCTGTTAATTCTGACTTTCTCGGCGATGAATATCGAGTCTGGTTGCCAGCGGGTCGAGAGGTAAGAGGAGTGAGGGGTTAAGGTATCGGCCTACACGCCGCATAGCGTCTTGACGCGGGTGTAACCGAACTAGGCATCTGATTTTATAGTGCGATATCGATTTCCCCCCATTTCTTTCCTTCTGAAGAAGGTAATGGGGGGGGTGGAACTTCATTGAAAAAAACAAAAAACAAACAAGCATAACAGACACAAGTAAAACCGATAAAAGCAAACATACATGTCTTGGAATACAATACCAATTCTTACTGTAAACTGGATTAACCATCCTACAAACCTTAGTCTCTTTGACCTTGTGCGTACATGCTCGCACGTACAAAGGCAGATGAGTGAGATAGGCTTCGTTAGCGGACTCGGTACGTCTCACACCACCCAATTTAACAGAAAACGAAAAAACAAAATCATCGATTACACACACAAAAAACTGAGCCTGGCTCTTAAGTGGTATCTAGGCAGTTACTTCCTTACACAACTAAACCTTCTTAAGACATTAAATATATACACAATAAAAAAGTGGTTTTAAGACTTACGGGAGATTAAATAACCCTCAAAGGAGTTTCGGCTCGCGTTATATATAGGCTTTATCTTATTGGAGCCTTTTAAATAGTTTATATTAAATTAGTACTCGATGACCAATAATCTACAACTCATGAGTCGACTGTTCTGATTTTTGTGGCTACGCAAATATTTTAAAAACTGGTGATGGAATTCCAACGGGCATTCACTACCAATTGAATATCTTTACCTCCCAAATTCTGGATAGAGCGGCCTGTTTCATAGTTGCATAAGCGATGGGACCAGGAGTATAATCGTATCAATTTTGTACCTTGACCCACCCGATCCGTTTAACATGGGCGTCTTTTGAGATTCCACCCCTCTTTGGGAGTTTGGGCAGTTGGGAATGGGGTTGAAACTTAATTTGGCCTTCTCTCAAGCGGACGCTTGTGAATCTATGAATGGGACAAGGTGAGTGTTTTCATAGCTCTCAGGCGACGGTTCGTTCTGGGGGAAGGATAGTGTAGGTAGAGGATACTCGTTATCAACCCCTACGTACACCAGGCCTACCACCTGAAGAGGTTTACAGGGGTATACTTTTTTCATGATTCCTTCTTCATCTAATTGGCGATTAGTGAAGAGCTGCTTAAGGAAGTTCATGGGTCCAAGGGCCTTAGTGCCGTACAAGAATTTGTAGAGGAGTCTCTGGCCTACGTATTTCATCAGTTCCGCTGTGAATTCACGGCCTCGATGTGAGAAGATTTCTTTAGGGAAGTCCACTCGAAAATAAAGGGAGGTGAGAGCTTCTGCACCGGAAATACGGTCAATTTTCCTGAGGGCACCCTTTTCAGGGAAACGAGTGGCGTAGTCTACTAAAGTGAGAATAGAAGAGGGTCCTTCACTAGACGGCGATTTCTTTAGCGACACCGGGCCAAAAGACGTCTTTACAAATACGTAGAGAGGTGTTGTTATGACTGACAGATCCAGCCAAAAATCCATCATGTGCAATTTTCGTTCTCTTTCAGCTTGCAAATGTTCTCTTTCCATCTGTATTCTTCTTTCATCCGCTTCTATTTCCATATGCATTCTTCTTTCTTCTGCTTCCTTTTCGTCTTTAATTCTATTTTTCTGCAATTCTTTTCATCAGTATTCTTCTTTCTAGGGCCACTCTTTTTAACTGTATTCTTCTTTCTTCTGCTTCTTTGTTCAACTGTATTATTCTTTACTTTGCTATTCTCCCCCCCGGTATTCTTATTTTTTTCTGCTTCTCTTTTCATCTGTATTCTTATCTCTCTTGTGTCTCTTTTCATCTGTATTCTTCTTTCTTTTACTTCTATATCCCTATGTCTTCTTCTTTCTTCTGAGTTTATTTTCAAATGTATTTCTACTTATTCTCCTTCTTTTTTTTCTAATTCTATATCCCTCTGTCTTCTTCTTTCTTCTGCTTTGATTTTCAATTGTATTTCTACTTCTTCTTCTTCTCTTTCTTCTCTTTCAATCATTTCTTCTTCCTGGACGTAGGCCGTTAGCTCTTGGCCTGCTAGTCCAAAAATAATTTGGCCTTGGTGAAATCTTTCAAACGATGCCATTTTATTTATGTACGTCAAAACTCACCGATGTACATTCAAGGTACTTATGCAAACAAGAAACAAGTAGCGCGCTGCTTAACTCACTCATACCACACCACTTTCTGCAAATTGGAATTCCACTAACAAAAAAATAATTACCATTAACGGGGTAATCACAAACAATTAACCAACAATTTATAGATCGAACTAATCCTCTTATTATGTTTAAATTTTCCTCGAACGCACGGCACAAATTTATTATTACTGAAAGGAAACAACACAATCAAATATTACTGAGTTCCTCCAATACCTATAAAACCTAACACTAAATATTAATGTCGTAGTATAAGGTGTGAGTGTGTACGTAGGTTTGTTACTTACATAAATAACTCCGTTACTTCATTTTCTCTAAGAACGGGAGAATTCTTTACACTATTTAATCTTTTGCTTTGCTTCTTTAATCAGGGAAGATATTTATTGCTATGTGCAGTGTTTCGATGATTTAGTTCAACAACTCTAACCAAAATATACTTTTAATTACAACAAAAAAAAGGAAATATTAAAAACAAATTTTACATCTACAATGAATCTAATAAAAGGGTCTAAGTGAAAAATACTACTTTAAAAATGAATATTAAGTGAGGATTGACCTCCAAGCTTATTTTAATATTGAGTGCTAATTGACACACCAAATTAAATAGGGATGCTTTACTTTTTATTAAACCAGCGCCTCCAGATGGGGAACGACCTTGACGTTGGATCTTATGGAGGCGGGGGAAGGGGTTTGAGGTTCGACGCGGGGGATGGGCTCGGACACCTACCTGATCGTTTGGCTGGTAGACAGCCTGAAAGAAAACAGTTCACTTCGTTGAGGGATACTGATGCCGCTTAGCACTCTATTTTAATCTGATGATTTAAGCAACGAGACCATGGAGCTATGCTTCTTTCAATCTTCGGGTTACTCTTGAGGTGCTTCTCAATTACGAGCGATGACCAAAAAGTGAATCCTTTGACGAATAGGGGGGTAAAGTTCACTTTTGGTATTCCTCAATGGTGAGGGATATCTCTGGTTTTAGTTCAAAACCGAGATAAGGTGTGTCTCTGATGAGAGATGTATGAGAGTGATTCTCAATAAAAAGGTCTACTCTTCGATGTGATCACCAGGGACTGCCTCAGGATGAACTTCTTCTCTGCTCAATTCCGTTTGTGCCGGGCACTGCCGCTGAACTTTGTTGTTTCGATATCTAACTTGATCTTCTTGGTTTAAGATCAAGATATATTGGAGCGATAAATATACAATATGTTTTTCCATTTTACAAATATTAAAATTAAAATTCAATACATCTATGTAAAGCGAAAGAATAGAATATAAGTGTAGGGAGGTCATCTTATTAATAATAATTTTAGTTATATAAACTTAGTATAAATTTTTAAGAATACATTCATAAGAGATTTAATTTATTTTAGCATTTTCAATTTTTGTTGAGTTGTTTGGTTTCTCGGAAGTGCACTTTTTCCATCCGTGACCGAGCCTGGAGCAGATGGAGCAAGTGGCGTCAGCCGCGATACACTCTTTAGTGGGATGTTGTTCTACGTCAAGGCAGCGTTGGCAAAGCTCGAGTTGGATAAACTCCTCGGCTTCAACCTGTTCTGGGGCTATACTAAGGAAGAATCCTTCATGGCCCTCTTAGCCATCTCGATGTAGGCAAAGATTAATTTAACTGTTTTTTCCGAATTTTTCGACTTTCTCGATTTTTGCCCACTTTTGCTGTTTAGTTAGCACGACCTTGATGTCCTCACAAAAGTTATCCGTGAAGAACGAGTCAAGTCTCTTAAGAATGATGGTACGGCGTGCGATGATTTTTTTGAGGATAACAGTTTCGAGGCCAATCGTACGTAGGGGCTCATTGGCTTCTTCCAAAACCAGTTTCTCAATATCTTCGTCCTTCCAACCCACTGCTGCGTAGCCGTTGAGGGTGTCGATAAGCCTAATTAGGGCTATATTGAACATGCCGAAGATGGTTTGCATGACTTTGGAAATTGGTTCTCTGGTCGCTTCCCCGATAGTGCGGAAGGGCACCCTCGTGTAATCCCGGTTGGGAGGTCCCATAGCCCCCTTTGGGCTTTCTACTCCTCTTAGTGCAAGTGTAGACAGTCTTCTTCTGGAGAATATTCTTCTTCGGAATCACGAGGCTCGAATATGAGATTGTTTGGTGAAGGGGCGTCTTAACAGACCTTCTATAAACTTTTCCTTTTTTGCCACGAGCAGACATGAAAAATTCGTACTCACTCACTACTCCTTGGTTATTATCCAGCTATCCGTATATATAGTTCCACTAGCCACTAGGGGTAGGGAAGGGGGAGGGTGATGGCCTAGGTTTAAGCCTCTCTCTTATAGCGACACTTTTTAGAGTGTAGTCACTTAGCCCTAAAGGCATCTTCTGACATTCCTCGCAGCTCCTACAATTTCGTCTATTAGGCGAAATTAGATCTCAAATCCTAGGGGGAACAGTGAGCCTGTTTATACATTTTTATTCTGCCTGCTCTCCTTCCATTCGATTGTTTATGCAAGCTGGCAAAGAAATCTGTTGATTCTGACTTTCTGGGCGATGAATATTTAGTCTGGTTGCCAGCGGGTCGAGAGGGGAGAGATGAGGGGGGCTAAAGTATCGGCTTACACGTCGTATAGCGTCTTGACGCGGGTGTGACTGAACTGGGCATCTGTTTTTATAGAGTGATATCGATTTACTCACATGGTTTATCAAATGATGTCCTTTAACCTAGTGACTGAAACGAAAGGAATATTTGATGTAGAAATTTGAAATAGAACTTACATATAAGGATGGAAACGAAGGAAGTTAACCATTTAGAAAGTGTAAATCCGTGAGAAACAGCACACGATATGATCGATCCTAAGGCGATGCTCATATATACTACAAATATTACTAAATTGATTATGCACAAATTATTCAAGGAGTAGAAATTTTTCGAGTGAATCCGCATTTAATATAAGGAAGATTTGTGCAACTAAAAGCTATTTCTCCAAAATAATGGGCTTACTTGAAATACAAAATAAGAGACTTTTTATGTTATTCTATAAAAAAAGTTCGAAGTCATCCGACCTAAAACACAGGAACTTGTAATACGAAGCTTTCTTCAAAGCGTTTCGAGTGAAAATGTTCTCATGACATCTCCATAGATTTCTTTGGATAAATAGGGAATACAGTGCTTGACAATTCCATCTCCAAAGGCCTAGAACATGAAGGAGTAACCTTGTGTCTCGTGCATTCATGCATCGACATCTTCCTCGTTTTACACACACACACACACATATATATATATATACACACACAGCCCTTATATAATTTATTTCCTAAACTAATACATATATAGATACTTCTATTCTTACACTAAAATACATTATCAAAGTAATAAGGATTTGTCATTTTATTTGGTTATGATAAGAAAAATAATGATTATAATTAATGGCCTTTTACGATAGAAGTAACTACAAAGTCAAAAGATTGATTGACCATAATTACAAAGATTAAGGAATTAAACGAACCAAAAATCCATTATTTTTCTAATTGCATGAGGAAACACGTTTTCTTTGAAAAATGAGAGTCCAGAATTCATACGGAAAATGAAAAAGAGGCATTTGATTTGCTCTAATATTTGATTAACTCATAATTTCATCTTAATTCCGCCAATGAAATAAAATAATCAGAAGTCCTCCGTTACGGATGACTCAATTGAACCCATTGTTAAGATTCAATTAAAACCTTAATAATGAGGTGCAAGTATCTCCAGGGTATGTTTGGGTTTGGTATTGGCAAGGCAAAGAGATGATACAATTTTCATCCAGCTACATGTGTATTTGTGCGGGAGGAAATTAAACTAAATTAGTGTTTATTAGTCGCTTGCGAGTCTAGTCGCGGGTGACTCTAAATATCATTATGTAGGTCGGTTTCCGTTTTGCTCTTTTGAGCTTTTGTAATAACATTATAACTATTCGGCCGATTCTGACGAAATTTGAAACCATTATGTTGTTTTACATTCTATTTCGAATAATATAACATCCAAGGTGCTCCTAAAGTTAGTCTTTGAATTATTGAAAGTTTTGAAGATCATAAATCATAGTAATTGAGAGCACGTGGCTTTTCGGTCAGCAGACTTTGTTTCAAAAATAAAACACTAATTCATTAATAAACAATGTTGTGTAGAGTTTATTAAAAACTAATACTATCTGAAACCTATTTCAGTGTGGATGTAGAATTCATCTTTTGGTTCGAAACACAAGTCCCTATTTTATAAGTCGGGTTCTTAAAAGGTGAACCTCCATTGGGTCTCCATTTAACGACTAACAATGCACAATATTACTCTAACTTCGTTTGAGGGGAGAAGCAGGATTCCCAATCAGGGAGGCAGTTGTCAATTAATAAAAATCTGAGTGAAAGGTTTGGTTTAGCTCATATTTTGTTAATACAACTGTCGTAGAATGGACTCTCGACGATATAACATATATAACTATTCGTTGAGGGAACTTCTTTAATTATCTTTAGAGTGCGTGGATGTCTGGCGGGCCGATGTTATGTATCTTCGATATACTTAAGAAGTGGAACTGAGCTCAAGGATAATAATATTGCTATCATTAATAAAATAGAGTTTTATTAATAATAACTATCAACAAATATACAAAACGGAAAATTTTGACATAAACAGAGAATGGAAAGGGTCGTGGGGGCTCGGGCTAATCCGAGGATTAAAAGATTTAAAAAGGTAAAACAAATCTAAAGTTAAAGGGATGGGATGGTTCGCTAAACCATTTAAAGCACAGGAAAGAATTGACAAATGGGTTAAATACTCAAAGGTAACGTTCGACTTACGTAATTTTATACTAGTGGTGCAGAGGAAGTCGACGTGAAGGAATTTTTGGTCCGCTGGCGAGTTTCAGCCAAAGGGGGAAAAAAATGATCCTGACGTGGCGTCTTGGGAATGAGAACTGTTTCTCGACGAACGGCTTGAAGAACAATGGCTGTTCTACGTTGTTCTCTTCTGAACAACAGGGGGGGGGTTGAGAACCGTCCCTTGTCTACGGGCTCAAGAACAATGGCTGTTCAAATGTTGTTCTCTTCTGAACAACAAGGGGGAAGGGTGAAAACCGCTTCTTGGCGAACGGGCTCAAAAGAACAATGGCTGTTCTACGTTGTTCTCTTATGGCCAACAGGGGAAGGGGTGAGAACAGTTTCTGGTCAACGGGCTCGAAAGAACAATGGCTGTTCTAACGTTGTTCTCTTTCTGAACAACAAGGGAGAAGGGTGAGAACTGCTTCTTGGCAAACGGGCTTAAAAGAACAATGGCTGTTCTACGTTGTTCTCTTCTGAACAACAGGGGAAGGGGTGAGAACCGTTTCTCGTCAACGGACTCGAACGAACAATGGCTGTTCTAACGTTGTTCTCTTTCTGAACAACGAGGGGGTAGCCTTGTGGACTTGGCGTCACGAAAGGCTCGAACCTTGGCACTCAAGGGATATTGTCATCCTTCTGGACAAGTGATGGTGAATCTCGAGGTCGAAGTCCCTTGGCGCACAAAGTGAGAGAGGGTCGTCGTGATGTTTCGCGACGAAAATCTGGATCTCCACTCTGCTCTTAGTGGTAAAGTTTCCATCTGAATAATCGAGACACTCCCTAGGCGTGGGAGACAATGGAGTGGAAGCTTCGAGGGAATGTACAGCCGAGCCTGGGAAAAATGCCTTATCTGCCCATAAGCCTAACTCAATCTGGCGAGGTCGGCGTATGGGGGCGAACGGGGGGGAGATAAACCTCCTTGTTTAAACATTGACTCAGGTGTCTGCGATAAGGCGCCAAGCTTCAAAACGAAGATGTACGTGGGAGCATTGTGGTTTTAAATAATATGTGATAGGGGTTGAAATTAACGCGGCCTCAACCCGTACTATCACACCCCTCCATTCCGGGGGAAGTTGTCACTTCGAAAAAAAGAGAGAAGGGACAACGATAGAGCTCCGTTGTGGGAAACTCGTTTTCTTGTACCAACCGTACCTTCCAGCACCTAACTAGTATTACCTCAATACATATGATTATTTTGATCTTTTGGTTATAAGGGAAAATAACCTTTAATACAAACTTAATAAAAAAAAAGGCATGGAACAATGAAATGATATAAAATTAGTACATACGGGACAAAATAATTATACGTAATTAATGGGTACAAATAGATATACATACAAAAAAAAATAGACATTGAGCGTTACAAAATTCAGACATATATATTAACTAATTATAATACAAGAGAATCTAATTTAAGTCTTACAAGACGGTATATACCTTCATGAAGATACTAATTCTATGAATACAATAACTCTACGCTATTCGGTAACGCATTCCTACTGATTGCGTCAGCGACCTGGTTATCGGAACCTTTTATATAATTTATTTTAAATTGATACTCTTGCAAGAGTAAACTCCAGCGCATGATTCGGCCGTTGGAGTGTCGAACATTCCTAATATAGGCTAACGGACGGTGGTCGGTTCCTATCTAAAATTCTTTTCCTATCAAGTACCTTTTAAATTTGTCTATGACCCAGATAATTGATAGAGCTTCCTTCTCTATAGTGGCATATCTCTTTTCGCGTGGTAATAATTGGCGACTAGCATATGCAACTGCATGACTCGTTCCGTTATCCTCGTAATGAAGGAGTACACCTCCAATGCCCTCGTTGGACGCATCTGGCTCAACCTCAAAGGATTTTTCCAGGTTGGGCAACTTTAAAATGGAGGCAGAAATGAGCTTACTCTTGAGCTGATTAAAATGGGAAATAGCGACATCATTCCAACGTAAACGATCGGGGGAATTATTTTTTTGAAGGGGGCTGAGGGGGGCCAAAATTGCAGCGAAATTCGGAACAAATCGCTGATAGTGAGAAGCTGATCCTAGGAACGATCTTAATTGCTTCATTGTAATCGGGAGGGGCCTGTCAGCGATTGCCTTAATCTTGTTCTCTTGGGGACCTAACTTGCTTTGTCCTATTTTGAAACCCAAATATTTTATGGTTTCGTGGGCAAAATGGCATTTGCGGGGACCAATGGTGAGGCCATTTTTGCGCAGTTGCTCGAAAAGAGCTAATAGGGTGGTTAAATGGTGACTCCATTCAAATAGTTCTTGTAGCTGACTCTTTTGATGTAGTGTCAGCTGCGCGTCAATATCCAGGGCAGATGGTTCCAAAGACTCGCCTGGTAGGGAAGGAGGAGGGTAATCGGCATCAGGTTGGGTGCACACTATCTGTATTACATTAAGGGACTCCGCGGGGTAATCTTCTTCAAGCGCCGATGTTTCGTCCAGTTCTACGAAGGTATCTCCATGGGCGCGTTGGGTTTTTTTTTTTCTTGGGGTCCACGGATAGTCTCCGTGTCCTTGTCTTGGGCCTTATCGCCTAAGGGTGTTAGTAATTCACACTCCTTTTGTGCCGTCCTAAAGTCCTGGTTAGGGGTCTCCAAGAAATCGGACGGTATCGGGGTTCTGATGGGGACGGGCTCCTGGGCTTCTTTCTTAGCTCGGCCTCGAAGGAGGGCGGCCTGAAACACAGGGTCGGAACTTCCTTGGGGGCTCTGTCCTATAAGTACGGAACAGAATTGTATGGGTGCTTAAATGACTTCAGCCTAGCCATCATAATATTGACACTGCAGGTAACATCTAACGACGGGGAATTGGTTCGCCTGCCCAAGGTAGTCATGTACCACCGCAAATTTTTCGTGGTTAGGGTCCACTGGGGGGAGGAGTTCGTCGGCCACGATGAAACACGTACATCCTGTGTCCCTGACGAGAGTCGATACTCGGCAGCCGTTCACGCTGCCCTCCTCAAATTTCAAAGTTCCCGTTGAACTTTTATCAATTATAAAATTTACCTGGTGGCCTGACGGAGGGGGAGAAGTTTCTGCTTGGGTCTGCACCACCAGGGGAGCCAGGGTTGCATTAATCTGGTGAACTTGGTGGGCTGGTCCGCTTTTAAGCCTAGAATTTTGGGGGCAATTCCAGCTCATGTGGTTTTCTACAACACAGGTGAAGCATATGATTGGTCGCTTCGGGAAGAGAGATGGAGGAGAAATCTTAACGGGAGTTTTGGAGTCCCGTTGTTAGTTTTGGGGAAAGAAGTTTTTGGGGTTTTACGGGGCTCGGAAACTTCGTCGGCTTTCCTGTGAAGGGGCGCGAATCCTTCCTTCTTTCCTTGTAGGGGGATTGATGAGAAATCCGATTCTCCTTTGGGTATAAATTATGGCTTGCGGCATAGACATCCGCTTCTTCGGTACATTCTTTAAAGGTCTGGCACCGACGATCCTTGACGAACGCGCGGATCTCCGTCGGGAGAGACGCAAAAAATTGATCTCGCAACACGAAGTCTGTTAAGGACTCGTAGTTCGGATCAACCTTTGAGGATTCTAACCAAAATTTAAAATTCCTCTGAAGAATGTAGCCGAATTGACGGAACGTCTGTCCGGGTTTAATTTGACCTCCTCGAAATTCTTGGCGGTAGAAATCGGGAGTCATATTATGAGCGGCCAATAACTCAGCTTTTAAGGTGCTGTAGTTAATTGTACACTCAGATGGTAAAGATATAAAAATTTCGCGCAATTTAAAATTTAACAGGGGAAGTAATCTGGCTACAGCTTCAGCCTCCAGATCCATGTTATTGATTTCGAGGATCTTTTCGAAGTGGGCTAAAAATGCTCCGAAATCTTCTCCATCCTTGAAATTGGGGAGCTTTAGTGAGAGATTGGGGGGGCTTCGGAACAGGAACTGGTGAACTGTATCTCTGTTTCAAAACGAGCTAATTCAATCTGATGGTGAAGCTCAGCTTGTCTTCTCCGTTCCTCTCTTTCTTCTCGTTGCAATTCTCTTTCTCTTTCTTCTCGTTGGATTTCTCTTTCTCTTTCTTTCTCTTCTCGTTGGATTTATCTTCCTCTTTCTTTTTCTTTTTCTTCACGCTCTTTTCTTTGCTCCTCTTGAACGTACTCATTTAGTTCTTTCCCGGAAAGTCCCAAGGACTCTCCTTGCGCTTTAAAGATTTCGAACTGAGTCATCTTTGCACTTGGGGGCGCACTAGTCAACCAACTAAAATTCCTTGCAACAAGAATTATGCCTTCTAGAGAAATTAGCCTACCTAAATATGGGCACTGACCTATTCGTACTTGGTTTGTCGATCTAAATAACCACTTACTAAATTCACAAAAAAAACACAAACAAATTATTATAACAGTTCCTTGAGCTACTCCAGTTTCTTAAGTTTCAAAAAAGGGGATAGCAATCGTTAAAACAAAAGGGAACTACTATACTCTATTATTATAACGAATAACACTATGCTTTACTCGACTGAGACCAGTGTTTGCAAAGATATAGCGTTAAACCTTACACACCTGACACCAAATTTAAATAGTATATATATATATATATGTCGTAGAATGGACTCTCGACGATATACCATATATCACTATTCGTTGAAAGAACTTCTTTAATTATCTTTAGAGTGCGTGGATGCCTGGCAGGCCGATATTATGTATCTTCGATATGCTTAAGAAGTGGAACTGAGCTCAAGGATAATAATATTGCTATCATTAATAAAATAGAGTTTTATTAATAATAACTATCAACAAATATACAAAACGGAAAATTTTGACATAAACAGAGAATGGAAAGGGTCGTGGGGGGCTCGGGCTAATCCGAGGATTAAAAGATTTAAAAAGGTAAAACAAATATAAAGTTAAAGGGATGGGATGGTTCGCTAAACGATTTAAAGCACAGGATAGAATTGACAAAAGGGTTGAATACTCAAAGGTAACGTTCGGCTTACGTAATTTTATACTAGTGGTGCAGAGGAAGTCGACGTGAAGGAATTTTCGGTCCGCTGGCGAGTTCTAGCCGAAGAGGGGGAATAAAATGATCTTGACGTGGCGTCTTGGGAATGAGAACAGTTTCTCGACGAACGGCTTGAAGAACAATGGCTGTTCTACGTTGTTCTCTTATGGCCAACAGGGGAAGGGGTGAGAACCGTCTCTTGTCTACGGGCTCAAGAACAATGGCTGTTCAAATATTGTTCTCTTCTGAACAACAAGGGGGAAGGGTGAGAACCGCTTCTTGGCGAACGGGCTCAAAAGAACAATGGCTGTTCTACGTTGTTCTCTTCTGAACAACAGGGGAAGGGGTGAGAACCGTTTCTCGTCAACGGGCTCGAACGAACAATGGCTGTTCTAACGTTGTTCTCTTTCTGAACAACGAGGTGGGAAGCCTTGTGGACTTGGCGTCATGAAAGGCTTGAACCTTGGCACTCAAGGGATATTGTCATCCTTCTGGACAAGTGATGGTGAATCTCGAGGTCAAGTTCCCTTGGCGCACAAAGTGAGAGAGGGTCGTCGTGATGTTTCGCGACGAAAATCTGGATCTCCACTCTGCTCTTAGTGGTAAAGTTTCCATCTAAATAGTCGAGACACTCCCTTGTCGTGGGGGACAATGGAGTGGGAGCTTCGAGGGAATGCACAGCCGAGCCTGGGAACAATGCCTTATCTGCCCATAAGCCTAACTCAATCTGGCGAGGTTGGCGTATGGGGGCGAACGGGGGGAAGATAAACCTCCTTGTTTAAACATTGACTCAGGTGGCTGCGATAAGGCGCTAAGCTTCAAAGCGAAGATGCAGGTGGGAGCATCGTGGTTTTAAATAATATGTGATAAGGGTTGAAATTAACGCGGCCTCAACCCGTTCTATCACAACAACCAAAAACGAAAAGAGCAGGAGATGCCATAGGACAGTGGTTTCTAACCTTTTTCTTGTTAAGGCCTCTTTTGATTTTAGATTTTACAGAGCAAATATTTTTTCAAATAAATTTAAAAATTGGATAATTTAAATATCAAACCAGTTAAATTTTATAAACTTTTATTTCAATAAAAAAAATATTACTTTAACAAACTCCATATTTGAGAGATTTGATAATATATTGTTAATTTTCAAAATGAAAACATGATTTATTTAGTGAGATCCTTGTGCCTGATGTTGATCGTCAAGTTTTTAAATATCAAGTTCAAATGTTGCCAATGACAAATAAAGATCAACTTTTTTTTTAAATATTAAGTGGGTTGTGAGCTTTTGTAGCAAATGTAAAGCACAGCTAAAGCCAGTTTCAACAAGGTAGGAAAATCAATAACATACAACTTAGCTTTGTCCTAGACCAATAGATATTTCATAACAATGTCACTCTTGTTCTATATATTATGTTTTTTTTCCTTTGAATCTAGCTTTAGCTATTTCATCAATCTGTAATTCAATATGACTCTCCTGTAAAGTAATATCTACAGTATATTGGCGGCCTCAACTTCAAAATGAATTCTTACCCAGAACGGTATATTCTATTGTTAATTGAGTCCTGACATGGTAACTGTTCTAATGCACGACGTCCGATATTATTTTTTAACAGCTTAAGTTGCCAAGAAAAGTAGTAACAGACACTCTGCATAATCCAGAATCATATTGTTCACCCTATAGCTGTTTATTGAGTATATTCAGTTTTTCAAAAAATATCTGATAAGTAAAATATGTTGCATATCGTAGCAGTCAACTGTTTTTCGAGGAGCTTATCCTTAAAAATAAAATAATTGATTCTCAAAGTTATACAAAGTGATAGTCATCAAACTTCTATATGAATTACAAAGCATTTAACCTCTTCCTTATTTTCGTGACAAATCTCACGCAAGAGGAAGTTTTTAAAAGCAGTTGATTTGATATAGTTGGCAACTTCTATCACAATAATAAAGGAGTCGAGTAGACGTCTACTAAAATGTTTAGCAACTAAATGTTGTCAGTGGATCATGCAGAGTGTACAATATCGTTTAGGCGCAGCATTTTAAAATAAGCAATAAAGCCCTTTGCCCGCTAATCATAGATGGAGCGCCATCGGTAGCTACTATATTTCCCAGGACGATATAATTTTCTCCAAAATAAGTAATCATAAAACTGTTTTGCCTCTAGTATCAGTTTCAAGCCTTCTGGCAAAAATCACTTATTCTCTTAACTGATATTCATCGAGAAACCTGACATAGGCCAACAACATAGCTTCATTATCACTTAAAAGTAGAGTCATCAAGTTGAATGGCACACTGTTTTACTTAAAGTTTCGAAACTAGTTGTTTTTCAACACACACAGCCATTTCGTCAATACCTCTCGATACTGATGAATTACTGAGGAGGATTACATCAATTATATCTTGTGAATTTTTATTTATTACCCTTGAATCATTAATAGACACTGGCACATTTTGACTCTTATATGTCATGGACCTTTCCAGCTTTGGCTACATTCCATTATCATTCTTTTGTATTTGTTTGGTAAAACATGATCTTGCGTTTTTCTTGTTTGAAAATCGTCACACAGTTTCTTAAAGTGGCATGTTCATATCTTCTTGATGCTTCGTATATAAATCATTTTAAAGCTCAAATGGTGTTATGCATTTGTTTGATAGTAATGCCACACATAAAAGATACATTAGCTTCTTTACATTATTTAATTATTGGATAGATCGATAAGACAAATATTTAACAGAATACTCTCGGCATTTCTTTTTCACAGAATTCATGGATTCTATGAAACAAATAAAAAAAAAATAGTCAAAAATTAATTAAAGAGTTAACAATTAATGAAAATTTATATTTTTAAAATATAATTAACCAGTAATTATAATAAATATAATTGCATTTGAATATAATGCGTTTCCTACGCTATTAATTATAAGAATATAGTACCATTTATTTTATATTAATTACCCCAAATCTTATGTATTCTTTATGTTACGTCTTCCATTATTATTACCTTTATGATAAACTCCAGCAGATAATTGCTAATATTTGTTTTAAAATATGAATTTTATATTAGAAATATTATTTCTACTGGGTTCTAGGTTAAGTTACATCGGAATTGGTACCATAATTTTCTATTTGCTTTTAAATTAATAAATATGAGTTAAAACTTATTTGGTCCTGTCCTTCCATCTCTATGCTGACGATACTCAGATATACCTTTCATCATCCCCTGTATCCTTCTCTCAATCAATTACCAAGCTCCTTTCAGCCTACACCTCCATAAACGAATGGCTGTCTACCAACTTTCTAAAACTTAACCACGATAAAACTAAAGTTTTCATAGTTGGTACCACTTCGATGGTGCAGAAATCTAAAGCTCTTCTTCCCTCCCTTAACCTTGGGGAAACCAATGTCGCCTTCTCTGATACTGTCAGTAATCTTGATGTTATATTCGACGAGCAGCTCTCGTTTAAACCGCACTTCCATCGTATCTTTAAGTCTTCCCTCGGTTTCCTCCGCAACTTCTCACGTCTTCGATCCCATTTTGATGGATGAAGCCTTGGGACTGATATTCCTGCCTTCCTCACCTCACGCTTAGACTTCTGCAATTCTCTTCTAGTGAAACTCCCTTCTTCGTCACTTCGCCCCCTACAACAAGTTCAAACCTATGCTGCCCGGCTCCTCCTTCGTCGCCCCGGTTCTCTCCTTCGATGCCTCTGTTACAGGAGCTACACTGGTTACCTATTCGCTTCCGTACCCACTATAAAATTCTTCTCATCACCTACAAGGCCCTAACCCTCGAGGCTCCACCTTATCTCTCGTCTGCCCACTCCTGTCGTCAAACTCCTCTGTCGCTCGGTCTAACCTCGCTCCCATCCTGGTTACTCCTTGTTCTGTCCTCTGCTCAATGGGTGACTGTTCCTTCTTAGTTTGTGCCCCTAGACTCTGGAATGCCCTTCCTGCTGAAGTCCGATTCTCTCCCTCCCTTGCTACTTTTAAACATCTCCTGAAGACTCATCTCTTCAGAATTGCCTTCTCTCCACTATAAACTTTCTCTACACTCGCTACACAACTTGCGCTCTGTGAGGGCTAACAGCCCTGAAGGGCGTATTATAAATACATATTATTATTATTATTCTATTATTAATGGCTCCCGCTCCACCGCCTATTCTTAGTTATCATGATTTCTGATTCTGTAGTGACTCAATGTAACATTAAATTCAACTCTATGACTACTGATAGTTAAACATTACTTACCTTTGTAATATCAAGAGTTTAAACTTAAATAGTGCACATTATATTAATAACATGCGCATTATATGCCTAGCAGCAATCAAACGCTCCAAATTTGGGACGCAGTGGTGAAAATAATCGAAACAATTGAAAAGTTTGACACTTCGTCAAAGTTAAAAGTTATTGTTGCCAGATGTAAGATCTTTTTAGCCTTGCCATCATAAGTATTAAAGATAAAATATTAATTAATGTGAGCTAATTTTCTTATCATTATCATCACTAACTCTATAACTTAAGAAGGGGATTATAATAATTTCATCTTAGTTTGGTTATGACATGTTTTTTTATCAAAGTTATTTCTAATAATTCTTTTATAATGTGAAAAAACAAAAGTTCAGAAATAAATATAAGTATCGAAATTTGGGGATTTTTAAAACCCAAAAAATTACAAATGGTGAATTTCAGAAAATTTATTTTAATATATCTTCTATAACGTGATATTTTGAAAGGGGGGAAATTTAGTTTAGAGTTCCTTTTTAAAATTATTACAATTGGCGAAGTTCAGAAAATTTATAAAAATTTAACCATGGCTGCTTTTTTTTATATTTTAAATTTTAATCTTAGTTGCGAAGCCATTGCCTGGTAGCTATAATAAGGCAATAATAAAATCTAATAATTAAAAAAAATAAAGTCAAAAGATATCTTAATTACATAATTTAAGGTTATTAAAACTATAATATTGAGGTAACAGGGATAGTTCTATGGCCCCTTTTGATCTAACTATTGCTCGACCAAATCCTCAAAATTTTCTGTGGCTTCCATATAATTGCTATGGCCCCCAAATGGCCTCCGATTGAGAGCCATTTCCCTAGGGGGCTGCAAAATTTGCAGTACACTAGTCTGGATGATTGGAGTAAAATAGCTTTTGGATATATGGGCGCTTCTTAATGTTAAGTACATTAGCGGGAAAGTGCTTTGTGACAATCAATGTTCTCTCACAAAATTTCTCATACTTCTCTGCGCCAATAAGTAATAAGTGAGTGTGGCTGGAACAGCAATATCTTGTTACCCAATAGTTGAAATGTGAAAAAGGCCCCTGTAATATGTCATTCTGATTAGTTGAGTTCTTGCTAAAACAATTTTTAAAAAATTGTATCACCTGAAGAATTTCTGCTCTCCCTCGCCACTATAAAGCTACTATTTCTTCAAGATTTTTTTATTAAAGGGATTTACTGCCATCAAGGGCTTAACTTGCAAAAGTTCACATTTATTATTTACATTTTACTTAACAAATAGTCTAATATTATAAAATTCAGAATCAAAACCAACAAGTTAATCCAACAAAAACAAAACAACAAAAACCATCTAAGCGAAAAAGTATCCAGCGAAACAAACAAATAAACAAGGAGAAAGAGAATGCTGAGATGCCAATGGAAGGCCCTTGTCCCACTGGCCTTACAGTATTCATCCAAAAACAATTATATTCACTAGAGGAGACCGACTTCATCCAACAACTCCAAAAGTTTGTCGTACGGTATACTCAAACCCTCTAGAGTACAAGGGACAATGCCAAAACTACTACCAAATCATGGTTTTTTGACAATCATATTATTGAGCTTGATTGGCAGGTGAATTCTTCTGACCTTAACCTAGAGAAAATCTATGAGAAAGTTTCAATATAGTTGAGAAACACCCATCCCAAAATAAAGACCAGCTCAATGCTACTATAACAGAAACCTGGAAATCAATTACACCTCAGCAGAGCCACAAATTGATTGTCTCCATTCCATGCTGCATTGATACAGTATTTCGTGGCAAAAGAACTCCAACCCAAATTTTAGTACCTAAATAAACATACTTTTCTAAATGATCTTATGAAGTATTTTAATAATTAAAGACATTGTATTTCCGATCTTCAGGAGGTATAAACCATAAACATCAGCATTAAAACTTAAAAACGATTGAAATATTTCACTTTACGTGTAATCCATATAAAATATAAGAAGTTTACTTATTAAGATTAAATCACGAAATTGAATAGTTTTTTTCGCTATATTAGGATTTTTTTTAGCTACATTATCAAAAGGCATGGTCGGCATTCTCTGCCTGCACTATGAACATATTTCTCAGGGCCTACAATCAGTGAACAATGAGATCGTCATCCTTAATGAGGTCGTTCACCTCTGCGTCACCTCTTAGATTACAGTATTTAGATCGCAAATCATCTGAGAAAATTTATTCCACAAGTAGAAAATTGATTAATATGGGATTGTTTGAATCAGTTTTAACACTGAAAGAGTATAGGAATAGTATAACTAGTGCCTTTGAATTCTCATGTTACTCGAGTACACTTTCATAGACAAAATATTTTTATCTCTTCCTAGAGTGACTTAATGAAAGAACTAATAAAAATAATTACTTGTACATACAAAGTTTTGCTCTGAACCGCATCCTAGTTTTCTTCATGATGTTCTAAACATAAATTTTAAGTGTCTCAACTGTATTCACCTTCTCTATACAAGGTGTCCCAGAAAAAAAGTTATTATAACTCAAAACCTATTAGAGATTTTTGAGTCCTGCAGAACAAAACAAATTTACCACCTATTTATCTGTCAATTTGGAAATTTCATTATATTCCCTTTTACAATATTGATACACTCATGGGTTTAGTAGAGGATATCATAATTTTGTTGGCGCAAGGAAGTAAAATAATGAAACTTCGAAGTTTAAAATCAACAAATATATTTAAATTCATTTAAAAACACCTCTTCATATGGGTAAAACAAATTCCTTTTTTAATTTTCTAAGCATCGTTTCCTTCCACATGTTCTCCATTTCTTTCCGAGCACAGTTGCGCCTTTGATTGCATTAAATGAACAACTTTTTGAATTAACTTGTGATTTTCCTTTAGTCTATTGGCTTCACGTATGATACTATCTCTTAACTGGTTGATGCTTTGTGGTGGAGTAGAATACACCTTATTATTTAGATATCGCCATAAGAAATAGTCAGGGGATCTCGTGGGCCATTCATTTGCATGATTTAGCGCGACAATGTGGTTGTCAAACGTTTCTCTTAGTTTTATTCTTACAGCAAGCTGTCTATGAGCTAGTGCGTCGTCCTGAATCTGCCAAAATTCTTTAGAATTGATTGTCGTAAATCTGGCAGAGTTCCGGGAAGATCCTTTCGTTGATCATGCTCAGGTAGGCAGCCCCATTCAAGTTATTCTCGTAAAACAATGGGCTGACAAGATACCTATTCCAGCATATTCCGACCCACAGAGACACTCTTTGCTGAGAAATACGTGTGTCAAAGTTAAATGGTCGAGGGTGGTTCAGCGGCGCATATTTCCGAATGTTATGGCTATTTACTTTCCATTCATGAAAAAGGCTGCCTTGTAACCAATCAAAATTTTTTCCCGGAAACGAGCAGGTTTATGGAGAAGCCATTCGACATATTGTCTACGACGAGGAACCTCAGTTTCAAGAAGCTGGTGTCTTGCATGAATCTTTTAGGGATGCCATTTTAAGTCATGTTTAATAATGCGGTTAAATGATGACTTTGACAATTGTAACCCATTTTTTCTGACTGATACATGTGGATTTTGAAGAAGTGTCATCTGAACATTTTCGATATTTTCTGTTCTTCTTATGGTTCTCATACGACCTTTATTTAAATTTAAGCATGTCCCTTCATGTTGGTATTTGCGAACATTTTTCCAAATTGTGGGCTTGCTTGGTGGGTGCCTACCTGGAAAACTTTGTTCAAATGAATCTTGTACTTTTTTGCCACTGCCAGTCTTAATAAAGTTTGTGACTACAAATACGCGTTGATCTTTTGTTAACTGCATGATTAAAAAGGTTCTATGGAAGTAAACCTTTACACAGAAAAGCTTTGATTTGCTTAGTAAGCAATAATGACGAGACCATACCACAGCTTGGCTGAAAAACCACTGTAAAATGGCCTAAACTTTGCTTAAAGAATCGCACAGTGACCTAGGCTACCTAGGCTCCCTACGCTTCTCCTGAAAGTGCACGTTAGCCTAGCCTTCCTAGGCTCCGTTTCATTATTTTACTTCCTTGCGCAAAAATAATTTTAATAGTCTCCACTAAACCAATTAGTGTATCAATATCATAAAAGGAATTTAATGAAATTTCTAGAATCAACAGATAAATAGTTTTTAAATAAAACACTTTTTACAGGACTCTTTGTTTCTCAAATAATGTTTGAGTTATACTAATTCAAATTACGGTTAACTTTTTTCTGGGACACTAAGGAATATGACCGCTATAGAAGGCCACTTAGATCAAACTTGAAGGCCAACACAGCTCACCATTTGAGATACCTTGACCCGTGGAGTAATATAGGCGACTGCTTGTTAGATTAGGTAAGGTTAGGTTTCTTTCCAGTATTTGGGGGGGATCAAGTAATTGCGGCTTTAGGTTGCAATCAAAGCATCAACAATGCCCGTGGCAAAGTTAAAGTTTGCCACACAAATTATGCGACTGCAATGTTTAAAAACCACGATAATAACTATTATCAGCATGCACGTAATTTAGATATTTAGTTAAAACTCGCACCAATCTGCTTGAGGCCCGCTAACTTACCTTTGCCTGCCCACCCACTTTTACGCCTTGCTGCAATATTGTAATGTGGAAATTGTTCTCTGTTAATCTTTTATGATACCCCACCATTAATCAAAATTAAAATAAACCTTATATTTTATACCTACCAACTTTTAATTGCTAATTTAACTCAAGCACAGAATTTCATTTGTTCAACCACCTAATATTTTAGGCCCGGACAACGCCAGGTATCTTTGCTAGTATATATATATATATATATATATATATATATATATATATATATATATATATATATATACATATATATATATATATATATATATATATATATATATATATATATATATATATATATATATATGATAGTGAAACCACTGCATAGAAGCCAAAAGTTTAATATACGATACTAGTTTCGGTATGTAGTTTATCATTCCTCTTCAGTTGTATACTGAGAATGCCATTATTACAAAAGTCTATAAATAGCCTACACATAAAAAACCCCCGAAAAAAACAAAGAATCACCAAACGGGGAGAAAAAGGCCATTCCATTAATCAAGGGGGAGGGGATCTAAGATCGCTGACTAAGCTGTTTACGATGAGATTACGAGAATGGAGGCTGCATTTCAATTGCCCATCTGACAAATTAAAATTGGGAATTTCTCCTACTAAGATAGAGTGTAATACTTTTCTTTTACGCAATCTTTACAATTATATATGATTTGTGCCTTTGAATAGTCAATTTGGTGGTTTAAATTGCTAATATGATTAAAAATACTGAGTGTGGTACTGCTTCGTCTGACATAACCCTTATGTTCCTAAATTCGTTTTGTTAAGGTTCTTCCGGTCTCTCCTATACAAGGAGTCACAGATAAAAGTTAACCGTACTTTTAATTAGTATAAATCGAAACCTATTAGAGATTTTTGAGTCCAGCAAAACAAAACAAATTTAATAACTATTTATCTGTCGATTCTGGAAATTTCTTTATATTCCCTTTTACGATATTGGTACACTAATGGGTTTAGTGGAGGATATCAAAATTCTGTTTGCGCAAGGAAGTAAAATAATGAAACTTCGAAGTTTAAAATCAACAAATATATTTAAATTCATTTTTAACAAAAACACCTCTTCATATGGGTAATACCACTTCATTTTTTAATTTTCTTAGTAGCGTTTTCTTCCACATGTCTTACATTTCTTTACGAGCACAGTTGCGCCTTTGATCGCATTGATTGAACAACTTTTTGAATTAACTTGTGATTTCCTTAAGTCTTTTAACTTCCCGTGTGATATTATCTCTTAAATAGTTGATGCTTTGTGGTCGAGTAGAATACACTTTATTCTTTAGATATCCCCATAAGAAATAATCGCACGGTATTAACTCAGGGGATCTTGGGCGCAACAATGCGGTTGTCAAATGTTTCTCTAAGTTTTGTTCTTACAGCAAGCCTGCTATGAGCTGGTGCGTCGTCCTGAATCCACCAAATCTATTGAATTGTTTGCCGTAAATCTGGCAGAGTTCCGGGAATATCATTTAGTTGATCATAATCAGGTAGGCAGCACCGTTCAAGTTATTCTCGTAAAACAATGGGCTGACAAGATAGCCATTCCCGCATATTCAGATCCACAGAGACACTTTCTGCTAACAAATAGGTGTGTCAAGGTTGGCAAAGTTAAATGCTGGGGAGTGGTTCAGCGGCACATATTGCTGAATGTTATGGCTATTTACCTTTCCATACGTGAAAAAGGCTGCCTCGTCACCAGTCCAAACAGGTTCCTGGAAAAACCATTCGACAAATTGTCTACGACGAGGAAAACCAGATTCAAGAAGCTGGTGTCTTGCATACATCTTATAGGGGTGCCATTTTAAGTGTTTAATAATGAGGATTTCGACAATTGTAACCCATTCTTTCTGACTGATACATGTGGATTTTAAAGAAGTGTCATCTGAACATTTTTGATATTTTCTGTTCTTCCTATGGTTCTCATACCATCCGAACGACCTCTATTTAGATTTAAGCATTTTCCTTCATGTTGGTATTTGCGAACATTTTTCCGAATTATATGCTTGCTTGGTGGGTGCCTACCTGGATAACGTTGTTCAAATGAATCTTCTACTTGTTTAATACTGCCAGTCTTGATAAAGATTGTGATTACAAATATGCGTTAATTTTTTGTTAACTGCATGACTAAAAAGGTTCTATGGAAGGAATCCTTTTCACAGAAACGCTTTTATTGGCTTAGTAATCAATAATGACGAGACCATACCACAGCGTGGCTTAAAACCCACTGTAAAATGGCTACTTAGGCTCCCTACGCGTCTCTTGAATGTGCACGGTGGCCTAGTTTTCCAAGGCTTCGTTTCATTATTTTACTTCCTTGTGCAAACATATTTTTGATAGCCTCCACTAAACCCATTAATGTATCGATATTATAAAAGGAAATTTAATAAAATTTTCTAAATTAACAGAAAGATAGTTGATAAATAAAACACTCTTTGCAGAACTCCAAAATCTTCAATAGTCTTTGAGTTATACTAATTGAAATTAAGGTTAGCTTTTTTCTGGGACACCCGTTATAGGATGAAGGACAGTTTTTAGAGCCACACGGGATTAAATATACACCTGCTTCATTTAGCTGATCCACGCTACATACCGAAACTAGTCTCGTAAATTAATTTGAGGTTATATTTAATAGAAAATATGCTTCTGTCTGTCAATATTATTATGTAAAACTTATTTTAGCTTTATTCAAACACAAATAAAGGAACCCCCACCTATATTGATGTGTTTATTTAACTTGCATAATATAACGACATAAACTGAGTCAATATAACTTTGAATATTTGAAAGTCTTTCGCTCAAATTTATATTCCCGCGTTTAAATGTTTTAATAGATGCATCAAATGAAATGTAATGGGGGCTTTACATTGTGAAGAAAAACGCTAAAGCGAATGATTTGATTTACTAATGCAATTGCATCTTTAAGTTCATCTAGTGTAAATAAATTGGATTTTAATGCTCTCATAGTGTCTCGCTCCCCCCTCCCTTCACCAACCAGATATCTACCCTAGAAATTAGAGAATTGTCAAGGAAGAGTTCAAATTGGGCCATACTGCTGTTAACGAATCTGAATCTGTGGCTTCAGCAGTCACAAAATTTCGGCCTCTGAAGGCCAAAAGGAAGGATAAAAAAAGGGCCAAATTGGGTTCTATTTATTTAAGCAAATTAAGAAGGTTCAACTTATTATTTCATTGCAACATGAGACACAATATGGATCCATCTTTGTAAGGAAAAATTAATCTTATTAAATATGAGACACTAAAAATTATTATCGTTACAGTTTGTTGGAATTTTGAATGGATTATTTATTTTTTCTCCAATTATGCAAAGTAATGAATGTCCAATAGCATCGTCTACAGAATGGTAAAATTATTTTAGGTTTGGTCGTTTAAACACCTTGCATTATACAATAGACATACAGAGAATACTTTGAATTCTAAATCGCGTTATAAGTTTTTAAAAGCGGGAAGATGTATTTTGTTTTTATAGCATTTGTGGCCAATAAATCTAAAGAATTTATTATAAATGAGATATCTTATTACATTTGAAGATCTTTGACGAATTATTATTATTTACACATATGATTCGTATTTTGATTAAATATTCGCTATTTTTATTTGCTCTGGCATATTTTACTTATTAAAATTACATTTTATGTGAAACAACTCAATACTTAGTCAGAGAATTAAAAAAAAATAATTGACTTTTAATTTTAGACTTAGCGGGAAAACTTTTCGAATTAAAACTCCAGTAGCCAAAATAAATACAATCCAAAACCCAAGAAATAGGATTAGAGCAAATATACAAACTAATTAAATAATATAGTTCGTATTTACCATTAAAACTGCTATGTATGTATTTTGGAGAGATTCCAGCTCGTCAACTTAGCTCTATTACGCTTCCCTCAGGGGGGATCTACAATCAATTATTTCAATTTAATAGATAAATATTGACCTGGTTTTTTTTATATAAATCCGTACTCTTCGAGTCTTCACCTATTTTATGCAAGCGTCAAATCCCTTCCACAGAAAGTTCGGTTTTAACTTTGAATTCAAGAAAATTAAAGCCCCCAAAGTACTCTTCCTCTAAGGGCAAAGACCATTAAAATATAGAGCTAATTACTGATTTAATGGACATAAATTTGAGGAAGTAGAAGTTAATTTGAAACGGCTATGCATTCTTTGCACGCAACTTCATGGATAATATGCGACTCTTAGCTTTACAAAAGGGCGACATAAGGAACAGAATCAATAAAAGGGATATTAAGAGACATGCGGTTATAGTAAATCTTTTGACGCAGTGTTTTAGAGTTAGAGGTATGTATTGATTTACATCTTAAATCGTAGGTGGGGTGGGAGGAGGGAAGAGATTCAGTGCTTTGCATCCAAAAAGGCAAAAAAGCTCTTCACACCCCACCTCCTCCTCAACTACCTTAAGCGATGCCCTTGGGGAGTGGCATCGTTGTCATGACTTGTGTACCTGTTGGTAAAAAAATGGAAAGGGGGTGACAAAGGCTCAGGAGATTATCGTTCAAATATAAGATTCGAAAACCCCCTTTCATTAATCTGTTATTATTGTTTCTCTCTTTTGCTTTCTTTAAATAATGACTAAAGTCCCCTATTAAATACAATATTTTATTTAGTTAAGATAGCTGGAAACCAAAAACTAATGTAAGGTAGCGTAACTAACCGTGAGAATAATTCTAAGCTTTTTTTTCTCTAACTGTCTTTTCGTTCCATTGCAATAAAGAGTTTACCAGACAATCACACATGCGTGCGTAAATTTGCCCAGTATGTTTTTTCTACAAAGTAGATCTTTCTGGACCGTATACAAGTATTTGTCTCCGAAGAAGTATTGAGTTTATAGTGCTACTGTAGTATGATTCTTACCAGTCGGCTTTTACTGTAATATGATTCCTACCTTAAAATACATGATAGCCTTTATTGTGGTATGATTCCTAACTAAAAATACATACTAAAATGTCTGAAAAAAATACAACTATACATTTATTTAAGAACTATATATATATATATATATATATATATATATATATATATATATATATGTGTGTGTGTGTGTGTGAGTGTGTGTGTGTCCAAGAATAAGAATAATACAATTTTTAAAAATATAGCATGATTTGTATGTCTTGCAAGATTCCTAAAACAGATCCGCATCTTATTCTTTTGAAGCTGTCTAGCAACATTCATCTGAATGCCCTTGCAGGTGGTCGTAAGTTGGAACTCGTCGCTTCTTTTTTAATATATATATTTTTCTCTCCCTCCAACTTCTTTCTATTCGGTGAGAATTTTCTTGATGGTTCACTGTGTGATAATCAAATCCCAGTTGTGAAAGCCGGCGATAGGTAGGTCAGTCATCCGAGTTTATAGTAGATTCAATCGTTATTTTCTTTTGAATAATTGATAAAAGAATTGCAGCATCTCTTTTCTGTATGGAAAAGTATTGAAAATCATTACATTTTATTAAACCAAACACCCAAGACCCATCAATTCTTCCATCATGGTTTCTGCAATTTTGAAAGTTCTCAGGATCTTTTTCATCAGGAACTGCGTCCCCGGCCAACTACGCCATCTGTTATATTTGAGAGGTCCAGCAAATCTTACTTCATTGATTTGAATTGGGACTTCTTGTGTTCCAACCAACTCGGTCTACATTGAACAGATACCATGTTAGAGCAAACTTCTAGACAGTAACTAAACTAGTAATCATAGTGAGACTAGGCATCCCAGTAAGATTTGTAAGCTTTTCAAACAGACAATTCAATCCTCCACATAAAAATAAGCTCAAGAAATGAACAGAGACTTAATTTGCATTTCAGTTTCCCATTTGTATCAGGATATGTAAAAATGTTATTACCTGTTCTTAATGAGCTGAAAGCCTGGCATCCTTTTCTCTTGCATCGCCATACTGGTAAATTCTTTCCTGGTAATTACTTTGTCGTTAGAATAGTTGGTTCATCGCATTTATTCCATGCATCAGGCTGAATAAGATGAGCATTAATGAACAAAAAACCTTGTAACAGCTTCTTCGGGTAAAACAACTTGAGAGTAAAACCAAAGGAGAAAGATAGTTGAAAGGCTATGATGAATGTTTTCTTTTAATCGAACTTTACTCTTTTATAGTCTTGCTAAACAGTAGCTTTCCAATTCAAAATTTATATACTTTTTAAATTGGAAAATATAATTTTGAATTTTTTAAAAATTAAATATTTAGGGTATGAATCGAGTCTATTGGTAGGAATCATGCTACAGTAGCACAAAGTTTATTATGCTAGCTGTGTTATATTATAAATATCTGTCTGAAGTAAAAAGAGTCTGATTCCTAAATAAATGATCTGATTTTATATAACATTGTTTTAGTATTTTCCTAAACAACTAAGTAATCAAGATAAATAGTATTAAGATGCCTATGTTCTAAAAAAAGGTACACCATCCAGATAGTGGTAGCGAACCAAGCGTTGCGTCGTCATATTTCGAATGTCACTCGCTGGGCTGCATTCCATCAAGAATATTACAAAATCTTGCAAAGTTGAGCCAATAAACTATACGAGAGAGCAAAGGCAATATGAAGGTAAATTTATTTATACGTCCCAGATAGAATAGTGCAATATATTAAAATACCAGATTTCGAACTCTAGTACAGACACTACCGAAGAGGATTTTAGGGCAGCCAACTGCGTGCTCAGGAGGATGTTGACCCAATATATCGATAAGTACACAACGGCAAAACATAATTTCAAAAACACCACAACCAGGAGAAAGAATATACTTATATAAATGTATGCATATACATATATATATATATATATATATATATATATATATATATATATATATATATATATATATATATATATATGCACGCAAGAATTAATGTAAGAAAGAGAGAGAAATACGTAGTGGCTAAAATAAATAAAGACACTATAAGAAAATGAATATAAAATTAATAAAAACATAAAAAGATAAAGATCCGGATTGGAAAAATAAATCAAAATAAAACTTAATAACGTTGACATAAAAAATAAAGACTCACGTGAAGAAATTTCCAGACGTACTGGCACACATACTCTTCTACTAAAATAAACCATTTTTCTACCTAAACCCTCTCCCATCTTTGAAGTTCTTTGATCTTTGATGTCCTGGAGATCGAACGGTGAGTCCCAGCGTGATCAAAATCAGTTTCATCAATGTTAAATAACGAGTGTATCAGTTATAAAACTAAGCTTCAAAAGAAAGGATTAAGATATCGACCTTTTACTAAGTTTCAAAAGGACTTCCATTGACTAAAAGCCATCCCGAATTAATGAAAAAGTTATTTCGCTTTCAAGAGATTTTAAGAAGTCCTACTGATCTAAATTTCGGCTTTCAAAATTCGAACAAGTAGACATAGAAAATCCTCCGCCAAAGACCGTAATTTTGCATAGGTCGGCCTCGAAGTCTCCTCTTTTTCAATGTCAGATCCACATCACGTGTTTAGTTAGGGGCCGTGTAGACTCCAAAGAAGGACAAATCTCCTCACGAGCCGTTATGTAAGACCCAAAGGGGAAAGGAGAATTCTGCTATAGGTCAGCCATCCAGGAAAAAAGTTTTCAAGGCGATTTTCTCAACTTTCGGGATCACACTATGTCGACTGGTAAAGCAGTCCTATGGCTACCTAGCGATATGTCACAGTAACCTAGACGTTTATAAATTACTCAGCGAGAAGTTATGCGTAAAATTAGAAGAGATCAACTTACTGCCAAAGATACCACTACACGTCTCCGCCCAAAGGTCGATAATATGTTGGTTCTCAAAACGTCGAATAGATAAAGAATGAAATATGAGGCGAAACAAACCTGGGCTAAGGTCGATGAGATGTATAAATTTAAAAACCGTAATTGAGGAGAATACACCCACCTATTTAAGGTCACCTTCCAAACTACTCAGATGGCCACCTAGGTGTCAGAAACTGGCCTAATCATGATTTGCACCAAAGTTTCGTCTGCCTGCATTAAGAAGGAGAATTGTCTCTCTATATAAATATGTTTTACATGCTATGCCCTAAAGCAACATGAAACAAAAGATGGCAAGTTCGAAGGCAGGGTTTGTTCAGAATGTGCCGGTTGCGGACACACCTGGAGAAAATGCACCAACCGTGGTAATAAAAAAATGCCTCAACTGTGATGGGACTCATCGTACGCCCTCAATGCCATGCTCGATCGAGAAATGCCTGCTAAATGAAAAAAATAACATTCAGTAAGAGAAAATCAGCAAAGTAAATACCACCTATGAACAAGCGTGGCGAAAATCCAAAGAGAAGGAAAAGACAGTCATCCAATTGAAACCGACAATGAAACTTGACTTAGGTATGTGCGTGTTCCATGTTCACTTTGTTAATGTAGCTAAACCATGTTGTTACGAGATAGAGTTAAACAAAATGTTGTTACAAAATAATAAAGAAACCGATCTAGTTGGAGGAGCCCAGACTGAACAAACCCAGTGTGCCCGAAAAAATAGAAAGAATGGAAACAGGCCAACCGCTAAAAGAAGAAAACCCAACTCAAAATACAAACTAACAGAGGAGAAACCTTAAGTAAATAAAGGCGACTACAACTATATAGAGAACAACATACCTAAATCTGAGAATATATGCCTCACCGTCAGCTTCACTACCAAAATTATCTAAAATAAAGGAAATCATCGAAAGTATAATCAAAGGCAAATACAAGGTGGGCTATGATTATGATGCACATGAGGAAGATGTATGACGGCATTAAAGAACAGCTTAATCGAAATAGACTCAGATTCATGCTTTAATCTTTTTCACGAACAATTTAAGAAGAAAAGATCTGGGAGAGTAAGGACTCCAGCCCGGGAGAGATAAGCGAAACTAAAGAACATAGAGAAACACTAATATGGCCGGCAATAGCAGATTTGTTAAAAAATTAAAGATCTTTTCGGTAAACGTGAATGGCTGGGAGGGCAAGAAGAACATCTATAATAACATCATACGAGAAATAGACCCAGACGTAATCCTAATATCTGAACACGGTCTGAACGAAGCTATCAATTGTTTCAAGGTAAAGAACTATAATACTATAATAACGAGTTATAATAATGAGAGGTATAATACTATAATAACGAGCCATAATAATGAGAGATATGATGTCGTTCAATGTCACTGGGGCCTCCCTGGAACTACTCATGAAACGGCATATGGTGCAAAGAGTTTGCTTAGATTTTGCCACTTTCCTGACGAGGAGATCAGCAACGACCCCCGATATTATCCTCACAAATACGAATTTCGTTTTAAACCACTCAACAGTACCAGGCCCGTACCTTCCGTCGGACCAGATTAGTATGGTGACAACCTTATCAACGTCCCCAAAACAGCTCAAAATTCCAATTCGCCGGTGCTTACCCAAGGCCAACTTGGACGCTTATAAAAGAATCCTCCAGGACTATCGAATGTAATGCCAGGTCGGCTCGACACTCGAAGATCTCGATGAATATTTTGAACACATAATGTCTAGGATAACGGTAACAGGCAGAGTAGACATTCTCAGGGTGGAATTCAAGTCTCTCCCGCCACCAAAGTGGGACTATAACATCATGCAGAGAAAAAATAGGCTGGAAGCGTTAATCATGAAGATAAACATACAGGAAAATACGGCGCATAGATACTAGGAACTTCTGAATCTTGGCTTAGAGTTAAAGCAGCTAATTAGTGAGATGATGTATTAGAGAACGGAGACGGAAGATAACCCAAAAATTTCTGGAGCCAGATAAAAAGGTAAAAAGGCACCCTCCCCTCCAAGACAGGCATTATGATCACAATCGGCGGAAGATAGAGTACAGTACGGACGACCAAATAATAAAACAGCATTTTAGAGAACATGGAAAAGGAAATTTAAAATCGCGGTGGAGTAAAAAGATTTTGATAGAGATTATGAAGAAGAGGTTTTGGCAAGATTAGAGGATATCGGACCAGTATTAATACCCTTCCACTAGGTAGACGGCACTCAAGATGCACTGTAAGAAGTTAGGGCGATTACACACGAGGTGTTCGAGGCAACCTTAAAAAAGTTCCAAAGAGAAACCCCCAGGTATTTAAAGCATTACTAAATCACATCTGATAAACGCTCCTGTGAATATCAACAAGTTCCTATTAAATTTCATGGTTGCCTGTTTAAACGTGGGGTGTATTCCAGACCTTTTTAATATAGCAAAGATAATCTTTCTTCTAAAAGCAGAGAAGCCAAAAACAGTACATTGAAGCTACAGGCCTATAGATCTACTAAACTTTATAGGAAAGCTGTTTGAAAATGCTAAATTACAGACTCAGGAACTATTTAGATGCAGAGAACTAAAATAACGCACAACAACAAGGTTTCCGCAGGAATGTAGGCACAGAAACAGCCGTGGCCCTGCTTACTGAGCGTATTCCTATTGCAAAGGCTAAAAACAATAACGCCGATTCGTACTTAGTGACGTCAAGTCAGCTTTCGACAACATATGGACATCAGGCCTAAAACGAAATTAACTGATCTGAGAATGGAGCAAAATATAATTAAACTCCTCTGTATTTACCTAGAAAACCGCGAACCAATATTAAAAATCGATGAGAGCTAGTGTACCCCAAGGCGTCTGTTTGAGCCCAAATATGTACACAATCTACAGAGGTGACCTTCCTCCCCCTACCTACGATTATGCAAACTATGTTCCGCTAGCAGAGGATATCACACAGGTGATCACCTAGTAATTACCATAACTCAATCGACATAGCAAACAGGACGGCCATGGAAATTAATAGTCTTAACAACTATGAAAAAGAAACAAAAGACGAATAAATGCAGAAAAGTTAAAAGTCTTACCCATTGGGCGAAGAAAAACGAACAAAGGCAGAAAATTTCAAAGACTTACCTATTAGGCGAAGAAAAACTACTACCCATATTGTCAAGAGCGTCGTGTAGTCTGACTAAAAATCACGACAAGAGGATACGGAGTACATAATAATGAGAAATTTATGAAAGCCAAAAGCAATTTACGCTACCTATAACGATTCAAGGCACTCTTCAAGAAATAAAAGAAAATTGCACATGGCCTAGGTAAGACTTATTCTACTCTACCTTTCCATTCCCCTAAACCTAGCAAGTAAAACTCAACTAAAGAAGGCACAAATGGTACAGAACCAAGCGTTGCGATGTATTTCAAATGTCAGTTGCTGGAACTGCATTCCATCAAGAATATTGCACAATCTTGCAGAAGTTGAGCCAATACACGTGAGCTTACACGGGAGAGCAAAAGTAATGTAGAGGGAAATTTATTCCTACACCCCAGATAGATTCCTGAAAGATATTAAAATACAACTAGTAAAAAGAATATACATATATAACTGCAGGCATGAATTAAACTGAGAGGAAAACTAAAGATACATAGTGGATAAAATAGATAAAGACAATATAAGAAAATCAATCTAAAATTAACAAAAACAAATAAATAAATAAAAGGATCCGATGTGCACAAGAAAAAGAAAAATATATATAGTTGAAAAAAAAAAGCAAAATAAAACGTAATAACATTGCCATAAAAATAAAAGATTACGTGAAGAAATTTCCAGAAATACTGGCACACATACTTTTCTACTAAAATAACACTTTTTTCTACCTATTTCATCTCCGACTTTGATACACACATTCTTTTCTTATCTTTAAAGTCCATTGATGTTTGATCTTCAGAGGTGGGCAGTATTTAAATACATCTATGTATTTAAAATTGCATTTGTAAATATATTTGGAATCATGTATTTAAAAACTTTTGAAAGTATTTAAGTACAATGTATTGAAATGCTTTTGCAAATACTTTACTGATAACACTGGTCTGCGTCAAAAATGTACCTTAGGTTTTCTATAGTGTTTCTTAATAAAATTTACCTCCTAAATCCGAATCTGTCATCCGTTTTTCTCTATCACCTCCAGTTTTTGCGATACAGGGGGTGATAATAATTTTATAGTTTATACATCTCCTATATTACATCAAATTTCAATAGTTTTTGCACTGCTCTATTCGCAGTAAATTTTGCGTACATTTTAAGTAATTATGCAAATAGGTTTATATTTTGCAGGTTAAAAATTGCTTAGCATTATAATAATAAGAATAATAATAATAATAGTGGTTGAGTTAAAAATGAACAGAAAATGTAAGAATAGCTCCGACAGATTTTGCTATGTTTGCGGCAAAGGGACTTTTCCCGAGCAGCAAAGTACAATCCCTCCTGTAATTAAATCTTTGTATCGTGCATATTTTGGAGTAAGGCTAAGAGATCAAGATAAAAGTTTTGCACCACATATCTGCTGCAAGGGATGCTACATAAGTTTAAGACGCTGGAGTCAGGGCGAACAGAAGTCCCGCTCTTTTGGTGTTCCCATGGTGTGGAGAGATGGCAAGGACCACACTACAGGCTGCTATTTTTGCATGACCAATCTCAAAGGTGAGCATTGTATCAAGTATTTAAGCTTTCTGTATTATACTGGCTCCTGAAAATGTAATTATTATGCGAAGACTTAGCATAAAATTAAAAACTAACATAGTTCACTTCAGCATGAACATATCTTTTACTAAGCATTTATCTACTATCTGCAACTCCAAATCAATTCCTTTATGTAATATGCAATTATATTTTCCACAGGTTTAAATAAGAAGAATAAACATAGTGTGGCATATCCGGATGTTCCTTCTGTCATCAAACCCCTGCCCCATGGCCCAGGAATTCCTATACCTTCTCCCCCTGAACATATAGAGGTACATGAAGAGATTAATATGGAAGTTGACCAAGATTATGACACATCTGAGTCTTATCAGGTTTCCACACATGATATGGTCGCAAGACCATTCACTCAAGTTCAGTTAAATGACGTGACCAGGGATTTGGGGGTTTCAAAGGCGAATACACAACTTCTTGGCTCTTGACTTCATAAAAGTAATCTTCTCGCTTAAGAAACAACATTTAGGGGGTACAGAAATAGAGAACAAGAGTTTCGAAGCTATTTTTTTACAGCATTCTTCCAGCTTTTAAGTATACTGCGCCAAAATTAAAGGACTTGTTGAGGCCCTTGGAATTCCCTACAACCCATTAGAATGAAGACTGTTCATAGATTCTTCCAGTAGAAGTTTAAAAGCTGTGTTACTGAATATTGGTAACAAGATAGCTTCCGTTCCCATAGGCCATTCAATCCAACTTACACTTGGCATTTCTAAGCTTTTTGATATTGACATTTTCATTTTTAATTGTTAATACTTGTATACACCTTTTGGTTAACTTACATTTTACAAGAATGCAAATCTGGAAATCATGAGTCATTTTTGAGCTATATTTTTTGTTGAAGTGTGTCCCTATAGGTTAATGCATCCTATTGGGTTAATGGGGAACTTATCTTAATTGAGAAGGGAAAACAACAAAACTCAATAAACTCAAAAAATAAGATCTACATATATCCAATTAGTTCCAAGACGATGATTTAATGCATCGGCATACAGGATTTTTCAGTACATATTCATATTCTTATTGTTTTAAGAAATATTACTTTGAATTTGTTTTTAGAAATATTACACTGAATTTACATACCGTGCTAAATTTTTTTCAGGTAGTGTCTCTTACGCTTGGGACGCAAACAGGCTACACGAAGCATCCCTGTTTCCTATGTTTATGGGACAGTCGTGTAGATAGTATGCACTATGAGAAGAAGGTTTGGCCTCCACGAGAAGCATTTAGAATTAATCAAACCATGTGAAAGCTGAACCTTAAGTGCCTCCTCAAAAAATAATCCTTCCTTACTGCATATAAAGCTTGGCATAATAAAAAATTATGTCAAAACCCTTAATAAAGTAGGCCAAGCTTTTAAATTTCTTCTTCAAAAATTTCCACAAATCAGTGACTCTAAGCTCTATGGGGGAATTTTTGATTGACTTCAAATCAGGAACACCATCAGCAATTTGATGCATTAATGAAGGACATAGAAAAGGATGCCTGGAAAGCTTTTAAAGCTCTAGTTAACAATTTTCTAGGCAATAAAAGAAGCCCAGAAGAATATGTTGCCCTGGTCAATCAGCTTTTAACAAGTCTCAAACATTTGGGTGCTCGAATGTCTATAAGGATAAACTTTTTACAGTCCCATCTGGATTATTTTCCCGACAACTGCGGGGATTACAGTAAAGAACAGGGGCAAAGATTCCACCAGGACATAAAAACAATGAAATCTAGGTACCAGTGTAAATGGAACGGAAACATGCTTGCTGACTACTGTTGGTGTTTGAAGCGTGATGCACCAGATGACAGGCACAAACGAAAATCGTCAAGGGCGTCTGTTCTTCGAAATTATAATTATTTTCTTTATTATGTTGCATTCTTTTATTTTTTGTTTATTAGAAGAATTATAGTTTACATACGTGTATTCCTGTTTATATGATATAACAGTAATAATGCATTATTAGATAGAGAAAGTTTTTTTTTTTAAAATTCAGAAAAAATGAGGCATATCCGGATGTTCCTTCTGCCATCAAACCCCTGCCCCATGGCCCAGGAATTCCTATACCTTCTCCCCCTGAACATATAGAGGTACATGCTGTACTGAGAAAATCTGACCTGATTGAACAAATATACATTCCTTTTTGAGCTCAGGAGGTTTGATTCATTAAGAAACCACAAAGAAATCCTGAGGAACATAAAAAAAAATGTTTAAACGCAGGTCTGTGTAATAGGTTCATATAGCTGTTAAGGACGTGTAATGCATGTTTTAGCTTGTCCCAACTTGTATGACACAAACGGTTGACTGTCTGAGCCGGTGAGGGAAGATTGCTCGCAGGAGTTAAAATTCAGTTAACAGATGGTCACAGTTGTGTTGGGTTGTATCGTGAGAGCGCTCAACGTTAGTTTAACTGCTGTATGGCAACTTCAGTTTCTTCGAAAGAGTGAGAAATGGAGAGATTAGACAATAATAAAGACGAGGAAGATACAGAATCCTGTAATTATAGTCATTCTTTACTAGATGGTAAATTTTTTAGGATGAAATCTTCCGACGGAATAAAAGTGAAGTGTGTATGTATATGATGCAATGGCTAAATATCTGCGGCGAGCAATGCTACTTCCAATATACGCATTTATTTGAAGGTAAGAATTTATTAAAGCTATTTATATGATACTTAATTGAATTGACAAGTTTTACTATTTCTTATTTAAAAAAAAATGGCAAAATTGCTAGTCGCTAACGATAATGTTAAGTATCGTAGGTTTACCATGCACGAACCTACCTACTTCCTTCTGCAACACCTTTATTTATAGTATATGCTGATTGAATTTAACGTGAATTATGGCAACGTGAAACAAATGTCCTTCATTTATCTGATCATGTACATTTATCAACAGAAAAAGCATCCTGCTTAATTGCAAAAAGCGGATAACTGAGTGACAGCTCAAAGAAAAGATTCCAAAAGAAAATGTTCAGTATTAGACGATGATCCTTCATGTAGCACTGTTAATGTAAAGACATTACCGGAGTGTTATGTGGTGAATACTAAGAAGGTCAAACAATCTGTTGTTAATAAGCTTATTTTAGGTTTTATCATACAATGTGTGCATCCCCTATCAACTATGGAGCAACCAGCTTTTTGTGAGATTAATTAAAGGTGAGTTCTGAGTTACAAATGTTCTTTAAAATTATAGTATAAGTAGTACAGGTTAAGCTCTTATAACGACCGAATACTAAAGCGTTCGGAGAATTGTCATTACGTAGGCTATATAACGAAGATGAATAAAGGAAGACATATATTATACAAACAAAGGATTTTAATATATTACAATAATTTCATGAGAATCCACATACATATATACTTAAAGCGCGCTATGATTTACTTGAATATATTATTGAATAAAACTTTGCATGAATAATTAATACAATTATTGATCGTTTATATGTATTTATAAGATGAATTCCTACAACGATGTATTTCGTTATAGTAGCAATACCTGTATATCATTATATCAAAACTAGCATGCCCGCCCGTCAAAAATGTAAGAACAAAGCTTGATAATGTATATATTCCTATCAATAATGAAAGTCGATATTTTACTATGTAATTCTGAATATAAAAGACTAATAATATATCCAAGAATTAATGTACCAGTCCTATATAGCTATAGGATATTCATCTAGCTACGTTTTATATATAAAATTTATATGCATATAATATATTCTCATTTCACTGTGAAAATCAATTTCACTCACAATAATCACACATTCCACTCCCGCAGGTCTAAATCTTCAGTTGATGTCATTTCAAGGCGGACGATAGGGTGAAGTCTTATAGAAAAGGAGAAAGTGACAAGAGCTCTTCTAAAGAATAAAGTAGACAGAACCTCTTACTTATGTGTTACTGAAGATATTTGGTCAATTTATCACCGTAGTTTTTGGGGGCGTTACAGTTCATGGGGTATTTTAAGATTTTGCTCTTTATGAAATATGAAATTGAAAAGGTCTTTACAGTTAGGGAGTTATCAGCTCTTGGCTGAAAGCAGACCTATTTATTGGTGGAATTTATCTTGACTATATTAATATGTAAAATTTATGGAAGCATTTATGAGACAAATATTGGACTGTTATTTATTTTTATTCAGCTTGAGGAAGCTGCTCTTTTTCATCACAGTGGAGTGATGGCATGCTCTCACTTCAAAAGAGAACATAACTACATCAAGATTGCTGAAAATATAGAGAATATCATCAATGAATACGATATCCCACTGCAGAAAATCACGAGAACCGTCACTGATAAGAGCTGTAATTTTGTTAAAGCATTTAAGGAATTTGCAGTCACTGCCTCAAATATGTCTACAGATTCAGAAGATGGAATCCAGGTAGGTAAAGAACATTAAGGTGGGCACAAGCTTGAGGATAGTTTATTAATGAGAAGTGCTTTAGATCAGGAAGAAAACATTTCGTCTGACCCATGCAGCTTCATCCTACATAAGCATGTAGGCTGTGCTTCACACACACTAAATCTCGTCGCTACGACTGATGCAAAACAGGCACTGAAAATATCTTCTTTTTTGTAAATATCAATCATGTTGCGATGGGGAACTGCTCAGCATTATGGAACAAAGGCGGTCGTCCAAATTCAGAAGAGATTATCAAAACTGGTATCAACTGCTCATTAAATGTGCATTGTATTACTTTTAAAACACTCGGACAAATTACATAAACTCATGATGTCCCTTGAACTTTTAGTGTTCAGAAGTCACGAAATTGAATTTTTCGGGGAGTATGCCTCAGTTTTGGTTCCTATTTCAGTGGCAATTAATCGCCTACAGGTAAAACAAAACTGGTTTTATGGAGAATTGCTCCCTACCTTGCTTACTGTGGAGCAAAAGCTAAAGAGCCTTCAGTTACATTCTCTGAAATTTTGCCATCCTTTCCTAAGTTCAGTCACTAAGGGCTTTCGAAAGCGCTACCAATCTTATATGACCTTGGCCAATGAAGCCAACGTTACAGGTGCCATTATTGCATCAACGAGTCATCGATTCTTTAAACTCTGCTGGTTATGTCTTATTATTTCATGGGACAGTTCACGCCACCAAGAGTCTGTTGAAAATATTATGATTCAAGTGATTAAGAATTTAGCAGAGTGACCCAAAGCTGAATTATCCACTGGTGTATCGGACAGTGACGACTATTTTGGATTTAAAAAACCCACTCGAACACGATCAACCTCATATTTAGAATTATTCAGCTACCTTCAGGATTCAAATAAAACACTTCAAAGTTTAGATAGATATCCAAACCTAAAAAAAAAGTATTTACTAAATACAACACCACCCTTCCATCGTCAGCTCCTGTGGAACGGCTCTTCTCCTTAAGAGGATTGACCTTATTTCGAAAACGGAGTTCTTTATCTGACGAAACATTTCAGCAACTGATATTACTTAAATGTAGTGCTGATATAAATAGCTAACTAAAATTTCATTCTATGGAACTTTCTATTTTTTTCTAGTACCTAAGTCCAATTGTCATCAAATCCTACATTAGTAATTCTAATATACAATCTCATTTTAAGGGATATTTTTTTGTTGTGATACCAATGGTCCTTATCGATTGTCATTATATATCATGTATTTGAAATGTATTTAAAAATATATCTAAATACATTTAATGTATTTAGTATTTAAATACTAAATACATTTTCAAAATGTATTTAGTATTTAGTATCTAAATACATTTTTCTCATGTTTTTAATATTTAGTATTTAAATACTTTAAATGTACTTAGTGCTCACCTCTGTTGATCTTTGATCAAGAACTAAATCATTTATACGCTTCTTGATTTTCCTAAATATCTTCGCTTTTGAAAAAAAAATCCTTTAATTCCTTCTCGATCGAATATACTTCATAAGGTGATAAATTAAAATTTTTACCTACGCTTCTTATTTCTCCTCATCATTTAGCTCTTAGCTAAATGGACGACCACAAGGAGAAAAAGCTAACTCGCTCTGGGTAAAGGAGCGATGCCCAAGCCACCAAGATGAAAGTATTTCGAGGATGTTTTCTCAAAATTCTGAATCGCAATTTCCCACCTCTTGGATCAAACCTAAGATTATTTAGCTCTCTGTGACAACGATCAGGATCTGGAAAAGTTACTCGGCATAAAATCATGTACTAAACTAGAAGAAATAACCTTAATACCAGTTTCTCCACACTCACCCAAAAGATCGGTGATATGCAGGTGCCTGCATCCTTGGGTGTGTTCGAAAATAGTACATGAAATAAAGAAATAAAAAACAAAAAAGTTGGGCCAAGTTAGAAAATAAATACAATTTCAAGGACGGAGATGAAGGCCAGTAGGGTCATCTCGCTTAAGTCACTTTCCAGACAACGGAGATGGTCGTTGAGGCCTTAGAACAGGGACCATTATGTTTTGTACAAAGATATCAGCAAGGTGTTTTGAAAGGGGGATTTTGTGTTTCTTCATATCTGTTGTTTTTCCCCTGCTACTCCTAAGGAGTAACTTGAAACGAGAGGCTGTAAAATTCAAAGAAAAGTTTGTTCGGAATGTGCTGGCTCTGGGCACAACTGTAAGTAATGCACAAATGGCAACAACAAGAAGTGTCTAAACTTCGGAAACCTTCACCGTACATTATCTGTCATTTCTTTGAATAAAATAGTGGTGAATAATAAAAAAAGGGAAAATAATAAAGCAAAAGATAAAAATTTCAATACTACCTATGCATAAGCGACAAATTCCTAGAACAGGGAAAGAAAATCTTCCAATTTGAACAGACAATGAAATTAGACAGAGATGTATGTAATCTGCGCACATTTCATGAATATCGTGAAAACAAGAAGTTATGCAACGAACCTAAAGAAGATGATGGTGCAAAACGGAGTCAAACCGAAGTGGTTCCCGTCAACCTACATTCAGGAGATTTGTACCAGGCCCAAAGGAAGGTAAAGTGGAAGCAATGAGGAGATCACGCTCCAAATCAAGAGATACTCTACTAACTAAAATAGAGAGACAAAACAAATGGAAACGAGCCAGGTGCCACAAGAGAAAAATACTGTGGCACATAAGGCAACTCAAAAAGGAGACTAACAAAGGAAAACAAGGAAAATCCACATTTCCAAACTAGCCTGACGCTAAACATGAAAATATATGCCTCACCGTTTGAACAGCTTCCAAGCTTAGAAAAACCAAAGAAATCATTGAAAGAATACGTGGAGGTAAATACCAATTGGATTTTGACTACGGTGCGCATGAGGAGGATATATTAACAACATGAAAGAAGGCCTGATAGAAAAAGGCCAGAATTATGCTTTAACTCAATCTAAGAATAAATTAAAATAAGAGATGAGAAAGAATAAAGTCACCAATCCGAGAAGGGTGAGTAAAATCAAAGAACTTTGAGGAATCATAAAATGGAGAATAATATAAAATACGTAAATAGATACAAAATCTTACGTCTAAATGAGATTGTACAATTGAACCACTAAACGTAAATTTACATAGCTGTCACATATACTATGGAGAAAACTTTACACTTTTCTCCTAGAGGAAATACTGCAGAGTATCCCAAGAGCGGAAGATAATTTACAAAATGTACGATACCGACAAGGATATCAGAGCAGAGAGCTGCGGCGGCAGAAAGCAATCGAACAAATATACAAGTAAAAAAAACAAAGAGAAAAAATTTACTGTTTTAAACAATAAAATAAGACGAACGAGATAAAAAGACAATACTATATATATATAATGGGTTGAGGAATAAGTTCTTGCGGTTTTATCAAATTTATTCATTACCATTAACAATTTTAGAAAAACTTCTTTTTAATTGATAACAATATGCAATTTAATCAATAATGTATTCTCCGTTGTTATTTACGGCTTCTTCCCTACGTTCAACTAGTTTTTCGATGCCTCTGAAATAAAAATCTCTGGATTTTGATTCGAAGAAGTCGTCTAACTAGGTTCTTAATTCCACATCAGTATTGAGCGAAACGCCATCTTGTAAGTTATATATTGTTTTAATCCATCGAAAGAATTGGTTCCGTTGGGGTTTATATAGTTTATTTTTTATGTTTGTACAACAATTACAATATTTATTTTATAATTGAATGCTATAATTGTGTACCTAGATGATTCGGCAGTAATTTCCCTCGTTCAAGCTCTAATCTAGTCTGACCTAAAAGCAACTAACTCCATGTTTTTAATTGGAATCGTAATCATAATGGAGTATATATCATTTTGAAGTGTTTTTTTTCTGAATTAAAATATAATAAGGACTTTTAATAATAACCAATTTTAAAGAAGATGTGATTGATTTAAATAGCATTCAGGAGTGAGGCTTATATGTCTGAGGTCAAACAGCATAGTATCAAAATTAAAGGCCTAACGACAATTAGCAATGGTCATTTAGATGTGAATCTAGGGTTAGGCTTTCGAATTGCAATATCACGAGTTTATTTTTAATTTGCGGGGTTGTGTCGGAGGTGCAACTCCTCATAATTACGTTGGGGTATGAGGGCTTTCCCCATTTCAGAATTACCTTGAAAATGATGTATAATAAAATATGATGCAATTGCATTAACTTAACCAAAAAGAAAACTCCCAATTTCTCTAATTTTCACATATATAAATATATATATATATATATATATATATATATATATATATATATATATATATATGTATATATATATATATATATATATATATATATATATATATATATATATATATATATATATATATATATATATATATATATATATATGATTAATCCTAAAATTGAAGGGGAGGCATAAACCCAACAATAACCAATGCCTTAGTTACAGGGCAATTTCCCATCCATCCTCGTGGACGGCTGTTGATCTCGAACTTAAGAAGTTTTCAGGAGTTCTCGTTAACAACGGCCTACCCACAAAAATCCTGTCCTGGCCCCTGGTCTACTCCGAAGAAGAATAATATCGACCTTTATTATAAGGCCAATATGAACACCAGCTATCTGATTATATACTACAAGAACAAAAAAATAAGTAGTTGCATCATGAAGAACAGCTGTCTCCCTCCGATAAGCGAACTCCAGGAGTCTAATGTCTTGTACGAATATTTGTGCAGAGTCGGTGACTGCGAACATCGCAATTCAAAGTACATACATCGGCGGAACCTCCACAACCTTGTCAAAGCGAATGACAGCTCACTTCCAAGATGGCGCGATTATAAAACACGCCCACTCTCATGGAATTACCCTAACTCGTGAAAAGCTGGATAAGGACATCTCCATCATCTTAATACTCCAAGATGGATATTCAAATGAACCAACCGGCTGTTAACGTGCAACTTCAGCCGCGAAACCATACTCCCGACATCTAGGCGTCTCCGAGTTGACCACTGTTAAATGAAGCACGTTTTCAATTTCCTTATCCTTTGCCTCCTTGTCCAGAGAACTAGATCGGAGTTACAAATCGTCAGAAGATGATATACTCAATTTTAGAAAATGTGGGGGTAGTGGTAGATATAGTGAGGGAATAATTATAAAAGGGAGGGGTAATTTGCCCTAGTAGGGAGGGCATTGCTTTCCTTTTATTTATTTTTTCTTTTGATTTTATTTTTTGTTTGAACTTTTGTCCTATATTTTTGTATTTTCATGTGCTTTAGCGTTCTTTATCTTGTTTGTTTTAAATGATTTGGTATACTTATTTTGGGGGTAAATATTCAGCATTCAAACCTTTGTTAGCTCTATTTGCCGACAATTTACCTCTTGTTAAAAGTTTAATGTAATTTTATTATTTAATCATTGATTGTTATATGTTGTATTAGTTGTATTGTTTACTATGTTTCGTTTATGTATATATTGGCAAAATGTTGTTTGTACTCATTGATTCTTTTATGTTGTATTGCGTTTCGTCTATGTATATATTGGTGTAATGTCTTTTTGTGAGCATAGTTTAGTGCTCGGGAACTGAGGTTGGCGTAAGACTTTTGCCCGTACCCTCGCAAGTATGTTAAGACTGCCGCCTATTCCTTGTAGCTCCTGAATGACACTATTCGTTAGGGTGGACCATATCTTTTTATGAAGCTTTTGGGTGACAACATTGATGGGGTCTAAACGTTTCATCCTGTGCAAATTTCTTTTATAAGGTGATCCACCTTCGGACTTTATTTATAAGTAGAGATGCAGCGTTCTGAACACGTTGGAGTTTTTTCATCGAGGATTTACTGGCCACTTGAGTAACCACTGCGGGGTAGATGAGCTTAGCCCGGACATGCATCAGATATATTTTCCTGATGTTGGCCGAGCTAAGATCTCAAAACCTGTATAGCTTAGAAATTACATTCCTTGTCATGTTCTGCCTCTTCGTTTGGTGTCTCGAGTATCCATGGTCGGAGATCTTTCGGCCCGGGACAGTGCCTTCGTTTGAGTAGCCGTATCTCCTCCCCTCCATGATGATGAGCCATGACAACTTGCGGCTCAGCGGGACGATCTTGAATTTGTCCCTGTTGGTCCTAATCTTCCATCGTCTGTCGTACTGGTTGATATTATTGATTACCGCTATCGCGCGAGCTGCCTGTGCCCTTGTTTCCTCTACGAGCATGAGACAATTTGCGTGGTCATCTGCCAATTTCAGATATATCGTGTCTTGTGCACCGGATTTGGGAGTTTGATCGTAAAGACCAGGTAAAGCAGTGGGCTCAGGCTGCTTCCCTGGGAAACGCCCGCCTTAAGTTCGAATTTAAGTCTTCTGTGGCCCTCAATCATAAGATATGCCATTCTGTCCATAACAAAGTCACAGAGGATCTTTTCCAGGATTCGGTCTAGCTGGAGGTTCAGGATCTTGTATTGAAGTCCTTCCAGCCAGACTTTATCGGAGGCCTTTTGCACTTCCTTCACCCCAATGTCTACATAGCACCCGTTCGCTTGTAAATATGCTAATTTCTTTTTTAGGAGCGACAGTGCCGTATATGTGCCCCTTTGCCTGCGGAACCCGTGTTGTTGGGGGTTATGCGCTCCTAACTCGCTCAGTTGAACTTGTAGCCTGTTTGCTATAATCATCTCAAATATTTATCCCTGCATCTCAACAAGAGAGATCGGGCGATAGTTAGACACCTGGTCTGGGGGCTTGTTTCCCTTTCGAGATAAAGATAATTTTGCCCCTTTTGTACCCGTCAGGGGAGTAGCCTATATTCAGGACAGCGTTCATTGTGTTTCGCAAACCCTGAATAATTTGCCCTGGGTCATTTACGAGATTGTTCTTCGTAATTCCAGACCAGCCTGACGCCATCAGTATGGAGGACCTTATGGTATTCAAGGTCTTTTCGAGAGTTATCGGGCATCTGTGGCTAACCATCACACTTTCCTGAGATATTTGCGTGTGTGGGTGGGATATATGTTATATTGTGCCGAGGTCACCAAGAGATCGGTCTTCGAAGTCCTGGTCAAAGTCTGCGTTTTTCTCAGGGGATATAGCAAAAATTTCTTGCTAATGGGTTCTAAATTTCCTTTCGAGTGACTCTGGGTCCTCAATGATGTCTCCATACTTGATTTGGGTCATGAGTCTGGGAGGCAATCCCTTAAGTCTTCGGATGTTGTTCCAAAATCTTACAGGATTGTTCTCCCTGTCCATCCTCCCAAAGATATCATTCCAGATTGTGAGGGTATGGAACGTACACATTCACATGCCGCCAGTTGATCGTGGGAACGAAAGAGATTTGTCGTCTGAGTTGACCTTCGTCTCCTCCCACCCTCCTCCCCCGAAATTCTACCGCTCTCCTTCGCCTTCTACCTGACCTAAGTCGTTATCGACGCCAAACCCACCCAACAGGCGACAGAAAGTCTGACGGAATAAGGCCTATCTCACAGAAAAGCCGAAATTCTATTTGCCTTCTTTATGACACCAAGGAGATTGTCCAGAAGGCGCCGCGATAAGCGAATTTTCGTATAGGGAATCTTTCTCTCGATTTCACACAGTCCGCGGTAACGCACGCTTGCTGAGTCAACCTGGTCGCTGTCTCAAAGAGTTCCTGAGGCAGATCTCACCCCGCAGAGTCTGCGCTAGAATAATACGCTCTGTTGCTCAACGAAACTTGAGAAAGAAAAAGGAACATCCAAATAGTTACTGGAAATAACTATTTGTTAGTGCCACATCCAGTTAGGAGTGAGCTAACCGGAACTGCAGTCAGCAGCCCCGAACCTGTCGTCTTATCCCCCCTCTCCCCGAGAACTGGTGTTAACGCCACCTGTACCACCCCGTCTGGACCTGAGTAGTCGTCTTTCCAATTCATCACAATTAGTGGTAATCTGTAAACCCAGTGTCCCTCTATTCTTAAATTACCTATTTAATTAACAGTGATTAATACTCTCATTGAGTCATTATAAATCTAGGCGCTTAACGTCAGTGTTATCCTCCTTTTTTTAAGGAGATTCAAGTGAGTCATTTCCTGATATTATTACTTATATTTGCTGTCAACTCAGACTAATCCGAGTTTAATATTTAATCCTTATTTACCTAAATGCCCGTTTAACTATTGCTCCTAATTATTATTTTGTTGTGAAGTAAAGTTTATTTTTGTACGTATGTTTATCTGTGGCTCTTTCTTTTTGACGTACCCTTGGCAAGACTTTAATTAAGAATCCATTCGGCTAATTTATTTAACCTGTATTATGCACGCTTAGAATTCAACAATCACAAACCTCCTCCCAGTGACAAGTGGGACTTTTATAGTGAGAATCCTGGCCGTGGCACAACCCGCCTCTAACCAGCCTTCGCACGTTCAGTAGGAATTAAAGCCTATATTAATATATATATATATATATATATATATATATATATATATATATATATATATATATATATATATATATAATGATCGTAGATTGAGTCATTGGGTCTCAATACCATCGACTTAAACAAAAGCGGTGTGTCAATATCAAGGACTAGAATAATTATTGGACGGGACTATGAGCAATTCTACGACACAGATTGCTCTTTGCTTTTTAATTAATATGTTTTTTAGTTCCTCTCGTAGTTGTCTTATTCTGGCTGGCCTTTCCCGATTGATGCCTGTCCTTCCGATCTCTTCATAGATTTCTTTATGTTTCAGGGGGTTTCTCGTCAGGCAACCTAGGTCGTGACAGCAGTTTATAGAAGATCCTGGAGACGCATCTCACGTCGGTTCGTATGAGGAGAAAGGTGACCTTATTTATCTTCTCATCAATCTCTTCGAGAACAACGTCTTCCAGGTCAGCTTGGTGGTGTATGTATTGAGTATCTCTCTATATAGCTCCTAGTTAGTTTTAGCGTAACTTTTCCTAAGTAGAACGCGCTTGAGTAGTGGAGCAAGTGAGATCATGGAGAGAATCCAGATGTGATCGCTCGGTACCACTGATCTAGGCTCATTGATAATGTTTAAGGGAAAGTTTTTCGTCGTTAACACAATGTGAGCTTTAGTTTCCGAACGATGTGTTAAGAAGGTCGGAAAATTTGGCCCGACCCTCTGGAGTCTGTCTCTTTCGAGTAGCAACTCCTGGTTTCTTCCCATTTGGTTCGTGCTTCCGTAGCTTAACGCTCTGTATCTGGCATTTAGGTCACCGCTAGGCAATGTAAGTTTCCCACGTCCAAAGAAAGTGTAAAAGTTAGGAATCGGCAAGTATTTGCGACGTGGAGGCTGATAGTCAGCCCTGACTGTCAGGTTTCTCCCCAGAGTTGGTATTTCAACAGCCACAAATGACTCTTCTAAGTTTTGGAAGCGTTCTATATGGAATGTTTTTTTCGGATTGCCATAGCTGCGCCGTCGTAACGATCCTATGTTTGGGTTTTGTTTATAACTGTGTAATTTGGTATCTCTATTCTGTTTGTATTTGTGTTAACACCGTGTTCACTGATGATTAGGTGGGGATCCACTTTACGGAATATGTTTCCGTTAGGAATGTTTCCCTTCCCATCCATTGACGTTAATTGTAAGTATTTTTAATGTGTTGGCGAGGCAGGAGTCCCTATGCAATTTAATTTCGGCCGCCATGAGCGTTGCGCTAATTATCGCCACTTCCTGGTCTGCTGAATCGTAATTCGATTTCAAAAAGCCAGCCACCGGATTTTGATGTCTACTCCATTGTATTTTTTGTTCTGACCAGGACTCTTCCTTTTGTTCTTACTCCTCGCCCTCTCGTGGGTCTTAGGAGGCTGGGAACACTCTTGTTCTTCTTCAGAGGAAGAAGCAGAGCTTTAGATGTTACCTTTAGCCTGTTTGATCCTTCTAGCTGCTCTTTTTTCGCTCTTTTTCCTTTTCTTTCTGGCCTCAATTATGGGGTCCCTGTTTGGGAACCTTTGAGGAGCTGGGGTGGGTTACGGGATCGCGTTCTTTTCCGCTTTTTATTCATCCTTTATTAGGAAGGCCGTCGCTGGTGCCTCTTTCTCTGGCTTGTATTGCATCTGCAGGTCTTCCCATGATGGGGGTTTTCCGCGAACCACATTTCTGCTAAGGTATTATTTTTGAGCATAATATTTAGCTCTTTAGCGAAGCAGCCTGGGTTAATCAGGTTCCTGACTTGGGCATATAGTATGCAAGTGAGGATTTTGTTTGAGTTTTCATTCTCTTTGCTGATCTTCAGATAGGTTTTCTGTGCGACATTCTCTACCTTTCCAGAGTAATTGACTTTAGCCGCTTGGGTGTAGGAGGTGATAAGCCTCATAATTCCTTCTGCCTTTTTTCTCTTTCACTTTTCTCTTCAGGATCTCTTTCTTTCTAGGGCAAGAGATCGCCATTGCCCCATGTCTTTGTGCACAGTTTGGGCTTTTTGGCTGCACCCGGAACAGGTCGATCCCTGTTCCTTGCAGTCCTTCGTGGTGTGATGCTCGAGTCTATAGCATTTAAAGAAAATCTGCACCGGGGTGAACTCCTCCCGTTCGATTTGCTCACCACTTATTTTTGCGTTGAAGAGAATTAGCCCTCTCTCTTTCGCCTTTGTCGCCATCTGCATGTCTGAGAAGATAATTTTAAATAAGTGGTGATACTACGTGTTGTTTCGTTTGTTTTTGAATTTAATTATTTTAACTACCTTAGCCCATTGCTGGTTCCTTTAGATTTCCTCCTTTATCTCACTTTTAGTGTGCTAGCCGAAACAGGGGTTCGGACGTCTGCACACCACACTTTTGTGTGTTTGGATCTGAGGAGAGGTGTTTGGTTGTAGATTTATTTCCTTTAGGATTTTACCCCTTCCTCCTTCGTGAGTTTTTCCACGTCTTCTTCCTTTTCGCATATTGCGATGCATCCTGCTGGCTTGTCTGTTAGTCTTAGGATTGCTATGCTTAATTTCCCAAATAGGGTTTGAAACACCTTCTCCTTGTCCGGTTTTTAAAGGCCGCTTAAGCATCGCAGTGGGACCCTCGCGTCATTTTGGCTTGTCATTATGGTAGGGAGCACCCCTTGAAGGGGAAAGCGTACTTTGTTTTGACCCTGGCCTTTTTTCTGCTCTTTAGGAACTCACTAGTGTGTATGATTGGTTTCGGGTATTTTCTTAATAAATTATATGTTAACTTGCTTTGGGGAGAATAGGGATCTCCCTCGCTAAACCGCCGCCTGGATGAAAAGTGAATTTGCCTTTGCGGTGAATGATGAAAATGGATGAGATGAATCCATGGGGGATCCTCATAGGGGGTGTGATTGTATGGCGGACTTATTGACAACGCTGCCCCCCCCCCCCGAAGGTGTTTTAATTGTGACCGCATCCTAACATACCATAGAGACGGTTGTATGCCCATCTATGGTCCTGGAAGGGGCTCCTGCTATGATGAGCAGCGGAGGTAGCAGTCCTTCCCTTGTCCGGAATTGTTTCTGACATTATTATCGTATGTTGGCTTCCTCTCAAACCAGCTTCCTCCACTGCCCCCAATTATGACCGAGCTATTGCTTAGTATAGCTAGGACGAAACATAAAGGGAATTCCCCTCTCACATCCAACGGCAGTTCACGCAGGGGGGTGGGGACGGGGACTTAAGCAGTCATATGCTTAAGTGAGGCCGCTAAAAAGAAAGATGAAGATTATTTGTGATGGTAAATGGTGATAATAGTATCGATCTCTTTCGTAATAGTGGTTCCTATGTAGAGACTAATACTTGGAGGCGTCGGAGTAATTATGGCAAATAGTCAGAAATGAAATGAAATGAAATGGAAAGAGAAGTGAGAGACAAAGAACAGCTCTTGCTACCCTCCCCCGCCCCCTTGGCCCTCATGGAACTGCTAAGGAGGGAGGAGGAAAGCTTGGTACTCTTTTATAGACCTCCATAGTCACACTGTCAGACAATCTGAACTTTCCAATTTTATGTTACTTGTAGCTCTTAGTTTGCCTTTAAAAGTTCCTGCGCCATGATTGTCCATTTTTTTGTAATACTTATGTTGACGTAGAAAGACTATATATATAGTGTAGCAATTTGTGAATAATTCCATTTCTGTTCATTCCTTGAAGATGACCTAACACGGTCGAAAGACGTCTAAGAATAAAGAATGTCATTCGTGGATGTTATTTCTCGCCTCGAAGACCCAGTTAAAAAACTAGTATGAAATATTAAGAAAATAAAAGTTAAAATTAATAATGCTGCCACAGCTGTAGACTGCAAAAGAATATATATATATATATATATATATATATATATATATATATATATATATATATATATATATATATATGTATATTAGCACGTGAGGTTCGCAATGAATGCAATGTCTCGCAGTTCATTCTCAAGGGTAACTACAAGAGAAAATAATGTAATAAGGGTATATATGAGCTAGTAAAAGATAAAGGACCGCCTCAGAATCAAGTCTGCAAGACTGGAACATAAACTAGAACGGAGACTACAAACCCTCATCGCGGATATCAGTTGGACAAAGAATAGCCGACCGGAAACTGTTTGCAACCGTTCTTCCGAATCTTTGGGTGAAAAAACTAGTACAGCCTTAGGATATGGTCTGAATTTTTCTATCCTATCCCACCCCTCTATTGTTTCCATTGCTAAATGCTTGCCAATTTAGATAAATTTGGTGATATCCCCAGTGATTCAATTTTTATTGTAAAGGGTGGTTTTTATCAATGTCTCACTAATCCTGTCCACCGTAATTACCCCCTTCTTTTCATCGTGCTTTATCAACTCTTCGTAAAAATCTGTTCCTCCATATTACTATGATCGATAAGTCTAAAATTGTTGTGATTGTGGATAAAAATTCATATATTACTAAAATGAACGATTTATTAAGTGATCGAGCTAATTACCTCCCAGTATTGAAAGATTCCACTCTAAAATTTAATAGTGATTTCCATAAAAATGCCCGGTTATTACTTAAAACTTCCCTGAATTAGTTTCAAAATACAAGTCGAGTAACGCCACCCTTCCTTATTCGTATGGACTTGTTAAAACGCACAAACCAAACTTCCCTTTACTCCCTATTATAAGTTATGTTGGTTCTGTTTCTTATGATTTGTCTAAATGGCTTACTTCTTTTCTTACACCTCTAGTTGGGACCATTTCTCATTCACGCGTTACCAATAGCTACGACCTTATTTCTAAACTCAATGCCATTTAGTATTCGAATAATTTTACCCTTGTTAGTTTCAACTTCTGCTCATTATTTCCCAAGGTTCCAGTTGAAGATCTTTTCAACTTCCTTAATGATAAATTTCAAAATATTGTTCTTCCCGTACCTGCTACTATTTTTATGAAACTCATTTCACTTTGTACCTAAAATTGTAAGTTTTCGTTCGATGGCAAAAATTTTCTCCAAAAGTTTGGATTAGAGATGGGTAGGCGCCTTTCACCTGTTCTCTCTAACTTATATATGGAGTTCTTTGAAACAAGAGTCCTCCCTACTATCCTTGACTTCCCTATTGTCTGGTACTGGTATATTGATGATGTGATTTGCCTGTGGCCTAATTCTAAAGATGTTAATAGCTTTCTTACCAAACTTAATTCACTCGTCCCTTCCATTAAATTAATAGAACCGTTTCCTTTCTCGATCTTCTCATTCATAGAACACCGACTGGTTTTAAATATTCCATCTATCATAAACCTACAAATTCAAACTCTTATATTCATTCTTACTCTGCGCATACTCCCAAAGTCAAACGTGCCGGTGTCGATTCGGTCAAATGTTCTGTTTGTCCAACTAAATATTTTGGAAATACAGGAAAGTAAATATCTGTCCGTATTATTCAGCATAAATAAAATGTTAGAAGAGCTGTAAATAATAATGCAGTTTTGTGCAATATGTCCGAAAATAACCACTTAATTAATTGAAACTTAGCAAAATTATTTTTCGCTCAAATGATTCAATTAAAAGAAACCTTGTTGAATCTTCATGTATAAGCCAATTTAATAACTTCAACATTTCTTCTGGCCTTTTTAAAATTGATGATGTTGTAAAAAAACTCATTCCTTAAAGAAATTAGCTTTGACTTATGTTCCTAACTTTTTTTCAATTTTCATTTTTATGGGAACCCATTGTCATTTTAATCATTGCATTTATTTTGTAATAACATTATTTTATTTCTCTTCTTCTCTCCTTGTCCTTCCACCCTACTTAGCAATTTACTTATCTTGTCTTTCCTAATCCTCCTTTTTAGACTATCGCTAAATTCGTTAATCGTTGTAACCCTTTTGGCTTTGCTCTTGACCCCTTCTTACATCTCGGTTCGACCTTGCTACCTGTTATAGTTAAATCTTAATGTGAATTTATCCATCCCTCTCCTACTTCCTCATTGCTGATTTCTTGTCCTTGGAGCTGCCTTAATCTTTTACTCGCTTATATATACCCTTATTATATTATTTTCTCTTGTAGTTATCCTTGAGAATGAACTGAATAAAGTTTAAAAGTACTTGGAAGCACCTTTTCATTTTTCCTGCGGGACATTGCATTCATATATATATATATATATATATATATATATATATATATATATATATATATATATATATATATATATATATATATATATATATATATTCGCCACCTTTTTATTTCAATTCTCCTCTGTCCTTTGAATTGCCTATTAATTTTCTTTCTCTTTCATTCATAGTCCCGATCGACCTTGCGAATGGTAGCTTGAAAGTTGTTTATTCGGGAGAATTTTCGTCTTCCGCGTTGCCAAGTGGCCTAAGAAATTATCTAATTGAGATCCAAATGGGATGCTCGCTTCTTCCGTGTGCACGGTTCGAATCCTACCCATGTACGGAACTTTTGCGAATTAGGAAATAATATTTTCGAAGGAAAATTTTCCAGTTTTGTTTCTTGCGGTTTGTTGAGTTCATTTATGTATATATATATATATATATATATATATATATATATATGCAGGTAGGTGAAGGTAGTAATAAGAATGTTTAATTCTGATAGAGAAGTCTTCTGAAGTTCCTCAAACCTCTTCAGGAGTGTTACATATACAACAAAGCAACCATCCATTTTTCTAAATTGGAGAAATTTCAAGAAACCTTTGGAATAAGCTAACGTTTAAATTCAACAGAAAACGGAGAAAATGTGAAATATCCCCCGTGGATCTTTACGTTTGCTATTTTAGGGGGATAAAAGAACAATAACGTTCTAATCAATGCTGTTAGGTAAGGGTAATAATAAGAATTCCTTAATCCGCTAAATCAGTCTCTTGTAGTTCCTCAACCATCTTCTGAAGCGTTACATATACGATAAGGTAACCATCCACTCCTCTAAAAAGAGCAATTTCAAGAAGCTAACGACCAACTTAACTGAATCTAATGTTTAACTTTAACAGAAAACGGTAAATGGGAATTTCTCCGCAGATCTTCGCCCTTTCTTACCTTTTTTTTGATAAATGAACAAATGACATTCTGCTCAATTTATGTCGTAGAATAGGGTCAAGTTAACCTTTTCTGAGTTTCTCAGCCGAGGTCGATGAGGGCTATGTGCATGGGAGATTTATAATACAAGCAGAGTGCCAATTAACTAAATGTAAATTAGCCAAACAGTCAACTATCTTGGAGATTCCGGGACAATAAAAAAACGGTCACAAAAATAACTTTACTAATATGCAAATTAAGATTCTTTTACAAGGTTAAATAAATTTTGAAACAAGCTATATACACATTAGATATAAACGAGTTTCAGCAGCTAAAACGGGGGGGGGGGACTTGGTTGGCACGGTCACCGTACAAACAAACAAACAATTGACCTTGAACGTATACGAAGCCGATGATGGAGGTTTACACTGGGGACGGAGTTGGTATGAGAGTGAGCACTTGTACAAGAGAGTTTTGCGTTGCCGTTAGCTCGGAGATTTGCTCGGAGGGAGTAATCCTTGCCTTGGCACAAATTTCAAATAATTGTCTTTTGACAATGATTATTATGGGATGAACTTAGATCTTTCTTTCGAGTTAGACATGAATCGACAATGGGTGCGTTGCGTTTGAGGAGCGGGTAGAACGGGTATGGGGTAGAATCACGCGAATTAATCGAGAATGCCCGGAGCTTGAGGGGTTCTGCTAGAACTGTGCTGTATCTAACGGGACGCAAAAAGCGGGTACCGACGTGGGGCGGGCAGACGGCGGATAATAAGTTCCAACTCTGGCGCCGGAGGATTTATACTGGGCTCGAATGGGGTTTTGTCCCTTTCGTCTGGAGGAGAGAGTTCCAAGTTCTGACGCATCAGCAGGCGAGAGTAGTCTCGCTCTATTAGCAGCACCATCGCGAGAAATTCCCTAAGTCGGCGAGGCAAAACTTGGTCCGACTCCCAATAGGACCTTTTTGGGCTATCAAGCTTGTCGCGGCTTTCTGTGATGGCAGGCTTTCGGTCATCACGGCTTCTCATGATTTCAGACTCTCATTAGCGCAGACAAAAAGGTCGTTCAAGTGTCTGTTGTCCCTCTCTCTCTCCATTGAAAAGTGCGACCGATATATGGCGGTGGATGTTATCTACTTAGACTTTCAGAAAGCCTTCGATAAGGTACCACAGCGCCGCCCCCTCCGGAAAGTGCGTGCGCGGGGGATAAACAGAATGTAGGAAGTTGGATAGAGAACTGGCTAAGTGGCAAACAGAAACGGGTGCTGTTGAATGGACATGCTTCTGAGTGGTTGCACGTTACTAGCGGTGTTTCTCAAGGTTCTGTCCTAGGACCACTGCTGTTCATCATCTACGTCAACGACATGGATGGTGACATGGTTGCGAAGATTTCTAAATTTGCCGATGACACCAAGCTTGGTATCAACGTCTCAAAGGAAGGGAATACTGCCCGCATTCAAGATGATCCTCGGAAGATTAGGAAGTGGTCGGACACGTGACAAGTACCTTTTAACGTGAACAAATGCAAACTGATGCATATCGGCCAACGAAGCCCCCAATCTCAGTATATTCTTTTGGGCACTACTCTTGAATCCACCTATACTGAGAAGGACTTTGGTGTAACTATAACTAGTGATATCATGTTCTCGAGGCAGTGTATTGAGGCGGAGAATAAAACCCAAAGGATGCTGAGTTATATAAAGCGACAGTTTATATATCGGAAAAAGGAGAGAGTAGTGTGTTCGTATAACTCCCTTGTCCGACCGCACCTGGAGTATGCCGTACAATTTTGGAGTCCTTCGCTTCAAAATGATATCGCAATATTAGAACATGTACAAGCCAGAACAAACAAACTGATTCCCTCTATCAAACACAAGAGTTATGAAAATAGATTACGGAAATTTGACTTGTTCTCGCTGGAGACCCGGAGCCTGCGTAGCAGGCTTATCGAAATGTTCAAAATACTTCGAGGCTTAGATATTGTAGACTACAGGGATATTTTCCAGCTTGGCCAGAGCAGAACAAGAAATCACGGCTACAAACCTAAATTGAAGTGTTACTAGCGTGGTCTATGTGGGAAATCTTTGACATATATCATCTGCGGCCATTGGAACGCATTTCCAGTGGAAGTAATCAACAGCAACTCTGTTGAACAGTTCAAGTTGTGACGAGACATAGTCTTGAAAAATAGCCGTTTGGGGACTTGAAGCGTGGCGGGAGTGCTCTTCTAGAGCATCAATCTGACCCTTTAGAGGACTGCGCCTGCTCAAGTGTTCACTTAAAGATACCCTCTTTGAATGGATCGTAAGGTCTACTAGGGTACCTCTTTTCCTTGTTACTCCTTGTTACACTCTCTCTCTCTCTCTCTCTCTCTGATCTCTGACAATACAGTTAGGCAAGGTTAATAATAACTCGCTAGGATTAGGTCACGAGAGGATATCGATTAAGTTACCCTTCCTAACGCGTTAGAAAGGCTGGCTTATTCGATATCCTCTCCTGAGTGTGAGAAGCTCTTTCTGAGTGCTTGATGAATAGCTTAGTTCTAAAACATTGTCTATTTAACCGGATGTATGAGAGGCAGTCAATAAGTTTTGCAATTCGGATATAAGGAAACGAGATATGAGGAAAAGGGTTTTATTAATTTTCAATATAACTACCCTCGACTTCAATGCACTTGCGCCACTTGTCCCTGAGGCTTCGAATTCCCGACAACCGGAAATCTCCCGACTGGTGTTCAATCCACTCGTGGACGGCGAGCTGGACATCTTCCTCGTCCCTAAACCGGCGTCCACACAGTGAAGCCTTGAGCTGGTTAAATAAAAAGTAGTCGCTAGGGGCCAGATCTGGACTGTAGGGGGGATGGTTGAGCTCCTCGAATCCGCACTCGCGCAGAGCAGTTTGTGCAACTCTGGCCTTGTGAACTTTGACGACGTTGAAGTCGATCATGGGGCGTGAGGTTTCTAGGAACCCAACACACACAGACCTTGGTCATGGCCAAATTGTCCTAGATGATGTTGATAACACTTCCATGTGATATTCCAAGTTCTCGCTCGATTTCTTCGACCTTCACCGGTCGATTTTCGAGGAACATCCTCTCCATATGGGCTACATTTTCCTCGTTGGTCACGTCTTACGGGCCTCCTAGACGGGGGTAATCTTCAAGGGACTCACAACCATAGCGGAACTCCCTATTTCAGCGAGCAATGGTAACATAGGATGGGGTGGTGTTGGTGTACACTACAACCATGCGCTCATGGATCTCTTTTGTATTATTGCCTTCCTTGGTCAAAAATTTGATCACTGCGCGGTGCTCAACTTTCTCTATTGTTGAAACATTTGTGAGTGACGATCTGTGTTTAGCTACTGCTTCTTAAATAGAGGAGGCAGGAGCGTGTGGCTGCAGGTTCTGACTTATCATAACACCCCTACAAATAGCCATCCCCCTTCTTCTGTTTTGCCCTACCGATTCGCAAAATTATTGACCGCCTCTCGTGTATATATATATATATATATATATATATATATATATATATAGTATAAGAAAGAAAAATCGGACGCGAAATTGCATTTGCTCCTTCTTCTTTGTATGTGACATTGGGGATGAGCCTTTAAATTGTGAGCGAGTAAGAAGATGTGGTATAAAAATTCCTTGGAGGTTCCTAGCTTAGAGAGATATTGGGTTTGATCGGTTAACGCTTTGGGTGAAGTAGTGTCACTGTGCCTGGTAGCTCAGCGGTAGAGCATCTGACCGGCAATCAGCAGACCCGAGTTCGAGTCCCGGCCAGGAATTTCAAACTTTTTTTCCCTGGCGCTATCTCTGTTTTCTCGGTAAAGGATTGCCTTCATTGTGCCGCCCTTTGCTCTCTTTGATTCTAGTCTTCTTCTAATGTCCCTTTCTCTTGCATCTAAAAAACTCCTGTTTCTTTTCTCATTGCTCATTCACGTCCAATTTCTCTTTTTTGTACTACATTGTTATATAATCGGCGTAGCAAGGTTTCTGCACGTTTATTTCTGTCTTCAAAATTGTTTTGAAAGGCAGAAAATAAATATGGCGAAAGCCCTGTGGTGATTGTCATCACCCGCAGAACTTGCATTTGCTCCTTCTTCTTTATATATATATATATATATATATATATATATATATATATATATATATATATTTACGTGTGTGTTTCTGCTTCTAGCAAGCCGGATCTTCAGCAGGAAAAGAAGAGCAAGTACTGAATATAACATATATTGCCAACGTTTCGCATTTTGGACCCAACTTCTTGGCTAGAAAATTAAAGATTTATATAAGAACAATTGCTTAAGAATTATGAGAACAATGAAAATTAATGGCTTTAGGCTAAAAATGTACTAGGATCTAAAACCAAAGAAATATCAAAATGCAATATAAAGGACAAAAGTCTGTATATTAAGTTAAAGAATAAATAAATTCAAACGAAAAAAATAAGGTTACAATTGCAAGAAAAGGAAAACATCACTAAATACACTAAAATTTGTTACCTGATTCGGAGAAAGCTGTTAGCTGAATGAATGGATTTAAAAATTATACCCACAGGAAAGATGTGATTAAGTATTAGCTGGTTCTCTAATCTATATATTTGGTTGGCCAAAAAAATGTTAGCTAGTTGGTTGTTTATGTGGTAATTAATTAATGGTAACTAGTTAAAAAAAATCCAAGAAATTAATCAGACAATATATAACGATGTGGAAGTAGAGTCCTTATTTAACTGAAGCTGATTGTATTTAATTAAAAGGGCCTCAATTATGAGAAGGTCAGATTAGGATTTTGATGCGGATAATATTTTAAAATGATTATAATCTATAGGTATTTTAAAGGAATATGAATGAGATCGGACAACAGAGTTTTCTTTTATGTCGAGATCCATTCTTGTTCTGTAACTCTCCCCAAGGTGAGCATCAATGCGATCCTTGAGAAGCCGTTTCAGACATCCAATATACGTTCCCAAAAAACATTTAGGACAAATATATTTATATACTATTCTGGAACGCAAAATGTCGGGAATCGGGTCCTTTACAGTGAACAAAGAACTAATCTTTAAGGGGTTCCGCCAATTGTTATAGATTTCTGACCGAACAAACAATCGACGTGGTAGAAAATATGGAATTTCTAGGACTTACTTTCGATAAAATAACTAACTTCGAAGTCCCACATCCAAAGAGTGAAGGCCTCAAGCACAAAAGTTCTAAATATGTCACGAACAGTGTCCAGGCATAAATGAGAGCAGACCGAGAAAACATCCTCCTCCTCTATTACTTACTGATCTGCCCGAAGCTTGACTACAGTTGCGAAATTTACACCTCCGCTTTAGAAAAACGTCTCCAAACGATTAATACCGCCGCAAACAACAGCTTACGAAGAGCCACAGAACCGTTCAGATCCTCTTATATCCGAAACCTTCAATGTGATACGGAAGAAATGCATATAGACCTTTGCAGAACGGAGATCACGTTAAGGCAATATGCCCGTATGTAAAGACTACCAACATCCTTGACTTTGAAAGTTGCTCTTAATAACCACCTAGACCTCTTATTTGCTGAGCACCCATCCACCCACGTCCATTCGTGTTCAGAGCGAGACAACAAATAGAGGAGTTTGGAGTAAATCTAAACATCCATCCACTTAGTTACCCAGACGATCCATTATGGGGGACAACCATAGAGGTCTGCCAAAGCATCATAATAGGACTAGCAAGAATCTGTAATGCCTGAGTAAAAGAGAGCGCAGTTCCTCGCTCACGCAGCAAAACATGGGGAAACCCAGATTTATACCGACGAGCCTAAATTTGAAGATGTCGTTGGATCTTCGGTGATATCCGGAGGCCTGTCTTATCCGAAGAAGCTACAAAAGACTGCTTCGATATTCATTGCTGAGATGTATGCACGTGGTAAAATGGGCATCAGTTAATGGATACAAAAATCAAAGTACAATCTTCACAGACTCCCAGAGCAGCCTTTAAGCATTGTAGAAAATGACCAAACTTAACCCATTCGTCTTGGAGATTAGAAAATTATTACACAGGGAAGCCCACCGCGGACGGAGAATTTCCTTTTGCTGGGTATCCACCCACGTGCGGTCACCGGAAATGAAAAGGCTGATGCTGCTGCAAAGACCGCAATCCTTCGACCATTAAGGCCTGGCCAAGTTCCGCTCTCTTACTAATATTATATTATCGCAATTGGGAGAGCTATGCGCGAAATCTGGGTGGCCAGATGGACGGACCTCCATGGCATGAACAAAATGACCCACATCTTGCCGGCCCTGCCAAGATGGCAGCCTCAGAGCCTTACACGCCGGCAGGAAGCGTCTGTATGCCGACTCCGTATCGGGCATTCAAGATTGATCCACAACTTTTGGATGGAAGGGGGCTACCCCCCTTATTGTGAAGACTTTATCGTCTCTCATGACGATCACCCACCTTGTAGCCGAATGCCCGACATTCAGCGAATTAAAACGCTGGTACCTACCCGTCGACGGTGGAGGGACCCTCTCCACCCTCCGACTAGCACTCACACCTTAAAATATTCATCCCGGAAGTGGAATGATAGGCTATAAAGAAAAAACATGCTCATAGATAAACTATGAACCTTTTACTGTTACAAATTCTAAAAAACCTTTAAGAACCTCAGTCACAATTTCACTATTACCATTTCCATTTATATCACCTACCACTGCCATTTAAACCACATGAATAACTTGTTTACGGCGCGATCAGCGTGTAGTGTGCGCCTAGGCACCTTTTAACCAACCAACCCTCCACAACTCTCGGCACCAACGATGGCTGTATTGATGTAAACACGTCAGTGACTCTTATGTTGAAATAAGCAAATAGCCAAAAAATAAGTGAGAGGATTGGCACAATGTAGTTTGAGACTTGAATGCACGGGGACCGACAAGGCATGAAATATGTGGTACAAAATCCCTATTATTTTGTTTGTGTTTTGATTATTTGATATATTATCTTAAATTGGATTTACATAGGAAACTAACTTGTTCTATCATACTCGTATGAATACGTTTACTTAGCGCTGTTTTCCCTCCTATGGAAAGATGTCCTGGCCGTCGGACATGCAACAACTGCTTCCTTAACGCCCTATATTTGTACAAACTTTTTTGCTGCGTCGTGATAAAGTGAGCTCTTACAGGATGGAAACCACATATCATATTTTGAGTGGGAACTTTAGGGGATTCTGTGGATGGGAAGAGAGTGAAAAATTTCCGAGAATATCTATATTTTACAGGAATTCATCTGTTGAGTGGTACTCAAAAGGTTTATTCCAAAATAATGATTGTGACTCTCTGTAAAATACCTAAATTTTGATTAGTTGATGAGCAAAGGATTTCAGATATGGACAAAGATTTTGATCGTGATTTTCCACTAAACACCTATTGAAAAGTGCATTCAGGTAAGAAAACTGTGGATATTTTTTGTCTTATTGACCGTCAAAAGATTCTGAAGTTCAAAGTATGTAATACCCGACGAAGGTTTCTTTTATAGTGGAAAATAGTACTAACCTTAGGAATATATGCTCGATGGTGAGATATGTCAATTGATCAAATAGAGAAAGCGTACATTAGAGTTGTGCTGGAAGAAATTTTGTAAGGGATCATTCTTAGAAGCCTCTTGCTCTCGAAATTTATCCCTGGATTGAAAAAGGTTTCCTCATCTTTATATGGTTTGATTTTCTTTTAATAAAATTAAATTATACAAAAGCTCGGAATCCAAGGTGAAGATAACGATTTATTTTATAGGATTTTATTTAATTTCATCATGTACATACTCATATGTTGTATAATTTAAATAACTGCAATTACCATCTTGTGGCCATTTTGGCTTGTAAATGGTTCAATGATTGCTTGGAAATGCACGCCATCGATTGTTGGAAAGGACATTGAAGATCTTACTTTACTAATTTATGTTGTTTAGTTAGGAAGAATCCTATAAATTCTTGCAAAGTATATTATACGATCACAGAAGAATACCCATTTGTTTCGAAAATTTTAATAGGCAAGACGAGTTCCGAACGTATCTTTCTTCGACCCCTATTATTTGTGGATGGAAGTAAGATACTTCAGAAACTACACCCACTTAATAAATATTTCGTCCAACAAAACGTCTTTCGACAGTATGGGGCTATTATCGAATCAACTTTAGTCGATTCGATACTGATTCACAACGTACTATCCGACTTAATTAATTTTCTATTTTCATCGCATGTAACTACGATAGCGTCCAGAACGTTTTATGATTGCTGTTTCCTGATCAGAACTTTTTTGGAGAGGACAAGTGTTTAGAAACTATCACAAGAAACAAAGCAAATTATTACTAATATTGTTAAAACAGTAAATGAAACAAGACGGTAATTTAATAAGCCTTGTAAATTCAATTGATTATATGCAGGTCGAATTAAACAAAATGAATTGCATTATGCTGAGGCATACAACCTTAAATTTGTTTCCCCGTTAAACCTCATTTCCACTATGAGCATTCCCAAGCTATGCTAAATAAAGCTATTATACTAACTTCTTTAAAATCCTGACAAATTCATTTTCATTCTGAAAATAAGTGTTATTAATGACTGTTTTATCTCTTGGTTTTGAAACTTTTTTATTTTAAGTGAAGATACGTGTGCTTGTTGCGTTTTTAACTAACTTTATATTTAAAAATCTTATAAGTTACTGTACTTAAATAACTATAGTTTATGAGTGTCTTGGTGTTCCAACACTGCATTGAGCCTCTCCTAGGTATCCTAAAATTGGTCTACATTTGTGCATGAAGGTCCAGCCAAATACAACTGGAAAAGTTTTCATCTGTAAATTATTGCGATGGGTGATCAACAATTTTGAAATAACCTACACTCTCAAGAAATTACATAATTTTTAAATAACAAAAAAGGTGTCAGTAAATAAAAGGACGAGTTTTAGTTTAATGGAGTGTGTGGCTTGTGACGATTCATGTGCTTCACTGACATTCACTATCATAGGATGGGTCTCTTGCAACAAACTGTGACAAGAAGATGCGGATTTAAGTCGAGGTATTTTGCCAGTTTGACCTCCTGGTCTGCCTCCCTGACGCACACTGTCTCACGGTAATAAGAAATTACTTCACATACACTTGGCATATATTATTGCCTAGAAAAACCTGCTTAGTTCCTAGGTTTGTATTTATCATTGGTTTCTAGGTTAAACTACATATTTTAGTCTCATCTCCCCTTGGGAATATTTCATAAAGTCTGGGTTGCAATGAGTGCACCCAAATATGCGGTTAGTATAGCAATTAACAGACACATTCACACTTAATTAGGTAGATCTGAGGGACGCTATTCCAATATACCTTCTAAGTAGCCTAAGATAACTGTGTGAATTAGATATTTTAATCTTCACTTTTTACGTCGTTGTACAAGGTATAATTTTCACCCCACCGGCAGAGAATGTGAAATACATAGTAAAAGGGTACGGTACACCGACTTAAATGAAATGTACTAGTCTGAAGGCAAATATCTGATAATTGTTAGTGGCCCAAGGCTCTTGTTAGGATGGAAAAAATTGTCGCCTACTCGTTTATTTTTGTGAGGGGCCGCTAGAGAGGGAGCCGCATGATAGCAAATCTAAGAGGGAAAAAATTTTGAAAATAGCTCTCAAAGATACGGATGACGCATAAAGGTCTTTCTTTTCCTCGGGTCAGGCAATCGTAAGATGTCGAAGAAATATGAACGTTATCTTTAGTGTCCATCCTAAAAACAATATTATTCAAGAAAATATTGTCGGCGATCGAGACCCTTTGTTTCACCTGAAGTGAAGTCTCATCGCGCAATCCAGGAGCCTAATATGTAAGGTGCTCTTTTGGTAGCGAATCAACAGACTAAAACCAATATGTGGCACCATTTCTGCCGTGGCGATCAAATATACAAACGCGCCAAAAGTTTTCGAACACCTAGAATATTTAAGAAATTAGATAAATGGAGTGTCGTTTTCTTTATTTGCACATCAATATGAATATAAGCATGAAATATGAAGGAACAAATATCAATAAGTTTCATATACCCCAAACAATAAAAAAAGCCAAAACATCTAACATCGGAAACATAAAACAGATAGGCTGATGAACCACTGGGAAAATTTAAGCAACACCGAACTGATAGAGGAAGCTCAGTAGCATGCCGTGTGTCCCTTAGCAGTGCTGATAGCATTTATTCTTGGAGAAATTCTCTCTATAAAGGTGCGTCACATCAGTGGTGTGATGATGGTCCAAAACTCAGTGCAGAGTACATTCAGTTGGTCATTATAGCCAAGATAATGACGTCTTACGGCCTCTTTCATGTGCTATCAGAGGTTTACAGTTGAGTCATATCTGGAGAATGAGGTGGCCAGTCCATGACCGTGATATTGTCGTCCAGAAACCATTTATTGGACACCGTCTTGTGACATGGGGCAGTGTCCTGCATTACTGTAGAGATTTGGCCCTGATAGCAACATGTAATCTCTCAGGACACCTTTCTACCTCTATGGATTCATGGTGCCATGAGAAACGGTGAGAAGGCACTCCCATAAACTTGACATACAGTCATATCCTATTGCAGAGCTGCCACAATGCTTTGATTTTGGCAATAGGCACTCTCGATTCCACTTCACTCCTGGCCTCCTGCGAACTCTAACGTTGCCTTGAGTCAACAACAACTGGAACATGGACTCGTGACACGTCCTCACTGACGCATGTTTCAGTTGCGGTGAGAACATGACCAAGCTAGTCGACATCATTTATGCTGGAGTTAGTTCAGCGGCTTATGGCTGGTTTAGCCTGATTCAGGACTTTTGCAAGCATTGTGCGACGAACAATTCTGACGGATGTTTTAACCTAGCCGCTCTCCTTCCATTCATACATTTTGCAGCTGGACTGCTGTTTTCTTACGACCTATAATGTCATGTGACAGAGAGAACTGTTGCCATGTTGCGTACTGACCCGGATCGTCTAAAATGAGGCCAATTTGGGGTGTTTCCACTTCTCCGAATCCTTTCAAAACTTCTGCAACAACGGAATGTGATATGTTGAACCTGCGGACGATTTGTCGACCGTTGAGATCCTCCTCGTGTAACCCTGCGTATCAAGCATCTTTCCTCTTGCTATACTTGAGTGTTTTGGCCATTATCATATCATTATCAGATCCTATAGTCCTGGAATATCATATTTAATAACAAATATTATGTGATATATAAAGACATTTTTATTGTAACATACCGCATATTGATACCAGGATTTAATCTATTTCAATACTTTCACGATTTTAGATATTTTAAAAGTTATAGGGAATCTTTAACTTTTATTTTGCTTTCCAGCTCTATTGGACACATGCGCGCGCACTTAAACCAACATATTCATGGATATACCCAATGAATAGAAAAAATTAAGTGCCCAAATACTTTTCGTCGCTGCTGTACGTTGCGTCACGTGCCACCTTGTGTTGAGGGGTGAAGTAGTAGAGAAGTAAAAAAAGAGGTGCGAGAGTACAAGTAGAAAGGGAAGAGGTCGAATAATACAGCTATGGTAATAACCAATAACAATTTCTTGTTTTTTAACCTTGCTAGTTCTCTTGTGAGTTCTCCCAACATATTCCATCATGTTTTGCTTTCTCTTCAACAGTTAACATAAGAATGTATGTCTGTCTTTACATAATTCTGTATAAATTGGTTCTTTATTGTTGAAACCCAACATAATTTTTATATTCACTAATGTACCTATACTACCTTATGTAGAACGATCTGATAAATATATTATTTATTCGCCCTTTCAAATATGTCTAATTAAAAAAGCACAAGATCTTAAAAGTAAAGATGAATTGTATAGAACCTTTTTAAATATGTCAGGGATTTTCTCGAAACGTTAGACACATTGAATAGGAAAAAAAAGCCTAAAAACCTTAAGAAATATTAAAATCATTAGGCGCATTTTCCTACTATGGTATCCATCAAAGTAAAATGACATTATTCCTCTCCGTCTTCTCATAGAATGGGTCAAGACATAGAAATCAAAGTCCGCCTTGGTTTGAATTTTTTTTCCGTTTCATTTCAATTACGAGTGATTTCACAATGTTTGCGGATAATGGAATTTACTAAAATCAAGCATCAAGATTCAATTATTTTCCAAGCAAAATACATTACTACGACAATGTTACGAGTATTACGTGTATTAAAGTAAGGCATTTGATAGATTATCAAAAAAATGAAGACGAATTTAAAATAGCATTCATTGTTCAAATGGCTTCTGAGAAAATTGTAGTAAAAACAAGTGTCGTTTTTTGGTTATGTTTATGGTAACTATGCACTAAATCATGATTCATTTAATTCTTTTCCACCTTAAAACTTCACACTACACTCTGATATTCTTAGTTCATTTTAAAGATCATGTTACTAAGGTTGGAGTTTTTTTTCTTTGTTACCAATCACATTATTTTCTATTTATGCACATCATAACATAGTCTTAGGAGTTGATCTTCTTGGAACCTGAATTAAATTTGAAGCTTATTTTTTCCATTCGTATTTTACCCGAAATTGTTGATGACCCTTGCTCTTCCAGGATTAATAGAAATGGAAACCAGGTCATTATGGTTTTATCGTGGCAGAGGTTCGTCATTAGAGTCACTCATATCTAGTAACGCACCGTTGTAAATTATTTCCTTCCATATACACACTTGAAATAAATACAACATTTTCTCGCCCCTCCTCCCACCTTAATTCTGGCATGGATCACTCTCATACACATTCTTTTTTATACCGGGTGTCCCTAAATTGAGTGCGTATTTTGATGAAATTGAAAACTTTTAGGAAAAATTCTTGTTATATAATGTTCATCGTGTTCAAGCTTTGCTCTGCACAAAATTGTGATGTTCCATGTACAGGGTGTCTCAAAATTTGAATTTGTTTTTCAAACCTTTTCATCATCCCTCCTTAATGGATATTAACAAAAATATGTTTATTTTTCCGGCTCAATAATGATTACAAAATTTTAAAAAAATTAATCCAAAACACATGAAAAGAAAAACTTTATTTCAATTATTCAACATGTGCTCCGTCTATATCTTTACAAATTTCAAATCGATCTTTAGCATTGCGAAAAGATTCTGGAGCATTTCAGAAGTTATGTTCAGCTCTGCTGAAAGTCTGCGTTTTCTAAGTTCATTTAAATTGCTAATTTTTTGATGATACACTTTGGCAATGATAAAACCCCACGCAAAAATATCCACGGGAGTTAGCAGAGGCAAAGATCTAGCTAGCTCCTCCACGTACAATCCATCGAATTGGAAAGTGACTGTTCAGGTAATCTCGGACAATTAGAGCATAGTGACATATTATCCATCTTGTTGAAACACGACACTATCAACAATGCTGTCATCAACAAGCTGTGATTCTAAAAACTGTTAGAGCATTTCAAGATAGATTTTCTTTGTCACAGATGCTTCGTGAATAAAGAGTGGTCCATGAATTTTAAATTTGGTTGTTCCAAGTCACACGTTAACTTTTGGAGAGTCTCTTTTCCATTCAGTGAAACCATTTGGGCTTTCATTTACCCAGATACGACAATTGTGTCGATTATCTTTACCACATGTGTAGAAAGTCTCTTGATCACTAAATAAGATGTTATCTAATAGATTTTCATTTTCAATTTGACACACAAATTCTGCGTACCTTGCCGCTCGATTTGGATAATTTTCTTAATTAAGGGAGTTTAGTAATTAAATGTGATAAGGCTTTTTCATAAGTGTTGAACGCAAGATTGTGCACTGTTGTCTTGAGCATACCAAGGGTCTGACTCGCCTTTTTACCTAAGTTCTTGGTTCAATTTCAAACAATTGTCGAATTTTTTAGTTCGGTTGGTGTCAATCTTTTTCCGTCTTCTTCCTTTCTCATCATGTACGGATCCGGTTCTTTTAAATTTGTTTACAAGTGAACGAATTGCACTGTCTGTAAGTCCAGGTTTTCTAAACTTTCATTGGAAATGTTCTCGTGCTTCATTAGATTTCTCTCCTCTGATACGAACTATCACAACAAAAATCCGCTCTTCTGTATTCATTATATTAAAGGGTTCTGCAAAGGATTAAAAAACAAATTAAAATTTTGGAACGCCCTGTACATGGAACACTATAATTTTGTGCAGGACACAATTTGAAAATGAATATAATTCAAAAAGAATTTTTCCTAAAAATTTTCAATTTCAGTGTCAGAGAGAGAGAGAGAGTCACGCGGACAAAGAGGCCTAGGGAGTGTCTCACGGATGAAAGAGCCTTCAACCGGTGTCTTTCGTACAACTTTTGCGGTGATAACGGAGCAACACGAGTCAAACTGGAGCCCAGAGCCCAAATTGGCGAGAGGGCGCTGATTGTGGGTCTGGATATCAAGGAAACAATAATTTGCTTGCAACTTAGATACACAATCCCAGTGAATATTTGAAGTTAATTACTTTGTGACTATTGTGACTGTGCATCACTAGTTTTGCCAAGAGGAATATTATATCTATTCTTTCGGCTTCGTATATTCTGCCATTTGAAAGATTCAGATAAATTGTATTTATTCGAGTTTGTTTGGCGTACATAGGGGTAGGCGCCAAGGCTTGTTCGCCTCAATCACAGTATTCGCTTCATGCGAAATAAGCATGTTCTTTCGCGTAAGTTTTTTTGTGTGTGAGTGTTTACTACAGGGTCATGTAAACCCATTGGCACTTCCGCCAGTGCTCATAAGTGCGTTAAGTGAAACACAGTTAATTCGGGTTCGACAGCCCCGCTACATTCTTTTGTGTGCGTTAGTTTTTTGTTTAAGTTCGAACAGGTAAGACATCATGTCTTCGTTCGAAATTTTAGGGCACAAGGAGAAACTCTGTGTCTAACTGGGAAGGACCTAATATCCTATATCTAGGAAGAAGAGCGAACAGCACGAGTAAAAAGAAGAGAAAGAAAGAGAAGAAAGAAGAGAATGGAAAGAACTGGAATAAATGGAGAGAATTGGTTTGCACGAATTAGAGATGACAAACACGAGAAACGAAACCCTATCCATCACTTGGGGCATTGGAATCCAGCGACCTGCATCTGTCAAACTGCCTATGTTCAAAGAAGGGGAAGACTTCGAGAAGATCTTCGAATTAGATCCGTTCACATAGAACCAGATGGCAGAGCTAAATTGTTGTCCCTACTGAACACCCACCTGAGGGATATTTTTATTTCCCTACCGTCGGAGGCAACAATTGGTTACTCCTCGTTGAAGGCAGAGCTACTGGCCGCCTATAATATGAATCCAGATTTTTACCGTGTGACGTTTAGGAAGTGCTGAATTCAGCCTAATCAAACCTTCAGACAGTTCGGGTACACATTAAACAGTACCTTAATTTCTGGCTTGACTCGTCAAAAGTGCCCATATGTTCGATTTTATTCTTAAGGACCAACTTTTGCCATCGCTTCCATCAGAAATCAGATCGTTCGTTAAGGACAGAAGATACATCAGTTTAAGGTGTGCATAGAAGAAGAAGCTGATTTCTATGCAGCATGCCATAATTGCTACCTCAGAGAAGGGAAGAAAGTGGAACCATCTTCTCCCAAATTGAAGATAAATATGGATAAATCCTTTTTTCACAACAAGGAAAACTTTGTCAAGATAACAGGCAATTCCAAGCTGAAACCTATTCGAACACCCGTCGAACGAGAAGTCCAGCCTTTCTCCTCTAACGCCCTTGCGTCAGCGTTCCCCAGGAGGAATATTGTGTGTTATTACTACGGAACCGATGGTCATGTGAGACTAAATTGCCCTCAAAACTCTCACTTAAGGAATAACTATTTCCAGCAGGTGTACCAGGTGAGTGCCACCCCTTTTCAGACCCCGTCTCAACCAGAAACTCCTCTTTCTCTGAACGAACCAGGTCCCGCCTTCCCCTAGGGGAACTTTTTGTTCAACAAAAGCAACCCTTGGGGCCTTCAAATCGAGACTGGTACGGTCAACGTCTGCAGTATCTCCATCCACCCTCGTCTGAGATACAGGTTGCACGTGTATCGTGGCCTCGGATAAACTACTCCCACCTTTAGTTCCGGATCCCGATCGGTTCGTCATCGTACATGATTACCTGGGACGCGCTAATTTGTGTCCCATCATTAAGTGCCATATAGACTGCGCCTACTTCCATGGCTGAGGCCGAAGTAGTGGCAGCATCCATCAAGCTTTGTGCTGTTCTGATTAGGCAGAGCCCCAAAGTTTCTTCACCCCCGGTGGCTTAACTCGTGACCATCAGCTCACAAACGAAGCAGGAGTTGGAAGCACACGCACCCCTGGGAACCACCGGTGCTTCAGAATATAGCAATGTCGTAAATGAGGACTTTGCTAAGAAGCAGAAGGAGTGTTAATCCCTTCGTCCTCTGTGGACTAAGGCTCAAAATAAGACGCAAGATTCCATTAGAAGTGGCAAATTAATTTCCTTCCTCGTTAAGGATAACCTCCTCTACCATATGCTCCGAGGAAGATCACACCGAGTCTCGAGCATTGTCTTATTCCCGCTCTTATGTGCCACTTATTTTACAAACCACACATGAAGGCCTCCTCTCGGGTCATTTCAGCTACACAAAGACCGCCCAACGAATCTTTAAGTACTTTTATTGGCCAGGAGCGTCGGCTGAAATTCTGCTCTATTGTCGATCATGAGACATATGCCAGGAAACTGACATTAAGGGGCGATTTAAACCGGCCCCCTAGCAGAAGGGCCCCGTAATTTCAAAAGCGTACTCCCGAATAGCCATCGACTTGGTTGGACCAATCCACCTACCATCTAGTGGGGGTCATACTTATGTCCTCACTCTGGTCAATTTCGCCACCAGGTTCTCCGAGGCTGTCCTACGGGAATTCTCCCGTAGGAAAGTTACTCATGGTAAAGCCCCTATTTACCATCCCATTTCACCCTGCCAGAAATAGTATGTGCGAGAGGCTGAATGGGAATCTCTAGGCCATTCTGCAGAAGATTCGCGCCAAGCAGCCAAAAGAATGGCATCGTTATTTTCCGGTGGCTCTCTTTGCGTATAGAGATATACCACATCGCCCTTTGGGCTAAGCACTATTTAAGTTACTATACGGTAGGAACGTTAGAGGACCCTTAAACATTCTCAAGGAACTTTTCACTACCCAAAAATTAGATCGGGAGGTACAATCATCGTACTCGTACCTAATCGAACTCTGCCATAGGTTGGAAGAATGCGCTGAAATCGCCTACTAAAATACCGACGTTAACCTAAATAAGTATATGACTCACTTCGAATGTAAGTCCAAAGATAGAAGATTTAAAGCCGGTGAGGAAGTTCTGGTATTGCTCCCAACCGACAATAACAAACTGTTAAGCCAATCGAACGGACCCTACCTAATAATCGAGAAACGCGGTCCCGTCGATTATTTGGTTGAAACACCCACGGGGAGGAATCTTTTCCATATAAACCTCCTTAAGAAATATCATCGACACGTAGGAGTGAATCAAATAGGGGTGATAGACGAAGAATCGCCCATTGAATCAAATTACCCCTTGACCCCTAAGTCTAGTACAAATTGCAGGCGTAGAATAAGACAGCGAATCCCCCTTGTTCGTATCAGATGTGATGGAATCCTCGACTACCAAGCTCAAGATAAAGCGACTAGTTATCGTCCGCTCAAAGAAACCAGCTCCAATCTCTCCTAAATCAATTCGGTGACGTCATCTCAGACATTCCATGTTGTGCTACTCAGTTTAAGCACAATATTCAAATTACCACCCAAGAAGCTGTATCCGTTACCTGTGCATTTAAGATAAGCTTTTAATGCCGAGGTTGAGAAATTATTAAATTTATCGATAATTAAGCATGAAAAATCTGATTACTGTTCCCCGGTCGTCATGGTCAAGAAACCGGAAAATTCCTATAGGATGTGCATCAACATTAGGAAGCTAAACGCCATTACCGTGTTAGACGTGGAGCCGATTCCACTTATCGACCAAAGTCTCCATCTGTTTGAGAAAGCGAAGTATATTTCAGAACTTGATTTGTGTAAGGCCTATCGCCAGATCCCATTTCGGGAAGAAGTTAAAAGGTACACCGCTTTCCCTAACGAAAATGGGCAATGCACTTTGGTCGGCTACGCTTTGGTCTCGTCACTGCCTGCAGTAATTATAATAGGATGATGAGACGGATATTAGATAATATTTACGTGGCTACAAATGAATGGGACCAGAACCTGACCCCCCCTTTAAGCGATCAGGTGCTCAGGGACCTAATTTTGACAATGGTTCGAGCAAATGTCACTTTCCCTCTAATTTAGTAGATTACTTAGGCTTTCGCATAGGAAATAATCAATTAGCCGCTCAGGAGGAAAAGTTACAAGCTATCGTAAAAATTCCGCTGGCGCAACCAAAAAGTAGTAGTTAAGGTCATTGATGGGTTTCGCCTCCTTTTATCAGAGATTCATTCCAAATTTTGACACCCTCTCTGCTCCCCTATGCGAGCTATTGAAGAATATGGTCCCATAACAACTCGTTTAGACTCTATTGTCAATCAACGGCTTTAAATAACTTAAAGGTAAACTCGCGTCGGCCCCGATATTACGGTTGTCAAATCCCGCTGAACCATTTGCCATCTGGACGGACGCCAGCAATGACGGCATCGGTTGTGTAATGCTTACACCAGTCGAAAGTTATTAGCGCGCAAAAATAACTACGCTGCCACTGAGCTAGAAGCCCTCGTGATAATTTGGGTTTCAAAAAATGTAAAATGTATCTAATATGGAAGGAATTTGTAATAGAGACCGATCAAAAACGTTTGTCGTAGCTCCGCAACATTAAAAACAACAATGGTAGATTAATGCGCTGGAGTTTGTTCCTCCAAGCATTCCAGTTTAGGATACTGTACGTTAAAGGCATTGATAATTGTATGGCTGATATCTTAAGCTGAAATCCGGTAGATTCCCTCCCAACTTAATCTTGAGCCTAGTATTTTCTTTGTATTTTTTTATATATGATAATTCGGTGTTTATAATAATGATTGTTGTAAATTAGTTTGTTGGGGGATAACAAGTGATGTATGTACATTTTTCCAGTCTCTCTTGGTATTTATTTAAGTTTTTTTTGGTATTATGTATTCCTTTGCTACTTTTTTTGTGATGCGAATTTTTTCTTAATACGTGTTCCTTTATTTCGGAATGCGAAGGTATTGAACCCCCTTTCCCATTTCCCGAAATGTCTCTTCTTCCGGAAGTTCCATCTTAAGTGAGGAGTTGATGTCAGAGAGGGAGAGAGAGAGTCACGCTGATGTCTTGCACACTAAATATTTAGACCTTGGTATATGTCCTTAGCTTCAGTCGTTCCTATGTTCCTCACCCCCCAAAATTTCCAGAATTTATTCATCCATGGGTAGTCAATTACACGATCAAGTATTAATGCCCTATATCTTCACATATTTTCAGCTTAAGATTTCTCTTCTCACACGCACTTGCAAGTGCTTGTGTCCTAGACTCCATTTCACTCGAAAAATTAGATCAAATACAAAATCATCAAACACAGCGAAGCTTAATTTATAAAGGACTTGACTTTATTATGAAAGTCAAGGTGTTTTCTCTGCCTTTTTCACTGAAATTAAATAGACGAGTTGAGAAATCGCCTCTTAGAATATATCGGAGTAAAATGCTTCGAATCCATTCTGTTGAAGTTTGATAATTAACGCTGGAAGTTTGCTGATTATTGAAATGGGAAAGAAACGAGTTTGGACGTTTTTTCCGCGTTCGCGAGTATTATTCATGCCTTTCTGCCAGTAAACCAAGTTTTCTGAGGCGAAAAAATTCCATCTCACGTGTCTTTTGCATAGTATCGTAAAAATAGTATCGAATAGAGTGACAGAATGAATCTAATGGTCCCTTTCATCTCAGAACATTCTGCCTTCTCTTTAGTCATCTTATGTAAAAAATCTATGTAATCTTGATACTCAAACTATACGATCTGTAATTTAACCTTCACCGAAGCCTTCTTGAATCATTCCGACGAGCTTTGTTGCAAAACACCCTATATCCCATGTAAATATACACCTATTTATCACTGATGTATTCTCCGAAAAATCCGCTAATAGCATCCATACCCCGATATAGCCCGCAAAACCTTTTAATATTACATGACAATTTTTTAAAGGTTTTATGAATATTTCTAATCCTTTTCTATGGCTGATTTCTAGAGGTCCAATCCTTTATCAAGGATATGCTAGAAAAGCGCCACGTCTGTGTACACGCTCCATAGGAACAAGCCAATGAATATAGCAAAGAGGCCATTAGAACAATCCCTTCTGCCCGTTCAGCCTTCATTTCAATGAATTCTGAGAAGAGCCAAGTGCTAAGACGGAAGCCTGAAGTTGAAGATACTACCTAATTTTCATCATTCATATCAACAATCGTTTTGCGCATTTTATCCCGGGTTCCAAGTTAAATTCTCCACAAATTCCATTTTGATATCTCCCTTGTCTTCTCTCACGTGTCTTCTTTCTAGCGCACAATACAAGTAATTTACTGAAAATTTGTCTAATTTATTTGTTTTCAAATGACATGTATGACAAATTAATGGATAATATTACTTCTGATAAAGCTAATCGCATGGTAATTGAACAAACAATCTTTTTACAAGAATCATAACCAAATCATTCTCTCTTCTTTGACAACCAATATTTACCTTTATATCAAATAGATTATATGAAAGTTCGATATTTTAAGAAAAAAAATTCTAAATAGATATTTAATTCTGCAAACAAAGTTACCATCAATTAAAATATGATCAGTTGGGAAAATCTAAGGCAGACACAAAGACATGATTGATTACAAGGAGAAACTTCCAAAGACTTAATTTACTTCTTCGGTTAAAATTCGCGAGCTTTCAAACAGTTTAATGTCGGCCTATAAGAGCTGATTCTGGGAACAATATTCTTCATTACGATAATGATATTTAGAGATCAGTGATAAACATTGGTTAACGAAAGAGAAGATGAAATGAAATGAATGATAAATTTATTTTAATCTATAAAATAAATAAGCTTGATTAATTTCTTATACTTGTAATATAACTATATTAAATAGAAAACATATTCAAGGTAAAGAAATTAAACCCCATTATCTCTGTCAGAGAGAGGAGGTTTACCCCCTTCCCCTAGAACCCAACGTCTACCTGTGGCGCCTGGGAAGATACAACTGCACCGCCATACAGCCCAAAAGGAGTCGCGAGATTTTGGCGGGACCGCATAATCCGTTTGGGTTCCACTCGTCGCCGTGGCACCGTCGGATCGACGTCAAGAACCTTTGCGCAAAGCTGTGAGGCCGCTGAGACTACCCACCACCCCCACCCCCTCTTACGCCAAGTCTAATAAGATCCCCGTCCCCTTTTGGGGAGTCCCCGGCGACCCGCTTCAGCCAAGGCAGTATAAATACTTCGAGAAAGCTTTGAGAAATCAGTACAATATAACCCTGCCTTGGTTAGCAGAGACGTAGAGTCTCGTACACCTCGCCTTCCCTACCAACGGTTTCCAGCTACGAACGCGACACGTCACCTCTACCCGGGCTTGCTCGTATCTAAGGCTAGAGTTCCCGCCGACAGACGATAGATGCGGACAGGCATCGGGCATCATCACTCGGTTATCGAATTCGTTCAACGACTGGAGTACTCTTTGGCTCATTTCTCAGTGAGGTTAAAGAAGAAGGAATCTTGCAAGTGCAACTTTGCAGCGCCCCGTTTACTCGCCGCATTCAAGCCTCCAGTCAATAAGGCTTTACGTGAATCTCCTCGATAGCACTTTCCCATTTTCTCTGGAAGCAATCTCCGTACATCCTCTCTCAGACTTTCGTACTCGTCGAGTCATTTGTACCCCACCCCCCCAAGTTTAGTACCCCGGGTCCCATTTTATTTATTGTCATTTATTTACTTGTGCATTAATATTTTATTTGTATATAGTAAAGTTATGTATTTTTCTACCATCAGTTTATCGAGTCCCAGAACCTCTATGACCGCACTCGATTTTGTTTATTTAACGCTCGCACTGGGATCTGTATCCCGATTTTCTGGCGTGCCCTCTTCACGGTCACCTTACGACAATCTCTATCTGAACGTACTTCTTTAAAGTTTGGTTCGGAGAGCAAACTGTGTTTTGATGGATCGCTCTATTGTATCCTTCCTGTAACGTCTGACTAATTCTCATAGACTGTCTGAAACATCCGTGTTGAATGTCCCAGTTTTGAGGAGCTTTGCGTTACCTGTCCGCATACCTGCAATAGAAGGATCGCTACCGATTGTCTCTTAAAATATAGAATAGTTCTTGCACTTCTGACGATAGATTGACCTAGTTTTCGATGGGCTGGTTCCATTCTATATAGTTTTGGCTAATGTTGTGTGCATGCTCGGGCCTCTGAGAAAACGGGTTTCCCTCCTGTATCTGATCATGCTCCGTTTCCTTTGTTTCATTTTAGTTTCGTTGTTTGTTTTTAATTTTTCATTTATTGACTTTTGTTCCGTTTTTTTTTGTCTTTACCTATTTCTGTAACATAAGGATAGGCTAGTTTTATATTTCGACGGATATGTCCTTGATGATAATCACCCGTGGTGCCCCGAAATATAAAAAGAACCATACTTATTCACATAATAAAACTATTACGAGGTCTTCAAACTCTTCGCACACCCTGAAAACTTACCCCTCTATATTTATTTTCTTCCCTTTTTCTTTAATCTACATACCCCCCCCCCCCCTCGTCACAGACTCGTTCCCACACTACTCCACACCATAATCAACTTTTAACTATTCGTTCCCTATCTCTATCTGTCCTTCACAAATTGACCATTTGTATTGCTTTCACGCTGGATCTTTCCTTTTCTCTCATTCCAGAACCTCTACAATGCACTAACGTTGGCGCCATTCCGCACTCAAACCCCTAGCCTTCACTTACGCTCTGATAGCCACTAAGAGTTTCCGACCTTATAAAACCTCCTCGTATTTGAAATTTGCATCATCTGTAATGATATTATTCACTTTCCCTTCTATTTCCGTAATCTATTTAATGGTAACATCATCGACTATATTGTCAACGTAAACCTATCCTAAAGGGCCACTCTTAGATAACGGAAGTAATCCATACCTACTTTCTTTAATATGCGTCGCTTTGGGTAATAGGCAATATAATCTCACGTTTTTGAAAATTTATCGTTAGTTTGTTTGTAAGAAATATATACTTAAACGTATTTTCAGCGTAAATTGTTTTAAAATAGCATATCTGAGAACACGAATTTAAATTCTTGAAAGTTTGTAAAAATTCAGGAATGTCATAAAACTTTATTAATAAGGGTTATAAGTCCCCTCCCCCTGACGTTAAAAATACGATAAAAGTTTAGCAGTAAAGGACAAACGATCAGAAATTATTGCTCAAAATCAATACAACATAAGGTGGTTAAAAATAAATTAAACTAAACAAAAAATACATCCTCATAAGAATATAAACATTGACTTATTGATTTTGTTGGTAGCGATTTATAATGCAAAAATTTGGCCAAAATTAAAATGTAGAAAAGAAAGAAGCCTTGGCTGCGCATAATATCAATTAATTAAGAGGTAATGGGCCATTAATCATTATAAGTTGATGGCTAATTACGCTCAGTATTATTTCTAGGAGTCTTTGATTTAAAAATCATCAGAAGAGAGGTAGGTATTATTTATGAAAACGGCATAATGTTCTCATTCAGTCATAGTTTAGCCAATCCTGTATAGAAAATAGTGAGATAGAACAAACTACAATGGCGGCGATATTTTATGATATTTGCTACCTACTTACTAAAATAGAATACAATCTAAGGAAGAATGCGTAGCAATTGGCTATATATAGTTATAAAAGAATGATTTACAAGCCCTCATACTATTTTATCTACAAGCCAATGTTCTTAGGATTTTTTTTTCGTTGGTTGCTTTTTTCAGGCTGAAGAGAAGCTGCACCTAGCTTAAACCATGAATCAGAGAATGATTATGAACATTCTAGAAGAGTGATAACGTGCACAACAAGACTTGCGCGTTAGAAGCGTAAGGAGTACTGTATCTTGTGCTGTTGTTGATTAAAATGAGCTTACTTCTCTTCTGCCTCTGTGGTTAGGTTCCTTGCAATAGCATAAGATAAATTAATCGGGTGATGTAACCCTATGTGAGAAATTCACTCCAAGGAAACCAGAGATGTCGTGGGCCATTTAGTAATTTTGCTTCACACATTGTGAACTCTTCCCCTCTTCGCGGATTAAGTATAAGTGGGTATTCTAAAGGTTTTTATTCATAACCAAATATATTGTTCTGAAATTGCTGGTAAACAATGGTTAAGACCTCAGAAATATTAAAGTGGAAGAGCTCAAGGGATAAGGGCCAACATTAAAAGGGAGATAGAAGTCAATGAACTCTAAGAATTTCACAAAACAAATGGATACAAAGTTAATGAGTGTTTGGTTGCCGGTGAACAAAAATAACACTGGGTTTTAAAAAAACTTTTTGTAAGTCTTCTAAACTTTAAAAACTGATTTTGGACAGGTTTGCATGGCCGAATCATAAATGGACATTATTTTCATCCGTTCAATTCAAGCTTTTGTGCTAAGTCAATTTTAATAAATCCGATATATTACCTAAATGTATTACTTTCTGTGACATTTTCGAACGCTTTTGAAAAAATATTTCTCAGCCCCAAAATGGGTTTAAATATAAAAAACTTCGTTTATCAACACATTTCATTGATTAAATTTTATAAAAAATGGATTAGTGTACATTGAATAGTAGACATTAATAATGATACGAGTAAGTGTATGTAAATTGGATATTAGCTCATTATTATTCAGAATTCAGGGCACGAATATTCGTTTCTTCGAGCTCCTAACATGCTCATCTGTAGTGATGTCTCTATTCAGAGACTAAAAGTAATCAGCCATCATAACTGCATTCCAGCGTCCATGATACCTGGTTTCTATCTCTTTCACTTCCTGATGGAATATCTCCCTCCTGCTCTTCACTCATGGAACCCAGATTCTCAGAAAAACGATACATGTATGAGAATAGGTATTGCATTCTGATGATGCCGATGTTGCATCTGAGGTTTCTGAAAATAATCAACATATTGGTGACAAGTTCTATGTAGATTCTAGCCTTCTTGTTGCCAAGAAAGTTCTCCTGTCACAGAATAAAAGCCTTCCACGCTTCCACCACCAATTTGTTCATTGAATTTTCAAACTCTAGATCTCTCATGAGCTGACGGAGTTGAGGACCGTCAAAGACGCCAGCTTTCAACTTCTCCATGGTTACTCTTAGAAAAGCGTGGGTAGGGTAAATGAAGCAGCCACCATCCTTGTCCAGAGCTTGGGAGAACTGTTTACTAATGCCAAGCTGGATGAACAGCGGTTGGAAAAATATCTAATCTCTGTCCACCAAAGGGTTGTTATGAAGTGTCTTCGTCTACAAGGCACCAATTCCTTCAGTACAGGCCTGTCCTTCTTCGTGTAATGCTGAACTCGGTCACTACTATCCCTCATGCATATAAAGCACGGGTATTTTATGAACCCAGACTGTTTTCTCAACAAAATTTTACTATCTCAGGTGAACACAAATCAACCACTCATGCTGATCACAACAAATGTTGTATAGGACGTATTTCACCGCTTCAAACTTGTCCTTCAGTGTGCCGAGAGAGCAAGTGGTACAAATGCAAACTGTTTGCCGTTGTACACCAGAAGACATTTTAGTGATCGCCTGATGTTGTCACTAAACGGTCTCAATTATTCAGGTTGGTACTGTGGCACTCCAACCTTCTACACAAGCTGCGAAATTATATCAAGTACATTATATGAAGTCCTTCTTTTCAGAGAAAAAAGGAAGAAACTCTTGATGTCTATTGAGATAGAAGGTGATGCGAGCAATATCAGAGAAGAGGGTTTTTCTTTCAATTTGGATAACAATAGTTCGGCAGATGACTTTGCCATGCTGAGATTGTAAACTAGATCATTTAACCCATTTGTGGAAAAAGGATGTGGAGCATCATTTTCAAAAAACACTTCTTCATTTTCTTCAAGAATGGAGGAATCTTCGTCACTAATGTTACAAAGTTATCCAAAGACAGGTACTGGAATTTCATCATAATGAGCTTGATGATGATGACGTGCTGATTCCAGATCAGCATCTTTCATGCTGCTCCACTTCTTTGTGTTGATCCTAGTCAAATAAATAGCGCAGAAGTGGCAGTCTTTGGCTCCTCCAAACAATTACGCATCCATACAAAATTATAAACACGTATAAAATATACCAACACCTATGCGAAAAACGAAAAACTACAGACACGCTCAATTTCCAAAAATTAACTACAATAATACTGTATCTCCTCCTAAAACCACCATTACATTGAGCTTATTGACTATCTGTGATTGCCAACTGACGTTCATTTTGGCAAAGCAAAAATGAAGATCATTAGCATGAGAAATAGCTTTCATATAAGAACGAGAAATATTGTTACTATTGATTTCATTGACTAACTACAACTTTAATGCCTTCTTTTTTAGCTGATTAGGACAATTTTGATGTATTGAATCCAAAAATCAAATTGAGTTGTTCAATCATGTCACCTTTTTAATTAATTGTCACATGATTTTTTAATCGTTTACCTCTACGGGGATTTTCTATTTATATGATAAAAATATTTATTATTTCTTAAATAAATGAATTCTAATGAATTTAAATGCGACAATTTCTGACTAACTGGTATTTTCTTTTGCAGGTGAATGAAATGGATTCGATCAAAAGATCTTGCCAAATAAATGTCGATTTATTCTGCTTTATCTACAGCGAATACAGAAGTTTCATAAATCTTGATTAATATGCTTATCTTGGTTTGAAACTTCCTAACCAAGATAAAGCTTGGTGGCCACACATGGTATACAAGGCATGAACAGAGTAACTGCCGCCTTGCTGGAACAAGAGCAAAAAGAGGTCTGAGGTCTTTTTGCTCTTGTTCCAGCAAGGCGGCAGTTACTCTGTTCATGCCTTGTATACCATGTGTGGCCACCAAGCTTTATCTTGGTTAGGAAGTTTCAAACCAAGATAAGCATATTAATCAAGATTTATGAAACTTCTGTATTCGCTGTAGATAAAGCAGAATAAATCGACATTTATTTGGCAAGATCTTTTGATCGAATCCATTTCATTCACCTGCAAAAGAAAATACCAGTTAGTCAGAAATTGTCGCATTTAAATTCATTAGAATTCATTTATTTAAGAAATAATAAATATTTTTATCATATAAATAGAAAATCCCCGTAGAGGTAAACGATTAAAAAATCATGTGACAATTAATTAAAAAGGTGACATGATTGAACAACTCAATTTGATTTTTGGATTCAATACATCAAAATTGTCCTAATCAGCTAAAAAAGAAGGCATTAAAGTTGTAGTTAGTCAATGAAATCAATAGTAACAATATTTCTCGTTCTTATATGAAAGCTATTTCTCATGCTAATGATCTTCATTTTTGCTTTGCCAAAATGAACGTCAGTTGGCAATCACAGATAGTCAATAAGCTCAATGTAATGGTGGTTTTAGGAGGAGATACAGTATTATTGTAGTTAATTTTTGGAAATTGAGCGTGTCTGTAGTTTTTCGTTTTTCGCATAGGTGTTGGTATATTTTATACGTGTTTATAATTTTGTATGGATGCGTAATTGTATTTTGGTGTATTCCTGGGTCGGAGAAAGAAACAAACTATATTTATTAGTTGATAACAGGTGCCTGCATTAATGAGTGTCTCTAAAAGGGAAAGTGTTAAGGAAGTAGCTTACTGTGGATGGTAGCTAATAGCTTAAAACTTTTTAGCATGAAATAAAACCTAAGAATGTTCGGCCGTGTGAGCCAAAACACTAATTTTACGGAGGCTACTTTTTCCGATATTCCATGAAATTCTATTATCATTTCTCTCGAGCTCTCTATGAATCAGGAATCCAACTCCATCAAAACACTAAATAAAGACATGGAATTGCAATCTACAACTACACAATGCTATCTGCTGAGGTACATCTCACAGAACTCCTCAGTGAGGTCCCAGATATTAAATGGGAGAAGATCAAAGGTAATATGGAGTTGAATTCCTGATACATAGAGAGCTTGAGAGAAATGATAATAGAGTTTCATGGCATATCGGAAAAAGTAGCCTCCATAAAATTAGGATCTTTAAGAAGTACAACCTCAAAACTGATCCAAGAGAAAGCACTAACATCTGCTAGTATGTAGGAAGAATTAGATTCTATGATGACACCTGATAGGCCTAAACAAAAACAAAACCCATTTCAACATCATGGGAGAATTTAATTCAAAAGTTGGGCATGTTAATCTGTGGAAAAGTTCTCATTTTAGAACGGAATGGAAGAGGGAAAAGATCTGGTTAACTTTGCACCGGCTCTAAATTGAAGCAATGTAGAATTTTAGAAACAAGTGAATATGCAAATCTAAATAGGCTTTTTAGGAAACTGAATTGTGGACATGTATATAACCTATATCTAGTGAAAAAAATCATTATAACAGAAAGAAATATAATATAGCAACAATAAAGGATAAACTGAGCAATAAAACCACGAACACTTTAAACAGGATTGAAGGTGATAAAGAAACTATCAGTTTCTCGTTGAATGAGAAGAAAGTATGATGAGTAGAGATTGTGGAAATTTTAGACGCACAAACTGTAAACAGCCTGCTTACATAATTACTAGCACTTCGGTAAAAGATTTAAATGAATAAAGAATCTACTAGTATAGTCTAAATTTTCAGTTATATATCTGGATAAATTAGTCAATTTAAGACACTTAAAAAACTAATGACAATTCATCCTCATACTATCATCATTCTAATCTCTTTTAAAAATCTAAACCATCAAACTAGCACAAAACCTAATTACAATCAACGACTAAAATATGCATTTTTCAAAATTATCTTCAATGCATATAATTTATGTTTGTTATTTCCAAACTATTGCAACAAATTAATAAATCTGAAATATTCATGATTTTCATTAATTATGAAAATACTGTCAAATCTGTAAACACTGATGAAATTCAAACGGACTACAGAAACATAAATGACACAAACATGACAATTTCCTACATATATTCATGCAATATCGTCATTTTTTCTTAACTTACCCAGTAATAAAATATAAATCTATAATGATTGGGACAGAACATTTCCTTACTCCCCCTAATTGGTGAGCGGAAGTAGATTAATTGTGAATAATACAATTATTGAATGTTTTAAATGAGAGCAAATTGAGGAATAGAATTCTTAAAAAACATAAGTGCATTTTATGTATGGTTAGGATCTTTTATGAACAGGAAGGGTAAAATGAAAATACTGTTCCTGCAGAATTGCATAATAGTAAACGGAGAAGAGTGGATGGCGTGTTGAAGGTATGGGGCGGTCATATAATGCAAGTATTTTAAATCCAATCTGGAATGTTGTGACTTCAGAATTTTTGATGGCTGGATCAAACCATTTTTCGTATACGTGTGAGAAATCTATAAATGATTTTCATGTGGGAGCCATTATACTCTGCTAAAATGAACTTGTTTCAACGAACAGCATACACTGTTAAAATATCCAAATCTATCACAACTTCCACACATATGCCGGTACAGTTTCCATGCACGTACCTACCCTCAATCAAGCCTATACCATTCACACTATTTTGGCTCTGGTCGAAATCTAATATATTTGAGTTCTTTCCCGTAAGAATGACATTCTATCAGTCACTGCATAAGCTTTCAATACATGCTCAATCTCATATCAACATAAATATGCACTTATCGTCCATCTTTTTTCAAAAAGCAGATAGATGTTGGTCGAAGTTTACCAGAACACTGGAAAAATATTTCCGACCAGTATCTGTTAAAGAAAGCTAAGAAAATATTATGTACTATTCACCTATTTGCTGATTTATAGAGTAAGGCTAGTTTGTAGACTAAGGGCTGTGGCTGGATATATTTGCATGAAGCGATAACGAAGTACAAATTGCTTAGCGAAAATAGTTAGTTGAATGGTTCCTACTTATAAGGCTGAAGTCCAGAAGTCTGAATGGTGAAACTTGCGACTTTGTGATGAGTGTTTGAATATTGGTAGAGCAGGATTCCGCCATGGATAATGGGGCTGAAAGAAATCTCCTTTATTCCTTTAGCGTTTGAAAGATCTTGATCAAACCTACTTCAGATCCTCTAACCACGCCTCTCAACTCTGGAATAGGAGTCCACAAAGTGACTAAATACACCTATGCCTACAAAAATAACAATTAGCATTCGTAGAAACGAAAGGAAATCGAACAGACTCCTCTTCTTTTGTTTTCTGAAAACATTTGGTTAGCAGTGACTAGCGGAAGTGAGGGCACAGTTATCCGTTGAACCATTCTTAACAATTGACAGCAGTAAGGGTGCCAATAAACCCTTGGTGCTTTCCCGTTCACCCAGCAGCACTTTCCTTGGTTCCTACTCTACCTATCTAGTAAATAGCAGATTAACATGCCAAATTCTACTTGAGATAAAATGCCGCGCATCATGAAAGAGGAACAGTTTCTTGGCCAAGAGAAATCGCGTGCTCATTTTGTCTTAAGCATGACTGGAGTGGCGCCCATGAAACGATAACTACGCCGAAAGGCTCCAAGTGTGCGCGGAAGGAACTGTACTATTAGGTTTGTATGGGCTAGGAACTGAGAGGAAGCACTCTGCGACCCGCCTTACTTCATGCAAATTGTATTGCACGAGGAAGATTCATGATTCAATTCCTTTGTAAAACAAATGAAAATTTAGAGATGATCCTTCATACCATTTTTTCGAAGTACGAACAGAACTCTAGTAGTGGAGGTACAGTCATTACGGCATGAATGCCTTCAGGCTTAGCGTTTACCCACCAACGCGCAGCGAATCAGGGTGCCTGTCTTGGTTACTTTGGTTTGTCTCACGACTCTTTTCCATCCCTAACCAAAACCGTTTCGAGTTTAACTACCATTGTTAGGAAATCTCTTCGGTGATTTCCTTCGGGAGTAACAAAGTAGTTACTCTTACATATTTCAACGTTTATTGTGGCATCAAACGCACAGATGTTTCATCGAGTGCCTATCCTCAAATGATTTCCGTCATAGAGCAGCAAAGAGCTTCAGTACCCATCAAATCAAGCTATAACTTACTAGACAGAGCGAACCTGTTTCTATCGAAAATTTAGTTCAGTCAAAAGAACTAATGTTTGAATACATATAAGCTCTCTGTAAAGAAGACACCGAGCTTAATTATCTTATTGTGGTCCAATTTCTATGGCCGGGAATCATGCCAGAAGACTCCTACTCGAGCATATACCTCTGGTAGAGGGCAGATTTTTGCCATCTCGCACAAAGGCACACCATGAAAAAGAACTTTTTTAGTCTCCGTCTTTTTCTCACTTTTTGTTTTTCTTCAGCCTTTTCTCTCAACTGTCTCTCATGAGTCACTGTCGACTCTAAGATATTCTTCCTGGCGTGAACCCCTGCTCATCCGGATTCAACATTGGAGAACATGGCCTATTGTTTTTTGATTACTCCTGCTATTACCACAGGATCCTCCTTTTTGAATCGCCTAATTCAACAGGAGAGAAGTCCACATCTGTCATATCAGTTCTAAATAATTTTATGAGCACAAGTAAGTCTATCTTTTGTCTTAAGTGATATTTTTTCCGCTTCATTTCTCGCAAATCCTAGTTGGATTCATATGGAAATAGCCCTTGCTCTTAACGGGAGAGGGATGGAAGAAAATAAACATTTAGTGGAATTTTAATACCGATTCTACTATAAGAACTAACATAGCGCTTGCATAACTTAAGGAAAGCCTTTAAAGTTACCTATCTATACAATGAAGAAAGAATAGAGGTTTATCTAATTAAAGTAAGGAAATTGTTTTTAGCTCTATCACGAAGCCTGAAATAATTTTCTAGGATCATTTATTGGGGATTTTCTCGAGACGGAAGGGATCACCCTCGAATCTGAGATAGCAAAGCTGAACAAATTGACAAGCTAATATCTTCTTAAGCTAAGTCGAGTCTATGGCAATATTAATTCGTGTTTTTTTTCAGTCGTTTGTATTAATCATAGTTTACGAGGTTTACATTACACTAATCTACACTGTCAGTGTGATATTTGTTACTCTCCCCCTAATCTATAGATTACAAAAGAGAATATTTTTCTACGAGATATGGCAAGAATCTTTCGTAAACTTTAAAAGTTTGCATAATAATCTTAAATTTATTTCGTCTTTCGAAAATAAAAAAAATGCAAAACCCCAAACTGACCCGTGAATCACGCCCAATCAGACGATTTTCCATTTATTACCATTTTATAAGGTTTGCAATCCAGTTTTCGATATAAGGCTAAAGGCTTCCTCTTATCCCATACGATATAAGCTTTCCTAAAGGTTTCTAATGAATAAAACGCCATTTTGAAATCAAACTACCTATAATGTCTGTCGTAGAATGGACCCCTTTTTGTTTCTAAGAGTGCTAAGGGTGCTAATATTGTTATTATCTTAATATCTTAAAGAATAGAGCCGTTGGAAACACGTAAGGATATAGAGAAACGCACAATAATTCAAAAAATAAACTTATATTTTTACTTTAACAATTGAATACACAACATTTAAACATTAACTACAGCAATACCTTTGAATATTATCATAAACAAGAATTAATTCAATTAGTTTGACCCTCTAAAATTGGTTAATTTCGCTACACACAGCAATATATAAGATTTAGGCTTACGGACTCAACTGGAGTTTAAATCCCTCAGGAATGTTACAGGGAGTTACAAGGAAAGAAAGTACCCTAGGATACCTTACGGTCCATTCAAAGAGGGTACCTTTGGACTAGCAATCGAGAAGGCACATGGCTGCTCAATTGTTTTGAGTCCCTAAACGGCCATTTTTCAAGACTGTGTCTAGTCTTGACTTGAACTGGTCAACAGATTCACTGTTGACAACTTCCACTGGAAGTGCGTTACACTTACCGCAAATACTGTAGGTGAAAAGATTTCCACACAGATTGCGGTTTTAACGCTTCAGCTCAAGTTTGAAGCCGTGATTGCACGTTCTGTTCTCACTCAGTGTGAAAAAAACCCGGTAGTCAATATTGTCGAACCCTCGAAGTATTTTGAAAACTTCGATGAGCTGACCACGCAGTCTACGAGTTTCCAGCGATAACAGATCTAATTCCCTTAGTCTATCCTCATAACTTTTATGTCGGATAGACGGAATCAGTTTGGTTGCCCTAGCTTGTACGCGTTCCAACCTTGTGATGTCCTTTCGAAACGAAGGACTCCAAAGTTGTCCGGCATACTCCGGGTGCGGCCGAACGAGAGAGTTGTACAGACAAAGTACAATCTCCTTGTTACGGTATCCAAACTGGCGCTTTATGTAGCCTAACATCCTTTGGGCTTTCTTCTCTGCCTTGATGCACTGTTTCGAGAACTTAAGGTCGCTAGTGATAGTAACACCCAAGTCCTTCTCAGTGTCACTCGATTCAAGGGCAGTTCCCTTAAGGAAGTACTGAGATTTGGGGTTTCGGTGGCCGACATGCATTAATTTGCCTTTGTTCAGGTTGAAAGGCATTTGCCACGTGTCCGACCACTCCATAATCCATTGAAGGTCCTCTTGGAGGCTGGCAGTGTTCCCTTCCTTTGCCACATTGATACCAAGCTTGGTGCCGTCGGAAAATTTGTAGATTTTGGCAACCATGTCTTCGTCCATGTCGTTGACATAGATAATAAACAGTAGTGGTCCCAGGACGGAACCTTGAGGGACACTGCTAGATACGGGCCCCCATTCAGAGGCCCGACCATTCACCACTAGGCGTTGCCGTCTGTCACTTAGCCAGCTCTCTATCCAACCTGCTACCTTGCCGCCTATGCCCTGCACACGCGCTTTCCGGAGAAGGCGGCGGTGTGGTACCTTGTAAAAGGCCTTTTGGAAGTCAAGGTACACAACATCCACCGCCTTGTCTGTATCATGCTCACTGAACACGAAGTGGAAGAATTCCACAAGGTTTGTCAGGCATGACCGTTGCCTTCGGAAGCCGTGCTAGGAACTCTTCAGTAGCAGGTTTTACTCTAAATAAGACGTTATATTGTCCACTATCATGCTTTCCATGAGTTTACCGACTATCGAAGTTAAACTGATTGGTCAGTAGTTTGACGGATGGCTGGGGTCTCCTTTCTTGAAGATCGGAGTCACCTCCGCCTCACGCCAGTCTCTAGGAACGCATCCGGTCCGGTTTACATGTTAAAGATAGCGCACAAATGTTGTGATAATTCACCGCACACTTCCTTCAACACCTTGGATAAAAACCCGTCCGGTCCAAGGGACTTATTCGTCTTTAGGTCAGCGATCTTTTTCTTTATTTCACCTTCGGTGAAGTCCATTACCTCCAGCTTTTCCACCGAGTAGGAATCCGTGGGCTGTGGGATTGGACCACACTCTTTAGTAAACACTGAAGAGAAGTAGTCATTAAGCAGGTTAGCATTTTCTGCATCTGACTGAGCTAATGCACCTTTCTCGTCCACTAAGGGCCCAATCCTACGATGAAGAACTCCTTGAAATTCTCCTTGCAAAATCTCGCCACTTGGAGTTCCTCAGACCACTCAGCCGCCCTTATGCTGGACTTCACACTTCTGGCTAGCCTCCGATACGGGTCAAAGGCACCCGAGATCTTCGATCGCCGGTACCATTTCTCTTCTCCCTAAGAAGTTGGCCGATTTCTCGATTAAACCACTTTGGTTGAACGGAAGACCGACGGAGGCATTTCAGAGGGATGCAACTTGATTGAAGACTCATGAACTTATTTTGAAATTGTTTCACGAATCCTCAACATCTTCGCATACCGCTAGCCTTACATCAGTCAGCCCAGCACGAAGGCTTGCAAAGTCTGCTCTTCTCAAATCAAGTTTCCTTGATTGACTGGCAATAGACTTTACCTTCGGGATCTTGACGGTAAATCTAATTAGCTGGTGATCACTGCCACCGAGCTCTTTGCCTACAGAGGTATCCTCAACGATATCATCCTCAGAGGTGAAGACCAAGTCGAGGATATTGTCTCCTCTCGTCGGTTCTCTGGCCCATTGAGTGAGGAACTCGTTGTTGGCGAACTCCAGGAGCAGCGTGCTCTTGCCACAGGCTGCTCTGGTTTTCCAGTCAACTTGTCTGTTGAAGTCGCTCATAACGATGCACACTCTGCCTTGAACAAGCTCACCCAGTAGCTAGTACAGTTCCCTGTCTTTCTCAACGGGTTGAGAAGGGGGTCTGTAAAGCAGCAGGGTCCTGTATCTGACAGGACCTATCTCTAGGTCAACGCCTAGGAGCTCGTGATCGGATATAATGTTGGAGTTCGTAGATTTGATTGTATCCTTGACATAGAACATTAGACCACCACCCTCTCGGTCTGGCCTATCTTTGTGGAAGAGTTGGTAGCCACGAACCGTGAATTCGCCTTCAAAGTCTCGGTTTGAGGTTTTTAACCACGATTCTGTTATGGCTACCATTTCGGGTTCTTCCGTCGCTAGGAGGGCACGGAGCTCACGAAACCTGTTCCTGATGGACCTCGCATTGAACAAAAGAACTTTCAGGGAGTCTCCTAATGTAGGACCCCCTATACTCTTCCGTTTCCCAGCTTCTTGGTTGTCGCGGTGGCACCATTTTTGACAACCTTCAAGAAGGTTGTTTGGGAAGTGACTCGGGCGTACTGGCGTACGTCCGCCTTCCCAATGGGCCGGACATTTCTTTGGGTGCGCTCCACGACATCCTGGATGAGGTTGGCTAGGAAAGCCTTGCCCTTAAAGGAGAGGTGCACCCCATCCCTTTGGTAGAGGTCTTTTCTACCATAGAATACGGCGTACGGGTCAACAAAAAGGACACCCTCCGTCGTACAGAGGTCTGCAAGGCGCCGGTTTAGCGACATGTTTTTCACGTAGGCAGTCCGGCTTGGACCCCACCTCGGGAGCATCCCCACCACGACGCGTCTGCTGGTTTTCAATCCACAGTCGTCGACAGCGCCCATAAACGTCTTCATAATCTCGCCTGTGGGGCCTAGCGTGCCGCCTGGCCAGATGTAGGTAGGCGAGATCACGAGGTCCTTTTGGCGAGTGTAGCAGCTGGGGGGGTCTTCAAGGATGAGAACAGTTACGGTGATTTATGCGGCACCAAGGTAGTCGTGGTCTCTCTGGCGAGAATGAGTTAAACTTGGATCTTAAAAGAAGTTAACTTGGAGTGCGGTGTGACCACCGAGTAACGAGCTCGAGGGGAAGCTTTTCTCCTTCGTTACTTAATTCCTCATGGGCGAGAACTGAATTCGGGGAGGATCTTCTTCAAGGGCGAGGATAACGGAGGGGGGTTTCTCTGGCGAAAATAAGTTTAACTTGAAGGTCGGTTTGGTAACCAGGAACTAGCTCGAGGAAGAGCTTCTTCTTAGTTCCAGTCTTCCTCAAGGGCGAGTATAACGGAGGGAAGTTTCTCTGACGAGAACAAGTTGAACTTGGTTTCTTAACCAAGTTAACTTATGAGTTCGGTGTGGTCACCGAGCAACGGGCTCGAGGGGGAGCCTTTTCCTTCTTCTTTTCCTAATTTCTCAAGGACGAGGAATACCCCTGGTGTTTAAGATGCACCAGGATATGAGGAGTCTCTCTGGCGAGAGTAAGTTGAACTTAACAAAGTTAACTTAACGATTGGTTTGATAACCAGGGACTAGCTCGAGGATGAGCTGCTTCTTAGCCCCTTAAGTTAGGTAGCCCTGCCTCTCTTGCAGGGTACTTCTTGGTCTGGCCAGCCAAGTTACCTACCAATCCAGTTTAGGAAGCTCGGTTTTAATCCGAGGAATTCATCACCAGGAGACTGAAGTATTCTACCTCGATTTTCCTCAGTGTTCGTTATTTATAAGTTGTCACCCCACTGGGGGAGTGCTAAGAGGGGGGGAGGCTTGATGGCGGGCCCAGGAGGGTTCTTATGCCCAACGGTTTTTCTCACCAAGACTTACATCAACTCCTCGTTAGCCTTCGAGCTTATGAGAAACACGTCTCCAATTTCTTATTTGACGTGAAATTGAATCTCACTCTCCTGGGGGAGATCTTGCATTTTAACCTTTAGGTCTTTCATAGCGACGAGTGGTGCGGCGCTGCGGTTACGCGCTAGACCCGCCAGTGCCTGGGGCCAGATGTCCTGGCGGTAATCGCCTCGTGACTCCACCACGAGAGAAAGGGGGAGAGTGATGATTCCCCTACAATGTCTAAGGCTCTATTTCGATCATATTTTTCCCATATATTAAAAAAAAATTAGTTAAATATTAGCGTCATCCTCTTGAACGAAAATTGGCATAACATTTGAAAGGCCTCAGGGACAATACAAAGCAGGGGTTCTTGGCCACTTTTTTAATCTGTAGACCTTAGGCATTCCGATAAACGTCTCAAAATATAAGAGCTGTATTAAAATTAATGGTTGTTAAATTTACTTTAAAGAAATTAAAAATATATGAAAATTATTTATTTAAAAATAAGGGAATTGAATTTATTTTCCAATTATATTTGTTTGTTTTTTTATATTGCTAGTCAGTTAGGAAGATCGTTGATGGAGTTTTGGGGGCAACAATCCCATTACTGAAAATGTTCAAGTACAGAGAAAAGTTGCTAGAAACAGCAGAAGTGCTTAAAACGGAGGGTCAATAATAAGTTTGTAGGTATTTTGTACGTAAAAAAACCCACTATTTTTTGATACTATACACTATCTGCTGAATAACCATGTTATAGCTCTATCAACTCTTGCACACCTGATCTATCTGTACATAATATCTGACTATTTATTATGCAAGAATTCCAAATATAGAAACATTTTGGTCACCAAGGTTTAGATAATATCCATTAAGTTCCACTTCTAGCTTCATAAAATGCTTCGCGATTAATTATCTCTATATTTCATTGTTCCATCCTTGACTGTAAAATCTTTATCCTGAACTGCCCAGATACAACTCTAGAGCGTCGAACCCAACAGATATTCAACTGCATCTGTCGCGATGCAAAGACGCGTAGGTTTCATTTTTTCTTGGCCAAAACTAAGGTAGTATACCCTTCCGCCAAAATCAACGCCTCCAGCCTCGTTCCGGGCTTGTTCCTAAAGGTTATTCGGCTAGAAGTGGTTGATTTGCAAAATTTCCTTGGTCTTGTTTTTAAAAAACACATCACCTAGGGGTCCAATATTCATAGCCTTAGGATCTCTTGTACCAGGCCATTGCCATACTTCGTTCCATGAAGTTCAGCGCCTTTTGTGTTGATAGGGCTACTGTCTATTTTCTAATTATCTTTTGTTCTTTCGATCTTAAGTACGGATGCGAGTTTTACTCATCCGCAGTTGTATGCATATTGCGGAAGTAGTAATCCATATATAACACAGGTGTATGTCTCACAAGCAGTGCAGGGAGCCTGCTTGTCGAGGCTGTGGAGATGCTACTTTTTCTGCGCTGTAAACACTGCATTTTGAAATTGTACGCGCTGGACAGCGTCTTCCACAGTTACCAATGCATTTCTTTGCATCCACAGCTAATTTCGACGTTGCTTATCATTTCGAGTGACGCCACTCATACTCTAAGCCTTTTGGGTATGGGACTAAGATACTCCATAGCAGCATTTCACTTTTCCTCATGCTGACTACATGGTAGAATTACGATCAGCCTTCTAAGCTGCCTTGCAAAGAAGATATGAAACGGCCGACCCGAACCTAAACTTGTCGCGCGCGACTGTTTCCGTAGACGTACCCTTCACTACCTCGGCGGCTTCAGGTCGCAGGGCGCACCGCCATCTGATGGAGCGTTCCCGTGCACGTTTTATGACGACTGCGTTGTTCTCAATAGTTCAGCACATTATTGTTGAGTGTCCCAGTCTGTATGATGTTGGCACACGTTACCTGTCACAGTACTGAGACTACGAGGGTCGTTACCAGTTGTATCTAGTAATCGGGACCGACTCTTGCACGTTTGATTCTGAATAAGATGACATTTTGGTGAAGGCTTGCCTCTTCCATTTTATTTTACCTGTCTTCTTGATTCTGTGTGAATACTTAAGGGCCGGTGGGAGGCGAGTTCCCCGCTGCCCTTGAGGATGCCTTTCTTCGCTTGTTCTTGGCTTTGCCTTGTTTTTTTTGTTTAATCTTTGTTTAGTTTTTAATTAAGTGTAGCCTATTAATAAACGGTTCTGTTTACGGCGAATAAAAAGAATTTAGTTTTATATTGCTTGATCCAATCACTATTACCGATTCTGGTGAATAATCTTTAATCTTCAGCTTGGTAAAAAATAGTTTTTCCACAAAAATTTATCAAATCAGCCTCTTAAGTTACTAGATGCAAACGGTAGCTTGTTTCCAAACTACTCTTTGACCTTAAGCGGTGTAAGCTAATCAACGTGCAGACAGAAATTTCCTGCAAAAGGTATCAGTCCAACCTACTCTGCATCACGGGTTCATCATATGCACGGCTCTATGTCGACTCATTGGAAGGAAATGATCATGTGAAGCATGCAGTTACCTTTTAAATTGAGACACACGATTTTACCGCCAATTACCAAGCTAGGCAAAATTTCTGTGAAAAATGACGTATCGGACGACGCCCTTGCAGGTTTCTTGCAAAAAATAACGGAAAGCGCACGGAGTTCTATATTAGTCATCAACTAAGTTGCTACATCCTGCTTATAGACTTTTTTCTAGGGACCAGTAGCTATGTCTAAAGGGTTGCACATTATTTAATAGCTCATCCCGATGAAGTTTTTTTTCTCCAATAAGAACATTGTCGGCTTCTAAACCCATGTTCAACGGAAAGGCACAAAGATGACATAAGCGAAGCTCCTGATTAGTATTTCCCATCTCCCCATACATATATATTGTTATGGAAAAGCTATGGACTGACAAGGAAAGGCTTACGCACTCGGCTTCCCTTTTAATCACAAGGGCTAGCCAGCGGCGGAAGCTGCAAGCGAGAACACAAGAAAAGCAGGCACTTAATACTAAATTGCAGGTCCACCGGTGTGTAGACACGCTTTGGCACCTTCCAACCACTGCAGTCCCTGTTCCACTACCTTTTGTGTTTTGCCTTTTTAAGCAAAAGCTAGAGGAAGGATACCTTGATCACAAACCAGGATCGGAAGTGCTTATTTGCAAGCACCAACAGACTGGTGTCTTGGCAGCTCCCTGCAGCCGAGGATGAAGCCTGATCGTCTCGAGCCTTTCCTGCCACCAGGGTCCTTCTCCCCTCGGTCAAGATACGGGTCCGAAGATTGCACACATTTCTACCAGTTTAAACCTAGTGCAGATTTGATGCCCTCAATATGAGGGCATCCGTCACCATCGAACTCGATGGACTTCCCAAAGCAAGACGTTAGAGTAACTTTGTACTTAAGCACATGGCTGTATTTTTTGCCTTGAAAGATTTTAGCACCAGGTTAATGGGCGAACTCTCACGATTTATACAGAACATGGAGTATTTTAGCAGGCGAATAATGACATCTGAATTATATCACACAATTCACCACCGACATTTGCAAAGTTAAGTGGGAAAGCTAACATTGTATCAGAGTCTGCAATTTTCACATGCATCGTCAAAATCTAACTACATTCCACGGTAATAGATCACGCAATTATGGCAGATCAGACTAAAGATCTCGACCTCACCTACCTTGTTGAGCGACTCGGTGCACTCGAATTTTAATAGGTCACATTTAGATGGGGAATTTCCCGGATTTACTGCAGTCTTTTTCATCTAAAGATTAAATCTTTCAAGGATCAACAAAGACACTCATCGCTGGACTCGCACCTGCGTATATTGTCAACTATCAAAGATACAGCGACATACTATCACCACTGCGCACCTTAAAGCAGCAGCTCCCCCAGTGTTAGGTGCCATTTTAGAAGGAGGCTGGCACCCAGCTTTTCCTGCGCACTCAGACCTGCTCATATCACCAGAGTAGCTTCAAATGAGTTTTTGCATGTGTATTTTTAACATGATAGCGGGAAATGAAAATCTTTTTCTTACCCCAGATAATTTTCTTTCTCCCCCTCCACTTTCAGAAGGGAAGCAACTTGCCTTGAAATGCAATTATTCCTTAATTATGGGATGCGAGGGGAATCTCCCAATTTAAGGAGAAATATAACTATCTTGTCACGACGAACCAGACTTCATTACCGTCAGTTTAGAAGTAGGTGTTCAATAAATGCTGCACACGCTAACCTAAAGCTGAGACGCCTTCATCTCTCCCAGGGTATCCATGGTAACATTCCTCTGTTAATCGCACTCGCAGCTCAAGGTCAAATTTCGTCACTGTTTACCTCATCAACGAGTGACTCCAAATCTAAGCGACTTTCTGCATTTTTGCTCCGCAGAATTTCTGCACTCGTTTCTCATATAACTTCATCGTACTCAAAGGGCATTTAATTCACTTTGAGCGTATGAATTAATTTAATATACATTGAAAACCATAATTAGCAATTCCCGTTTAATTGCATTGGTTCCACAGTGCTTAAAATAAATTAATTAATTCAGAGCAATAATAATACCAAATTAATTTTCATTAGCAATTCTTATTGAAGTAAAAAATTCCCTTTTTTTTGTTGCAATTCCGCATTCAACGACCTCTAAATTCACTAAGTAGTCAATGACCTCATTGAGTATCTAGATGAATCAAAACAAAAGCAAATAGGTCCTACTGGCATACATTTTACTGCCAGCAGAGTCAGTAATAGCCACAAAATTCACTTTACAAGCTACTTTTATGAACCGAGCTCTTAGACCAGACACTTTTCTCTAACATTGCTAATCTCTCTATCGTGGTTGCGACCCTCATTTTAAACCATATTCTTTGAAATATGAATTAACCATTTTCAAAATATAATCCTTATTTTTTGCTTCAATCGTTGTTATCATTAAACTCATCTTTCCTAGGGCTACCACTCAATTAAACTTGTGACCCCAAAACTGAGGGAGATCGACATACGCCCTACCATTTCAATTCTATCTAGCTCTAATATTTCTGCCAAAATGAAAAGGTGGTTAAAAAAATGTAACATATTGGAATTATTTATCAGGTGTTTTATGGGTAGGTTGTTCAACTACTACAAGTTGCCAATCCCTGCTAAACGTAATATTACAAACCAGCTTTCACATCAAGGAGTATCATTGTGAGATGCTGAAGATGAACTTTACCCTAAGTGTCTGTGAGGAGAAATGAACTTATATCGGTACTAGCCATAAGTATTCCTCTGCTTGCGGCGCGTTTTATTTGAAAGTTATTTGGGATAACTTGTCTTAGTTAATAAAAATATAAAAAACACCAAAGAATTATAGGAGAGATGGGTACTTAGGTTTATGCTTTCTATTGTTTACATTAATAATATTAATCCAAAGTGATCCCTTATGATGATATGATGCCGTCAAGAGATAATGATGGTTGCAAGATGATTTATTTTTAACTATTTATACTTTTTCATTCATTTTCTTTTTATCAGTATATGTGTTTCCCTTCAGTTTTTCTACACCAAATGAAAATGGTGTCACTTGTTATTCTACTTAAATCCACTCTATTTTTTGGGCGCCACGTAGTTTACATACATCTAAGAAAAATACTTAATATCGACTTTAATTTCTAAGAAAAGAAAAAAATCAATGTTAATTAAATATGCCTACTCTGAGTTTAAATTAAGTCATTTCAGAAAGTGAAAAGCTCAATAGACAATTATAAAAATAAATTTACATACGTGGAAAATGCATAAATGATTCCTTAAACAATATCATTTTATCTTGGCATTTTCTTGAATGAATATTTATCACGTTATTAAATAATTTAAATAAATTAGCGATTTCTTTATATATATTTTGAAAAATGATATGATCTATGACCCCATTAAATGCTTTTTCTACTAGTTACAAATAATAATGGTGCGCTAATACCAAAGTTGTCAGTAGTCGCTTGTATACTTGGTACAATCTTGTTGGTGTTGCATTGATAACCAAGAGCAGATGTCTTGACCCCTGATCCCTCAGACCTCTCGTGTGATTAAGGGAGAAAGACTTAATCCTGCAGCCTTATGTTTTAGGCTCCCGCCAACGTCACCACAATTAAGTGGGCCAGTGCTATCTGTGAGGCAGTACAGAGGGACTAGGTTAGAGTCGGTGGAGGTTTTGCATGCTATGGCAATTTTATACCACTCCCCTGTGCTAGCGGTTCATGGAACAGTTTGGAGGTAGGAGTTAGATTGCAGCTTACCGCAGGTTGCATCTAGGTGGGTGGTTTCAAACCAGGATTGTGAGGTGGTTGTGTTTTATATGCATTTTAAAATGACATCACCCCTTTACAACTCTATTTATTCTTGCCCTAAAGGGTGGCTATAGTTTAAAAAATTACAGCCTTGTCTGCTATTCATACTCAGTGCAATACTTGCCTATATTATAGATTATAAAGATAAAATTCATCTAAAGGATAAATTTCCATTCACATAAGTGAGTAATTTAACTCACAAGAGTTCAAAACAACATTATTTAAAAGGTGGGTAAATTATTATAATTTTCACCCAGATGATCTCAGAGGAGTCGAAGCGGGGGATTTCTTTGAGATTCCACCAGAATAACGATCAATGGCTCTGAAATATTTGTATTATGTACTAAAAAAGACTTTCCAGATTGTTTTACTTTTAAACGTAATAAGGCAGGAAATATTTTTTTATGTTCTAATTTTTATACACCTCAGAAATTCTTTTAATTTGATGCCTGTGTTTTTTGTATGAATTTATTCATGATAACTTTAAACATGCTCTTGATTACACCCTATACGATTAAAGAGGAAGTGCTATGATATTCCTTTACCGGTCTTGCTCTTTTTTATTAGCTTTTTCTTTCTTTTTATATCCTCTCTAATCGCATCTTCTTTACATGGTGACAGAGTCTGAGTTCTTTTTCGATTACTTAATCTTCGGATTTCTCCTCAATGGTTAAAAAAAATGTTCTCTTCTTACTCCCAAAAAGCCATTCATGGTAAAAAACCAGCTCGAGGAAAAGGCGTTCACAGGCAACAACCAAAGTAGCCATTTGGTCAACAAACATTCTCTGCCATTCTTATAAATACATATTCCTTTATATTTGCGTGAAAAATTAAATCGCGCAACGCTTTTAGCTATACTGTGCATGCCTTTGCGTGAAACAGAAAAATGGCTCAATCAACCCAACCGAGAGCGGTAACGGGGGTAAATTATTCGCAAGAATTACTTCAGCAAACCGAGCCACCGCTCGCTTATTTGCTCGCTTCCATGTGTGTATTTGGATCTTTCGGAAAGAAAAGAAAATCTAAACGAGAGAATATAACCATTTCTATCCTCATAAAAACCTGAGGTCTCAAAACGCGCTCTTAAAATATTGTTTATAAGACGAAGTCTAAAAAAATAATTTTCCCACAATTTCAGACTTTTTGCATTTTTATTCCAATGAGGTCTATACAACTTCATATACTTCTTGAAAAGACTATTGTTTGGTTGTAAACAGTTGATGTTCCAGAACATAAATCCCACAAAAGAATCTTCTTCAACGACTCGATTTTATTTAAACATTCTTGGGGAAAATAAGAGGGAAATAAATAGAGGAATTTTTCCTGTTTCTGTGTTGATACCTGTTATCATCATAGTATGCCCTCGTTGATTTAACAATATATTAAAAGTTTACTTTACTTAAAATGGAGCCCCAATAATACAACCGAAATTGAAAAAATAGCCAGAATAATAGTAAGTTTATATGAGGATAAACAATGAAGAAAGGAGAAACATTGCGGAAGAAACAACCGAAATTGACGAATCCATTTTATTTTTTTATAAACGAAGAAAACCGATGTGGCCAGAAAGTCTTTTAAACCCTGAATCTTAATGAAGACTATGAAGTTTACAAAACAGGGTCTACTGACTAAAGTCCTCGTGCTCTCACTTATTCTGATTTATTACCCTACGAGCTAAAAACTTTCAATAATTTCTGGACTAACTTTGGAAGGACCTTGGCATATTATTATATCATTATAAAGAGAATGTAAAACAACATAATTGTTTTCAACTTTCGTTAGAATTGGCTGAATAGTTATGATATTATTGCCAAAACAAAATAATTCCCGCGCTAAACTTGAGAGGACCTTGGCAATTATATCATTCGAAAGAAAATGTAAAACAATCAAAAGGTTTCAAATTTCGTTAGGATCGGCCGAATAGTTACAATATTATCACAAAATAAAAGCAAAACGGGGATCGACCGACCAGCATAGTGAGATGTAGAGTTGCCAGCGAATAGACTCGCACGTGACTAAAAGTAAGCATTTTTATTTCGGGTGACAGCCAAAATTGTAAATTGTTAGTCATTCAAGCTTGATGGTATAAATTTGCAAGTATCATTACAAATACCAATATTTTAAATTATATTAGCTAGCTTTTTAACATTCAAAATGATCAGCATCGGACTCTATGCACTTATCAATACGATTATCTAAATTTCTTATGTCATTCTTCAAAGTATTGACAATGATGGATGCAATGATTTCTCGAAACTGATTCGTCAGTTCTGCGATATTAGATAGTACAGTTCCAAGGAGTCTTTCTTTTACAAAACTACATGGAAGGTACTCTAAAGGTGACAAGTCAGGTGACCTAACCGGTCAGAGGAAATATGTTCTATGCGACATTAGTCTTTGAGAAAATCGAGCCTTCAACCATGTCATAGTGGCACATGCAGTGTTGGCTGTAGCGCCATAGGAAGAAAACCATTTGTCAGGTTATGTGCTATTGGCAAAAATGCTTTTGAGCATGCCAAGATATCTAGCAGCGTTAATTGACTGAGCTTTTTCTGTTTCATGTTCCTCAAAGAAATAGAGCCCATAAATCTTATATTCACTTAATACACACCATACTGTTATCTTTGGAGAGTGCTAGGTTTTTAAAAGTGATTATTTGGCTTAGTTAGAAACCACTTCCGATAATTCTGTTTATTTGCAATGCCTTTCAGGTAAACGTGACATTCATCATTGAACATTATGTTATTCGATATTAATTGTTTATCACCGCACATTTCTTTAATCCTGAGGCAAAATGATAAAACTCGTTGCTTATCCTGCATTGATATTTCTTGATAGCATTGGCTTTTTTATAGCTCTAAATTAAGATATTTTTTTGAGAATAGTTCGCACAGCTTCTCCATTGAAATGTGACTCAGCAGCCAATTTTCTCACTGACTTTGTTTCATCAGCATTACTTAAAGTCCCTAGCTTCTTAATATTCTCTTCCGTCTTCACACTTTTCTTACGATCGGAATTTCCTTTATTTAAATTAATAATTGTGATGTGTGCATTCCACTTGGCGTAATTTCTCAGGATTGTTTTTTTATCTAATCATATACCACATTTTGCTTGAAAATGACAAATAGATTTAATTATTGAGCCATGACGAATCATTAATTCCCCCACAAACTTGCGCTGTTCAAGATTTAATTGTGCTATTTTTAAGAACCTAAAACAGAACTGTTTAATATCTGCATAGATAGGTTAGCCTAGGCTGGGATAGCCTATACACCGCAAGCCTAAGCTATCTAAGTTAGCCAATAAAATTTCTTTGTAATGATATTTATTCGTACCTTCAAACTTCAGGGGCTAACAACTTTCTGGATTATAAAAAAGTGTACATTTTTGGCTGTCGCCCGGTATAAGCCATTCAAGGCCAGGGATATTCATAAATCGATGTCGTTTAGTTTAAAAAAGGCTTGAGGAAAGAGGTGGGTCTCCAAGTCACCCTTGAAATTACCAAGAGAGAGAGAGAGAGAGAGGGAGACGTACGTATAAAACCAGGGAAATTTTTCCACATTCTAAAAGCAAATACCACGAAACTACGATGGTCAATGCAGCACAAACGGTTCATTAATAAGCACTCTTCCGAAGACATTCCAGACCAAATCTTTATCAGCACCATTTTTATCATTAGAGACTCACATGAATAGAACCACGAATAGTTTTAACATTTTAAATCTAAACTTCTTTCATATGATTCATGACGTTAGACATTCAAACGCAATATTTTCATCTTGCCACTCATGATTCAAAAGCACTGTTACACCTTCTATTGACCGTCGATGTACCGTCAAAATTTATTTTTACGTTTCAAATGTTTTGTCTCATTTATTTGGGCTTCACCCATTTTGTAAAGTTTCGGGTTTCCCCCTTTTGCAAGTAAATTCCACAAAACTTCTACAATTTTTATTAAAATAAGAATACTCCAGTTGGAGTAAAACAAAGGTAGTACTCGTAGTGTCCCTGGTACAACTGAAATTTGCAGGAGTGGCACTCCCTCATGTTTCCAACCGAAATAGATGCTCCCTCTCGGGTAGTTCTTTACCTCCTATTTAAATCTAACACTCTCATTCCTCCTACTTCTTACTTTGTTCCCCGTAAGACGGTGAATAGTGTAGCAGGTATAATCACAACCGCTGTTGAAGTAGTAAATGAAGTATTTCCTGCAAAATTCCTTATAATTGAATAAATTCGGAAGATTTAGGAAATGGCTGAAAGCAAACTCACTTTCATTCGAATTTCAGATGGCGTAAGAACAACGATGCTTCTTTCGGAATTGCCAATAATGTAGACAAAGCCTTCTGATTTCATTCTCGGGCTAAAAATAAAACTTGAAATACTCTTCAATATGCTTCGATTGAAGACGAGAAAACTCATATACTCAGTTTGGTGCACAGGAATTGAAATGAAGTGGAACTCATCAATTCAAGCTGAATTTAAAAAAAAAAGAAGTAAAATTATTAAAAAGAAGAAAAATTGTAAAACAAAACAGCTTTGAATCGTTTAATGTAAATAAACATGAAAAATAATTCACTATCAAAATGAAGGTAAAAAACTTTTTTATAGAAAAATAATCAATTGCATCATAACTTTCATGGGAGAATATTTTCTTAGCAAAGCAGGATGAAGAATATCTTAACAGAATTTTTGAGAAATCAAAAAATAAATTAAAGATCAATCAAGAAATAAGTTAGTTAAAATTTTTTGACAGAAATGTTTATATATATAAGCAAAAAGCGAACCCGGCAATGACTTTGCCACTCCTCTTTCGGGGGGAGCTTGGGCTTCGCTACTAAGATTAAAATTTAAAATCTAAAAAAAAAAACAGCTATGGTTAAATTTTTAATAATTTTCTGAACTTCGCCAATAATAATAATTTTAAAAAAGGACTCTAAACTAAATTTCTTCCCTGTCAAAATATAACGTTGCTAAAATATAGAGTTATAGATAGAAGAAGAGAGATAGAAATAAATTATCTGGACTTCACCACTTGTAATTCTTTGGGTTTTAAAAAATTCACAAAATTTCGATACTTATATTTAGTCCTGAACTTCACCATTTTGTTTTCTGATATTATAAAAGAATTATTAGAAACAACTTTGTTAAAAAAACATAAGTCATAACCAAACTAAGATGAAATTATTATTCAAATACTCAAAAAAATCCCCTTCTTAAATTATAGAGTTAGTGATGAAGTGATGATGATGACTAAATCTTCATTAAGGATAGGTATAATTTAAAGAAAGTTGTTACCATTTGATGATCTTGCTTTAAATTAATCTATTGCTACTGTGTTATTAGGAGCCATAGCATGAGCAAACAAAGACCCATAGGGTCTTAAGAACCTACACTAAAGTCTCTAATAATACTGTCAATCCCAAATATAGGCACGCCACTAGAACAGATGGAACATTAAAACAAATGAACACATTATTATCCTCATTTCGGAAAGGAGTTTTCAGCCTAAACAGACTATCTATATATATTTCTAATTCCCTAAGTTCCCAAACTGACCGAACTGATAATAATTTAAGAAGCAAAGAGCCAAATAAATTTATTATAGGAACGAACTTATAAAATTATCAATTAAAAATGATAATAAGGATACTTAATTTTAAACAAGAATGTTAATTATGCTTTAACTTAAGTGAAAACTCTTCAGCAAAAATTTGCATACAAGAAATTTTGCCGACATGAGAAATGTTAAATGAAACACGATAAAACTAAAGGAAGCTGAATAAAAAAGGATAGAAGTGGATTTGTTTGGTTGGTGTATAAAATATAAAGAGGGAAAATGCTCGAATATATATTGTGAGTAATAACCAAAATTCTTTTATGCAGAGATACAGTTTTGTGTTTGTGTCTAAGTATTGATTCAATACGGAGAGCTTATTCTAAAATTTTTCATTTTGGCTCTGGTAGATTTTCCGCAAATTTTATTTGGATTTGGAAACCTTCCCAGTGCGATACACAGAGAGCAAAAATTTAATGGTGCAATAATTAAGCGTGAAAAGAAGGGAACATATTGCTACCATATTTTCTTAAACTACATCCAATTATAGAAGGTACAGACTTTTTGCACGGCAATAGTTTAATGGGTATAGGATGTTTAATGAACGTACTAATTATACAGTATGTAACACAATTTTTTGTTCCTGGGTAGTAATTGCTATTTTATAAGTGCTTATTCTAATGTTTATAAAAAGTGGCTTTTATTCATTTCAAACTTTACTTTTGTAACATTGATAATTTGCAATGGGAAAACGGCCGAATTTTCATTCATATAAAGTAAGTAAAAAACATGAACAAAATTAGTATATATTTATACCAAAGCTTTAAAGTAGTGAACACAAATCTTTGATTGTGAGTAATTATTTATAAACTACGATTTTAATGTAAAACAATTTCAAGTAAGTTGCCTTTACATATTGGCCAGCGACATAGCAAAATGCCTTTACGGATGCTTGCAGCCTTTTGATCAACAGCTAGAAATAAACTGAACTGGTAGGATTACATCTCGTGTATACATAAGATATATTACTATTTATGATCCTGGAAATTCTAGAAAAATCTAGATAGTTCTTGAAAGTTATATAAAATTTTAGAAAGATCTTGGAAATTCTTTATCAGCTACTCAGGAAAATAAGCAAATTTTAAAATATCATTATTCAGGTCACAAAAAGAAAGTTTGAAGAGAATGAGAGCCATTTCCTATGGAGTTTAACAGTTTGTGCCCAGACTTATATGCATGCAAAGGTGACTGGGTTAGAAAGGGACTATATAATATCAAAAACTTGTTTATACTTTCTTCAATTAATTGCCAATCATATAGATTTTTTAGAAAATAGTCCCGTAGCAATTTATGTTATGTATAAAATTAAGTATAATATATGAAGTAGGCTCTATGTACTGTATTGTCGAATGAGATGGTTTTCAATTTAGGGGAGATTAAAACTCTCATCTTCTATCAAAGATAATATTTGCTGACTATTTAAAATAATGGTAATGAAACAACATTTGTCCTTGTCTGATTCCTATTCGGAATGCGCCGTCCTTCTCTCCTTGAATGCTCCTTTATGTAACTATGTCCAAGCTCCTACATTTCAATCGGATCCATGGAAGTAAAAGATGGAACTCCAAATGTCAGCTGCGCCATGGTGAACCACGCTACTTTGCAGGAAAGTAAAGTAAGAAGTGCAACCAATAATGGAATTACCACCCTTTGACGAAGAATGTTGGAATGGATGGGAAGGAAAGGAGAAAGTCGAATTGAAAGAATGCAAAAGCAAACCTTGATTAGTGAAGAGACTGATGCAAATTACAAAGGTCGAGAAGAAGTTTAAAAGGATTGGATTTAATTGGTACAAATCTCATTCAAATCTGGCTTTCAGGTTCTATTACTAAAAGACGTCTAGCAAGTATGGTATAATTAACCCTTGTACGAGCGAAGAAAAATACACTCTCGAACTTAAATTAAATATAAAATCATGTTAGTTATAATAACAGACAGGTTTAACGGCATCTATCATGAAATTGTTCAAGCTCATTTACTTCATCTTTATTTTAGATTTATAATTTATATTTATAATGTCTATTGCTAGTATAATACGCGATTGTCATAAATGAAATGATCCAGTTTTGATTTGGTTGTGATAAAAAGAGATAAAATTATACCATGCTTCCAATGGAGGGAAAATTTCAGTTATCGAAGCAGTCGAAAGCGAGCGGAGAACTTTAAATCTCTCCAAATTGTGAGAATGAGAATGAACGAAATGCTTCTCTTAGACTTTTTTCTCCTATGTTTATTTCATAAATTTAAAATTATTACTTCCTACTCCGTTGCGGCGTCCTCTGTTGGCTTATTGATTTTTACTCTGTGAATTTAAAAATGGACATTCATAGAAAGGAAGGCGAACTAATCGAAAGAGATGATAATATCACCAGGACTTAAATTATAAATTTGTCAACTTAATAAAACATTCTGTCTGGAAAATAATAATGAGAGCCAAGTAGCTTAACGTGAGGCTCGAAGAACGAGGAGCGTTTTGCAGCACATGTCTCAATTCCCACCATTTTTTTGAAAAGAAAATCAGTATATGTAGCTTGGATTGCGTTTAATTTGCGTTCCCAGATGTAGCACTATTTATTGTTTTATTTCTCTTCTACTTCATTTTTCTTTCTTCAAAATTACCCTCTCTACTTCTTGAATCAATTTTCATAAAGACTAGCTCCTCCCTGTCCCACTCCACCCTCATCTCTCATAGGCCCTCGATGTCGATGGCACGAGGCCTATCATCGTACAGATTCTCTAACAATCGGATTCTTTCCACATGACATAGAATAATGTTGCATGTAAGTACTGTAAGATCAATATTCTTACCAAGGTCCAGCATGGTTCCTGACAAGCGACTAAGGCCAGATAGGGAGCCACAGGTATCGGAACCAGCGCCCCTGACGGCTCTATTTTAAGAGTACAACATTGATTCAGGGTAAAGGGCGGTGCTGTTGCGGACCACTTCCTCTCCAGCCGTGTAATCCACGTCTAATATTGAATCGAATAGGTTTGCGGAATGTGGGAGTTATATGTAATGTGTGAAAGAGGAGTATGGTGCTCAAAGTCTTTAAGACAGATATTAAATTTGCTTGCTATATGTAAGAGAAGCATGAGAACATATGAAGAGTTTGGTTGAAATGGAGTGAATTGAGTGTAACCAGGGGTACATAAATATGGAAGGAAAAAAGAGGGTGTAGCAGTGTTTTCGACTGATGAAAGCCATGTGGCAGTGGTTGAATATACTTTTGAGTGGTCTAAAATGAATCCGATGAGGTTGAGATATGTAAGGGTGAATCGGAGTGATCGTAGTATTAATGGACAATGTAATAATAGAAGTAAAGGTAAGAAAGAGAGGTTCTAGAATGATTTAATTCAGTATTGGACGGAATTGGGAATGTATTTGTAGGAGATATGAATGAAAAAAGAGGTGACAGAATGAGAGAGGCGATTAATTGAGCTTTTGATATACCTGGAGGAATTAAATTGGAGAGAGTGTTAGTTAGGGTTTTGGGCTGAAAGAAACTTATGCGAAACGAATATTTTCTTTCAATACAAAGATTTGTATAAATACAAATCAGTTGGTTATGGAAGTGTTGGAAAACATAATAATATGAAATGAGAATATGACTAAGAGAAGACCCTTACAGGAATGGCCGTACGCTTGTACGCTTCCTGGAGGCAGAACAGCGGACACTGTTGGCTAAAGAAGGCGCTGTCTCCTTCGATAACTTATTGGGGAGATTGGGCTCGCTAGGCTCGGTGTTTGGCACTGATAATCAGGTTTACCCCGTGGAAGATCAAGCCATACGTGGCTGGGTTGCCTCCGACATGATTATATACATCGTTTTATTCCCGGTTAAACCAGCCAAAATTCTGAATGTGCGATAACATTTCCTGATGTTAAGTGTTATCTACATGTTAATTTTTGCAGTGCTAAATTCAAATATGTTGCGTTCCATTTATTTTCTGTACTCTTCTTTCATCTGTATTCTATTGCAATGACGATTCTACCGGTGTACTTTAGCGACCCGTACAGCGAGAGTTTATTTTGCCTCTCACCCTACGACGCTGCCTAGCAGAGTGCCCCACCCCTACTCACTCTTCACCCTCTCGTTTTTCCCGCTACCGTCCAAAACCTTCTTCAACAGGTTTTCTTTTATTACTTCCATTGTGAAGTTCAGTGGTTCCGCCAAAAAACATATGCGCAAACGTTTCTATGAACAGAGAAATGAATTCAAACTTATCAGGAACGATAAAGTCATTCCAGTTATCGAATTAGCGGACAAAAAGTGGTTATGAGAATTCGCAATTCTGGTGGACATCACTAGACAAATAAATGCTCTTAATTCGAGATTACAAGGGTCATTTAACTTATTACCAGTTTTCCTGCCAATATCAAAAGCTTTGAGAAAATGACGGTTTGTTTAGATACCAGCTGAAGAGAAAGTGTATGGTGCATTTTTCAAGACTGACAGAACAGAAACTAGTATTGACAGTGGAGTACGTTTCAATCTCTTGGAGCAATTAAAAAAAAGGGTTGCAGAACTATAGTAATGAACTTGCTCCGGGAATATATCAATCTTCTTTTGATGTGATGACAGATTAGGTCAAAATCGGAGTAAGCCTCTAATTTGCCGCATTTCTCCTAAAGACTGCAAAGAGAAAATGAAGAACAGATCCGATTTGAACAAAGCACAAAACATGGTTAGGAAAAACATGACCTGAGCTAACATAAGCTAACCTTCAATTTTAAATTAAAAGTTTGTGAAACTATACAAACTTTTTGTACGTACCTTTTGGTTAGAGGGTTCAACCCTTCACTTCCTTGAATTTCTTTTTTAAGTTTACCCGTAGTATAAATATCTCTAAAGCACAAAACTAAATATCAATCCTCAAATTAATTCATTTACACTTAAACAATCCACTGAAATCCAAATTAAATAGTTGATCCATTTTCAGTTTTAAAAATTTAATGTAAACACTGAAAAATATCTGCTTTCTCAAGTACCGATGCGAGCAATTTTTACCCTAGTTTAACATAACCAAAAATCGCTTTCTTGTTCCTGTTGCTAATCAACTCAAAATTGCTTCCTCATCATCAATTTCACCTAACATCTTTGAGCTTTGCTAAGCGAAGCCGAACTAACTATCTCATTAAAATACAAGATAAAAAATTTAATTAAATTTATAACATTATACTCTTTGATGTTTGGGTAATTAAAACTGTTAGAAATATCAGGTTAGTTACTTCTATTAAATTATAATATTCTTGTCGTGGTATGACCAGGTGTACGCTGTTATACGCACACTGGACTACTGTCCAACCGAAATTAAGGCTCCTCCAGGGAATAACTCTAAGAGTGGTTTAAATACACAGTTACTAGACCAAGGAATATTCAAACACGGCTACAAAAATATACTTTAATAGGACTAAAGATTACATACACATATAGGGCAAGTTAAATGACAATGCCAAAAAATTGACGGTTCACGGCAAAAATGATTGACAATATCGGTTAAGTTTGAACCGAGGGATAATTAATTAAGAAATGATCTTACAAGTATGCAAGTTCTAGAGCAAAGGAGATCACTGAGGTTCGACGCGGTACCGGAGGGAGGAGCGTGACGAACCGGGGGTTAAATCCCTTTTATCTTGATGTGCGGCGAGTAGGACCAGGGAGGTAAGTTCGGCCTTGAACTTGTGGGCGTCTCACGGGCCGCTCAATCCACCTTCGGGAAATTCAAGATGGGGGCCTCTTATCCTTAAGAGACAAACGGAGGATGCTTCGGGGATGGCTTTTCCGTTTCCTAAAATTCGAAGACGTGATGAGAAGGGTTAAAGCGCGCCTAAAACTATCTCCACGAACAACACTGAGTGACGACTAGCTCTTCCTTGGCTCTTCGAAAATCACTCAATCCTTATCTGGATGAGAATGTAGTCGATTCCCTTTCGAATAACGAAGTCGTTAACGGCTAACTTACTTGACGGCGGCTTCAGACACAATCTACCTGTGAACTCCGAAGTCTCGAATATTTATTCCGAAATTATCTCGATGGGGAGAGAGATTCATCGCCAACAGACTTCCTTAATTGCCTTGGGTTGCGATAAAGGTCCATAGCGGGAAGTTGCGATTCCCCCTTAATGGTCTATCCATTGTTCCAATTTTCACAGCATATAGGGCAGACGAATTTAGAGCGGTCAACGGCGAAATGGGGAAGTCAGGAGGGGGGGGGGGATTCCTTTTCTCTATCCATATTCTTTCACAGTTCTAATTAGGGTTACTTATTACACTAGTGGGAGTACCTTTCTTTAAATTTTTAAAAGTAATGGTTCATTTTTATGCTTTCACATGGATGTATGTACATATAATTCGCTTTTGCTACTGGAAGGGTTCTTCACTCATGCCTTATAGGGTTAAAAAAGACTGAATGTGATCAATTATACATGGCCTGTGGATTTGAGCTAAGATGGGCCTTAATACAGACCCGCTCTATTCGGTGACATTCTCCTTATGCTTAAACCAATAATGTATCGGGCTAACGTTAATATATGTACTTAAGGCAGTGAAGAGAGTTTGTAGGAAAGCAGACCTTGCCTCTAATGCCACCACTAGCCATCGTTTTAAGGCCCTTGCAGTAAGTAGGGGCCTAACGGTGTATCTTGCCACTCTGCCTTGTTTTGGTAAGATCTAGAAAGTGCACCGAGACATCGAAACTCCTCTAAATAGTAACAGGAAAATTTGGAAAGGGTATAAATAATATGATATTTAATAAAGAACAATAGGAATAAAGGGGTATAATAAGGACTAGGGTGAGTGATCACCCATTATTATCATCTTCATCCGACTCGGGGAGAGGGAAGGCATGCCTGTCCTCCAGTTTTGAGTTGCAGCAAGGGTGTTACACCCCGCTACCTTATCCACCTCTGAAGACCAGTAGTCAGTAAAAGAGATCTGAAAGGAATGTGATGAATGTAAACAAGATCGAAAATAGTGGGAGATATAAAGTCGCAAGTCTTGCAACAATGGGGTGAAGAGGAAACAGAACAGCTGACACTGGGCCTAGGAGGCCATGCCAGATGGCTGGCAGGCCCATTATCTGTTTTAAGTGAGGACGCTTGGGACGGGAGGAGCCACTGTTCCTCCAAGTACGTGGTGTAGCAGTCTATACAGGGTACCGTCCTTCAGGGGGAAGTGTGGCAACGGTTGAAATGAAAATGAGTATTTGAGAGAGAAAGAGCAACTTAACTGAGACATAAATGGATGATATTGTGTATGACAAATTTCAATGGAAAATGTTTGTGAGGGGGTTTGCTTGGGGTCTCCTATACAAGGATGAACTCTGACTGGATAGAATCTTAATGGACACGGCAGCCTATCGCTATGAACGGGGAATATGACATGGAAAAATTAATGGGCGCATTTGTGATCATGCAGCAATAATGATGGGGGTAGTTTTTAGGAATGTTAAAGAGCGCAAGCACCCCACTACCTTCAAGCCCTGACCAAGGATGAACGGAAAAAGCTGAGTGCGTTCACCCAGTGATATTAGCCTCTGGCCAAGAAAATGAGTGAGAAGAGGCTTGTAAACATCAGGCGAAAACATTCTAAAGTGTAAATATTAAGAAAGAATGCAGCAGATGTAATCTGAATCTAGTTTCAGACCCTCCTAGGCACTGATCCACATGGGTTTGCCGTTACTCTAGTTACCAAGTTAGTCTACCTAGTCAAAGTCGTTTTCTCTCTCCCTCAAATTTTCCTTCCGTAAAGAACACATTACTGCTCCCTCCATATTTGTAAAATCCGCCCCCTCATGTCTGTTCACTCTCACTCTACTATCTTTTTAAAGTGCCGCTCCTTTTCGAAGAATAAAATTAATTTTATTTGTGAATTTATCGTGTCTAAGAAGTTTGTTCTTTGAGGCCTAATGGAAGAATCGTTCAGGATAATGCAACAGGTAGTTCTGAAAGAGTCTCACCCAATGGTTATTCGTTCAAAGTTCCAATAGTTGCAGGAAGTGGTGGTTACTTTGGTTTAATTACCATCCCCTTTCTGCCTCCACTATCTCATTCCGATCGAATTTCCTGAATAATTGTGAATATTTTTACGTGTCTTTTTTCCCGCTCTCAAATTTGCAATTCGATTACACCCGGAAAACAGATATCTGAGGTGGCTTTTGAAGACGTGTGAATTTCTTAAAATGGTCTTCTCTAACTCTATATTAACTTCAATTTTGCTTATTCATAGCGATTTTATTATCACCTACTCCCTCATATCGCCCACTTTTCTCTATTTCAAAATTTTATTCTCCATTCCAATTAGCCCCTGCTACAAACAAATAGAAACATATTTGTGGTTGGTGCTTCTTCCTTTCAACTTCATAACCAGGAGCTCAACGGTAATTTCTAATCACTTTGTGATTTATCTTCCCCTTTTACCAAACTTTCACATAATCCCTGCCACAATATCTCGCCTTTTGTGACTTCCCTCAATAAATCATGAACATCAGTACTTTTTCCCCTTCAAACTCAACCACTCCTACTACTGACGTCAAGGAGTCCATTCACTTCTTTCTCTCTCGGCTTTTCCCGCTTCTGGTATTGATTAGGTAACATCTACCTTTTCAAACACTTCCTCCTTACATACTTTGCCAGTTAAAGCTACAACCGCATTCTCCTAGCTGACAGAAGACAAAAGAGGAAATCAACACACACAGTTCTAGCATCTTGCTCATCCATCTTCTCCTCTCACTTCCCAGTCTATTCTATACCGAAGTCATTTTTTTCTTCTCTGACTAGGAAGTTCAAATCAGATTTGAGAAACACTCAGCCTCAGTTTCTCGTCACCTGGTAATGCTTGCATTCCCCCGCCGCTTTCTTTTTCTCGTCCATTTATCTCTTGATGAACTAACCTACCTCCTTTTCTCTTCAAAATACATGGTCTCTTCTTGACCCTAAGTTTTTATCATCAGTTCCTTCCTCATCTTCCCTCTTACATTTTTGGTATCTTTAACACCTCCATCTCATCTGATACGGTACCATCAGATTTGAAACGTGCAGATGTCGACCCAATCTTTTAGAAACCTAGCCTGAACCCAAACAACCCTGCAAGCTGTCGCACATTCTTTCAGCGTTCCTCTCTCTCATACGTTTTTGTACGGTTGACGTCAGCCCAATTCTGGATCTCAAGTTCTTCACCAACAGTGGCGAGTATTTCCTGCATGACTTCAATGCAGGAAAGGATACTGAATCAGCCACCTTATAAGCAAATGACCTCCTTCGTCATTCGGACAATGATGATTTGCCATCCAATTGGGTTACTTCTCGATCACTCGGCAGCATTTATTGCTGTCGATCACTATGTTCTTCGCACCGTTAACTCAGTCTATTCATGTCACTTGTGAATGATCTGGGTTAATGTAAATGTGTTTTAGTTTTCCATAGCGCTAATTTAGTGTTCCGCTCCAATTTCTTATCTGTACATCCATTTCCCTTCAATATTTCCCATTAGTATTTAAATGCATAACTAGGCCTGTCATGCAATTTTTATTTTGAAGAAATGTAAATCTGCATATCTCTATTTTCTTAATCTTATTTGATGAGATTTTTAAAAATCTTCTACTGAATGTAACATCATTAATAAATGGCGCCCGGGCAACTCTCTAAAGTTCAATCATGAACAAACTAAGATGTATGCTTCAATTTACTCTATTCCATATTTTTCTGGCTGTAAACCTCTCGCTTCTTTCTTACATTTGTTGGTTTCCCGTTTCCTTTATCAGATATTATTAAAAATCTCTGCGTCACCTTTGATACAATAAATTATCTCTTGTTTCCCTCTTCGCATTCTTAGTCGAATTCGCTACTACTTTCAACACTCTATATAGGTTCGTGGTTATTATTCACGTTTTTGTTACTTTCTCAAATGATTACTGTAACATTCTTGTGACCAGGTTCCATGTTTCCACTCTTAGACTCCTACAACTTGTTCAAAAATGAATAGTCCTTGTTCTTTTCTGTAATGGTCCTCATTATGTTGCCACTCCTTTGCTTCTCTAACTAACCATTTTAAGTTGATTAACCTTTAAAGTTCGACCCTGAGAACCCTACATGCTGAGAACCCTATATGTTTATTCTTTGTATTTTCTTTTTACTGCGTGGATAATCTTGCGCTCTTGATTTTCACTCCGAGGATCAGTAAAGAGTTGTCTGCCGTTCTAAGTCCAATGCTCTCTCTCGGTGCTTCAAACGCAACTTGAAGACCTCGCTCTCTTTGAAATCTTATCCTAGTTTGGTAGACAGTCGGTATGTGAAGGCCTGAAACCTTGAAGAGTTCCATAAATATTAACTATTATTATTACTTAAACCATTGGAGACTATTAGGGATTAAATGCAGGTTTAGTACAGGACCGATGAATAAAAATGACTTCTTATCGAGGATTCATTTATTTAATTAAACCGGGGAGAACACCAAAGTGGCATCTCTGCTATAATCGTCAAGAGAATTTTAAAGTTAGGGAAATAAAAATAAGAAAATATGCGAAAAGCAAATAGGCCGATCAGACGAAAAAATGGGGCAGGCGTTCTATGGAACTATGTAATGACCGGATAATAATTAAAGGATGAACCTCCCCGTTTCGAGGAAACGAATGGTATTGGAATAGAACAATTAATAGTTTGAAGTTATCTAATAAAGATGAAACAGATTAATGGAACGATGATACCACTTTAACGCAGCCCCTTTAGATAGTTTTGTTCAGCCGAAAAATATCTGAGCCAGGACGAGATTTTGTTCGAATGGCTAAAATAGGATAAAAGGAAATAACAAAACGAGCGAGCATATAAAGAGTTGGAAAAATTGCGATAGCAAAGAGCAATAAGGTCGTTAAATTGTTCATGAATTTTTATTAAGTATCTATAAGATTTGGAATTATATTATAATAGTAGGAAATTACATTGTTTTTATAAACGCACTTAGAGAGCTGGTACAGATTGAGTAGCATTTAATTTTATTATGAAACACAAATTCACTCTATCCTCTTCTATTTAATCGAGCCTTCCGCACCATTATATCTGAAGGGAAATTAGCTATTCTTTCGAGAGCACTGTGTTCCTATGCGCTGCCTGACAGCACTGCTGAAGAACGCTGATTGGCCTTTGGTAAAACTCTGCTTCTTTATGTCGTAGGACAAAAGCTACAAGTGTGAATCTACCTCGGAAGCAGAGGGTGTCACTGCCAATATCCGCATCCTCCGCTCACATTAGGATCAAATTGGTAGAGGCTTAGCAATAGAGCCTAGCTTTAAGTTAGCTCAAACGTTAAGCCTGTTCCAATTTTATTTTAATGTAGTGAAAGATTTGGGAAGGAGATGAATAAATATAAAATGATTTAGTGAATTAGAGTTTATAATTTAAATAACAATTAATAGTTGGCAGTTATCTAAATGGCAATCTTCTTATTAAAAAAATGTAATTTCAATATTATAGTATGGAAATTAAATTGCTTCCCGTGTTGTTTCTTTTGTCTGCACTGTAAACTCATTTTTATAATATTAAATGAAAGTTACTGGCAGTTAAAAAGTACCTTACTGTGTTTTTTACAGCAACAATGCATGTCATTACATTTTGTATAGAGCATGTTATTGTAAAATTGTAAAAGTCACAATATATTCGTGGAAATATTACAAAATGTACTATTAAAAAACAGTAATATGGATGGATTTTAATTTTTATACAGTTTTACAGTAATATGTACAGTAAGATATATATCTAAAATACAATAGCATGCGTTGCTACTGTAAAATGCAGTAGGTTGGTGGCTGCTTAGCTGACACCAAATTACTGTCGAACTTACAGTATATATAATATATATGGTCAGAATAAGTTACAAGTTGGTCTTAAGGATGGTACAGGATTATTTTTTTAACTCTTACAATTCAGCAGGTTCAAGATGGTTCAGGATGTGATCAGGATGGGAATAATTGGTGTTATGCGATAGTTCAATGTGTATTCAGGGATTTTCACTCGGTTATTAAGGATTAAAAAAGGGTGTTAAAAAAAGGATTAGTAGGTGCACAAGAATTGATCAACAAGTGCTCATGGAAGGCTGATTGTGTTCTGCGAAATAGCTCAATGAAGAATATGGATGACATCTTCGCCAGAATGTTTTTTTAATAGATATTTAAAGAAAAGCTCACGAAAATAAAGGAATTAAAAATATATGGAAGTTATAAAACCGCAGATCAATGCCACCATGGAGGTCGAGGTTTGGAAGGTAGGCAATCCTACATATGGCATCTGCAGCATTGCTTCGCATGATACTCTTGTCACCAGATTGCGGAAACCGTGTTTAAATATTGAAAAAATCTAAAATACATAATTTCAAAATAAACTGATACTTAATTATGAAATTCTTTCACGCGCACCCCACTTTTAAATAAACCAATACATTAGAATTAAGTGAAAACATACTAGGGTGCTTCAGGAGTTTTTAGCCTAACAAATAAGGAGGGGAGACAGGAGCCCACCGAAGCTGGATCACCTTTATACATGTTCCAACAGGTAATGCACGGGCTGGCATCCTCCCAGCGCATTTTGTTAACTTTAATGTGACTTTTCCTGAGTGAGGATAACACCTTCCGGCAAAATGAGTGAAGTTAAACAGCCATCTGTGATAAAGTTTTCCGTAATTCAAGGGAAAGCGCCACAGTTGATCCATGAGGAGTTAAAGACAAAACTAGGGGACAGTGCGCTATCTTATTCCACCTTCAAACGTTAGGCTGTTTTTTTCAAGCAGGGTCGAGACTCATGTGAGTATGACCCTCGAAGCGGTAGTCCGTCAACTGCAGTCATCAGGGTAACTGTGGTCATGGTCCAGAGCATGGTTATGGATAATCGCCGAATCTCAGTCCGATACATTGATTCTCAACTGGGGATAAGTAATGAATCTATTGTTACCATCTTGTACGATTACCTAAACATCTCCAATATGTCTGCCCGATGGGTCCCAAGAATGCTGACTCCTGAGCAGAAGAAGAACGGGATAAATGACTTCAACGGAGACGTTGACTCTCATTAGCGGATCTGGAAAAATTCATGGCCCAAATCGTAATCCAGGATCAAACGTGGGTTCCTCGCTTCGATTGTAAAACCAAAGCCAAATCTACCTAATGGAATCATCCCTCCTCTCTAACGCCACAAAAATTCATTGTCATGAAATAATCCTGGAAGGTCATGGTGACAGTGTTTTGGGTGCCTAAAAGGATCCTCCTCTTGAACTTCTTGGATCATTACCGCAGCATTAATGGACTATAGTATGCAGATCTACTGGGTAAGCTTAGGAAGGCTGTCCTTCAGAAACGCGGAGGTAAAGTACCCCGAGGTGTTCTTCTCTTGCAGGACAATGTACCTGCATACAAGAGCATGGTGGCCATAGACAAATTGGTGTCCTGCGGCTTTAAATTGTTGACCCATCCCCCTTAATCCTCCGATCGGGCCCCCTCAGACATTCACATTTTCCCACACATGAAGAAGCAGCTGCGAGGTATCTTTTTCCTTGATGACGAGGAAACCAAGAGAAAGTCATCGAGGTTTTAGAGAGATTCAACTCATTATTCTTCAGGGATGGATTTCCGCAATTGAAGAAGAGAAAAGAGAAGTACAACAATTCCAAAGGCGAATACATTAAAAAAAATATAAAAATAGTTGAGTGAACCATTGCTCTATTTTTGCTCCTTCTGGATTAGCCCGAGACCTTATTGAACACTACTCGTACATCCTAAACTTCACAAAAGAAATATCAGGCTGATAATATGGTATATATAAACAAAACCAGAGAAGGGCACCTAAACAAGAAGTATTACACAAATTCAACATCCCAATATTCGCCTAACCAATCTATTATCAAAACAATGCTATCCTGCACGTGAGCCACAAGTCTAACATCGACAAGGGGCTCAACGTCAGCAGGATGACCGTCCACAGAGTCACGTTAGGCTCAAGCACGGCGAAGATCTTGAAGCTCGAATTCGTTCAGGCAGACAACAAGATGTCCGACGTTTGGCTGTAAGGAAGGCTTTTGAATGTGCTCTGAAGCTCAAAATGAGTTCGTTTGCGAAGAAGAAAAACATCTTGGTGGCCAGAGCAATTAATGAGGAGAGTCGCACAAGAGTGAAGTGGATGGAAAGGCCTCTGCTCACCAACCCTATGCATAAACAACGTATGCAGGGCTGTCGTTGCCTTCTCAATGACTCGAAGTTTCATGTCAGTCGAATTCTCATTTTTCCGATGAAAAATCCTTCTCGGTAGATTCGAGCATCGAAAAACAGAACGACCGCCTGGTAAGCTTCGGTTAGGATATCTCCGAGTTCCGCTATATTTCGAAGACGAACCACCAAGCCTCAGTAATGATGATCGGCGTCGTAGCTTCTAATGACGAGAAGATGCCGCCGCTGTGGTTCGCGGCCGGTTACATGCTCACCGCGGCCGATTACAGGGAGATTTTGGCCACAAAAGTCCTGCCCTTGGTGATAAAGTGCACGAAGAAGGCGGATTACGTCTTTTAGTATAACGGTGCCGAGTACCACACAGCCAAGACCGCAAAAGAGTGGTTGGGGTCGAACATGAACTTCCGCCACAGCAACGGCGAAGAGCTGAAGTCCTCGGCAACCGTGTGTGGGCCAGCATGAAGAAGGACTGCGCCCTTCCTCAAGGTATAACCTGGAGCGCATGCTCGCCGCCGAGAACTACCACATTGATTAATATTACAATTTAAAAACGAATTTACATATTAAAACAATAAAAACGTGTTTAATTGCATCATAAGCGTGGCAACTATTGTAACAGGACTTTTGCAATAGCCGGAAGGTATTCTCTCTTTTAACTCAAGAAGGTGAAATAAAGGCACAGTGAAATAAAGTTCCCATCTCTTATCATAGAGTTTGGAATATTCTCGAGTTCACAATACTCCTTTTGATATGGTTAACCATTTTTATGGCACCTTACAAAACATCTGTAAGCTCAGAAGGTAAGGTTTCATAGCTTCATGGTGATGACGCTACAGTCTTTTCAAAACTCACAATACTGCTAATCAGTATTTGAGAAGAATTTTCATTTGTTGATCTTACTGAAGAACATCTTTAGGTTATTACGGAAACAATCAACTATTGCTTTCCTGACCTTGTTACGTCAGCCAAGAAAGCTTGGATATCTAAACCATTTACTGTTGATGAAGAGGTGATCGAGTAAAGTGACACAGCTGCAAAGCTCGAATTTCTTGCATTAAGATTGGATACAACCCTAGAAGTGGATTATCAGAATAAAGAGTTGAATACTTAGTCGGCCAAACTGGAGAAGAAATATCTAATACTCTCATATAGTGTCCTTAATGTGTTCATTTCTTTCGCCATAATATTCCGTGGCCAAACTGGTTCCTCGGCTTGAGTTTGTATTAAAACCAAAGTCTGGAACCAGGGAGAGACGCAGGTGTAAAAGCGATGGGCACTGTTTTCTACAGACCTTTGCATGGCTATTTAATTAAAAAACAAACAATATCATGTTTTCTAATTAATAAGGAGCCCCTTCCCTCAAACCCCAGCTAGTTTTATCATGTCAATGCCCTTATCATTAAAGAAATTGTCAACTATTTCTTTAACGGATGATCTTTCATGTAGCTTGCATATACAAACAGTTAAGAACCTGAAGAATATCAGTAGATTGGTGGAGTTGAGTAGCAAATGAAGTGCTGCTCTTAAGAGCCTTTGTTACCTGTTCAAGAAAGACACTGCTCATCTCGGCGATTCCTTTTCTCCCTATGTAATTAGAGAGCTGAATCTGCTTCATCATTTTTTATTTCCTCACAAAGCAAAAACAATGTGGCTTCGATCAAACATGGTTTAACGGGATCCTCGCCAATAGTCTGAGTTTTTTATGTATGGAAATTTGCAGAGAACTTGAAAATGAAGCTCGAAGAGCAAATTAATTTAGCTGTAAACATTGACAACCTGAATAAATTCCACTTTAATTTAAGCTACGCTCTTTTCAAAAAATAATCAATATCCTTCTCATTTAATTGACGATGACAATTCTCGAAGTGAGTCTTGGCATACTTCTCTTCATACTTTTTATATTCAAAACCTACAAGCATATTACACCAAGGGGCATCTCAACCGGCTTTATTGTACAAGTGTTTCTACTGCTTGATATCAACGCGTTCCGTTTTCATGGAAAATATTATGCACGTAACCTACAATTTAAGTTTTACCACTACAGTCTGTGTGTTGTATGCACATATAACTCTCCTAGGTTAAATAAGTTTGCTTGACTATATTTTTTCCAAAAAGATAAGAGGATTGTTATAAGTTTCGTAAATTAAGTCAAGAAGTTATAGTGTGTTGTTTTTATTAGACAATAAAAGGTTATATTTTATTTTTTTGAGATTTGGTTAGGTTCTTGTGTTCATACATTTTAAGACTCTGTTTGGTGTTAATGTTTTGAGGTTGTTAGATGGTTATGAATGTTTTTGCATTGCATAACCTAAGATAAAACCTGTTCAAGGGCTCAGAGCTACAATCAGTGCTCGAAACCTTTTTCACATGAAGATACCCCCACCCCCCTACAAAAGCAGGGGTTAACTTATCTTTATGTGATTTATAGTATCTGTCTGCCACATAGAATTAGATTTTCTCACGGAAGAGTTAAGGTGAAAGACGAGGATGAATTGTGTAAAATGGAAAAATAGCTGACATATAATTAATTCCCTAGCAACTTCCTGTTAAATTTGGCGTCAGAATTGAATTTTGGGCTGTGAGCATCAAAAAGATTTTAATTAGCACACTTGTCTGAGACTTAATTATATGTAATTAGCAGACGCGCGATGCATATGCTGTGGCAGCAACTTATAAACGGATCAATTGTAGAATTTCTCTCCCAGATGGGCGTGGAGTGGAGATAGTACAATTCAGTGTTGCTTTGGTGGATATTCTATAGTTTATCATAGCTTGTTATGTATTTAATCAGTTAAAAACAACCAGTTAAAACCATATATAATTGATAGTGAGTGGTTAAAACAGGTTATTTCTTGGGGGCATAAAATGGGTTAGAAAGTGAAGAGGATATCGACATTCCTGAATACTTACCCTTCTTGTGACTACTATGAAGACCTGTTCTAAATCCAAATTATATTTTCCCCCTAAAGTCGTGATACTTTTCAAGTTGTGATTCTCCCTTTGGTGTGATTAACAGGTTTAAACAACATGGACTTTTAAATCATGAGATTGAGTGCACGATTTGACAATAAAGAATGAACTGGACGAAATATACAAAAGCATAGGATGGTTATGCATGCAAATGCCGAGTGAGACTCCTCAAAATACATGCCAACATTGTCTATACAGACCGGATCACTTTTGACATAGTAAAAAGTCAAAGTCAAATTTGTCCAGACCATTTATTTATAGTCTGGAAAAAGTGGAGAAAAAGCTGCATCTAGACAGTTATAAAATATTTTAGAGAAGATCATGGTCATCAACCCCAACCTTTTTAATGAAATATGTACCAAATATTTCAGTGCGGATTTATTTATTTTAGGAGGTCACGAAGTTGTTGCAGGAGTGGACGAGTCTTGCCTTTCTCACAAGCCAAAGCACCATCGTGGACGGGCGCCTCTTTCGGCACTGTGGGTTCTAAGTTTAGTTGACACCAGTGTATCTCTTGAGGTTGGCTATATCGAGATCATGGATCAAATGCAGTTACGTTTTTGCCCATTATGCAAGCAGTTGTGCGACCTGGGTTTATCCTTCACACCGACGAATGGAGATCCTCCTGAAATTTGTAAGGTCTTGCGTTCGTTGCCAAAACCGTCAACTATTCTGTGAAATTTGTAGATCTGGTGAATGGAGTTCATACCCAACATACTAAACATTTCATTAGTTAGGCCTGGCTTAATTTATGCTACCTCTTTTTGGTCTGCATTCTTAGGCAAATAGAGATTCAATAGAACAAGTACAGTGCTAATATACCAACTAGATAAATGAAACTAAGCATCTTAATTACTAGGAAAGACTAAACAATTTAAATGTATTCAGCTTAGAATACATATGGAAACGGGTAGAACAAATATAAATATATAAATTATTTCGAGATATGCCCGATACTGACGAAAATCTGTTTCATTTTGCAGCTACAACAGCGAGGAAAAGACAAAATAAGAAGCTTAAGAAGTGGAAATTTAAGATATGAATCGAGAAACAACATTTACCAAGGCGCTGTGCAAGTTTGGAACTCCTTAACACAAGAATTAATCATTTCTCAGATTATCGACATTCTCAAGTCTGGAATCAATAATATTTTAATTTAAATCAGCAATCTATTTCAAATAAACATTTTTTGTTTATTAGATTTTTCTAAGCGCTTCTACGTTTGAGTTTTGTAAACTTTCAAAGGCGTAAATAAAAATTGTATAAAAGTCAAGCGTTCTTTGTGTGAGATATCCCTTAGTATTTTTCATTAAATTTTCAGCTACTACCGTTAATGGAAATATAATGTTTTTAAGATATTGCAGAATCAGATAATAAAAATGTAAAGCCATTAGCCCGGTTGAGTGGAAAGTTGAAAATCGTGTTTTCGATGAATAAAAGAGTAAAAATATCCGAATCTATTTGGACATTGAAAACTACAAATCACTGCGAAATTCAGTGATTTTGGTCTGGAAAAGTGCATATGAGGTTCATTTTACTATTTAGGCTCTGATGGTCAATCAAAAATATTTACGAATCTAATCTTAGCATGAAATATCGATTCCCTTAATTAAAAGATGAAAACTGACCACAACCAGTAAAACAACTTTACCAAATTTGTGTTCAGCATCGTACATTATTTATCTACTTTCCCCGTTCATATAATTCTTTATTGGAAATTTGAAGCCAATTTTTATTTAACCATCATGAGAGACGGCACAAACAATACTAGAATTGATCTTTATGTTCTTATTTGCTCAAATCTTCATGAATAAGCACATACTTTTTCTTATTCATTTCTTCCAAAGATAATTCACAAAAAATATTATCCAGGTAGACAAATTGATTCAAACCATTTTTGTCGCGTACCTTGAGAGTGACCTTAGATACCTAACCAAAACTTTATTTTGTGTTAATAGAAACGCTACTGTTGTTACAAAATGACTTTCAAGGATCTTACCCCCTGGCCACCTCGTCTAGGGAATGATCAACTCTCCAAGGTCAAAAGAAAAGTGCTTAGAATCATTTTTTCCAATTGTATATTTTAGGGTGAATTATGTTAATGTAATTGGCTTATTTCCCTCTTTAGAGATACCAATCAGTTATAACCACATCGGACACTTTGCTTTTGCCAAAGTGGTACTTCAAACTGCTCTCTCCGGTTATCTTTCACCTGAGGCACGATTTACTCTCAACATATGTAAAAGAAATCTAGCTCAGAAAACAGTTTGATATTCACTCCCTACATTATTAGAAACTATATAAAAATGATTCCTTAACTACACAATCATGCACTATTTCCATATCTATAATCTCACTTTTTTCTTGCTTCTTAAGCAAGCTGAGGGGTTGACTCATATTTGTATCCATGTGTGCCATTACTACAGCTTGTGGGTGATCATCATCAACATTGGCATAAAACTAGCTGGAGATTAGAACAGAATTGAACTTTACGTTAAGTGAGATATTCGACATTGAAATTCACAGTGTTTCAGTTTCTCTAACTTCCGTTTCTGTAGTGAATAAATTCACTTTTCTTTTTACAGCTTAAAGGGACATTAATTTAAGAGGTTATTGAATAATTACTCGTTTTAATTATTACGTTCCATTGTTTAAATTCACTCAGTAAAGTCGGCAATACCTTCTTCAACCTTTTTTTACCTGTGAGATGCAGAACATTTTGTTAATGTTATACGCATAAATTTAATATAATTAACATGGTAGCAAAATATAAGTCGTTTTACTTAGCTTTTAAAGGAACTCATTATGATCAAATTATCCCTTGTATAATCTTTTAGGCTTCCTCCTTGCCTTCACAGTGCTTTATCAAGAAACTACAGATCTTACTACTACAGGAGATTAAAATGTATAACTAATTAAATTAATTTAAATATTTGCATTAGCAAGATGGACAATTAAGGCACAAGTTCTTATCTAAATAGATCTCATTCCTTTTCGATTTTTTACGCGTGTAGTTATAAGGCTAATGCTGAAAGTAAAATAGAACATTAGAGTTAAAAAGAACAGATTTAGTACATATATTTATATGAAATTGTCAAGCATTCAAATGTTAATTCAAATTTATAAACAAGGTTAAGTAGGAGAAATAGAAAACCTTCAGTCTTATTGGACGAGTAGATAATGTGATTGAAAACCTTTATGAAAATTCTTGTTGAATATGTTCATCATGTTCAAATTGTACTCAGCACAAAATCGTAGTGTTCCATGTACAGGGTGTCCCCAAATTTTAATTTATTTTCTAATCCTTTTCAGAACACTTTAATAATGAATACAGAAGAGCGAGCGAAATTTGGTTGTGATAGCTCGTATAAGAGGAGAGAAATCTAATGAAGTACGAGAAAAGTTCCAAAGAAAGTTCAGAAAACCTGGCCTACAGACAACGTGATCCGTTCACTTGTAAACAAATTTAAAAGAACCAGATCCGTACATGATGAGAAAGGAAGAGAAGGGAAAAAGATTGACCCCTAACAAAACTACACAAATTCGACAATTCTTTGAAAATAAACCAAGAACTTCGGTGAGAAAGGCCAATCAGAGATTTGATATGGCCAAGACAACAGTGCCTAGAGTCTTGTGTTCAACAACATTTTGTACGCCCCAAAAATATTTGGGGATATTTTTATTTAAAGTTCCGCTTTATTTCCCTTTCCCTGCCTTCTGTGTCACATGTTTCTGCAGTCTATTATTCACTGCTATAACCCAAGCATAAAACATACCACCAGGATACCGAAAAAATAAGAAAAAATTGCTAAATAATAATAGGATGACCGGCAACAACAGTAAGACTATGAATGGCTCTCACTTTTGCACCGCCGCCGTTTAAGATGGAATATATTCTTATAATTCTTTGCATTTAACTACTTACCTTGGCTCAGAATTTCAATTTCAAAATTCTAGAATCTAACTCTCCTCTTCTAAGTGTGTTATAAACATGGTTAAATAAACTGAAGATAAAAATATATATTTAATTGCCATTAAATTAAGTAGCATAATACACAGTGACCGAAAAATAAAGGCTCTGCATACACATTTTGTAATATATCCATCCTTCATTCATTCACTAATTATCCTTGCTCTGTAGGACATGACAGAAGCAATGCCTATGAACCCCTTAGATCTCAATGTGAGCTCCAGCAAAGAATATACTGCGTCAAACTTTACTGCAAGACAGGCTCGTTAAAGAAAGTGCAAGGCACTTTCGTGCATCAGTTCGAATGTGAAAAGGCCCCCACCAAGAGCAGACTTCAGGAATGTGTAGATCACTTTGAGAATTATGGGACAGTGGGGAACCTCAATGCAACCAGTGATAACCGTCCAGCCATTCAGGACGCCGAAGGAAGCGCATAGCTGAGCTGGTCGAGAGCGTGAGAGAGTCAGTTCAGCAGAGTCCAAAACGCTTTGTGCGCAAGCGAATTGGATCCCTCGGTATATCCCGTAAGACTTGCAGGAGAGTGCTAGTAATGGATGTAAAGGCCTACCCATACAGCATATATACGAAGCAGACCCTTACAGCCAGAGATAAGGAGCAGAGAAAGGCTATTACAGTCAAGATACTGGAGAAGATTCATGAGACCCCAACTTTCCTTAACCTCATTTGAACCTCAGGTGAAGCTCACTTCCATCTTGAAAGAAAGGTAAACTCGTAGAGAAATGTCTTCTGGGGTTCTAGAGACCAAATGAGTTAGCGACCAAGCCCCTACACTCCCTTAAGTGCATGGTATGGACTGCAATCTCAGCAAGGCATCATCGGACCATTCTTCTTCGAGGAATCTGGCGGGACAGTGACAGTCATCAAGGAGCGGTATGTTGAGGTCCTCAAAACCTTCAAGAGGGCGCTGCAGCCCCTTTTCCCGTCGCTCACGGGAAACTTCTGGCTCCAGCAAGATGGAATAAGCTCTCACACCTCAAACCTGTCCCGAGATTGGCTGAAAGAGAACTTTGGGGCCGTGATTTTGAGTGGGCATCTCACAGCCCAGAGGTGCCTACTTTTCTTTCTCTAGGGCTACCTTAAAAACAGTCTATTCAGGGAGACCTAGGACCATCATAGAACTCAAGGAAGCTATCAGGGAGGAGATCAGAGCCATTAGTCGGTCAGTTTGTAACGACGTCATAAACAACTTTGTGCTGCACCTCAGGAAAGGCACATAGCTAAATGAAGGTCATCTAGAACACGTGCTCTAGAATAAAGAAGAAATGTCCAAAGACTCTCATGTTTTGATATGATGTTTTTAAGCACAATAATCTAGTTATAACAAGGTTTCATTCAATCCTTGCAGAAAATTAATAAATGAGGCCTATCAAAAGTTGGGGCCCGTTTTGGGGGGGTGAGCCTGTATTAGGTCATGCCATAATTAATGCGAGTTTTTTTTCAATTTATCACTATTTAATAGATAGAACTCAAACTCTTTTAACTTTCAAAATCATAATGGTACAAATTGTTTTACTTTGATTTTAAAAAGTTACTTTAAGATAGGTAAGACCTCTTCTGTGAGTATAGAGGTTGACTCTTCAGGTCCCAATCGAAATTTCTGGTATGTCTTGCATGGTATGTCTTGGGATATGAGATCGCACGTTGTCCCGTTTAAAAAACATTCCTCTATACTGATTAATGCTCACCTTTAGGTTCTTCCTGCAAAGGGTCCAACTGAACACACTAAACTTTCTGCTGATAGTCTGATGGAAGAAGCACTGTTTCGGCTGAAGCATTGTGGGTTTTTTTGCCAGGACTAATCCATTATGTCGAAAGTTTAATATTATTATTAATAGCCCAGTTTTGTCCGTTGTAAAAATCCTCCTAAAATATGATTCACCTTTTAGTCGAGAAAGGAGAGATGAATAAATCTTGAGTCTTCGATGCGAGTAAAGCATTGCCCCGTTAGTGAAACCTTGCCTATCTTCTTTAAATGACGATGCAATATAGAATGCATTTAGTGTAATTTTCAACCAATTGTTCAACAGTTACAAATGGATTTTCTTCCAGAGTTATTTTTTAAAGTATCTTAATCAAATTACATTGGTTCGTTGTGAACGGAATTCTTCCTTGAGAGTAACGTTTCCAAAGCAAAATCCGAAACAAGGTGTTCCTCCACCTTATACTTGATATAAACTTTCTTCCGATAACTTCGCATTATCGCCATTTCTAAACTCTTAAAGCACAATGAGCTCTTTTGATGGTTTCATTTAACGACAAGGCACATTAATAATCAAATATTAATACCCCAGAAAATGACGAATAAGGTTGTCGAAATGTTATCCTTGGTTTCATTTAAGTCCTAAAGTATAAAAACATTCCTGCTTTCGATTATTTCTACCTATAAAATAATTATTATTATCTCTATTTATAACTTTTGAGGAAACAAGCTGATTGCTGTCGCCCTATCTGGTATTATCTAAAAAGCTGTAAACTTGCCTTTAACGCCATAAATAACTTTTGGAATATACGTGCTATCAAAATATACAGAGTAAAATAGGAATAAAAATTTATAAATAATGTGCGTTCATATCAAAATAGGGGCAAAATAGTTACCGCCAAGGAAAAGATGCTTGTTCATATTAAACTTAATGAAGTTAATTTACATAAACCAGGGAGGGTTAAAAAGAACAACTTCATAATGGAGATAATTGAATGAAGATAGCAAATTGGCTGACAGAGATTTCCGATATATCATCATTTAATAATAAGAATACTCTTCCTTTCACTGGAGTGCACGCAAGGCAATCTCTCTCTACCTTTCCATCTTGAGCCTACCAGGTTTGGATATTACTCCCGTTATCGACTACTTTGCTTCATTAATCTTGTTTAAAGGATTTCTAAGGTCGAGGATGGCGGTGAGTTGAATAAAAACATGCAAGAGAAATCATTTTTCAAGAATGGCGTAAGCTCCGAGTAAATTGTAATACAGTATCATCCAAAATTAGATAAAATAATACCCATATCTAAATTTTTCTGAAATACTTGTTTGATTTCCAAATTAAATTGCCCGTCTTATTCATTGAATTTTCTCTTGGTAGAAAAGCGAATAAAATGTTATCAGGAAAGTAATGTGTATTGGTAAAAAGGATGCGTACAAAGTTAGAGAAGAATACGAATAAATTCATTCATAATAAAAATTAGCTTAATTATCTCATCAAGGTTCTAACAGGTCAGACAGTTCATTAAATCGATATTTTTAGCCTCTAAAAACTGCACCGAACATTTTCCGGCCTGTAAGCAGACTAAGGTACTCCCAATGTTTGGAGTTTGTCAAAATAGTGAACTCCAGAATTAAGTAGGTTGATAATTCCTTCATTCTGTTTACAACTAGAATATGCATATTCTTGAATCTTATAAACTATTTCTATTTAAGGGGTGGTTCTGCTATCCCATAATGAGAGTAGTCCGTTCTTTGTTGTTTTGTTTTACATTAACACAGAGTGTGAGTTTGATGTAGGCATCTAATGCCCTTCGAAGCCCCTCCAGTACAAAGAGAGAGAGAGAGAGAGAGAGAGAGAGAGAGAGAGAGAGAGAGAGAGATGCCTTTATAACTCTAATCGTGGAGCCAGGGTTGGGAGACAACTCAAGCTATCGTTGATGATAGCTCCTCCTCATCCAAGCTAAGCAAGTGACCAAATTGAATAGCTGAGAAGCATCCCACGAGCATGCCTGATGTACTATCAAGATGCTGGAGCGTTTCTACCATTGCATGACTGCCTGTGTTGAAATTGAACTAATATATATATATATATATATATATATATATATATATATATATATATATATATATATATATATATATAGATAGATATATTTTTTACAGGCCATGGGTTCACATCTCTCGCTACCAGCCCTTCTGGCTGTTGGCCTTCTCTTATTTGACCTTTCAAATCGATTGTGATAATCTCTACTCCCTCAACTCTATGTTCCCCTACCCTCTCATTTCCCTCTTACTCTACACCTACCACATCACCTATTCCTCCCCCTACCCAATTCCATTGACTATCTTCATTCCTTTCTCCTCCTTATCTTCCCTAATCCTTCTCCCTCTCTCCCCCTTCTTAACAGGGGGCAGGGTGAGAGGGGAGCTCATTCATAAACTAAGCTATAATAAAAATTAAAATAATTTAAATCACGTTATAAAAATCTACACTTTGGCCTCTCTCTCCCCCATCGCCCCTTCCCCTCTCTCCCTATCCCCCACTAATCCCTCCCTCCCATTTTCCACTGTCTCTCCCTCACTTTATTTCACACGCTCATCTCCCTCTCTCCCCCTATCTCTACCCCTAATCCTACCCCCATCTCTTCCTTTCCACCTCTCTCCCCCTTCTCTCCCCCTTATCCCCTCTATCAACATGCTACCCATAGGAGACAAGAAGGTTTAATGATATAAGAGATAGTTAGATAGAGATGAGGGGTAGATATTGGGGAAAAGTAGGAAGGGGGAGGGAGATAGGGGATATAGGGATGGAGAGGGGCAAAGGGAAAGGAAGGAGATAGAGGAAGGGGGTTGAGGGAAAGAGGATGGAGTAGAGAGATGGGAGAGATTGGGAGAATGAAAGTGGGAGGGGAGATAGGGAGAGGGGGGGAGGGGCCATGGAGTAGAGAAACCGATAAATAAGAGTAAGATACAGGTGGTCTTTTCAGGGAAGATTTTTTAAGTGATCTCATCTCAGAGATTCCTCGTTAGTTCACAATTTGGAAAAGTACATGAAACAGGGAAGAGATGAAAAAAGGGAAAATTTGAAGGACGAGGTCCGTTCTCTCTGGATTAGGAAATCGTGTACTTTCTTTAAGTAGCTTCGGAATTTAGATCTTACCATCGAAACCACTGGACCGGAGTTTAAAGGGAAGGAAGCGAAACGTGTCAGAAGTTTGGGGGAGAGATGTTGGTGCGTCGAGATCACGGAGAATTGTGCTGGGACAATCTAGAAAGCAGGAACCAACCCAGGGTGGGAGGAAGGGAAACTTAATTCACCCGCGTTCTAGGGAGATTGGTGGCGCTCAGATAACCAAAAGAGCGAGATGGGGGCAACAAGGTCAGCACATGTGGGGGCGTGGAAAATGCATGATCCATTTTTCTTACAGCCTGCCCATACGTAGAAGAAAACTTTGAAACTGTCAAAGTTTTCCAAATTTAGAAATTTACTAAAACTCAAGAGCATTGGAGAGTAATTGCTTTGAAGTATTTGGAAGGGGAGCGTGCGTGTGAAAGGGAAGCGCTCGTTTGAAATGGAAGCAGGCGTTTGAAAGGGAATCGCACGTTTGAAGTGGAAGCAGACGTTTGAAAGGGAAGCAGACGTTTGAAAGGAAAGCGCGCGTTTAAAAGGGGGAGTGAGCATTTGAAAGGGGGGCACACGTTTGATAGGCGGGGCACGCGTTTGAAAGGAGAGCAAGCATTTGGAAGGGGAGTGACCGTTTGAAAGAGGAGCACGCGTTTGAAAGGGAAGCAAGCATTTGAAATGGGAGCGGCCATTTAAATGGAGGGGCGCGCGTTTGAAAGGGGGAGGTTGATTTCAAGTTGCTTTTCTTAGTCTTGAATTTCCTTAATTTTACGCTTTGCTCACAAGGCAACTTGCCTTTGAGGTCAGGGAGAGGTGGTAATTTCAACAACCGAGTTGCTTCGGGTTGAATCTCTTATCTTAACCCTTAATTGGTATCGTTTTTACCCGTAACATAATTGGTATCATGGGGTCCACTGGACCCCACACTTAAAATTTATATAGCTACTTTGCTCTCTATTTATGGTACTTTAATGACTATTTTATGTATTTTTACTCCAGTTTTAATAAAAAAATCCCTTAGTTCTATAATTCATACCCAATTAAGAATGTAGTAAATAAAACATTAAAACATAGAAATATTTTAGTATAAACATGAGTTTGATCCAATAGTATTGTAATTATCTCAGAAAATAACGTGAGACCTGGCAAGCTTGTTGGTAATGCATAGTATTTCTGTTATTTGTTGTGAATGTTAAATCACTAAATCATAAAAAAGTGAAAAAATCCTAAAATAAAAGATGTAAATTGTGTATTCACCAAAAGAAATCTTTCCGTCCTTTTCTGTAGTTGGCTATTGTTTTTTCCCTTATAATAAAAAAAAATGAGGTAAGATAAGATAAGATAAGAGGTATTGCCTTTCCATCGGCACCTCCATAACACATATGAGATTCATGGAATCCCATTATATGCAGCCTTCTGGATAAAATATCCTTACTATCAATATTCAATTCTGGTTTAATTCTTAGTCCTTTACTTTTTCTTCTTTTTTTTTTCTTTTTTTTTTTTTAGTGTGTAAAATTTAATTATCATGTACTTAAAATACCGATTTAATTGTTAGTCATTTACTTTTTTGCATTGTTTAGAATATAACTATCATGTACTTAAAATTCAGGTTTACACCATTGTCAGTAAGTAGCCAGCCATATTAAGTAGGCTGTATGTCCAGACTTTTACTTATTTATGTAAACACAAGCTTAGTGCATGTATATGGGTACTTTTTTATGATTTACATAAGATTTATCATGCAGCCTTGTTTGCTTTGTAACAGCTATTTGATTTACACATATATATTTTAAGGGAAAAACACGTGGATGTATTGTTAGGTACTTATATTTAATGGTAGTTGTCAATGGAGCAAGTAAATGCGTGAATTTTTAATATATGACAGTATTATCCCTATAATTACTTGGTATTCTTACTAGCTTGTGCACTGTCAATTTCTTTTACTTTCTTTTCTCTTAATTTCCATAATCTGTATACCTCTCTTTTCTTCTCATCCAGGTTTTCTTCTTCAAAAAGAATGCTTCCAATAGTTTTGTTGATGTCCTTTTCTTTTTTGCCCAGGGTATTTTTTATAAGCACTCTTTCTTTATTTAATTCAGGGCATTCAAGCAAGAAATGGGAAATATCTTCTGGTGTATGTTTGCATAGTTTGCATGCAGTGTCCTGATTTTGGAATCTATTCCTGTCATTCAGCATTAGGCTGTTAGTTCTTGCCTTAAACAGTATTACTGAGGCAGGTGTGTTGTCATATATTGCTTCCTCTTTTATCTCTTTCTTATACTCCCTATAAAGTGTTAGGCTACTTTTATCTTCAAGTTCTTTTTTCCACTCTTTTGTATCCCATTTTCTTAACCTATCTTTCAGGTCATTTTTTGTCATTTTTATTAGTGATTTGTAGTCAATCTTTAAATTTTCCAGGTATTTGTTTATATCCTTTATCCATCTAGTTTGTTTTGCTGTACATTCTAGATAAACTTCTCTCAATAGTTCATTGTCTCTTTCATATATACTTTTAATGTAGTTTAATTTCCCTTTAATAATTCTTTCTTTCATGGAGGATGCGCCAATATCACCCCTTAGAGTGCAGTTTGGAGTATATTGTGATGCACCCATAATTTTCCTATATACTGAATTCTCTATATTTTGTAGTTTTTTTTATTTCTTTATCATTAATACCAATAATATTTAGGCCATAAAGTATTGCTGGAAGTGCTATACATTTCCAGTAAGTTTTACCAATTAGTACTTTATTACAGCATTTAGCTATTACTGAGAAAGTTAAGTTTTCCATCATCCGAGCCTTCTTAAACATCTCTTCTTTTTGACTTTTGAAGCAGTTTTTCTTATTGTCAATTAAAATGCCCAAATATTTAATTTTACTAACTACTTTAATACCTTCAATTTCTTCCTGATGGTGCTGTCTGCTATTTATAATCAATACATTGCTTTTCTCCTTATTCAGGTTTAATCCAAATTTTAAACTTTCTTTAACAAGTTTCCGGATCAGTATTTTTGCCCCATCTACTGTATCAGCTAACAGGAGACCATCATCTGCATAGAATAGGGTATTAAAATTAAATTTTTCATTTTTGAAAGCAATATTTTCTTTTTCCAGCTCTTTAATTATAGCATAAGTGATTAGCTTAAACAGGGTTGTTGATCCTGTGCACCCCTGCCTTATTCCGTTAGCTATATCCATCATGATATCCATCTTATCAAATTTTGCCAATGTTCTGTCATTTTTATATAGTTCAGCCACACTGTTTATGATGAATGGGTCTATATTATATTTCATCATAACTTCAATTAATTTCTCCCTCTTTATTGAATCATAAGCTTTACTATAGTCAATGGAGATGACAAATAATGTTTTCTTTTTCCTGAATGTTTCTTCTATGCAATAGCTTAAAATTGCAAGATTGTCTTCAATTCTTCGTTGCTCAGTGAATCCAACTTGGTTATCTAATATTTGATTGTTTATTCGCAAGTGATTTTCTATTTTCTCTTTTACAATTGACATAAATATTTTGTAACATACATTTGTAAGTGCACTCGGTCGGAAGTCTTTGGGTTTGGGCTTATTTGTTTTAGGTATCATTTTGGTTATAGATTCCTTCCATTCATGTGGCATATCATCATTTAACATCTGTTGATTTAAACATCTAGTCATGGATGTTAGGCATATTGGATTCTTGGCGATGGCTTTATAAAGTTCAGGCTTGAGCATATCTGGTCCTGGCGCCTTTTTCTTTTTTAATTTATTTAGCTGTTTTTCGACCTCTATTTTTGAAATTATATGGTCCTTCATTTGTGGTATTCTTCCATCAATCTTAAAACAGTATTCAAGATGTTCCTTAATTTCTCTAGGTACTTTTATTTCTACATTATTTATATAACTTCCATGATCATGTTCAATGTCTTGATTATTAAAGTTATGAAATTTAACTACATCATCTTTTAATGTTTTTGAATTACATTCTTCATGTATTTCTTCATTCCATATATTTACTATTTCATTTTTATGCATTTTATATATTTTATTCCAGAACTGTGTTATTTTATCAAAACCTTCCTCCTGGTCAAGCATTTTTCCGTTCTCATCATACACTTTAGTTTCCTGGAAAGAATCTCTTCTCTGCAATCCCCTAATATATTTAAATTTCTCACTATTTCCACTTGCTTTTATGTTTTTAGTTACATTTATTTCATACTCAGTAATTGCGTTTTTAATAATTTTTTGAACTTTATATTTCTGACACATGTACTTTTCATTAATTTCTTTATATTTTGCAGGATCTTTAATCTTTCTCTTATTTCTATTCATTTGCTTTCTTTTTTGTATTTCCTTTCGGATATCTTTATTCATCCATGGAGGTTCAGAATGTCCATTTTTGACCTTTCGCTTATAATAAGTTTTTAGGGTATGATTGTCCACATTTTTTAATATCTGATTAAAATTTTCTATACTACTCACTTCACAGTCATTAAGTTTTGACTCCAGTTTACTTACGAATTTATTTAATGATATTTCATCTGTTTTATAGAATGTTCCATTTGTCCATTGCTTACCATTATAGTTTTTTGTATTATTCTCTAAGCCAATGTTTATTTTGATTAAGTTGTGGTCACTCAAATCAAATAGTTCCTTATTTTCATCAATCTTCATATCAAGGTACATATTGTAAAATAGATTGTTTACTATTGCAAAATCTATTACACTTTTTTGCTCATTTCTTGTCCATGTGTAGACTCCCTGGCATTTTTCATCACAATTTAGTAAATGCAGGTTATAATTATCTATCAGTTCAAGAATTATTTTTCCATTGTGGTTTAATGGTTGATGGCCAAGAAATCCTATATGCCCATTAAAGTCTCCAAGCATTATAAATGGTACACTGTCCTTCATCCTTTCTAATTTTTCTTCCAGCTCTCTCTTAAGATTTTGGTTTCTTAATTTATCCTCCTCATTATTTATTACTGAGAAGTATACAATGATTAGTCTTATTACATGTTTTTTTACTTCTATTTCTAGATCTAACATGTCTCTACTCAATGTATCTAGTTTCCTTGAATTAATTTTGTTGACCACCTTATGCACCATCATTATGCCTCCTCCTTTTTTATCATTTTTACAGCGCATACTAAATTCATTTCTGTAGTTATTGCTGAAAAGAACTTTATCAAACTTATGTTGTGTTTCAGTTAGGCATATCAGTCCATTATTTCTAATAACGATGCACATGTAATTGTTTTCAAGGCCTTTCTTTATGATCTAATGTTTACACGGCACTAAAAAATACTAAAAAAAATATAAGTAAAATGTTTCCTTTTCTTTTCCTTACACACTAGAGGCCATATTTCTTATGAGTTCACATACAGTCAAGGCACAATGGGGAAGAATGTACCCCGCAGACTGGCTTTTTGCACTCATAGCAAACCACTCTCGTCTTTCTATCTTCTTGTCTAGTGCAATGTACACAGCGTTTTTTGACATCTAACAGAGGAGTGATTGTCTTGGAAGGGAGATTTATATTGAGCACATTTGCAATGGTTTTCTTGAGGTCTCTTGACAGTGATGGTTGTGTCACTCTTTTCTCAATCCAAGGCCGAATAAGTTGCAGAGCTAACTCTTGCATGAAATGCTGACGCATGCCAACCTTTTCATTTTTGCTTTCTTGTTACCATGGGTAGATGATGAATGCATTGATGGCCAAGGCATTGATTAGTCCGTAGAACATGCAGGGAGGCCATCTTTGGGTTCTACGGGTCGAACTGCACGTTGCACACATTTGAGCGAAAGTGTCTACACCACATTTCGTCTTATTATAAAAGTTGACCATCTCTAACTTCCCGTTTGTGGCAATAGTGGGTTCATTGTACATGGAGGAAAGCAAGAGCACAATTTTTTTAGCGGTCTTTTTCGCCGGCATATAGGAGCACAAAGTCAGTTTGTTAGTGAACCCAAATCCTGCTGTTCTTTCTGGCCGTCCTTTTTTGGTCTTTAGTTCTTCGTGTACTTGAGGTTTGTTCTGATGCAATGTGCCCACATTCGTAAGGCTATTTTGGACAAGATCTCCTGCTAGCTGGACAGATGGGAACCAGTTGTCATGCGTTACATTTCTGTTGTCTCAGAAGAAGGGCTTTGTAATTTGTTTTAAGGAATAGTGAGCCAAATTAATATGTCTGGCTTCTTCTGGCACAACAACCATTTTCCTTAAATAAGGATAGCTATCAACATATATTTTGACTTATTATCGAGGAACATCATAATCTTAATCCCATATTTCGCAGGCTTGTTTGGTATATACATCCGGGATTGGTAATTGCCGGAGAAAGCCAAAAATTGCTCATCCAATGTGAGATGTTCTCCGGGATTATAATTATCTGTGCAATTTTGGATAAAGGCGTCCCATACTTCTCTTATCGGTGCCAGTTTGTCATTTCTCTTCCTTACTTCACACGTAGTGCGATCTTCCAAGCGTAGAGAATTTAACAAGAAATAAAACCGATCCTCGCTAATGGCAGTTCTGTAAAATGGCTGGCATGTCTTGGGATTGAACATCTCACTTGCGGTCAGATTACATTTGTGGGAACCACTGAAAATCAATACACCCAGAAGAGCTTTTCTTTCTTCTTTGCATGTGTGCATTGTTGTTGTTGCAGAGGTTGCTGCATAATTCGCAGATACCTCTGTTATGAATGCATTGGTGTGTGTTACCAATACATCAAGCATTTTATCGTCGATGAACAAGTCCAAGTAGTCCTTATGTTGGTTGACCCTTCTTGCAAGACCCTTTAGACCGAAAACTCCAATATTTAGGATGTTTCTCTGCCATGTTCTACTGGTTCTGGGTTAAACGGTCTTCGTACCCCAAATGTACTTATTGGTGCTTTCAATTCTGGGTTTGGAGAATTTTAGCACAGAGCAACTTTCACGACCCGATTCTTCTGGACGTCGTTGAGCTTGTGGACAAGAAGGTGCTGGTGTACTTGATCTTCTTTGTCGCTTTGCTCGTGCCATCTGTATCCTCTCGGCATCATCTAAATCTTCCTCATCTTCAGAAGATTCTGAAGATAACGAGGGAATGTACGTATCTCCCTCGTCGCTCGTAGACCTCTCCAATAGTAGGTTGTATTCAATTTCAGAATTTATACTGAGATCTATAAGTTGCCTCTGAATATCCTCATTCGTTCTTCCTTTCTCCTTGGAATGCTCGCCATGGTCTGAAAATAAGTTGCATTATTATAGTGTTTAAATTTTTTTTTTTTTATTATAATATATATATATATATATATATATATATATATATATATATATATATATATATATATATATATATATATATATATATATATATATATATATATATATATATATATATATATTTGTTATATATTTATTTATTCGATAATTTCCTTATTATTATATAATTTCCTATACAGATAGACATTTCATTACAAAATATGAAATATAGCACGTTTTAGGGATATCAATCAAAAATAATTACTCTTACGTAAATGGTATCGTGGGGTCCAGTAGACCTTAACGTACCTGTTTTTTTCTTAATTTTTTGCTTCTATTTTCTTATCGTGCCATGATAGAAAGGTATCTGAACTTTGAGTATTATCGCTTAATCAGAACCAGCGAATATAAGAATGTCAGCGGTATCGTGGGGTCCACTGGACTCCATGATACCAATTAACCCTAGAACGGTAATCATGGGTAGGAGGTACTTAGAGCAACGGTGTCATTGTCAGTTTCCTTAATGTTAAGTCATAGTTCAAAATTTGAAGTGCCTTCATGTAAATCTATACCATTAAAGCTTTACATTTAATATATATATATTTTTTTAAATCAGGTATTATATACCCATGGTTAGTAGTGGTGTGTAGGGAACTGATGGTTAGTGTTGCAGGGTTAAGGGTTATATTTCCCATTTGTGGTGGCCTTTTCCTTACCTTCCAAATCTCTGGAGGCTGAATTGGGGTCTGTTGCCTCAGTATGGGTAATAGAAAGCTCAAGTGGGCAGAGCAATTTTATGGAGTACCGTAAGACCTGACTACCCCCTTTCCTTAGGGTAACGATTCGCGCCCTGTTGTTCTCACCCGGAATTAGCTCGAGGATGCGACCCATCTTCCAGAAGGGACAGGCCTTGGATGGGCTGAAAATTACAACTACGTCCCCCACCTTCATGCGATTAACCCAGGAACTTAAATAAGTGCCTCGGCTGTGCTCTCGCGAGCTTAGTAGATATGAAGAATACCACACTTCCCGGAAAGCTTCGAACCTTTTAGTAAGGCGCAAGAAAGACTTGTTTAATTCCTTGTAAGGGTTAGTTCCGGGTTCCTAAAGAAGTTCCTCCTGTTCAGAGAGTTTAAAAGAGAAGTTGGAGTTGGAGTGAAGTTTGAGGAAGGAATTGGGTGACAGAGGCTTGAGGTCTTTCTCGGACGAACAGAATGTGAAGGGGTGGGAATTGACAGTGTTTTGAATGGAAGAAATCAGAATAAGTAAATCGAAATATTCCTATGTGGACTTTCCTATTCTCTTGTAGATGCACCACTCTAATTAAACGCTCCCATGCACTTTCGAGCAAGGGACTAAAAATTGGAATCGTGAGGTGTTTGATGTTGTTGGCGAGCTATGATTTTTAAACCCATTCGAGAGCAAAGCATCAAGACAAATATTTACCGCACAGATTGAAAGTTTTGGTATTATTTATATAAATAAAATCGGGGATTCCATGGAGGTTTGAGAAACATTGAAAGGCTTTGATAAATTAGGATGTAGACATGGAGAGTAGAAATTCGAGGAGCATCGCGCATATGTTGAGGCAAGTGAAATTTTCGAGGTACATTTTAGTGGTGAGACCATTTTGCTTAACGAAAAGGTGACCGGTAACAAAATTGATTTCAGCTTCGGAGAAGCTTGTCATTTGGGGTAGAAAAAGTCAAAGTAGTTAAACTTTTTGCACACAATGCATTCGCTCAGGATCCTTTTGATAGATTGACAGGGGGAGGTTACCCAGAACCGCTTACTTCTGAGCATCGTAAGAGTTGAGTCGATCCCTAAGTGTTTGCATTTCGCAGGACAATCGCGCACTATAGGAGGGTTAAATTATGGTTCTTTTTCAAAAGGACAGGATTAATTACGTCATAATCGTATTAGTTGGATTTAGCAATTATCCCCTTATTTCTGATCAAACCATGTTGATCTAAAAACAAGTCCAAGTCTTTAACTAGGGCAGGAATTGGGGTTTTATTTTGATTAGGGGCGTCTTCGAGAAATTGGTTTTCATTAGGGAAGGATTGATTTTGCATGATAGAAATCCAATAGGAATGAGTGGCAAAATTAATATCAACTTCGGGTTTTTTCCTGAATTTGAAAATAAATTTTAGCACAAGGCTCGAGATTCGGAAAAGTTTATTTAAATCAGAGAAATTTTGATGGGGTAAGAGGGGTACGACCTTGGTTTGAATTGTTACATGGGAAGATATCAAATTTCTAGAAGATTCCTTAAGGCATTTCAATTCCGCCTTAGGCTACTTTTCCCGTTCCAAGATCACCCAGGAAGGACCATGAAATATTTAATTTCGAATTAATTTCCTTAAGGGAGAGGCCACGAGTAATTAAGTCTGCGTGGTTGTCAAGAGTGTGAATTTAATTGAAAGAAACGTCGATTTGATATTTAGAGGTAATTTTTTCCTTGGACAATTTTATATCTTGTAGTCGATTTCTGACAAACACCGACTTTTATTTTAATTCATTTATGTCATCGAGAATCTAGGACAGTACAATCTGAGCGTTAACCAAGATCTCGATAGATTTGAAAGAGCGAGAGTAAGACTCAAGGAAGAGGGGGAGGGATTTGAAGGCAAGAACGAGGCCCATTAATTCCAAGAAAGGGAGTGTTCTCGTGGAAAAAGGCGAAACTTTAGATTTGAAAATATGAGGTGGGATTCGTTAGAATGCAAAGCATAGAAGGCAAACCCATAAGAAGCCTCACTAGCATCACAAAATATATTTAGTTCGGCTTTACCGTCATCCTTCAAAGCAAACCGCATAATTTTCACGTCCCCCAACTTCACCAATTCGGAACGAAGGGGCTCCCATGCTTTCGCCTTTGTTTCGCCTACTTAAGAATCCCAATCAACATTTTTAGACCATATATTCTTCATCAGTAGTCTTCCCTTATTTGTCACAAGCAAATAGAGACCAAATGGATCAAATACTATGGAAATTTGAGAGAGTATGCTTTTTTAGTTTTTGCGATGAGGTCAAAAGAGGGAGGGATGACTGACAGAAGGCCAGTTTCTAATTCGTAATAGTACAGGAGAACGTGCTCGGTCCCAGTGCTTTGAGTTTCTGATCTACTATCGTCTCTGAAAGTTGTTTGAGACCACGATGGTTCGTGTTCCACGATCTCAACTTGAATACTCCTTGTTGCCTAATTTTGTTTGATTCAAGATATATTTCTTTGAGGAAGGTAGGGTTGGTGTTCGTGACTAATAAATTATCAACAAAAAAGAATTACTCAACGTTTTGCTACAAGGATTTGGGTATAGAAGCTGATGTGGTAATTAAGGATGTACTTAAGTATAAAGGAGGAGGAATTAAGCCCGAAAACGAGAGAACAATAGCGATAGTGAACACTTTTACCATTCTTCACCCAGATAAAACAGAAGCGATTTCTGTCTTCTATTAATTTTAATTTGATTTGTAGGAATGCATTTTTGATGGCCAACAGAATGATAAATTGGTTCGAACGCAATCCACACAAGATGGTAAAAAGGGCGTGAGAGGGTCTACAGTATGCCCAAGAAAGATGCATCATCAAGAGATGGGCAGGCAAACGCGTGTAAGCGGCAATTGAGGACCACCCTTATTTTCGTGGGGGTTTGGACAGCCGATTTTATGATAGGTCTATGGGGGATCCAAATATAGCGGTCATAATTCTCTGGGGACAATTTATGTGCTCAATTATACCTTCCTCCAACTAACCTTCGAAAATTTCATTATAGGCTTTAGTTAGCCCCTTTTGAGCCAATGACGCTTTGATTGGGCTCTGACTTACTTCAGTACATCTAAAACACGATGCGACCTTTTGGTGAAGAAGGCATCAAGGCGGATGCCACGTGTTTTTTTCAATTTTCGCACGGCGTGGGCGATCTTCGGTCAGATTTTCCGTTTTTATCCGAGTCATGAAGTCCGCCTTCATATTGTCTAGAACACAGTCGTCCAACAGGGAAAAGCCAACTGAGTCTTCCACCAAATACCAAAAACACCGTTGGAGAGCATTGCTTGCGGTTGAAGCGACGTTCATCTGGTTTGTGTACTTCTGGAGCTCGGTCAGCATCATGATGTCTTTGTATGAGGCGTGGAATAACATAGAAGCATCGTGCGAAAATCGGAGGTACACCACGGGAATAAACAGCGCCATGCCCTTCACATTCTGCTCCTCTCTTTTCGTTTTCTTGAACTGGCGTCGGAACAGGAACACCTCGATGCAGTAGATGCGCTTTGGCGCCAGGGGCACGAAACGATGGTTGAATCGTTGAGCCCCATCCGAGGAACAGGGCTGCGAGCTGCAGGAACTCGTAGTAGGCATTGAGCAGACACTTTGTTGGACCAGCTCCGGCAGATGCCAGGTAATCCTCCAGCTGGGAGCGGAGCTGCTCCAGATCTTCTCTGAAGAGAATATCCTCTGGTCGACCAATCCTTTTGGAAATGCTGTGAAAAGGACGACTTCCGGACCTCCAGTGTTCCCAAAGATGACTCGAAAGACGTCAGAGAGAACAGTCTCCAACACATGATGGTGGCACGCCAACATCGCGAACTCCATTCCAAGACCTTCCTCGATCCAACGCATGTGCCAATATGGAGGCCAGTGTTGCTTGAAGTTGTATCGAAGACCAATCCTACTACTTCGTCACGAATCTTCTATCTCCTGCATTATTTTCCCGTCTCAATGCAAGAAAAGGGGATCGGCTGCTTGAAAGTTCTTCCGCGCTCTTGCGTCTTCAGTTTGGCGTGTGTGACGACGCGATCGCCGTATCACACTTCGGGACAACGTCAGATCAGAAATATCGTGGCCCATGGCATGTGCAACAGCGCTAGTGACAAACGCCGCACTACGATCTGGGAGTTTGACTCGATCCAAGGCGCCGAAGACTTCAGGAGATTTGAAGGTTTTCTCGGGCCTTTTCACGTGAGGACCAGAAGTACATTCTGAAGTTGAAGGTCGGTTAGTTGTCCTCACTCTGCGCCTCCTCTGTTGACGTGGAGCTGGAACTGATGGTAGCAGTGACCACTTGAACTTTGGCCTCTCGGCGTTGTATTTCCGCTTGAGAGCAGCTTCTTGGTAATTTATCTTGCCACGCCTGGCTTCGACTCCAGATAACTTCGCGTCGATCCCTGCAATGCTGCACGAGAAGCTGTTCTGACGCTGCATCTTGAGGAGTCATTTGTCTTATTCGTTGGTCATCGTCTAGAAGTCGTCGCTTGTGGCAACATATAAGAGATCCTGAAGATCATCCAGGAACATCTTCTCCTTGACACGCTCCGACTCTCGTCCACAAGTCCGTTTCTTGAGTGCTTGGTATTCGTCGCAGATTCCTCGAGGATTCCTGATACGATCATCCACCCGCCGTATCGGGATCCTGGCCCTCTCCCATAGGGAAAGGATTTCGCCACATGCCAAGTTCAGGCCTTCCCAGACGGTCTTCTTTTCCACGACGTGATGAAACAGGTACAACGACAGCGCATCCCCCTTACTTGGAAGACAGGTACATAACAGGGAATCAACAGGCTTCCCGAGAAGCCAACATTCGAACTCGAATGAGTACTGATTGTCATAACCTGAAAAGAAGAAGAAAAAAGAAAAGATTAAAGTGGGGTGACCTCTAAATATCATTGTATTCTGATGAAATTTCATACACAAGGAGAGGAACGCAACACAAAAAAAGCAGTGGTGTGGTGAAAGGATCAGTGCACTTTATATATATATATATATATATATATATATATATATATATATATATATATATATATATATATATATATATATATATATATCAGTTAGGAACGAAATTACTGGGCGAATTTGTAGAAGAAATTTTATATAGTATTTATTAAATTAGTGCCTCAAGACACCAATTAGAAATGCTACTACAATGAGTAATTAAAAGCCTTTTTTTAGATTAGATTATAAAATTCGATATTCACCCCTATGCCCTCCCATCTAAAGACCATATTAAACATATTTTACTCTAGGATTTTCATATAGGTGTCAATGCAAGTACAGCGGCAAAATCCATTCTCAGCATTTATGGGAATGATGCAGTAAATGCAGGATGTTATAGGAGGTCGTTTTCCTGTTTCCGTAGTGGGGGATTTCAGTCTAAAAGACCGACGAAAATAAGGTCGTCCAAAACATGTCAATTGCGAAAAGTTGTAAGCGTGTCACAATAAATCCTGCTACATCTTCTCTGAAACTCGCTGAACAATCTAACGTGAGCCATACGACTATCCTACGCTAACTGAAAAGGATTGAACAACTTCAAGGTATTAGAAAATGGCTCTCGCACGAAGTATCAACGCCTAATCTGCAACAGCGTGTTGATTGCTGCGAGTCATTTATTTCACGATAGCTTCAGGCAACATTTCGGGTCAGGCTTTTTATTGGTAATAAGAACTGGATCCATTATCCTGACGTTAAGTGACACCGTTCCTGTATAAGTGAAAAAAGCATAATTCCTAAACAAGCAAGAAAACTTCAACCAATAACGATAATGTTGAGTGTATGGTGGGATATTGAAGGAATTGGCATTAAGAATCGTTAGTTTACGATCAAACAATTTGTGCTAATCTCTACTGCAATCTTCTTCGCTTGAAATGTTTATTTTGCAAAATTTCGGACTTGAGCAAAATTCCTCCCTCAGATATGTTAACATGCTAATGTCAGAGGTTCCGTTCGAGCATTTTACCTGGCCATCTTACAAGTTTTAAGGACAGGGTCCTTTACCATGAGAAACCATATCAATAAACTACTGTGGTGTTTGCCTGTAGAAGAATTACAACATAAAGCCTCCCGGAGGGCCAGGCGGACGTATACATTAAAGTCCTCCCCCCCCCCCCCATGCGGAGAAAGCAAGAGAATGGAGCCACATGAGGAGAGTCGTTGGAACGTTAGCCGGCGAATAACAGTCTAACTGCCTACCCTTTTTGATTTCCCCGCCGCATAGGTAGTCTGTTTTGACCCTTCTTTCATACCCTTTCTTCTTTTACAGCCAAAAACTCTACTTCTTCTATACCTGCCTTTTCCTCCTGCCTCTATTGCCTTACAGATCCTATTGTAAGTTAAGTTATTACTTAACCAGATGCACAGCAGCTAGAAACAGAGTAGGAACTCTCCAAAAGGTATGTGATGACCCATAGGTCCTACCACTCGAACAAGAAAATTAACTGACGATAAAAAAACATATCGAAGAAGAAATGACAATAGCCCTGAAAGTAGCACAAAGAGGATTTGGGCCACAGCTAAACCACGCAGTATACATCAGTTAGGATTATGTTCTCACAACAGAAAAAATAAAAAGGTTAATGTAATAAAATCATTGCGCGTAAGCACATGCAAATGATCCTTCAAAGGAAAGTTAGGAGAAGAAGTTGAGGAGGAAATTGAGAAGTTGCTCTTCAACGAGAAGAACTGTTTTTTGCCCTCAAAACTGCATGGCTCAGCTGTTATTCTCGCGCACTTATGTTCTAAGACCTTTGCTTTTATGAGAGTTACTCTTGTGAGTTTTATTGTGATACTATTCACGTTTTATTTATTTCTTAACTGTGTACCCAAGTTAATGCTTTTCTTCAGAGAGGCGACCCTGTGAGGTTCAAACCAACAATGTTATCTGAGGTGAAAGTAATAAAGGAGAGTACTGAGCTATGTCTGTGAAGACTCGCTCGGCGCAACGGCGCATAGACAAGCACGGGCAGATAGCCGACCCGAGGCCGCCTGTGATATACTTTGGGGCAATTAATACAGAATGCGATTTACGGTTGACCGGGATTTATATAATGGCTTGCTAAGTTGCAGTTCAAAGGATATATAAAGAACAAGACCCTAAAATATAATTTTAATATGATAAATGAGGCAATATATATATATATATATATATATATATATATATATATATATATATATATATATATATATATATATATAAGGGGGAACAAATTACTTGATAAAGATAGTTAATTATGACAATTTATAATATGACAGAGTTAAGCAGTAGGAGCAAAGTTAGCGTTAACTCGAACGAGAGATATTAATTACGATTGAGCGAAAGTCAATTCAAAAGTGGATGCGGGTGACGATTAACGAGATAGTCGGGATTACAACACACGATCGCTTTACCTGGAAGCGCGCAGTCCCGAGTTTCTGAATGGCAAGTCCATTGGCTGAGGTTAATCATCTGCAAACTAGATATTCGCACATGCCAGTTACATTAGAGGGGGAATATCGACAGTGTAAATGGAGAACAGTGTAAATGACACTCTTGCTAGCAATTGAAAGACAGGTGCCATGTGGACAGTTTTGGCAATATAAGCCTGTCTATTCCGCATATAGATTCAGACATTCTTTTCTAGATTGAATTCATTTTTAGTTTTATAATTTCTTATGTCGATCTTTCTAAATGATTAAATGTATTTGGGCAGGCATTAAACAGGTACGTAAGCTGATTTATTACATTTCCTATAGGATTAGCTATATGTAGTTTCCTATGTGCAGTCCTTTGTATCCAAGCGCTAATTTTTAAACAATTAAATCGTACTACTAACTTTTTCTTTGGTAACAGTGGCCCCTGATTCTTTGTACTCATTTGTCATTTCAATGTAGATTTTACGCCAGTGCTCTTTTAATTCGTCTTCAATTGTTCCAATTTCTTGGATGAACTTCCTTGAAATGGACTTCGAGCTCAATTTTTTGTCTAGTGGGTTTCCCTTTGATTCGATTTATGGCCTATGATACATTTTGAGGCAGTTTTACCGTCTTAGTGAGATTAAGTCATTCCATTCTTTGGATTGCTGCTCATTTATCAACAACACGATTTCATTTTTAAAGCTTTGTGAAAGACCAAATAAAGGTTGGCTCGTCCCGTTGTTTCTATACTATTGTATTTTCTTTAAATTTGGTTAGATTTCCTTATCATTTCATTTGTCTATTTTGGGTTAATAGTATTCTAATTGGAGTTCCTTCAATTTTTATCGTTAATTCTCTTTCAGAGCGAATAGCTGTTAGTTGTTTAATATAGTTCTATATCGGTTCTAATTCGCTCATTTTTACGATTTCCTGTCCGAACTGAGATTTGAGTTTATTTTTATTTACATGGAGCAATAAGACATTATGTTCACTGCACAAGATAGTAACCAGCTCCATCTATGACGTTTTGTATGGCAAATTTGTACTACTCAGAAATTTATCCGGCACGGTTGCTGGACCATTCGTTCTGACCTGGCGAAAGTCCATTCCCAGCATTAATTCTATGTTGTTTCTGATCATGGTTTAGTGAAATGCAAGTCTAGTCACGGGCGACTTTACAACTGACTATATCGGTCAATCTGTCGGTCGATCCATGTTTTAGGGTATTTGTTGTTGTTTTTGTAATACCATCATAACTATTTAGGCTGATTCTAACAAAATTTAAACCCTTATGTTGTTTTATATTCTATTTTGAATGATTTGGTTTTGGCAATAACATCATTACTATTCGGCCGATACTCTGCTATACTAGACTAAGCTATAATATGCTATTCCCTGCTAAGCAAGACTAGAATAGGCTATACTATTCCAAGCTATGCTAAGATATAATGTACAAGGGTAAGATATACTATGCTAATTTAGGCTATAAAATGCTAAGCTAGGATAGCATATAGTATGTTAAGCTAGACAATACTAAGCTATGCTTGACTAGGGTATAATAGGATAGTATTGGCTATATTTGTCTAGGATACTTAATGCTAGGCTAGGTTACACTATGCTAGGCTAAACTATGCTAAGCTATACTAGGCTAGACAGGGCTATACTATGCTTTGCTAGGGTAGGCTAAAGTATAATAGGCTAGGGAGGGCTATGCTTGCTATGCTAGGATAGGTTAGGCAATGCTAAGTGATACTATGTTAGGCTACGATAGGCTAGCTAACCAAGGCTATAATAGGCTAAACTATTCAAGGCTATTCTAGTCTAAGGTATGTTATGCTATACTAGTCTAGAATATACTAGGCTAGGCTATAATATGCTACACTTGGCTATATTATGTTAGGTGTGGTTATGCTAGGAAAGTCTATACCGAGCTAGCCTATAGTATGCTAGGCTAGGCTATCGTATGCAAGGATATAATGGTTAGGCTATAGTAGCCTATTCTAGTTTGGTTATACTAGGATAGATTATTCTAGGCGACGCTTGGCTAGGCTCTAGCAATTAATGCAGAGCCATACTAGGTTAGGATAGGCTATGCTATAGTAAGCTAGGCTACACTAGGCAATGATACACTAGGCAAGGCTAAATTAGGTTAGGCTAACCTAGGCTATACTATAATATGCAACGCTACACTAAGGTCTACTAAGCTAGGCTAGGCTATACTAGGATACGATTAGCTAGGCTATACAAAACGAAGGTAGGATAAAGTAAGTTATACTATGGTAGGTTATACTAAGCTAGCTAGATTGTACTAAGCTAGTCTAGGTTAGGCCCGGTACAGCTAAGATATTCTATTTTAGGCCAGGCTATCCTATGTTTGGCTAGTCTTGGCTATACTAGTCTATAACAGGGTAGGTTATACTATGCTATGCTATACTAGGAAAGTTTAGGATAAGCTATTCTAGGCTATACTAGGCTATTCTCTACTATGCTATGCTAAAGTATGTGACTATATGTACCATGTTATTTTAGGCTAGGCTATACTATGCTATGCTATATATACTATGCTATAATGTATGCTATATGTTATACCATATTATGCTATACTATGGTGTGCTATATTATGGAATGCTGTGCTATACCCTACTATGATATCCAATAATATTCTATAATATACTATGCTCTAATCTGCTAGGGTATATTATGCTATACTATGGAATACTGTGCTATTAGTGTGTCAATCTTTTTCAACGTTCGAAATTACATAAATAAAGGGTGCTCATAATTTGTAGCCCTACTTATGAATTCTAAAGTTATTTTTTATCATCATCATCATAATCACTAACTCTATGTTTTAAGAAGGTGATTTTTTTGAGTATTTGAATAATAATAATCTTAGTTGGGTTATGACTTATGTTATTTTTATCAAAGTTATTTCTAATAATTCTTATATAATAGGAAAAAACAAAATTGTGAAGCTCATAAATAAATGGTAAAATTATTAAAATTTGCGAAGTTCAGAAAATTTATAAAAAAAATAACCATGGCTGCTTTTTTTTAGATTTTAAATTTTAATCTCAGTAGCGAAGCGCAAGCTCCCTCCGTAGGGGTGAGTGGCGAAGCTATTGACTGTTTTTAATATAATTTTAGTTCTACTTACTTTTGACCTACTTTTGTTATATTTGAGAATGAAATGACTATTATTATATTAATAATTATATCTATTTCACTTTCTTTTCTTATTTCACTGTTTCAAACATATTCATCACTGTGCTGAAGATTACATTGCCTCCAGTACTACTATCCTACCAGTGGGATTTGACCTAAAATTGCTTTTAAAATTAGGTCAAGACTGGCGACATTATTCGGTTGAGTTCTGAAATGTGGATGTGAGAAACTACCCAGCAACCAATCTTGCAAAGGATATTTACCCTAAAATGCTTGAGAAGTGCGAACGAGGGAACAGTTCTTTTCTAGCCCCCGTTGTAAATTTAAGAGTCAGAATCTTAAACAGATCCAAAAGAACTGGGAGCAGGCCAAAAACATATCCCTTGGGAGAGGAGAGCTACAGGCCTAAGACACTTTCATTACAAAACTAGACAACTTGTTGATATCCTCAAGCGCAAGTGTAAAATGTTTTTTGCTGTGAATTTGGCTGCCTTGGTTGCAAAAACGAAACTCAAATCAATTTAAATGGAGATGAAGATCTCTGCGAAGGAAATTGCTTTCATTAAAGGTCAGAGAAAAATGAGTACTTCTTTTGGACCACCTAAGGTTTGCTTTCGAGATTAACTTGAGTAAAATAGACAAGTCAATAAGTACAGGAGACAAAAAGGTAAAGGAAGAAGAGTTCCTCACTATAAGTAGGCCAATGTTTCAATGCCATTAAGTAAAATAATTTTCTCGCCTGAGAAAATTAATAAAAAATAGCTGATGTTCAAGATAGAAAGGATTGAATTTATGAAGTGACATTAAAAATACCAACCAAAACTTCAAATTCCATTAAAAAGCAACCCGGGAATTATTTTTGGGGGGGGGGAAATAACATCATAACTATTCGGCTGATTCTAACGAAATTTGAAACCCTTATATTGTTTTCCATTTTCTTTCAAATAATATAATTGCCAAAGTCTTCTCGAGGTTAGCCCGGGAATTATTTCTTTTGTCCATAACATCATAACTCATGGGCCAATTCTAACGAAATTTGAATCCTTTAAGGTGTTTACATTCTCTTTCGAATTATAGAATTGCCAATGTCCTCCCAAGGTTACTACCAGAATTATTGAAAGTTTTGTGGGTCATGAGGTCATAAATCAGAATAAGTGAGGGCACGCGACTTTTTGTTCAGCAGACCTTGTTTCCGGTGGTGTTACTTGTTGCATTATAACAGATAACAGACGTTGAAGTCAACTAAAACAATTGTCGGCCTACTAGAGCTGAATATTTCCATCATTGAGTGAATTTGTAAGCCATTACTGGCTGGGGGAGTAAATTCTCCGCAATTATTACTGATGGAGTAAGATTCATCATTAATATGACATCTTTATAAGCTTCGTCCACTTATTTTAGTTCCTTTAATGAGATTCAGTGTTTTATTTTAATGGTGATACCATGGTATTACTCTCCTGTATGATTTATCAATTCTTTGATCAACGCCGTATTCAGATATAGAAATTATATTTGGGGCTAATCCTTGGATTATTATTCAATATGTTACTCTTATTTTATCAACCGTTTTTGTTTATGTGCAATTTTAATTTACTTGTGAGATTATACCTTTTGAGTTGTTCATTTTAGCGTCTAGCTGCTAAGTTAGCCCTAGCAGCTAGGGAGATTTGCTTTGTTTTAAATATCTCTATTTTAAAAAAAATACGCAAATGCTTTAAAGTGTATATCGTATATAGATATATCGTGGCTATATAGTGTATATCATAGATATACACTATAGATAGATATACTCTATATAGCTTCTTCACTACCTAATGTGGGCAAATTTCTAATTATGATGTAATGGCGAAAAATAGATTGGCCGACATCTTCGGAGAGACTGTGATTATTTTATCACATTAGAGTGCATTATATATCATTTGAAGGTGATTTTGTTCTGAATTAAAATATCATATCAACAATTCATATTAATCAATTTTAATAAAATATGAGTGATTTAAATAGCATTCGGAGGTGAGGCCTATATTTCTGAAATCAAGGAACTCGGTATAAATCTAGATGCGTAACTACATTTAGAAAGCGCTTTGGAATTCGAATCTAATGTTGGGTTTTCGAATTAGGAATGTTACAAGTTTTTTTTAAATTATGCGGGGTAGGCAGCGTATGGGAGGCGAAGCCCCTATTTCGAAATTACCTTAAAAATGATATATAATACAATATGATGCGGTTGCAATAGCTAAAAAAATAAATTATTTGCCCAAGAAAAAACCTTGTCTACATTAAAAAGCAATTATTTTTGAACATATATATATATATATATATATATATATATATACCAGGCAATGGCTTCGCCACTCCCCCTATGGGAGGAGCTTGCGCTTGCCTACTAAGATTAAAATTTTAAATAAAAAAAAGCAGCCATGGTTAAATTTATAAATTTTATGAACTTTGCCAATTATAATAAGGAACTTTAAAGTAAATTTCCCTCATTTTAAAAATATCACGTTGCCAAAATATAGAGTTAGAGTAGAAGAAGATATATAAAAATAAATTTTCTGAACTTCCTAAATTATAGATTTAGTGAAAGAATTTAGTACTTAAGAAGGTACATAAATAAATTTACAAAACTTTACGTGGGAGAGCAGCAGACTATTAAAATTGTAGTAGAAATACAAAGAAAAATATAGAGTGAAAATTAGTAGGTAATTATCTATGACACAATTACAAACTCTCAATCTGAGATAGGGAAAAAAAGGTCAAATTTTAGTACTTTCAAACAAACGAACGCTACGACTGACGAAAACTCTAAAATGAAGGAAGTTCTATAGAGGATGATGAATTTAGAAATTGAATGAGAGAATGATTTCTATTCTTTGACTATAATTGAAAACGAAACTAAGTTGGTCTCAATCTGATACTATACTTAAAAATAAATTTAAAAAATTTAAAGCCAAGTTCCAGAGAGTAGAGAACGGGATTAATTCAAATTCGACAGTAACAACGCCTTTGCACAATGTAAATTTACTTAATACCACGATACCTTTCTGTGGTAGTGGTACAAGAAAGTCTAACATTCGAGACGAAGTATGACAAATACATCAATTTTTCATCCCGCAAAGGAATGTCAATATCATAGATACCCTTGCTGGTCTTTGCTTTAAATTACAATATAGAGAAATACACCTGCTTCTAAGGAGGGGGAAATCTGGAGAGAGAGCGAACGAGGAATGATCACCTTAACTACTCGCCTGTATTGCGGCTTCCACGTATTCTTGACTAGTCTATCCTGGACACACTCAGGGAATAATGCCACGGAATCTTCTTTCCAGGAGGTCTACAAGAGAATATATATAAAATTGAATTCTGATCTCGAATCCCTTGAAAACATTAGGCGAACAAATGACCACACGCTGAAGTTCAAGCGAAATCAAAAAAATATCGTGGTGAATCTTTTCCTTTAAAAGATTGTTTCAACTTGGAATTCGCTTCTAGCTAATGTAGTTCAAAGCAAGTTAATTAAGATATTTAAAAATAAATTACACATGCACTTATTTACTTAAAATCCCCAAATTAAAGCGCACCTAATAAAAAACATAGGATTAACTTGCTACTTGGTTTTTACTCTTTGCCAGTTGTGAGTTTTTAATTATACTCTAGGGAATATCAGGATAGAGAGAAGCCGGGCAGTCTTTTTGGTTGCCTTGATGTAGCATCGGGGGATAAACTTGTTACGTGGGGTTTGGGGTTTTGGGTTTTATTCTATTTTTGCATTTGTGTAGGTAGGAATAATGTCCTGGCAGTAAGTAGGCATGCCATATAAACTCCAGTTAGGTGATCGTGAGTCAGATTGGCTACTTAAAGCTGAGAGGTTTTGAGGTAGGGAATTTTCCGGCTGCATTTGAAGATTTAAAGGGGTATGCTGGTAAACTGGGTGTTTTTTGTGTTCTGGTTCAGTGAGTTTGGGAAATTTGTGTGAATAATTAGGTGTAGTTGGATATTATGTGATTTTTTCGGTTCTGGGGTCAAGGTAGAAATGGAGAGTTGGTGTAATGGGTGGGAAGGGATGAGACAGAATGATGCAAAATTGTGAGCTAATCCTTCATTCTGTTTATATGGTATTTGATCGGAAGAACATTTTGTTTCAGTGTGGAGGACGAAAGAAGTAGGTATATGAGTGGTTATTAATGCAGCCAATTGTGGAGGTATGGGATTGTTTGGGACATTTTGTATCTTGCGTAGCTTTGTCTCAGATATGGATTTTCCCTCGGGTGTTGCAGATAAGCTGTTTGTATGTATAGGAAGTGCACTGTATTTTTACCCAAAGATGAGGTTTGCGAGTGTTACGAGTGTTTTGAATTTGGGTTGATCCTTTGAGCTGATGATGCTCATGTGTCGACTGAAGGAGGAAATGTGCGGGTCTAGCCTGGAGTAACGGCTGAGTAAAAGTTTTTAACTACTATTTTACAAAAAAAATGGGTTTTTAATGAAGATGTATGAGATCCCCCGACCTGATAATGAATGTTAAACAAAGATCAGAAGGACAATAGCTGCCGAATCATAAGGGGTGAGGATCCTATTAAGCGGTTTTGCCACTAACACCTCTTACATCGATGAGCGCCATGTCCTCCAAGCACCAGTGTCTCTCGGAGTCTGAGACTAGATTGAGACTTCCTGAGATTTACTCAATTTAGACATTTATTATATTTTTTCAACTTTCTTTCAAGCCTTTTCTCACATATTTTTATTTGCCAATGTCTTGATTTGCAGGCTAGTCCTTGACCAGTTTCTCGTCATGTGCGTTTATCCGATTGGCGGGTTGGCGGGGTAACACATTTGCCCTTTTACCCCCCTTTTTCAATTCTAGTCCATCCCTACCCATCCTTCTTTTCCTTATCCAACGAACAAGGGGATATCAAGGGTAGCATGGATTACCAAGGTGCGGCTGACATCTGAAGGATTATGCTCTTCTTTACCTTTCCCTAATGCCTGTAGGAGGATATGTGGTTAAATGTCTACCACAATTTTTCACTTTACAACTTGTCTTTGGGAGATGACCTCTTTTAGATTTTGTATAATTTTGATGTAAAATTGCCCCTTGGAGAAAATTACACTGTTCAGTCTCCCAAAGTTTGAAGTGGCACTTGAACTTTTCAGACTTTTGCCTGGGAGGCGATTTGCCCCTCTCTAAGAAGCCCTCCATTAGGAATAATTGTGTCGGTTCCGGGCGGAATTGGTACTAATTTCCCATGCGTCACCTACCGGGCCGGTAGACATTCACTGCAACTCAAAGCTGCCTGCACATTCTGTCTATCATAACTCAAAGCTGCCTGCCCATTCTGTCTATCATATAATAGGCAATGATATGACCGGAGTTAAGGTACAAAATCAACCCATTCTCATAAATAAATCCTTAAATGAATTAATTTTTCACGCAGATTCTCTTGACACAGGAGAGTTTTCAAAGGTCAACACATCACACACCCTTCCTTATATCTTTAAAGGAGACTAGAGCTGATGATAATCTCATTTTTATTTTGTTAACTCGTAACGTACTCTTCTTTTTAGCGCAACAATTAATCTTAACCAAAGAGGCGGATATGCCAGATCTAACTCAATTGCTGCATATTTGATCCAAACTAGATTAGAAAAACGATATTACGCCAGAGAAAAAGATCCTGAAATCACACTCTTATGGAAAAGGAATTTGCCCAAGAAATAGGCGTTATATTGCTCATTTGAGACTATCGGAATGCAATCCTACAGTTGCAACAGTTGGTTCGTAATGCTTCTCCTTCGCGAGACGTGTGGAAGCCATACTACTAAACCAGCTTACGTCAACCGCTCGGATGAGGAGTCTAGAGCATGCGCCCAATGTTTCTATGATCTAGGCCCCTCTGTTACCACTCATAAACCACGAAAAGGTAAGAAGGGACTATAATTTTGCTCTTCTGAATTCTTTGTTGTCCAATAGGTCCACGAAGGTTTTTAAACTGTAAAAAATCACTCAGTGGAAGAGAGAGACTCAAACCATCCCTTCGTTTCGCTCGTTGTAAATAAGAGGTCTGATGCTCCTCTTAGGCGATGCCCCTCTGCGTGCCTCATCTCGAGTATGATCCTCAGTTATGGAAGTGATGCTGTTTAAACGGTATAACTTAAATCTTTTTGAAAAACTTCAGAGCCTAAGTATGAACCGTACGAAGAATTTAAAACTTATCCCCATTATTACTCGCTGTCGTAGAATGGACTCTCGACGATATACCATATATAACTATTCGTTGAGGGAACTTCTTTAATTATCTTTAGAGTGCGTGGATGTCTGGCGGGCCGATATTATGTATCTTCGATATGCTTAAGAAGTGGAACTGACGTCAAGGATAATAATATTGCTATCCTTAATAAAATAGAGTTTTATTAATAATAACTATCAACAATACACAAAACGGAAAATATTGACATAAACAGAGAATGGAAAGGGTCGTGGGGGCTCGGGCTAATCCGAGGATTAAAAGATTTAAAAAGGTAAAACAAATATAAAGTTAAAGAGATGGGATGGTTCGCTAAACCATTTAAAGCACAGGATAGAATTGACAAAAGGGTTAAATACTCAAAGGTAACGTTGGGCTTACGTAATTTTACGCTAGTGGTGCAGTGGTAGGTGGCGTGAAGGAATTTTCGGTCCGCTGGCGAGTTCCAGCCGAAGAAGGGGGAAATAAAATGATCCTGACGTGGCGTCTTGGGAATGAGAACCGTTTTCGTTGAACGGCTTGAAGAACAATGGCTGTTCTACGTTGTTCTCTTCTGAACAACAGGGGGGGTGAGAACCGTCTCTTGTCTACAGGCTCAAGAACAATGGCTGTTCTAATGTTGTTCTCTTCTGAACAACAAGGAGGAAGGGTGAGAACCGTTTCTTGGCGGACGGGCTCAAACGAACAATAACTGTTCTACGTTGTTCTCTTCTGAACAACAGGGGAAGGGTGAGAACCGTTTCTTGTCAACGGGCTCGAACGAACAATGGCTGTTCTAACGTCGTTCTCTTTCTGAACAACAAGGGGGAAGCCTTGTGGCCTTGGCGTCACGAAGGCTCGAACCTTGGCACTCAAGGGATATTGTCCTCCTTCTGGACAAGTGATGGTGAATCTCGAGGTTGAGGTCCCTTGGCGCACAAAGTGAGAGAGGATCGGGGTGATGTTTCGCGACGAAAATCTGGATCTCCAATCTGATCTTAGTGGTAAAGTTTCCATCTAAATAGTCGAGACACTCACCTGGCGTGGGGGACAATGGAGTGGGAGCTTCGAGGGAATGCACAGCCGAGCCTGGGAACAATGCCTTATCTGCCCATAAGCCTTACTCAATCTGGCGAGGTCGGCGTATGGGGGCGAACGGGGGGAAGATAAATCTCCTTGTTTAAACATTAACTCAGGTGGCTGCGATAAGGCGCCAAGCTTCAAAGTGAAGATGCACGTGGGAGCATCGTGGTTTTAAATACCATGTGATAGGGGTTGAAATTAACGCGGCCTCAACCTGTTCTATCACACTCGCAACTAGGCGATTAAGGGGATACTTGACTGAAACATTTTTATAAACTAAAATCATTCCGTAATATTAATTTTAGCCTTAAAGTACAGGATGCATGATAGAGAAAACATTCGCCAAAATGAATTTGAATGAACAAATGAGCGTCTCAATCAGGCTATATTTGAAACTTAATTTACTCTAGGTGTAAAATCAAACGCACATGGAATAATTTACGATGTGTCAGTCATTATGTTTAAAAATTTACTTGACAAGTCTTTTCCGAATTTAAATATAACCTAATGCAAAACACGGATGAGAACGACTCTGTGGAGAGTCTGTAGGGGTGCGAAAATGTATCAGAGAAAAATTCCTTTCAACTCGATAATATAAATAGCCCATTAAATTACCAAATCAAGACGGACTAAGCCTTGGCGTAATGGTTAGACTATTAACGTTTAAATCTACAGGTACCGCGTTCGAAACTCAATAGTACAAAACCTTTTACGAAGAAATCTCAAGAAGAAAACGGAAGTCAAGGAAAACGCTCGAAGGACCAACTCATCTAGAAGGACTAAAAAATCAACTCATGATAATTGGACGAAAAACGACGATACATCAAGAAAGAAAAACGAAGATTAGGAACCAACAAGAATAGGGAAGTCAAGAATAAAATGGAAGACAAATGTTTGAAGGGGCAACTTGAAGAAATGAGGAATTTAAGTAGTCAAGAAGTAAATACAAAATCGATAAAGAGAATAATATAGATAAATAAATACATATTATAATAAGGACCGCCCCCTCCTCTCCCCCCCCCCCCCACACCCATTCGTCATTTTTTTCAAATGGCGGTAGCGTTTAGTTTGTTGCAAAACATTGGTATAAATAAAAAATATTTCCTCACGATAGATGGAGAATTAGTTATAGCGATAAATAAAACAATTGTTAATAGGAATATTTTTGTGATATTCATAATTATAAATTTAATAGTTATATACATATATAAGGTTAACTCAAGGGAAAAAGGGAAAATTTTAAGAAATTTGGCAGCCCTATTTTGAAACAAAACCATGCCAAAAATGCATTAACAATAATGCTTGAAAAACCAAAATAACGTACAAATTTCAAAGAATTAAATTTTTTTATTGATAAATGTCCTATCTAATATATTTATACCAAAATATAACCGCCAAATCTATCTCTCAGAAAAAAATCAGCAAAAGTGTTTTAAAGTTTCATATATTGGAATAATATTTCTTTTATATAAATTGAAATGAAAGAATAAATTTGATAAAACAGCTTAAATTTTGTTGAAGAAATTGAATAGACGTTTTTGGTTATAAAATTATATTTTCCCCTTGTAAGAGAAAAGAAGTGCGAAGAAATTAAAACATTTAGATATTAGGAAAAACACTTTGTTTAGTATTTTAATACTCCTTTAATGAGATAGATAGACAGAGAGCAATAAACATTAAGAATAATAACTTGAGTCCTTGCGATCAGTGGAAACTAATTACTCAATCTTTCGTGTGCTGGTAAATTTAAATCTTAACTTTTCTACAAATCTTACAAGGGTGCACAATATAGATTGAGGATTCGATATTAGATCAAACTGGTGATTCATAACCACATAGATAATATGGTCCTTATTCCTTAAGATCACTTTAGAGGCTTACAATTTTGATCAAGGCAGAAAATATTAATGAAAGCATGCAGTCATCTTAGATAAATATAGTCAGATTTAAAAATAGGCTGCATATATTAGACATGAAATGGATGGTAATAATTTTATACCTACTCTGTGATAAAAATATTAGCATACCATCTTACGGTTACGTAATGGACCAGTGTAAACCGTTTCCAGGCTGAGCGAAGATAGACAATATGGTAGGTAATTCGTTACCGAAGTGACTTCCAAAGCTATCTGAGTTTGCAAAAGCTGCCATAGGCTATAGCGATTCGTAGCTAGGCTCTCACGATAACCTTTTAGTTTTCATTGAGAATAGTCTTAAGTCGAATCTCAATATATCACCACCTGAGTAACAGTTGAACTTCATAGAAAGCGATTAAATGTGATCAGATCTGGAGAGATATTGAATTTAAGCCGTCAATTCCCTCTGTAGGGGAATCGTCACTTCCCCCCCCCCCACATCCCGTTCACTCTTGGTGCAGTCCCAAGGTGGTTACAGCAAAAAAATACGGCCCAGGCATCGGCGAGTCAAAAGCGTAACCGCAGCGTGTCACAACTCGGTGCCATGAAAGACCCTAAAGGTCAAAATGTAAGATCTCTCCCAGGATAGTGAGATCGACTTTCACATAAAATAAGAAATTGGAGACGTGTTTCTCCTAATCTCGAAGGCTAACGAGGACCTGATGTCAGATTTATTGGGAAAAACCGTTTGGAAAAAGAACTCTCCTGGGGCCATCCTCAAGCCCCTCCCCCCCTTACCACTCCCCCGGTGGGGTGACGAGGTATAAATGAGGAAATGTGAGAAAAATCGGGGTAGTATACGTCAGTCTCTAGGTGACGAAGTCTTCAGGTCAAACCAAACTACCAAGACTGAAGAGGTAGTGTACTTGGCTCGACAGAACAAGAAGTACCCTGCAAGAGAGGCAGGGCTACCTACCTTAAAGGGCTAAGAAGAAGCTCATCTTCGAGCTAAGTCCCTCGTTATCAAACCAAACGATAAGTTAACTTTGGTAAGTTCAACTTTCTCTCGCCAGAGAGACTCCTCATATACTGGTGCACCTTAAACACCAGGGATATTCCTCGTCTTTGAGGAATTAGGAAAAGAAGAAGAAAAAGACTCCACCTCGGGCCCGTTACTCGGTGGCCACACCAAACTTTAGGTAACTTATTCTCGCCAGAGAAACCCCCCTCCGTTATCCTCGGCCTTGAAGAAGACCCTCCCCGAGTTCAGTCCTCGTCCATAAGGAAATAAGTAACGAAGGAGAAAAGCTCCTCTTCGAGCTCGTTACTCGGTAGTCACACCGCACTCCAAGTTAACTTGATTTAAGAACCAGTTTCGACTCACTCTTGCCAGAGAGACCACGACTGCCTAGGTGTTGCATAAAGCACCGTATTTGTTCTCGTCCTTGAACCCCCTCCTCCTTCGGAAGAACGTGTGGACCCCCCAGCTGCAACCCTCCCCAAAACAACCGTGTGATTTCGCCCAGCTACATCTGGTAAGACGGCACGCGTCGTGAGTCAATAACATTTCTGAGGCCTTTTAAACTCCAGATGAGCATGTAAGCCTAATTCTTATATTATTGTTGTGTGTAGAGAAATTAACCAATTTTGTGGGTAAACTAATTTAATTAATTCTTGTTTATGATAATATTATTGCTGTAGTAATGTTTAGATGTTGTGTATTCAATGGTTAAAGTTAAAATCTAAGTTTATTTTGGGATTATTTTGCGTTTTTCTCGATATCCTTACGTGTTTCGGAATGGCTCTGTTCGTTAAGATATTCAGATATCAATATATATTAGACACCTTCTTAGCACTCTTAGAATAGAACAAAAAGGGGGGGAATTCTACGACATAAATAAAAGTAGGGTCAGGTTTGTAGGTTGTTATTAGAAAGAACCCAGCAGTGTCTAATTCAAAAAAAGCCAACACGTAGAGGAATATCAGGAATAAGAGAATAATTGACGAGAGGAAAATTGATAGAGTTAGGGGTGGTAACAATCTAAAGGTAATTGGTAGGTCAAGTGGTAAATTTGTTGTCGGGAGTGGTATTTCAATCAACATAGTAGTGGGATTAAGGGAAAGTTATGCTGAGCGCTACCTGGTGAGTGGTGGCATAATTACCTGAGAATAAAGAAAGGAAAAATCGACGGACCAACACGAAATGGATCCAGTCAAAAGATTTTACCAACAAGCCCAAAGTCTTGGACTTGAAGGCACAGAAATGCATGACTACGTCATAGCAGAACTAAGAAGAGATTTTGAAGAAGAAGAAAAAGTTTTGGATATAGAAGAAGAACAAGAATTAATAAAGTTGTATAGAGAAACAGAGGATATAATAAGAGAGGAAAAAAGAGAATGTGAATTAATGGAAATACGGAGGAACCGAAAAAGTGAAGAATCCCGAATACAGCGGACAATAGAAACAGGGGAAAGAAGAATGCTGAGAGGAGGAAAAACAAGCGAAAGAATAATATTGTACAAAAGAGAAGCACAGTAATTCAGAATAAGGATAGAAAGGGAAGATGAGGAAAGAAGACTAAAGATAAAGCTGGAAGATGAAGAAAGAAGAACTCGACGGGAAAACAAAATAGCGAAAGAAGAACAAGAAGCCGAGGAAAGGAGAATAAATAGGACAAAAGAGTGGAAAGAGAGGAAAATAAAGATTAAAAAAGAAATCGATGAAAGAAGAGTAGAGAGGGAAAAAGAACTTGCTCAACCTGAAAGAGTAGAGAGAGAAGAAAAGGAAAGATTGCTCGCACTCGAAAGAGCACCTATCGAGAATCTGATAGACGTCGAGGAAGTTGGAGCTTGGCCTGGACCTAAGAAAGGACCATCGAGGGAAACCCAGCCAAAGGGGGTAACGATAGAAGAAGTAGAAAGTAGGAATTAGGTACCAGCAGGAGTACGTAAAGGAGAACCTACGAGGAAAACCCAGCCAAATGCTGTTATCAGGGAAGAAGTAGAAGGTAGGGTAGAGGTACGAGCAGGTGTACCTGAGGCACTACCGACTAAGAGAAGAGAGTCAAATGAGTTGACAAGGAAGGAGGAAAGAGGTGCTATTGCGATACACCTAGGTAAGACTAGTCAAATGGTAGACGCGGATGAGTCTCCCCTAGCCCTAGTTTTCTTCTCCCCGAACGGAACGTCCACGGAGTAACCGCTAAATCGCCAAGTGGTAGTGAGCGCCACGCCCATTAACGACCTCGCAGGGAAAAGTTTTCTCGATCCTTAAAGATCGAACCCAGACATGATATTCCCGTGTCAATGGTTAAAGGAGAGCTATGGGACCCACGCTCCCATCAATTATGCCCCGCTGCAACAGGCCGCTCTAGCCATAATGTTCAGGTTAAAGGTAGTCAAGTACCATAAGAAGGGTAATTTGAGTAGGTTGAAATACCACTACCATTTAGTAACATACCTGGGTAGACTCAATAACCCGAACGGCCGACTCAGGCGTGGTAAAGTATTGGTATTAGGCGAAGATGAAATACCATTGAGGGTTTTTTCAGTACCTAATGACCGTGAAACCGTGTTTTCATTTGTTGTTCGTGTTTATATTTATCGGTAGGATTTAAGTTCTCAAAAACTAAGAAATGTAAGGAAGTAGCTTGTTTTGGGGGGGGTTTTTTTGCGGGTAATCGACGAATTAAGGTATGGTTATTTTCATGAGAAAATGCATTGCGAGTAGGTCTAGTTCGACACATTGCCTGTCTAAACGCGCGCGAGGGCACTCATTTGTAAGGAAACTTAATGTAAGAGAAGGCTCAAAGAAATACAACTTTGCTAATCTCGACTAGGTTGAGAAAATTGTTTTGAGTTCCCGGGAGTCCCCGACCCCCATTAAGTTCTTCGATGGTAGCTGTGTAGATAAAATCGTCACTCCCCCCCCCCCCCCTCCTCATCCCGTTCACTCTTGGTGCAGTCCCAAGGCGGTTACCGCAAAGACATCCGGCCCAGGCATCGGCGAGTCAAAAGCGTAACCGCAGCGTGGCACAACTCGGTGCCATGAAAGACCCTAAAGGTCAAGATGTAAGATCTCCCCCGGGAGAGTGAGATCCAGTTTCACGTCAAATAAAAAATTGGAGATGTGTTTCTCCCAATCTCAAAGGCCTACGAGGAGCCGATGTCAGAATTCGTGGGAAAAACCGTTTGGAAAAAGAACTCTCCTGGGGCCGTCCTCAAGCCCCACCCCCATTTACTACACCCCCAGTGGGGTGACGAGGTATGAATGAGGAACTCTAAGGAAAATCGGGGTAGTATACGTCAGTCCCTAGGTGATGAAGTCTTCGGATCAAACCGAACTACCGAGACTGGAGAGGTAGTGTACTTAGCTCGACAGACCAAGAAGTACCCTGCAAGAGAGGCAGGGCTACCTACCTTAAAGGGCTAAGAAAAAGCTCATTCTCGAGCTAAGTCCCTCGTTATCAAACCAAACGATAAGTTAACTTTGGTAAGTTCAACTTATTCTCGCCAGAGAGACTCATCATATCCTGGTGGACTTTAAACACCAGGGATATTCCTCGTCCTTGAGGAATTAAGAAAAGAAGAAGGAAAATGCTTCCCCTTGGGCCCGTTATTCGGTGGCCACACCAAACTTTAGGTAACTTATTCTCGCCAGAGAAACCCCCCTCCGTTATCTTCGCTCTTGAAGAAGACCCTCCCCGAGTTCAGTCCTCGTCCATAAGGAAATAAGTAATGAAGGAGAAAAGCTCCTCCTTGAGCTCGTTACTCGGTGGTCACACCGCACTCCAAGTTAACTTGATTTAAAACCAAGTTCGACTCACTCTCGCCAGAGAGACCACGACTGCCTAGGTGTTGCATAAAGCACCGTATATGTTCTCGTACTTGAAGAACCCCTCTTCCCCAGAAAAACGTGTGGCCCCCCTAGCTACCACCCTCCCCAAAACAACCGTGTGATTTCGCTCAGCTACATCTGGCAAGATGGCACGCGTCGTGAGTCAATAACATTTCTGAGGCCCTTTAAACTCTAGATGAGTCCGTAAGCCTAATTCTTATATTATTATTGTGTGTAGAGAAATTAACTAATTTTTGTGGGTAAACTAATTTAATTAATTCTTGTTTATGATAATATTATTGCTGTAGTAATGTTTAGATGTTGTGTATTCAATGGTTAAAGTTAAAATCTAAGTTTATTTGGGGATTATTTTGCGTTTCTCTCGATATCCTTACGTGTTTCGGAATGGCTCTGTTCGTTAAGATATTCAGATATCAATATATATATTTGACACTCTTAGCACTCTTAGAATAGAACAAAAAGGGGGGGAATTCTACGACATAAATAAAAGTGGTGTCAGGTTTGTAGGTTGTTATTAGAAAGAACCCAACAGTGTCTAATTAAGAAAAAGCCAACAAGTAAAGGAATATCAGGAATAAGAGAATAATTGACGAGAGAAAAATTGTTAGAGTTAGGGGTGGTAATAATCTAGATCAAGGGGTAAATTTGTTGTCAGGAGTGGTATTTTAATCAACATAGTAGTGGGATTAAGGGAGAGTTATGCTGAGCGCTACCTGGTTAGTGGTGGCATACTTACCTGAGAATAAATAAAGAAAAATTTGACGGACCAAGATGAAATTGATCCAGTCAAAAGATTTTACCAACAAGCCCAAAGTCTGGGACTTGAAGGCGCAGAAATGCATGACTACGTCATGGCAGAACTAAGAAGAGATTGTGAAGAAGAAGAAAGAGTTTTGGATATAGAAGAAGAACAAGAATTAATAAAGTTGGATAGAGAAACAGAAGATATAATAAGAGAGGAAAAAAGAGAATGTGAATTAATGGAAATACGGAGGAACCGAAAAAATGAAGATCCCGAATACAGCGGACAATAGAAACAGAGGAAAGAAGAATGCTGAGAGGAGGTAAAACAAGCGAAGGAATAATACTTTACAAAAGAGAAGCACAGCAATTCAGAACAAGGATAGAAAGGGAAGATAAGGAAAGAAGACTAAAGATAAAGCTGGAACATAAAGAAAGAAGAACTCGACGGGAAAACAAAATAGCGAAAGAAGAACAAGAAGCCGAGGAAAGGAGAATGAAGAGGTAAAAAGATTCGAAAGAGAGGAGAATAAAGATTAAAAAAGAAATCGATGAAAGAAGAATACAGAGGGAAAAAGAACTTGCTCAAGCTGAAAGAGTAGAGAGAGAAGAAAAGGTAAGATTGCTCGCACTCGAAAGAGCACCTATCGAGAATCTGATAGAGGTTGAGGAAGTTGGAGCTCGGCCTGGACCTAAGAAAGGACCATCGAGGGAAACCCAGCCAAATGGGGTAACCATGGAAGAACTAGTATGTAGGGATGAGGTTCCAGCAGGAGTAGCTAAAGGAGAACGTACGAGGAGAACCCAGCCAAATGCGGTTATCAGGGAAGAAGTAGAATGTAGGGTAGAGGTACGAGCAGGTGTACCTGAGGAACTACCTACTAAGAGAAGTGAGTCAAATGAGTTGACAAGGAAGTAGGAAAGAGGTGCTATTGTGATACATCCAGGTAAAACTAGTCAAATGGTAGACACGGATGAGTATCCCCTACCCCTAGTAGTCTCCTCCCCGAACGGAACGTCCACGGAGTTACCGCTAAATCACCAAGTGGTAGTGAGCGCCTCGCCCATTAACGACCTCGCAGGGAAAGGTTTTCTCGATCCCCAAAGATCGAACCCAGACACGATCTTCCCGAGTCAATGGTTAAAGGAGAGCTATGGGACCTATGCTCCCATCAATTATGCCCCGCTGCAACAGGCCGCTCTATCCATAATGTTCAGGTTAAAGGTAGTCAAGTACCATAAAAAGGGTAATTCGTGTAGGTTGAAATACCGCTACCATTTAGTAACATATGGGGTAGACTCAATAACCCGAACGGTCGACTCAGGCGTGGCAAATATTGGTATTAGAGCACCATTTTAGTATTAGCTACATCAAAGGAGCCGATAAAGTACCGCTGATCTATAGGCGGGGATGAAATACCATTGAGGGTCATTTCAGTACCTAATGACCGTGAAACCGTGTTTTCATTTGTTGTTCGTGTTAATATTTATCAGTCGGATTTAAGTTCTCAAAAACTAAGAAATGTAAGGAAGTAGCTTGTTTTATTTGTTTTTTTTTGCGGGTAATCGACGAATTAAGGTTTTGTTATTTTCATGTGAAATTGCATTGCGAGTAGGTCTAGTTCGACACATTACCTGTCTAAAAGCCCGCAAGGGCACTCATGTGTAAGGAAACTTAATGTAAGAGAAGGCTCAAAGAAATACAACTTTGCTAATCTCGACTAGGTTGAGTAAGTTGTTTTGAGGTTCCGGGAGTCCCCCACCCCCATTAAGTTCTTCGATGGGAGGTGTGTAGGGGAATCGTCACTTCCCACTCCCCATCCCGTTCACTCTTGGTGCAGTCCCAAGGCGGTTACCGCAAAGACATCCGGCCCAGGCATCGGCGAGTGAAAAGCGTAACCACAGCGTGGCACAACTCGGTGCCATGAAAGACCCTAAAGGTTAAAATGTAAGATCTCCCCCAGGAGAGTGAGATCCAGTTTCACGTCAAATAAGAAATTGGAGACGTGTTTCTCCCAATCTCGAAGGCTAAAGAGGAGCCGATGTCAGACTTCGTGGGAAAAACCGTTTGGAAAAAGAACTCTCCTGGGGCCGTCTTCAAGCCCCTCCCCCCCTTACCACTCCCCTACTGGGGTAAAGATGTATAAATGATGAACTCTAAGGAAAATCGGGGTAGTATACGTCAGTCCCTAGGTGACGAAGTCTTCGGATCAAACCGAACTACCGAGACTGGAGAGGTAGTGTACTTGGCTCGACAGACCAAGAAGTACCCTGCAAGAGAGGCAGGGCTACCTACCTTAAAGGGCTAAGAAAAAGCTCTTTCTTGAGCTAAGTCCCTCGTTATCAAACCAAACGATAAGTTAACTTTGGTATGTTCAACTTACTCTCGCCAGAGAGACTCATCATATCCTGGTGCACCTTAAACACCAGGGATATTCCTCGTCCTTGAGGAATTAAGAAAAGAAGAAGGAAAAGGCTCCCCCTCAGGCCCGTTACTCGGTGGGAACACCGAACTTTAAGTAACTTATTCTCGCCAGTGAAGCCCCCCTCCGTTATCTTCACTCTTGAAGAAGACCGTCTCCGAGTTCAGTCCTCGTCTATAAGGAAATAAGTAACGAAGGAGAAAAGCTCCTCTTCGAGCTCGTTACTCGGGGGTCACACCGCACTCCAAATTAACTTGATTTAAGAACCAATTTGGACTCACTCTCGCCAGAGAGACCACGACTGCCTAGGTGTTGCATAAAGCACCGTATTTGTTCTCGTCCTTGAAGAACCCGCCGCCCCCCGGAAGAACGTGTGGACCCCCCAGCTACCACCCTCCCCAAAACAACCGTGTGATTTCGCCCAGCTGCACCCGGCAAGACGGCACGCGTCGTGAGTCAATAACATTTCTGAGGCCCTTTAAACTCTAGATGAGTCCGTAAGCCTAATTCTTATATTATTGTTGTGTGTAGAGAAATTAACTAATTTTTGTGGGTAAACTAATATAATTAATTCTGGTTTATGATAATATTATTGCTGTAGTAATGTTTAGATGTTGTGTATTCAATGGTTAAAGTTAAAATCTAAGTTTATTTGGGGATTATTTTGCGTTTCTCTTATATATCCTTACGTGTTTCGAACCGCCTCTGTTCGTTAAGATATTCAGATATCTATATATATTAGACACTCTTAGCACTCTTACATTAGAACAAAAAGCGGGGCAATTCCCCGACACCCTCTAGTCATTCATTCCATCATTGAGTCGATTGACTTTTGATCAAGTTGTGAGCGAGCCGAGCCCGACCAATTTACTTATTTCCTATTCCATCTTATCACAGATTCTTTTTCCAGACTCGATCGCTTGTTCCTATTTTCCTATTGTCTGGGGCAGACGCATGCAAATGAGTAGGGCCTGAACGTGAGAAATGTGTTAGTTTTCAATCAGAACTTTGTAAAATCCCGTTTTCTAAGTTCTAATCCTTGTTTGAGAAGATGTGTCAAAAATGAATAAGAGAATTAAAACAATATATCTCAGAGATTCAATTCTAAGAACCTTTGAGAGTTTAAAGTCTTCTTTGAATTAGTTGGCCTCTGTCATTTAAACGTTGCGCAACAATTGGATTGTATTATTTGGAGAGGAATTTAGTGTCGGATTAAATGAAGGGAGACTCAATAATTTCAGCTTCTGCTCTAAGCTATTAGGTGCATTGATAATTACACTAAAAACCGATGTTTTATACTTTGTAGCAATTAAAAAAACTAGATAATATGTACTGACAAGTGTACAATTAGTGACAGAGTAGTGGGTTTCAGAAAAAAAAGACGAAGTGGATTGGTGGCCGAGTAGTTGTGTTAGTAAGGTTGGAAGCTGTTGAAACGGTCGTAATTAGATGATTGGTAGTAGTGTTGTAGACCTTCTTGGGTATTGTTTTTCAAATATTGTGTTAATTGCAGTTGAATACTCTGGCATGAGTAAGTCAGCAAAATAAATTCAAATCAATACACTTGCTATAGAGTGCTATATGTTAAGGAGTTAGTCAATATATTCTCTCCATTTCAACACCGATCAAACAGTAGCATCCATTCGGTTAAACTTCCACTCCAGCATTTAGTCTCCAATCACAATCACATTCTTTGCAAACATACTTTCTAAAGACTACCAGAATTACACGTTGCGGAAAGTCTCACTTCACTGCCCTCTCTCATCTCTATGTATATGAAATCGCTCCTACTGCTAGAATACTTTAGGATTAAAAATACTCCTAGAAGACCTGATCGTTCTTTCAATTTTCCTAGTTTATGCCGACGTAGGGAAATTCAAGAGCATCATTTACTGTAAATGCTCTTTGCGCTTTTTGTTGTAGATGAGCGTATATCAAGGAATATCCAATGCAATGTGATGAATATTACTATTATTCTAACCACAAACAAATCCTCTGACAATGTTAGTAAACTGACTATTATAGCATATTGTGTGACACTACAATGGGGTAAAAAATCATACGCACTGTCATGGCCAAAAATTTGAAATAAGGTAATATAATAGTTGATTTTAGAGCTGTTAGATTAGTTAATTTATTAGTTGATTTATGGTCGGTTGAGTCTGATGATGGCGAGTCATTGTTATATAAAAATCATTGGTAGTCGTTCCAGAGGATGAGAAGTCTCAATAGTAATTATCACACGGCATGATACGTCTTCAAATAAAAAAAATTGCCCATTGTTGCATTAAAGGAAACAGATCTTTCCTTTAATGGTTCTCCCCTGTGATTGCAAAAAAACAACAAGAAAGGTAGCCTTTACCCTAGAATCTAAGAATATAGCATTTGACGAGATCCTTTGAACAAAGCTAACAGACAAGCCAAGCCTTAGATACTTATGTGTTAAATCATGACGTACGTGGAATCGGCCATATCAGAATTGGTATCCACTGAAAGAAAACATCATTGAAGTGTTCCCCGGCTATAGCAGTGAAGTCAGTTCGGCCATTTTTAGCAACTATTAGGCGTACTTAAATGCTGACTGAGCAGCATCCATGCTGGAGAATGGGGAGAGAGCAGTTCCGAAATGCTTCAGGCTCTGGAATTGTGATCTCACTATCAAGGAATAAGGGAAGTGGATTTTGGTACCGAATCCTTTCTAAACGCTTTCACATTTGTACAGGAAGGCCCCTAACATTGCATAAATATATACCTATCCTCCCACCCCCGAATGAAGATCAATGACTGTACTTTGAAGCGAAAAGATTTGGGGCCTTCACCCGACAAAGTTCGCAATGAGTGAAATCTTTCAGGTGGTGATAATAGCATCTCTTAATATGCATATCGTTTCTTTATGATGGCTACTTCACACCGATCATAAATTCAATAAATAGAAGCAAGAAAAGTGTCAAAGTGTCCTTATAAGAATAAATCAACGGTCTTTTTATCTGAGTTTAACTCCGCGAATAAGAAAGTGATATCCATATTTCCTTGAATTCAAACCACACTGGTCGATTAAAGCACCATCGCGGTGACTTCTTGAGAAGCGGCGGCACATCCAAGATATTTGAATGGGAAAATTATCGCTGCCATTGGGTCTTCAGATATATCCCATCCAAATTAATCCATGGATCAAGGTCATCCAAGGATTTTTCAGAGAGGAAATACCTTTACCGTGCAGAGCCTTAGAGTAGTTTATAAGGATTTAGAATTTAACCATTTTCGCAAGTCGAAAATATATATTAGTGAGACTGAAGCGGTGGCAATTCTAGAATCAGGATAACGGCCCGAATGTCTTCACTCGGTAGTGGTAATTGCCACCACGCACGATTCAAGAAAATTATCAGTGGAAAATTAGATGAAAACCGTCTGGGTTGGTCTTAAGACATCTAAATTCTTCCTTGACACTCGCTCAACACTGAGTGCATTCAGGGAGGCCAGCACTTCAGTAATGTCATCAGCGAATTAGACCGCCAGATTATGTCGTTTACTACGGATTTTACTAATTTGAAGGTAGAGTATGGGATCACTTGCAAAAGTGTGTCATTGAGTGTTTTAATTTCTTTCAATTTGGTTTGTTCACAAAAACCAAAAGCCTTTTTTCCGAGAAACGAGAGATTTTCGATCCCCCACCACGTAACGAATCTCAAAACCGGTGAGCTCAAAGACTCCAAATCTTTTTTTAACGACGAGACCGACATTTCGAGGCTCCACTCCACTTCAAGGTTTACAAATTTCTATCCTGCCCCCAAGGTGACCCCGACAGCAGGAAGACAAGCCTAGGACAGTTCTTTCGCTGAAATGTTGAGTGACTTTTCCTTTTCTCTTTTTAATGCCACCCACTCCTTTTTTTAGCGACCTGTCCTGGAATAGAGTCAAACTTGGTAGCCGGTCCATCTAACCTACGACCCCTTTCCCCAGATGAACACCCTGCCACATTGAGAGAGTCTTCCTTAGTGTCAGAGTTAGGGCCCGCGCTCACTTCAGAGGGGGCATTTATAGGGACACACTTTTCATACTATCATGATTGCTAGATTGGGCTTCCTGAGAAAGCTGGTCTTGGAATAGAGAAAAGTGCACTGGTACACGACCGTTGTTGACTGGAAGCTTCAGGAGTGTCAGTTTTCCGACATCAAATAGTAAAGATCGGGAAGCCGATAAAACTGCGCCCATGAAGTGCACTAGGCTGGATGCCTGGACAATGAACAGTCCCCATAGGTGGTCCAAAAAGGTAAAATAAAAATGTTTAGATAAAACACAAAGGTAGACTGAATCTAGTAGAAACTGTTGATGGTAATAAGGAATTGAGGGCATGCTGGTCCTCTATGCACCATTCTACATGCAGGCCCCCTTTCCTGGGAGCTAATATATGGAAATACTAAGAAATAACCTTCCAAATAACGTTAACATCAGAAATACTTAAGAAACTGTTGTTACTTTTAGCTTTTAACATTAGTGTTTTCTACAAAATAAATATAAACAGTAAATACATCACCTCTCTTATATTTATCGTTACAATTGTAACAATCTTTTGTAACAGTGTCTAGCTCACCACTCTCTCTAGTATCCTCTTCTCTCAAAAGTTCTCTATGGATACCTCTTTTTTTTGTTTGCTTATTTCTTAAAAATATTCCAGTTTTTTTCTAAGCGTATGCCTACCGTCCACCAACCAATTTTATTTTTCTGGTAATTTACTTTTCGGTTCACTTTTCATACGTCACGAGCGCTTCTAGAAAAATGGTTTTATACATTTTATTATTTGCTAAGATATTTATGTCTTCATTCCTTAACCATATTGTTTAGCATTTATGCCTTAAAACTTGACTGCAAGAATTCTTATTGTAATATTCCTCTTAATTTTAATTCTAATTTGTTTCTTATCCCATATTCCTTTAAATCTATCCGCGAAATTGCCGAAAAATTCTTTGTTAAGCGGAGTCACCGTGATTACTATTATGTTGATTCTTAATGTTTTTAGCTTGTAATTCTAAAGAAAGATATCGTATATATCTTCTTCCCCTTTAATTCTGCATCACACAGCACCCAATAGGTAGGACTAGACAGAAAGCGTTTTTCCTACTCTACAATTGTAAGAAAAGACTCATTTCTATTCTTTATTCCACTGCAATGATATTTGGGCAAAGAGCAGAGGGTCATATATTCTCCAATTACTTCTAAAAACAACCTGGTCAGTCTATTGCTGATAGGAGCCTAGTATGCTTCTAGTCCTTCCCTGTACGACTGAGGAGATAGAGCAAGCTAGAAGGATCTTCTTTTCCATTTGGCGTTATTTTTAAAGACGAGATATGCAGGATCCACAGATGTTTCCTCTTATGGTTTGAAAGGTCACGATTGCCTTCAACTTAGTTTAAATGGACCATGGATGGAAGAGGCAGGCTGACTCGTCGACCTGAGAAAAAAGCAAGAGGAGGTAAGTTCTTCTGCAATCGCGAACAATAAAAACACCAAAAGCCAGGAAACCTAAAAATAATAAATTCATTCCCATTCATTTGATATTAAAAACCAAAGTATATATGTTATTACAAATCCAATGAAACTCTCTGTTGTCTTGCATGTGAAAATCTATGAAATTTACATGTACCTGCAAGAGATTGATAGATGATGCATCAGCTTTACAAGCAATCATATTTCTCGAGGTACCAGCAAAAATTAAATATCAGTAATATAAAATTTGGAAGTGAGTATTAAGGGTGGCAATACTTAAATATCAATGTCTGCCAGGGAGAAGAATGGCAGACTCAAGATAAAGGTGTAACAGAATTATTTTGAGACTAATGAAACATGCGTCATAGACTTAGTGAAATGTTTCTCAGTGTTAAATACTCTAATTTTTTCTTGCGCTTTTCCTCTATGTGACCCATTAATTTTCCTTTTATTTCTAAGAATCGATAAAACAACGCCGTTCGTCTGTATAGAAGTTTCTATGTAGTGTATTTGGGGAATTTTTCTACCCGCAAATTTTAAATCGAAAAAATTGTATTAACCTGTTGTAAATGGTCTTTCAATGGCGCAAAGTTGAAGTGAGGAAAGAATAAGGGAGAGAGGTGTACCAATAATTGACGATAGGAAAAATAATCCGCACATGCAACTCCACTCTATGCCTTTTACATCCATATAAGTATCATCCTCCCATTTTCGAATTTACTTGCTAAACAAATATTAATTCCAACAGATAGCACATATAGTATGTATTTTGGGCAAACACAACCGGTGCAAAACTTGGGAAAAAATATCTAAATCTACATTTGCTGAAATGATCGTTTAATTTTCACTCAAAATAATAATTTATGGTTTATCCCACCAGCTAGCTGGCAACCATTTGGGTGAAAATATACAATTACAGTAACAGAAAAACATATATAGAGCACCAAAACTGAAAAACATACAGAGTTAAATATGAAAGTAGCTGGACATATCAAATGTTAATGATAACACTGGTCTGTGTTGTTTTCAAGGTCAAATATATACGAGTTATACCTGATTGTAATTCAGTTTTTTGCACTGAATCTGAAAATCATGCTCATTTTACCCAATCAGGTCAGGTTTTTGAAATATGAGCACATACCAAAAACTCCTATATTTCCAAATATTTGTTGTGAATGAAACACATAATAGCAAATATTGGACCGATTTAATCACAGAAGGTTTACAGAATATTTTTAATAGATAGCATGAATAGTATGTACAATGCACAAAATAAGCTACTTATGGATGAATGGTCTCTTTAGTGACCTCCGATTGTACCGAGCAGACACCACATCCCTCTTAAGGCACCAACAGTAGTCAGCCAGAAAGTTCACATCCCATTGGCCTTGATAGCGTTCCTCTATGAAACGGATGTCTTGGTGAAAGCGCTCACCCTGTTCTTTATTGAAGTCTCCCAAATTTTCTGGAAAATAGTCCAGATGGGACCGAAGAACGTGCATTTTCACTGACATATGCGCACCAAGTTTGCGGAAATTCTCCATTAAGTCATCAACCATCTTCTGGTACTGAGGACTTCTGTGGTTAACAAGGAAGTTTGCAATGACTTACTTAAGGGACAGCCAGGCAAAGTGTTCAGTAGGATTTAATGAATCATCAAAACTAGAGTCTTTTATGAGTTCTCTTATCTGACGACCATTAAATATACCTGCATTAAGCTTCTCCATGCTGATTCGTTTGAACTTGTGGTGTAGGAAGGCAAATCCTCCACCTTCCCTGTCTAGTGCTTTCACAAAGTTCTTCATTAGGACGAGTTTAATGTGTAGAGATGGAAGTAACATTTTGATCGGTTTAACCAAAGGATGGGACAGAACATTGTGTGACCCGGGTTCTAATCCTTGTCTTGATGGTCACTCTTGTCTGACATAATGCTGGTCGTAAGCCCGACTATACCACAAGCACAAAAAGCATGGATACTTTGTGTACCAGCCTTTAAGTCCTAGGATGAGTCCAACAACTTGAAGATCTTCATAAATCAACCATTTATGTTCCTGGTAATTGAGAGCAGACAACAGACGTTCCATGCTGTTGTGGGATTTTTTCATTTCAGCAGAGTGTCCAACAGGGATTGATAAAACCTTCTTTTTGTTATTCAGAATAACTGCCTTGAAACTTGTGTTAGACGAGTCAATAAAAAGTCTCCATTCGATGGCAACATACTTCATACCCATTAATTTCATCAGTTCAGCAATATTGTTATAGTAGATCAGTGAAGACGCTTCATCGTACATAAAGAATTTTCTGAATTCGCTCTCGCGTTCCTGATTCCAATAGAACGTTGTTCCTAGCGCAAGTAGATGTTTCTCTCGAAGATGAGAACCCAGCAGCTGGGCAGACATTTGAGATCGGTTCAGGTCGTGTATCAAGTCGTTGAGTTCTGCTTGAGTCAATGGCACCGATCAGTCGTTCTATTCTTGCTCGTATGCACCACATTCACCTGTATCAGTCATGTCAGTAGATTCGGAATCAGAACTAGATTCCATGATGACATCCGGCCCAGGAACAGGGAAATCTGGTCCATGAACATCAGGGTATTGACCACGGTGCTTGTTCTTGCGATTGATGACTTTTAAATTTGTCAGGCAGAAGTAGCAGTCGGTAACGTGATTTTTTCCTTCCCTCCACGCCATTGGGACACCAAATGGCATACTCTTCCTTTTCCTATTCCTTCAATCCCGTAAGTTCTCCAGACATGTTTTTCAGCAGATATGGGGAGCAAATGCCTTATCCTGGTCCACTAGTTTGACTCCAAAATAAGCGTAATAAGCCTTCTTCACAAAATCCGTAATTTTCGCTTGACGGTCTGGAAGAACCCCATGTCCGTAGATGAAACAAAATTTGTTAGGATGGTTATTACACTTCTGATCCATCGTACTGCACAAATAGACTTGAAAAGAGAAATAATAACTAGTTATTTAAGGTAACTCATGACCAGCTGTAGCAAAACCAAAGCCCATATACGCTTGGATTATAGCGATATTTGGGAAAAATATGCTGTAATAAAAATCAAATGTATCTTAGAAACCAGATCTGACCAAAGAAATGAATGATATTTTTTAATTCAGCAAGGGGAAATTTTCCAGCTCAGCGAGGGGAGAACAAGAAATCACGGCTACAAACTTCAACTGAAGCGATACCACCGTGATCTGTGTGGAAAATTCTCCACATAGAGTATCTGTGGTAGTTGGAACGCACTTCCGACGGAAGTTGTCAACAGTAAATCTGTTTACCAGTTCAAGTCACGACTAGATAAAGTCTTGAGAAATAACCGTTAAGATCCTCGCGAGTGATGTTCGATGTTGCCAACGAACACCTTCGAGGATTGCGCCAAACGTACATTCTTTGTATGGACCGTAAGGTCTTCTAGGGTACTTATTTTCCTTGTAGCTCCTTGAAACGCAAAAAGAATGCTAAATCAGTTGGAAAACCCTTGACCTTTGAAAAAGTTTTGAAACGCAGGGCAGTGTGTCGTAGAATGGAATCTCGATGATATACCATATATAACTATTCGTTGAGGGAACTTCTTTAATTATCTTTAGAGTGCGTGATTGTCTGGTGGGACGATATTATGTATCTTCGATATGCTTAAGAAGTTTAACTGAGCTCAAGGATAATAATATTGCTATCATTAATAAAATAGAGTTTTATTAATAATAACTATCAACAGACACAAAACGGAAAATATTGACATAAACAGAGAATGGGAAGGGTTGTGGTGGCTCGGGCTAATCCGAGGATTAAAGGATTTAAAAGTTAAAACAAATATAGAGTTAAAGGGAGGGGATGGTTCGCTAAACCATTTAAAGCACAGGATAGAATTGACAAAAGGGGTTAAGTACTCAAAGGTAAGGTTTGGCTTACGTAACTATATACTAGTTGTGCAGTGGAAGGCGACGTGAAGGAATTTTCGGTCCGCTGGCGAGTTCCAGCAGAAGGGGGGGGGGATAAGATGATCCTGACGTGGCGTCTTGGGAATGAGAACCGTTTCTAGACGAACGGCTTGAGGAACAATGGCTGTTCTACGTTGTTCTCTTCCGAACAACAGGGGGGTTGAGAACCGTCTCTTGTCTACGGGCTCAAGAACAATGGCTGTTCTAATGTTGTTCTTCTCTGAACAACAAGGGGGAAGGGTGAGAACCGCTTCTTGGCGAACGGACTCAGAAGAACAATGACTGTTCTACGGTGTTCTCTCCTGACGACAGGGGGGAGGTGAGAACCGTCTCTTGTCTACGGGCTCAAGAACAATGGCTGTTCTAATGTTGTTCTCCTCTGAACAACAAGGGGGAAGGGTGAGAACCACTTCTTGGCGGATGGACTCAAAAGAACAATGACTGTTCTACGGTGTTCTCTTCTGAACAACGGAGGAAGGGTGAGAACTGTTTTTTGTCAACGGACCTCGAACGAACAATGGCTGTTCTAACGTTGTTCTCTTTCTGAACAACGAGGGGGAAGCCTTATACACTCGGCGTCGCAAAGGCCTAAACTTTGGCACTCAAGGGATTTTGTCCTCCTTCTGGACAAGTGATGGTGAATCTCGAGGTTGAGGTCCCTTGGCACACAAAGTGAGAAAGGGTCGTGGTGATGTTTCGCGACGAAAATCTGGATCTTCAATCTGATCTTAGTGGTAAAGTTTTCATTTAAATATTCGAGACACTCCCTTGGCGTGGGGAACAATGGAGTGGGAGCTTCGAAGGAATGTACAGCCAAGCCTGGAAACAATGCCTTATCTGCCCATAAGCCTAACTCAATCTGGCGAGGTCGGCGTATGTGGTCGAACGGGGGGACGATAACCTTCTTGTTGAAACATTGACATCCGGTGGCTGCGATAAGGCGCCAAGCTTCGAAGCGAAGATGCACGTGGGAGCATTGTGGTTTTAAATAATATGTGATAGGGGTTGAAACTAACTCTGCCTCAACCCGTTCTATCACACCCCTCCATTCTGGGGGAAGTTGTCACTTCAAAAAAAGAGAGAAGGGACAACGATAGAGCTCCGTTGTGGGGAACTAGTCTTCTTGTACCAACCGTACCTTCCTGCACTTAACTCGTTTTACCTCAATACATATGATTATTTTGATCTTTTGATTATAAGGGAAAATAACCTTTAATACAAACTTAATAATAAAAAGGCATGGAACAATGAAATGATATCAATATAGTACATATGGGACAAAATAATTTATACGTATATTAATGGGTACAAATATATATACATACAAAAAAAATAGACATTGAGCGTTACAAAATTCAGACATATACATTAACTAATTATATTACAAGAGAATCTTAATTTAAGTCGTACAAGACGGTATATAGCTACATGGAGATACTAATTCTATGAATACAATTATTCTATGCTATTCGGTAACGCATTCCTACTGAGTGCGTCAGCGACCTGGTTATCGGAACCTTTTATATAATTTATTTTAAATTGATACTCTTACAAGAGTAAACTCCAGCGCATGATTCGGCCGTTGGAGTGTCGCACATTCCTAATATAGGCTAACGGACGGTGGTCGGTTCCTATCTGAAATTCTTTACCTATCAAGTACATCTTGAATTTGTCTATGACCCAGATAATTGATAGAGCTTCCTTTTCTATAGTGGCATATCTCTTTTCTTGTGGTAATAATTGGCGACTAGCATATGCAACTGGATGACTCGTGCGATTGCCTTAATCTTGTTCTCTTGGGGACCTAACTTGCTTTGTCCTTTATTGAAACCCAAATATTTTATGGTTTCGTGGGCAAAATGGCATTTGCTGGTGCCAATGGTGAGGCCATTTTCGCGCAGTCGCTCGAAAAGAGCTAATAGGGTGGTTAAATGGTGACTCCATTCAAATAGCTCTTGTAGCTGACTCTTTTGACGTGGTGTCAGCTGCGCGTTAATATCCAGGTCAAAAGGTTCCAAAGACTCGCCTGGTAGGGAAGGAGGAGGGTAATCGGCATCAGGTTGGGTGCACACTATCTGTATTACATTAAGGGACTCCGCGGGGTAATCTTCTTCAAGCGCCGATGTTTCGTCCAGTTCTACGAAGGTATCTCCATGGGCGCGTTGGGGGTTCTTTTTTTCTTGGGGTCCACGAACAGTTTTCGTGTCCTTGTCTTGGGACTTATCGCCTAAGGGTGTTAGTAATTCACACTCCTTTTGTGTCGTCCTAAAGTTCTGGTTAGGAGTCTCCGAGAAATCGGACGGTATCGGGGTTCTGATGGGGACGGGCTCCTGGGCTTCTTTCTTAGCTCGGCCTCGGGGAAGGGCGGCCTGAGAGACAGGGTCCGAACTTACTTGGGGGCTCTGTCCTATAAGTACGGAACAGAATTGTATGGGTGCTGAAATGACTTCAGCCCAGCCATCATAATATTGACACTGCAGGTAACATCTAACGACGGGGAATTGGTTCGCCCGCCCAAGGTAGTCATGTACCACCGCAAATTTTTCGTGGTTAGGGTCCACTGGGGGAAGGAGTTCGTCGGACACGATGAAACACGTACATCCTGTGTTCCTGACGAGAGTCGATACTCGACAGCCGTTCACGCTGCCCTCCTCAAATTGCAAAGTTCCCGATGAACTTTTATCAAAAATAAAATTTACCTGGTGGCCTGACGGAGGGGGAGAAGTTTCTGCTTGGGTCTGCACCACCGAGGGAGCCGGGGTTGCATTAATCTGGTGAACTTGGTGGGTTGTCCGCTTTTGAACCTAGAATTTTGGGGGTAATTCCAGCTCATGTGGTTTTCTACACTACAGGTGAAGCATATGATTGGTCGCTTCGGGAAGAGAGATGGAGGAGAAATCTTAACGGGAGGTTTGGAGTCCCGTTGTTGGTTTTGGGGAAAGAAGTTTTGGGGTTTTACGGGGCCCGGAAACTTTGTCAGCTTTTTGGGGAAGGGGCGTGAATCCTTCCTTCTTTCCTGGTTTGGGGGTTATGAGAAGTTCGATTCTCCTTTGGGTATAAATTATGGCTGGCGGCATAGACATCCGCTTTTTCGGTACATTCTTTAAAGGTCTGGCACCGACGATCCTTGACGAACGCGTGGATCTCCGTCGGGAGAGACGCAAAAAAATTGATCTTGCAACACGAAGTCTGTTAAGGACTCGTAGTTCGGATTAACCTTTGAGGATTCTAACCAAAATTTAAAATTGCTCTGAAGAATGTATCCGAATTGACGGAACGTCTGTCCGGATTTAATACGACCTCCTCGAAATTCTTGACGGTAGAAATCGGAATTCATGTTATGAGCGGCCAATAACTCAGCTTTTAAGGTGCTGTAGTTAATTGTACACTCGAATGGTAAAGATATAAAAATTTCGCGCAATTTACAATTTAACAGGGGAAGTAATCTGGCTACACCTTCAGCCTCCAGATCCATGTTATTGATTTCGAGGATCTTTTCGAAGTGGGCTAAAAATGTTCCGAAATCCTCTCCATCCTTGAAATTGGGGAGCTTTAGTGAGAGATTGGGGGGGGGGCTTCGGAACGGGAACTGGCGGACTGTATCTCTGCTTTAACACGAGCTAATTCAATCTGATGGTGAAGCTCAGCTTGTCTTATCTGTTCATCTCTTTCTCTTTCTTCTCGTTGGATTTCTTATTCCCTTTCTCTTTCTTCTCTTTGGATTTCTCTTTCTTCTCGTTGGATTACTCTTTCTTCCTCTTTTCTTTGCTCCTCTTGAAGGTACTCAATTAGTTCTTTTCCGGAAAGTCCCAAGGACTCTCCTTGCGCTTTAAAGATTTCGAACTGAGTAATCTTTGCACTTGGGGGCGCAATAGTCAACCAACTAAAATTCCTTGCAACTAGAATTATGCCTTCTAGAGAAATTAGCCTACCTAAATATGGGCCCTGACCTATTCGTACTTAGATTCTCGATCTAAATAACCACTGACTAAAATCACAAAAAAAAACACGAACAAATTATTATGACAGTTCCTTGAGCTACTCCAGCTTCTTAAGTTTCCAAAAAAAGGGGATACCAATCGTTAAAACAAAAGGGAACTACTATACTCTATTATTGTAACGAATAACACTCGACTGAGAACAGTGTTTGCAAAGATATAGCGTTAAACCTTACACACCTGATACCAAATTTAAATAGTATATATATATATATATATGTCGTAGAATGGACTCTCGATGAAATACCATATATAACTATTCGTTGAGGGAACTTCTTTAATTATCTTTAGAGTGCGTGATTGTCTGGCGGGCCGATATTATGTATCTTCGGTATGCATAAGAAATGGAACTGAGCTCAAGGATAATAATATTGCTATCATTAATAAAATAGAGTTTTATTAATAATAACTATCAACAAACACAAAACGGAAAATATTGACATAAACAGAGAATGGAAAGGGTTGTGGTGGCTCGGGCTAATCCGAGGATTAAAGGATTTAAAAAGGTAAAACAAATATAGAGTTAAAGGGATGGGATGGTTCGCTAAACCATTTAAAGCACAGGATAAAATTGACAAAAGGGGTTAAGTACTCAAAGGTAACGTTTGGCTTACGTAACTTTATACTAGTTATGCAATGGAAGGCGACGTGAAGGAATTTTCGGTCCACTGGCGAGTTCCAGCCGAAGGGGGGGGATAAGATGATCCTGACGTGGCGTCTTGGGAATGAGAACCGTTTCTAGACGAGTGGCTTGAAGAACAATGGCTGTTCTACGTTGTTCTCTTCCGAACAACGGGGGGGGTGAGAACCGTCTCTTGTCTACGGGCTCAAGAACAATGGCTGTTCCAATGTTGTTCTCCTCTGAACAACAAGGGGGAAGGGTGAGAACCGCTTCTTGGCGAACGGACTCAAAAGAACAATGACTGTTCTACGGTGTTCTCTTCTGAACAACGGGCAAAGGGTGAGAACCGTTTCTTGTCAATGGGGCTTGAACGAACAATGGCTGTTCTAACGTTGTTCTCTTTCTGAACAACGAGGGGGAAGCCTTTTGGGCTCGGCGTCGCAAAGGCTCGAACTTTGGCACTCAAGGGATTTTGTCCTCCTTCTGGACAAGTTATGGTGAATCTCGAGGTCGAGGTCCCTTGGCGCACAAAGTGAGAGAGGGTCGTGGTGATGTTTCGCGACGAAAATCTGGATCTCCAATCT